>CM058240.1:53922801-54661175 GCA_030180135.1 Orychophragmus violaceus | reverse complement strand
AGAAGAGAAGAGAGAGAGAGAGAGAGAGAGAGAGAGAGAGAGAGAGAGAGAGAGAGAGAGAGAGAGAGAGAGAGAGAGAGGCGCGGAAGAGAAGAAAATAGAAACAGAGGATAAGAGTATGAAAAAGAAAAAGAACATAAGAGGCGAAGGATGGAAAATGAAGAAGAAAAAGAAGAAGAGAGAGAGAGAGCAAGCGAGGCGCAGAGAAGAAGAGAGAGAAACAGAAGAAAAAGAAGAAGAAGAGGAGGAAGAAGATGAAAAAGAAGAAGAGAGAGCAAGCGAGGCGCAGAGGAGAAGAAAAGAGAAAAATATAGGAGAAAAAAGAAAAACATAGGAGAAAATGAGGAAGAAGAAGAAGAACATAACATGTGGAGGAGGGAACATGTGGAGGAGGGAACAGTGTGTGTGGGACCTATGTGTATGTGTGTAGCTTGTGTGTGGGACACGTGTACAGTTGTGCTATTCTTTTAATAGTTGTACTTCAACGATTTTTATGTATTTGTAGTTGGATTTTAAAACGAGATATTATGTTGTAGTTGAACACATGATCTTTTACTATCAATTAACATTTAAGAAGTTTTCATAACACAGTTTGCACAAGATCATAGTTTTCACCTCTTTCGCATCATAAGAGGATGACTACTAACAAAGTCTTCCTTATACTATAAGAAGTGTTTTATGTGAAATCAAGAATATGAATTATAAAAAAAAATATTTATTGTCCTATTGATTTAAATTTTTTTTTTTTATTATTATTTTGGAATCTTTATAAACTTTTTTTTATCTTTTCATATTTGTTGAAAACAATCACACAAATAGAAATTTATCTCGTACGAATAGTCCAACTAGTATTTTTGGTCCAACTGGTACAACTGATATTACTCGTAGTGATATCAGTTGTACCAGTTGGACTAATTCTGGAGATTTGGATTATGAAATCGAGATTATTTGGCGGTTCTAATTTACCTAAAATTCAACATAATCCAACACAATCCATTTCGTTTAAGCGTCGGAGGAGATATCGGCTGGCGAAATCGGCGGTTTAGGCGAAGAAGAGAGAGCTGGCTGGGTTTTTTTTGTTGCTATTTTATATTTTCGTTTTTCTATTTTTTTTTAATTAAAACCTTCAATTCAATCAAACCCTCCAATTCATCTAATGTTTCATTAAGGGTAGTATAGAGAATTCATATTATGAGTGGTATATTAATTGGGGTTTTGGCTCACATAGCCCTATGAGGGGAAAAAAAAATCTATACTGCCCCTCATTAATCTGTAATACCCCTCTCATTAAAAGGGGGGTGGTTGTTTACTGTTCTGCCCTTAATGATTTGTTTTTTTAAAATCAAATAAATATTAAAATTGGGTAAATGGGTTGGGTCGGTATGCTTGACCCGAAATCGAAATTGAATTTCAAACCGAAACCGAAATCGAAATCGATTGGGCAAATTAAATTTCAAATCGAAACCGAAATCGAAATCGATTGGGCAAATTGTTTCAAATCGAAACCGAAACCAAAATCAAAATCTCAATTTCTCATTTTAGCTCTGTCGGATTCTCGTCGGATTCACCTCCAGAGCTTGGGAAACTTCGATCTTCGCCGGATATTCGCCGTGTACGTCTCAATTCGCCGCGGCGTTTCAAATTGCTCTAAACGATTTGATGCACATTCCCATTTTAAATAATGTTTCTGGGTAGTAGTATACCAGATGTTGACCCTAGTATAACTAAGTAAAACCATGTAACACTAGGACGTGTTGTTTAACCAGTTCCATTGTCAAGAGAACTAGAACTTGTTGGATCTCCTAGGATCTAAGGGTTTGATATATTGAATCACCAACCTCGTTCTTACCTTGTTACTGGCAGCGGAATGAATGGTGAACGAGATCAGTAGCGACAAAGGTGCCTCGCCTCTACCAGATACACACGCACACAAGCTGGAAACGGGATGCTAGTGCAGGATCTATGGGAATTCTCAGTTTCTGGTTTTTCTGCTTTTCTGTCAGAGAAAAACTCGACGGCCTCTGTTCTAGGTCGAAACTTTTTAGTTTTATTCGACCTAAAACATACTTAACGGGCCAGACTTGTTTAAGTCATAATTTCGAAAAGCCCTTTCGAAACCCGAACTGTGTCGACCGACACACAAACTGTGTCGATCGACACAACACCATTTTCTCGATAATATTGTGTATCCAATACACATTAATATGATCATTACCATAATGATCATTCCCATGTCTTAGCTTCCAGTTTGCTTAGGTGTGTGACCCTATAGGATCATATAATACTGGCAGTAAGTATACAACTTACAGATTGCAAGAGGCTTCTAGCAAAATATTGCAATCGCCCAGTATTATACGAATGTCTGATCTCGACACACAACTATCATCAGGAGTGAGTACAAGTGTGATTTCAGGACACTATCCCAACAATCTCCCACTTGTACTGGAATCATCAATTCCTATAATCCTTTTGTCTCTATATCTCGATTTGGCATAAGGCAAGATTGGTGTCATCCTTATTAAGCCAACATCGTGTTTATCGAACTCCTGATCTTATACTGAACAATCCAAACAACTGAACTACAGTTCGTTTGAGTGCGGCCACACATTTTCTCAGTACAAAATCTTCGATAGGCCCTGAGATATGTATCTCCCGTTATTCAGGAGGGACAAATCCCATCTTGTTCCATCCCTATTTCAACGCACACTTCATGATATACTTGAACAGTGCCGTTATAGTCGCCAGTTACGGGTCGACGTTTGACAAAGTCAAAGTGTACCAATTCATATGCAAGAAAGTATGATGAACTCAGGTCTGAGGACTATACTCTATAGTTGTAATGAGAACCTCTTATGACACAGATATAACTATCTTGTAGACTTCTCATCAGCGGGTCATGTCCGATCATATGTTCACCAACATATATCTATGTGATTGACTGCGATAATCATATCATTGGCTCCATGAAACTTAGCCAACAGTCACCTCACAATCTAGTCTCTCGCGGTTGCCATTGTCCCACTTTGACAACCTCGACTAGGGACAAAACATAATTTATATCATCTATGACTTATAGGGTTACATGATCAAGTCCTCAACTTGATGACCTATAATATGACATAAACTTAATTTGGGACCATTATTTAGATCACAATAAATAATGCTGAAATCAAATTTCATTAAACATATCCAAAAGAATGTTTTACAAGAGCATCTTATTATAACTAAAATAAAACTAAAACTCCCACTAGAATCAAGATTACATCTTAAGATCTCTAATGCCTACAGCAGTCGTATGAATCTCATGCTTAGGCCTTGGAAGTGACTTAGTCAGAGGAACAACGACATTCTTGTCCGTCGGAACTCGGCTGATCTTCACATCACCTCTATTGACGATATCATGAATCATGTGATATCTCCTCTCTACGTGTTTGGACTTCTGGTGTGACCTGGGTTCTTTCGCCTGAGCAATGGCTTCGTTGTTGTCACAAAACAAAGCCACTGGCTCCAAGATACTTGAAACCACACCAAGTTCAGTCATGAACTTCTTGATCCAAACAACTTTCTTTGCCGCTTCTGAAGCAGCAACATATTCAGCTTCCGTCGTGGAATCAGCTACGGTATTCTGCTTAGAGCTCTTCCAGCTCACTGCACCGCCATTTAGACAGAAGACATATCCAGATTGTGATCGGAAATCGTCTATGTCCGTCTGAAAACTCGCATCGGTGAATCCATTCACCACAAGTTCTTCACTTCCTCCATACACCATGAATTTATCCTTAGTATGTCTCAAATACTTGAGAATATTCTTGACAGCTGTCCAGTGAACTTCACCTGGATCAGATTGGTATCTGCTCGTCATGCTTAACGCGTAAGCTACATCTGGACGAGTGCAGAGCATGGCATACATAATAGATCCTATTGCAGAAGCATAAGGAATCTTATTCATGCGCTCCCGCTCAGCATGTGTCACCGGACACTGCTTCTTGCTGATATTAATGCCATGAGACATTGGTATGAAACCCTTCTTGGAATCATGCATCCTGAATCTGTACAACACCTTATCAATATAAGTGTCCTGGCACAATCCAATCAGCCTGTTCATTCTATCTCTGTAGATTCTGATTCCAAGAATGTACGCGGCTTCTCCCATGTCTTTCATGGAAAAACAACTTCCGAGCCAAGTCTTAACAGACTGAAGCAACGGAACGTCATTACCGAGGAGGAGCATGTCATCGACATACAGTACAAGAAACGCAATTCTGCTCCCACTAGTCTTCTTGTAAACACATGGTTCCTCTTCGTTCTTGATGAAACCAAATTGTTTTACTGCTTCATCAAAACGAAGATTCCAACTCCGTGATGCTTGCTTCAATCCATAAATGGATTTATGAAGCTTGCATACCTTTCCAGCGTTCTTAGGATCAACAAAACCTTCAGGCTGTGTCATATACACATCCTCTTCCAGAATACCATTCAGGAAAGCGGTTTTGACATCCATCTGCCAAATCTCATAGTCATAATGAGCGGCAATCGCTAGAAGAATCCGAATGGATTTAAGCATAGTGACTGGGGAATAGGTTTCATCATAGTCAATACCATGAATTTGCTTGAAACCTTTAGCCACCAACCTCGCTTTGTAAATTTGCACATTGCCATCCACGTCGATCTTCTTCTTGAAGATCCATTTACACTCAATGGCTTTTGCACCATTAGGTAAATCGACCAAGGACCATACTTGGTTTTCTGACATGGATCCCATTTCGGATTTAGAGGCTCCAAGCCATTTTTCGGAGTCCGGGCCCATCATTGCTTCCGCGAAGGTCGCTGGTTCGTCACTATCAATGATCATCAGATCATTGGAATTGGTCACGAGAAATCCATAGTATCTCTCGGGTTCGTGACGGATCCTTCCGGATCTGCGAACTTCAGGCTGTTGGGAATGTCCTGAAATCTACCGTACTATCTCTAGAAAGTATGATAAGTGTCGAGATCAGACATAAGTCATAAATACTGGGTGATCATGATGACTTGCTAGAGTCCGCTCTTGATCTATAAGTTTAGGACTTATTGCCAGTATTGTATGATCCCAAAGGGTCACACACCATAGCTAACGGGAAAGTTAAATGGAAATAATACGGTAAGATGCAAAGGCATTTACTGTATTTGTACAGAGAATTGGACCAAAACAAAAACGGGCTTTTTGTCTGATTTGTGTTTTGGGCCCAAAAGCCTAATAGGCCATTAGTTAATAACTTGGGCCTATATAAGGCAAGAGAGAGGCGCCAGAAACCCTAGCCTTCTGCGATTTTCTGAGCTGTGCCGTCCTCTCTCTCTCTGTGATTTCCACCTCGGTCTAGCAGCCTGATCCGTAGCTTGTAAGCGTGTGGATACCTAGGAGGAGCCGGTGATAATCTGCTCTAAGTGATCTCGTCATTACCAATCAATCCGCTGCACTCTAAAAGAGGTAATGATCCTGATCTGATCATATGATTCAACTGCAATCACCTAGATCCGAGTTATGTTTGTGCTAGGTTGTAATCTGAGAATTAAACCATTAACACACATAATCCTTCAGTGGTATCAGAGCCAGGTTATTAGGTTTTTGCTTTTTGGATCATGTTTAGGTTGTTTTTATGTTTAGAATCGAATTTGGCTTAAGAAATTTGATTAAAACTTGTAAAAACCCTAATGAGTTAATCGCTTGTTGCTGATGAATCGATTTTTGGTTTGATAATTAATGAAAGAGTAAGAGAGTCACGATTGTTATCTTCGGTTCATAAATCAATCGATTATTAATGTTGGTTTTGTCTTACGTGAACGTGATCATGTGATGAGTTAATTTTGTTTTGTTCGTAAGAGGTTTGTTAATAAAACATTGAAGTTGACTTTGTTTTGTTAAACGTGAACGTGATAATCGAAAGAGCATAACTTTGTTTCATGATCGACGCCACTTTGTTAAACCATGATTGTTAAACCATATAATTAAATAATCGAATTGTTTAAATTTGAAAAAGTCAAAATATTATTTGAAGATATGCTTATGATACGAATTTGTTGAGATTCATTATTAATTATGATTTTGTCTTGTTTGAAAAATCAAAAGAGCATTATTGAATCATGATCGTATGAATCTTTTAATTATTTAATTATATGGTTTAAGCGGTTAACCCAAATCGCGGTTTGCTGGAAATTATTTAATACAATTGGTATTATTTAATTTCTGGTTAAACCGGATTTAAAATTCAAAAATTGAATTTTAACCTAAACCGAAGGCTGGTCTAAGTTTGATTTGGTTGGACCAAATAATTTAGAGCTGGTCTGGTTTAGTAAATAACCGATGGTTTTGATAGTTAATTTGGTCTTGGACCAGAATTAATAAACTGAATCGGTTATGTCAAATTATTGGGCCAACTGGAATTTTATGGTCTTGGGCCTATAATTTGTGACCCAACCCAAAATATTTATAAAATATTAAATTAGAAATTTCTATTTTTAGTATGTTACTAAATTTAGAAAGTTTCTAAAATAAGTAAGTTTCCCAAAATAGTAATCTTCTATTTTTGGAAATAAAACTTAAAATCCTCAAAAACAATATCAAGCTTGGATGTCTTTCCAATCTTGTCAGCTACTTAACGCTTATTCGATTACAGATATGGCTTACAGTGTGAGGTATCTGTTTTCGCGTAAGTAAAGTAGTATATAGTCACTAATTTCATTGGGAGTCCCAGACTTTAGTGATTATTTGGCTGTAAGAGATTGGTTTCCTTGACTGGGCCATCGGGAGTCCCGGGCCTTGAGACATCTGGTGATATTGGGCCTTGGGCCCAATTCACAACCGAGAGTTATTGGTTATAACTAGCTGTGTGTATGCTTACCAAGTAAAGCTAATTCTGGGTGACGGCCAGTGGCCCACTTTGGATTTAGCTAAACATGGGTCTCGGAATCATTGTATTCTTATGAGGTTAAACAAAGAAATTTTGAATACAATGCGAGTTTTCTTATAAGTTGTTAAGATTGCTCTTTTATGAACTTAATAACTAAATCTCTATTGTCTCATATTTTCAGCTATGTCAAGCACAACAACACAAAACACTTTCTCGATCCGGTCTGCCCTTGAGAAGGGCAAACTGAACGGATCAAACTTCCTGAACTGGTCCAGGAACCTGAGACTTGTGCTCAGGCAGGAGAAGAAGGCTTATGTCCTTGAAAGAGCTCTCTCTCCTAGACCTGCGAATAATGCCGCACAATCTGTGAAGAATGCTTGGGATACGCATTCTTCAGATGCTAATGACGTGATTTGCCTAATGTTGGCGACAATGGCTCCCGAACTGCAGATGCAGTGGGAAGGCCTGACTTGTCCCATGGAGCTGATGGCAAATCTGAAAGCGTTGTTTCAGGAGCAGGCTCGTACAGAGAGATTCCAAACTGTTAAGAATCTCTTGGACTGTAAAATGGCTAAGGATGCAGCAGTGAGTCCACATGTTCTGAAAATGATGGGTTATCTCGATCATTTGACTAGGCTCGACTGTCCTATAAGCCAAGAGCTTGCTTGTGATATCGTTCTGCAGTCTCTTACTCCTGCATATGACCAGTTCATCTTGAACTATAATATGCATGGGTTGATAAAGACTTTGCCTGAGCTACATGGTATGCTCAAGACTGCAGAACCTAATCTGAAGAAAGCCAAGGAGTCGTCTGTACTCATGGTGCAGAAGGGCAAGGGTTTCAAGAAATCCGCTGCAGACAAGGGAAAGGGCAAGGCAGTCAGCAATGAAAACGCCAAGCCCAAGCCCGTGTCCAAAGCTGGGCCTTCTGACATCTGTCACTTTTGTAAAGAGGCAGGGCATTACCGCAGGGACTGTAAGAAATACCAGGAAAGTCTGAAGAAGAAGAAGTCCTTGGAGACTAAATCTTCAGGTATTTTTGTTATTGAAGTAAATACTACTACTTCTGATAATACCACTTGGGTATTAGATACTGGATGTGGGGCTCATATTTGTACTAATATGCAGGCGCTCAGCAACAGTAGGAGGTTGAAGCAAGGGCAAGTAGAGTTGCGGGTTGGCAATGGAGCGAAGGTTCCAGCACTGGCCGTTGGCACTTACTTGTTGTCTTTACCTTCTGGATTGATTTTAGAACTTGAGAATTGTTATTTTGTACCTGCTATAAGCAGAAATATCATTTCAGTTTCATTGTTGGATTTGCAAGGATTTGATTTTTCTATTAAGAATAAATTGTGTTCCTTTAATCTCAATGATATGTTCTATGGTTGTGCCCCTCTTATAAATAGGCTGTACATGCTGGATCAATCTGAAGGATCTCTTAGTGTTAATCCTGATTCAATTCATCAGATTACTTGATCCTAAACATGCCAGATCTAGGTTCTCTTGAATAGAAACATAAGTAGATCTCACCTTTTACCTGTTTTGTGCAGCGGAAAGGAAGAACAGGTCAGAGATCAGAGAGCCACCGAGTGATAACTCCTCCAGAGGTTCACACACGCACACCGAGCAGGAAGAAGGCTGCTAGACCGAGCTGTGGGAGGTCGCAGGGAGAGAGAGAGTCGCGGCTAGGGCTTCTATTCAACCTGAACTCGTCTTAAGTTTATATAAAACTTGTTCAGTTCGTTTTGGGCCATTTGGCCCAAATGCCAATTAACTCCGAGGCGTTCGCGCATTGCATCGATCGCTGCACCTTATGCATCGATCGATGCACAATGGCTAAACCCTCTTATTCTCTCTAAGTATAGTAAATGCCTAGCACTTTTACCATACTCCTGCTAAACCGTTCCTACACGTTTTCCTGTTAGCTTAGGCGTGTGACCCATATGGGATCATATAATAAAGGCAATAAGTCCAAGACTTATAGATCATGAGCGGACTCTAGCAAGCCATCATGACCCCCAGTATTATATGACTTATGTCTGATCTTTGACATACTCTTACTTTCTAGAGACAGTACCGAGATTACTGGACACATTTCCAACAATCTCCCACTTGTACTGGAATCTCTGTATTCATAATCCTTTTGTCACAATATCTCGATTAGTCATAAGGCAAGATTGGTGTCATCCTTATAAAGCCTAATCTTGTTCATCGGACTCTGATTTGATACTGACAATCCAAACGACTCGGGAAAGTCCGTTTGAGCATGGCCATGCGTTTTCCAGTATTCAAGTCTCCGATTGGCCTAGAGATATTCACTCCACTTATATTGGAGGGACAAATTCCGTCTTGTTCCATCACTGTAAACTACTCATTTCATAATGCACCCAAACAAGGTCCTTATAGCTATCACAGAATGATAGCGTTAGACAATGATCAAAGTACATCAGTCCATGTGCAGTCACATGCATGTGAACTCAGGTCTAAGGACTATACTCTATAGTCGTAGTAAGAATCTCTTATGACACAGATATAAATATCCTGAAGAGTTCTTATAAGCGGGTCTTGTCCGGTCGTATGTTCCCAACATACACCTATGTACTGACTTTGATGCCGCGCATCTATGACACACTGAGACTTTGTCATAAGTCACGTACCAATCCAGTCTCACGCGGTTGTTGATGTTCCAATTTCAACAACCTTCGACTGGGGACGGGATGATATATAACATCTATCAAATATAGGGTCTCATGATCAAGCTAAATGACTTCGATGACTCAAGATCAAGTCATTTACTTCGATGACCTATAAAATGGTTCATATCATTTTGGAACGATTATTTCATCACAGTTAAAATAATCTTGAAATAATAATTTCATTATTAAACATCTCAAATGTTTTACAAGAACATATCAATAACTAAATAAAGCCCTTTAATAACTCCCACTGAAATTAAGACTACATCTTAATTTCACTTATCCTACAGCAATAGTCCGCGACTCGTGCTTAGGCCTGAGGAGTGGCTTCGTTAATAGATTAGCAACGTTCTCATTCGTTGAAACTTGCTGATCTACTTAACATCTCTGTCATTTATCTTAAGGTGTTTGGACCTCTGATGTGCAGCTAGTCTCATCTATGCTGGGAATCACATCAAGTTCATTGACGAACTCTTCTTTCCAAACAACCTCTTTCGCCGCTTTCCAAGCTGCGAAATGTTCAGTTTAAGTCATGGAGTCAGCAACAGTGCCTTGCACCGCCAAACAGACACAAGATATAACCGGACTGTGACCGGAAATCATCTTTGTCTGTTGGAAACTTGCCTTTCAGACTCTGCTGACTTGTAGCACATCACTTTCTCCGTAAATCAAGAACTTATCCTTAGTATTCCTCAAATACTTTAGGACATACTTTAGAAAACTTGATTCTTTGCTGGATTTGACTGGTCTTTACTTGTCTTGCTTAACATTAAAGCAACATCAAACAAGTACGTTTCATGGCATACATGATAGATCCAATTACCGAAGCATATGGAATCCTATTCATGCATTTAAGCTCAGCAGTTATCATAGGATACTGTATCTTGCTTAACGTAATGCCATGTGACATTGGTATAAAACCCTTCTTGGATTGCTGAAAAACGTGTAGGACTTTGTCAATTTAAGAATCCTGACATTGTCCTACCAGCTCTTTTGGATCTCTATCTTTAAATCCAAAATCCAAGACTTTCGTGGCTATACCCATGTCATTCACAAAACAAACTCCCAAGCCAGTCCTTTACTGACTGCAGCATTGGGACGTTATATCCGAGAATCAGTATGTCATCGACATACACTATGAGAAATGCAATATCGCTCCCACTTATCTATTAGTAAACACACAGTTCCGCTTCGTTCCTGTTCAAGTCAAAACCTTGACTACTTCAACAGAACGAAGATTCCAACTCCGATATGTTTGCTTCCATCCATGAATGGATCGATGAAGCTAACTTACATAAAATGTAATTTTTCGGAGTCCGGGCTCACTTTCGCTTCTTTGAATTTCGCAGATTCATCGCTTTCAATGATCATCAGATCATGCGAACTTTCAATGATTATCAGTTTCAACTAATGACGAGAAATCACTCTCGGATTAGTAACTGATTCATATCTGCGAACTTCAGGCTCCACATGTGTAGATTCTACAGAAATCTGTAAATCCTTCCGCTGCTCTCCCTCAATAGGTTAAGCAGCCTCCTGTATTTCTCGAATTTCTTCGAGTTGTACTTTTACTCCCACTGTTCTTCTTTGGAAAGTAACTTCCCTTCTTAGAAAACAGAATGGTCGTAAAAATACTTTTTACTCCCACTGTTCTTCTTGGAAAGTAATTTCCTTCTCAGAAAACAGAATGGTCGTAAAAGTACCGAGCCTTGGTTTCCTTAAGAAAACTTTGAGTTATGCTTTTACTCCCACTGTTCTTCATGGAAAATAACTTCCCTTCTTAAAACAGATTGGACGTAAAAGTAACAAGCCTTAGTTTCTCTAGCACAACCAGCGAAGTAGCACAACTACAAATACTCAGTAAAGACAAATTTGGATCGATTCCAATCCACATTAACGTGGTGTCTTTCAACCGATATTTGTGGAACTATTTCAGCGTAAGCTTAGATATTTTAGAGCGTTATTGTTAAATGATATCATGGAAGATTCGTGTGACTCATCTTTAATCATTTCTAATAAGATCTGATTCTTTCTCACAGAAACACCTTCAGGTTTTCAGGAGAAATGAGCTGTGAAACGATTTCACACTCATTAAGATGATCACACAATCAATGACTTAAGTATTCTCACTCGTGATTTAATCCAGAGTCTTAATACTTTTGTCATTCAGATCCTATACTTCATTCTGGAACTCTTTTGACCATGTCAAAGAATTCCGACTTGTGTCTCATCAAATGAACACAGTCACACTCACTGAAGTAATCAGTAGAGACAATGAAGTACAGGAGATTTTCTCTGGCATTACTGCTCATTGGGCCACATACATGAGTATATTCCAGGTCCAATAAGCCTTTGGGCTTTTCTCTAGCTCGGCTAAGATAGGCCCTTTACCTTTTGGTCTAGTAAACAGAATTCAAGTCTCATAAGATATTTTATCAAATGAGCCCAAACGTCCATGACTATGGGATTTCTGAATTCGACTTACTCTATGTGACCAAGACTTTATGCCAAGAAAAATCAGGTTTAATTCATCAGATTTAAACCAATTCGGTATTTATGTTACATTTAGGCACTCTTTGGTTTAAGATATAAAACCCATTCCATGAATAGGGTGCTACAATTAATATTTCATTAAGATCAAAAGAACAAAACTTGTCTTTTATCAAAATGAAAAACATTCAAATTCTTACAAGAAAATGAAAGACAACTCTGCTTAAAGCAGGTACATTGTAGCAATTACTTAATACAAAACCAAGCCTCAAAGGGATCTATAAGTGAAAAACCCTACGACTGAGGCAGCATCCCAAGCTCCTTCCAGACATGTAGTTTCACTTGCCCTTCCTTCAATGTTCTACTGTTGCTTAAGCTCTGCATATTATCACAAATATCAGTGCCACAACCAGTATCCAATACCTTTAAGGTAGAACTTGAAGTAATAACATGAATACCTGAGG
Source organism: Orychophragmus violaceus (assembly GCA_030180135.1). Taxonomy (NCBI): domain Eukaryota; kingdom Viridiplantae; phylum Streptophyta; class Magnoliopsida; order Brassicales; family Brassicaceae; genus Orychophragmus; species Orychophragmus violaceus. The sequence goes on along the minus strand of CM058240.1, from coordinate 54,648,638 downwards.
AAGTAGTCGCATACATCGACTTTAACTCCTCATCATCTTCCATGAATTTAATGCAATCTCTCTTCCAATGCTCTGTCTCCTTACAGTAGCAGCACTTACCAACGTAAGAGGTATCTGACTCGGGCTCAGAAGACACACGCTTGCCATGATTCAAAATCTGGACAACTTTGTCTTCACCCTTGTCAGCATTAGGTTTAGTAAACCTACCCTTCTCATTCATGAGATTGTACAGGGTACTCTTCACGTTTGGCTCAACTGTCTTGAGCATATCATGCAGTTCAGTCAGCGTCTTCGTTAAGCCTTTCTTGATATAGTTCTTTCTGAACTTATCATAGCTTGACGGCAGTGACTGCAGAATGATTTCAGTTGCCATCTCTTGGCTAACTGGATAATCCAGTTTCCTCAGGTTATCAATGTAACCCATCATTTTACTGACATGAGGACTTACTGGATGATCATTTGGTAGCTTGCAGCTAGTGAGAGATTTAACCAACTGGTATCTCTCCACTCTTATCTGCTCCTGAAATTTTAATTTCAGGCTGCTGATCATCTCTATTGGCGACTCCATGTTCTCATATTGCTTCCGCAAGTCTGAGTCCATGGTAGCCAATATCAGACCACGCACATCTACCGCATCATTATAATGCTTATTCCAAGCATCATATACTGCATGTGAAGCATTGGACCCGATCCTCACGGGGAGAGCTCTCTCAAGGACATAGTCCTTTCTCTCCTGTCTGAGGACTAGCCTCAGGTTCCGCGACCAAGTCAAGAAATTTGATCCGTTCAGCTTGTCCATCTTAAGGACAGACCGGATCGAGAAAGTGTTTTGATTGTTTGTGCTAGTCATAACTGAAATATAAGATAAAAGGATTTTAGTTAATATGTTCAAAATGACTAATCTCGTATTAAAATTTAATATGATTAATCATGCATTATATTCAATAACATAAGTTACCCTCAATAGAATATAATGATTCCAAGATCCACATATAACTAAGATCAAAGTGGGCCACTGGCCGTCACCCAACCTTAGCTTATATCGGTAAGCCCTGTATCGGCTAATTATATCCGTGATATAACTCTTGGTTGTGAATCTGGGCCCGAGGCCCAATCCACTCTGATGTCTCAAGGCCCGGGACTCCCGATGGCCTAGTCAAGAAAACCAGACTATACAGTCATGTAATCATTAATGTCTGGGACTCCCAATGACATTTATGAATCACAAACCGTCTTACCCACGCAAAAGCAGACATCCTCACACTGTAAGGCCATGAATACAATTGAATGGGCTTTGACAGCTGACATAGAATGGACAAGACATCCAACGCTTGATATTATATGAGGTTCGTAGGTTTATTAAAATTTCATTCCCAAAATAGAAGATTACTATTTCGGGAAACTTTCTATTTTAGGAAACCTACTATTTTAGGAAACTTTCTAAAAATGGAAACTTTCCTTAAATCCAAAACATGCAAATTCAGAAACTTCTAATTTAAGAAACTTTCTAATTTCAAAATTTTGGAAACTTATTAATTTAAAATCGATTTTAAAATTTTATAAAAATAAATTTTAAATTAATCTGAAGAAGAGACTCAAATAATTGGCCCAATTGTTTTAACTTCTTGGCCCGAGGCCCAAGAATTGGTCCATGTCCAAGACATAACCCAATTGTCCAATTAAATGACATAACCGGTCTGGTTCATTAAAATTGGTCTAACCAAAATTAATTACTACGACGACCACAATTGTCAACCGGTTATTTACTAAACCGGATTTTCTCAATTTATTTGGTCCAACCAAATCAAATTAGAAAATCCTGGTTTAGGCACTAAATCCAATAATTATTTCGACATTGGATTTCTTATCCCGGTTTAACCAGACTTAATAAAATTATTAAATCTGTTTATTAAACCGAGACGTTTAATTTTAATTAAATTAAACCGAGTCTAAACCCTAACCGCATCGATCGATGCTCTCAGCATCGATCCTGCAACGATCGTTCATCGATCCTGCATCGATCGATGCTCTAACGCATGCACGAACGGTTATCAGGTTTGGCCGAGAGATTCTCGCGAGATCCATGCGATCGTTTGAACGATCCATGCGATCGCGGTCAATCTCTCGCGACTACAACGATCGATCCTTGCATTGCATCGATCGATGCAATGCGATCTCTCGTGGTTGCATCGACCGATCATGCGATCGCATCGATCGATGCATCGCGATCACAGCCGATACTTCTTTATGAAAATCGCATTCTTCTAAATCAATATAGCTTGGATTATTGCGATTTCAAAAGTGTTTAGGTTTCAATTCCTTGTTGCTTAAGTGATTTCTCTTATCAGTAATTGATTCAAAACACTTCTTAAACAAGAAAACAATCCTAAACTTGAATCTAAACAAGATGAACCAGAACATGGCTCTGATACCACTGAAGGATCTCTTAGTGTTAATCCTGATTCAATTCATCAGATTACTTGATCCTAAACATGCCAGATCTAGGTTCTCTTGAATAGAAACATAAGTAGATCTCACCTTTTACCTGTTTTGTGCAGCGGAAAGGAAGAACATGTCAGAGATCAGAGAGCCACCGAGTGATAACTCCTCCAGAGGTTCACACACGCACACCGAGCAGGAAGAAGGCTGCTAGACCGAGCTGTGGGAGGTCGCAGGGAGAGAGAGAGTCGCGGCTAGGGCTTCTATTCAACCTGAACTCGTCTTAAGTTTATATAAAACTTGTTCAGTTCGTTTTGGGCCATTTGGCCCAAATGCCAATTAACTCCGAGGCGTTCGCGCATTGCATCGATCGCTGCACCTTATGCATCGATCGATGCACAATGGCTAAACCCTCTTATTCTCTCTAAGTATAGTAAATGCCTAGCACTTTTACCATACTCCTGCTAAACCGTTCCTACACGTTTTCCTGTTAGCTTAGGCGTGTGACCCATATGGGATCATATAATAAAGGCAATAAGTCCAAGACTTATAGATCATGAGCGGACTCTAGCAAGCCATCATGACCCCCAGTATTATATGACTTATGTCTGATCTTTGACATACTCTTACTTTCTAGAGACAGTACCGAGATTACTGGACACATTTCCAACACAATCTGCTCCAGTATATAACATAAATACAAAACGGTTCAAATCTAACGAAGAAAATGAAACGTTTCTCTGGCATTGTCGTTTGGGGCACATTAGTGAGAAACGCGTCAAGAGGCTCCATTCAAATGGACTCTTGGGCTCATTTGACTTTGAGTCTTGTGAGCAATGCGAATCTTGCCTAATGGGCAAAATGACACGGGCCCTTTTCAATAAACCCACAGAAAGGGCCAGTGAACTATTGGGCCTGATACATTCTGACGTGTGTGGCCCAATGTCCACAAGTGCTAGAGGAAACTTTCAGTACTTCATTACATTCACTGATGATTTCAGTAGATATGGATATGTCTACTTGATGAAACATAAGTCGGAAACCTTTGAAAAGTTCAAAGAATTCCAGAATGAAGTACAGAACCAGCTTGGTAAAAGTATTAAGGCTCTTCGGTCGGACCGAGGAGGAGAATACTTGAGCCAGGAATTTCGTGATCATCTAAGTGAGTGTGGGATTATCTCCCAACTCACACCTCCTGGAACACCTCAGTGGAATGGTGTGTCTGAGAGAAGGAATCGGACATTGTTAGATATGGTCCGATCCATGATGAGTCACACAGACCTTCCTATATCCCTTTGGGGATATGCTTTGCTCACCGCAACGTTCACACTGAACAGAGTGCCATCAAAGGCAGTAGCAAAGACACCATATGAGATATGGACTGGAAAAGCTCCAGCAATGTCTTTTCTCAGAATTTGGGGTTGTGAAGCCTATGTTAAAAGATTAATCTCAGACAAGCTTACACCAAAATCTGACAAATGCTACTTCATTGGTTATCCTAGGGATACCAAGGCTTATTACTTCTATCAGCGATCCGAGAACAAAATCTTTGTTGCTCGGGATTGTACTTTTCTTGAAAGGGAGTTTCTCTCTAGAAAAGATAGTGGGAGTAAGGTACAACTTGATGAAATTCAAGAAGGACAGGAACCTGTTCAACCTAATGAGGAAGAACAGCAGGATGAATTACATGAAGTTGTAATAGAACCTGAACCTGCAGTACCTGAAGTTCGAAGATCCGGAAGGATCCGTCAGGAACCTGATAGATATCAGGGATTCCTTGTGACTAATTGCCATGATCTTTTGATCATTGACGGTGATGAACCCTCGAACTTTGAAGAAGCCATGATGGGCCCTGACTCCTTAAAGTGGCGTGAAGCCACTGAATCCGAGATGGACTCCATGTCTGTCAACCGAGTGTTTTCACTGGTTGACTTACCCGCTGGCTCTAAAGCCATCGAGTGTAAATGGATCTTCAAGAAGAAGATAGACGTGGATGGAAATGTCCAGATTTACAAGGCCAGGTTGGTGGCAAAAGGTTTCAAGCAAATTCATGGTATAGACTATGATGAAACCTATTCACCAGTGGCCATGATGAAATCAATTCGGATTCTCCTAGAAACTGCCGCTTATTATGATTATGAGATTTGGCAGATGGATGTGAAAACCGCCTTCCTGAATGGAATCTTGGAGGAGGATGTGTACATGACACAGCCTGACGGTTACATTGATCCTAAGAATGCTGGGAAAGTATGCAAGCTTCACAAATCCATTTATGGATTGAAGCAAGCATCGAGGAGTTGGAATCTTCGTTTTGATGAAGCAATAAAGAATTTTGACTTCATCAGAAACGAGGAAGAACAATGTGTGTATAAGAAAACTAGTGGGAGCAAAGTGGCGTTTCTTATCTTATATGTCGATGACATATTGCTTCTTGGAAATGATATTCCAATGCTGAAGTCTGTTAAAGACTGGCTGGGAAGTTGTTTTTCCATGAAGGACATGGGTGAAGCCGCGTATGTTCTTGGAATCCGAATCTTTAGAGACAGATCTAAAAAGCTGATTGGACTTTGCCAAGATTCCTACATAGACAAAGTTCTGCATCGATTCGGAATGGAAAAATCCAAGAAGGGCTTCACTGTTGGGAATGTCCTGAAATCTACCGTACTATCTCTAGAAAGTATGATAAGTGTCGAGATCAGACATAAGTCATAAGTACTGGGTGATCATGATGGCTTGCTAGAGTCCGCTCTTGATCTATAAGTTTAAGACTTATTACCAGTATTGTATGATCCCTAAGGGTCACACACCATAGCTAACGGGAAAGTTAAAATGGAATTAATACGGTAAGATGCAAGGCATTTACTGTATTTGTACAGAGAGACTTGGGCCATTAGTTAATTACTTGGGCCCATATCGAGATACAGGACTTGTGTCGATCGACACAGGTATATGTGTCGGTCGACACAACAGCGAAACCGAAACATGAGTTTAGGTTTATGACGAGTCGAGATATATAAGTCTTAGGTCTTATTATTTCGACAGTAAGTCTGCGAATCTAAAAAGAGCCGTCCTGTTTTCTCTCTGTTTCCTTCAACTTTGGTCTAGCAACCATCCCGAGCTTGTAAGAGTGTGGATACTCTAGGAGGAATAGGTGGTTCATCTGTTCGTTGATCTCGGCATTACAATCATTCCGCTGCAAAAGGTAATGTCCAGGTTTGTGTTTATGATTCAGTTACAAGAACCTAGATCTGTTTAAGATTATGTGCTAGGTTGCAATTGGGAATTGAACCATGAACACACATATAATCCAACAGTGGTATCAGAGCCAAGGTTTCAGGTTTCTTGTAAATTTGGATCATTCTTAGGTTGTTTTACTGATTAAAATCGAATTTGAATGTTGAAATTTGATTAAGAATCTCAAAAAACCTAAAAGAAATCGCATTAATCCGATTGAAAGCCATCGGTGTGCGATTTGGACACTTGTGTCGATCGACGAGGGGGGCGATATCGGTCGATATGTATATTGGATCGATTGTGTCGCTGACCCGATGACCCGATTGACCCGAGCTGATACACGCTAGTATCGATCGACATGAAAGACTCATATCGATCGATACGAAGGCGATGCCCATGTCGATCGACGAGGGAGCGAGGTATCGGTCGATATCGATCGATCCGATTGACATCTCGCGGTCCTGATGACCCGATTGACCCGAGCTGATACTCGCTAGTATCGATCGACATGAAAGACTCATATCGATCGATACGAAGGCGATGCAGATAATCCGCGAGTAGCCAATCGGTTCAGCCGAGCTTCGTGGTTCATCTTTCCCTAAACCGAGACAATGAACCGATCAATCCGATTGTGGTTCATTGTCTACTTTAGCCAGAACCGCAAGTTAGGTCAAAATTGGCTAAAACACAAGGTGTTTCTTCCCGGTTTTGGACTTAACTAAACCGATCCAATTTAATTGGTGGTTCAAGCGGTTAACCCAAATCGCGGTTTGCTGGAAATAATTTTATTTCTGGTTAAACCGGATTGAAATTCATAAAATTGAATTTTAACCTAAACCGAAGGCTGGTCTAAGTTTGATTTGGTTGGACCAAATAATTTAGAGCTGGTCTGGTTTAGTAAATAACCGATGGTTTTGATAGTTAATTTGGTCTTGGACCAGAATTAATAAACCGGATCGGTTATGTCAAATTATTGGGCCAGCTGGAATTCTATGGTCTTGGGCCAAGAATTGGGCCTATAATTTGTGACCCAACCTAAAATATTTATAAAATATTAAATTAGAAATTTCTATTTTTAGTAAGTTACTAAATTTAGAAAGTTTCTAAATTAAGAAAGTTTCCCAAAATAGTAATCTTCTATTTTTGGAAATAAAACTTGAAAATCCTCAAAACAATATCAAGCTTGGATGTCTTGCCCAATCTTGTCAGCTACTTAACGCTTACTTGATTACAGATATGGCTTACAGTGTGAGGTGTCTGTTTTCGCGTAAGTAAAGTAGTATATAGTCACTAATTTCATTGGGAGTCCCAGATTTAAGTGATTATTTGGCTGTAAGAGATTGGTTTCCTTGACTGGGCCATCGGGAGTCCCGGGCCTTGAGACATCTGGTGAATTTGGGCCTCGGGTCCAATTCACAACCGAGAGTTATTGGTTATAACTAGCTGTGTGTATGCTTACCAAGTAAAGCTAATTCCGGGTGACGGCCAGTGGCCCACTTTGGATTTAGCTGAACATGGGTCTCGGAATCATTGCATTCTTATGAGGTTAAACAAAGAAATTTTGAATGCAATGCGAGTTTTCTTATAAGTTGTTAAGATTACTCTTTTATGAACTTAATAACTAAAACTCTATTTATCTCTAAATTTCAGCTATGACAAGCACAAACAAACAAAACACTTTCTCGATCCGGTCTGTCCTTGAGATGGACAAACTGAACGGATCAAATTTCTTGACTTGGTCACGGAACCTGAGGCTAGTCCTCAGGCATGAGAGAAAGGACTATGTCCTTGAGAAAGCTCTCCCCGAGAGGATCGGATCCAAAGCCAGTCATGCAGTATATAATGCTTGGAATAAGCATTATAATGATGCGGTAGATGTGCGTGGTCTGATATTGGCTACCATGGAATCAGATTTGCGGAAGCAATATGAGAACATGGAGTCGCCAATAGAGATGATCAGCAGCCTGAAATTGAAATTTCAGGAGCAGGTAAGAGTGGAGAGATACCAGTTGGTTAAATCTCTCACTAGCTGCAAGCTACCGATGGATCATCCAGTAAGTCCTCATATCAGTAAAATGATGGGTTACATTGATAACCTGAGGAAACTGGATTATCCAGTTAGCCAAGAATTGGCAACTGATATCATTCTGCAGTCACTGCCGTCAAGCTATGATAAGTTCGTAAGGGACTATATCAAGAAAGGCTTAACGAAGACGTTGACTGAACTGCATGATATGCTCAAGACAGTTGAGCCAAACGTGAAGAGTACCCTGTACAATCTCATGAATGAGAAGGGTAGGTTTACTAAACCTAATGCTGACAAGGGTGAAGACAAAGTTGTCCAGATTTTGAATCATGGCAAGCGTGTGTCTTCTGAGCCCGAGTCAGATACCTCTTACGTTAGTAAGTGCTGCTACTGTAAAGAGACTGGGCATTGGAAAAGAGATTGCATTAAATTCATGGAAGATTATGAGGAGTTGAAGTTGATGTATGAGACAACTTCCTCAGGTATTCATGTTATTACTTCAAGTTATACCTTATAGGTATTGATTACTTGTTGTGGCACTGATATTTGTTATAATATGCAGAGCCTGAGCAACAGTAGAACGTTGAAGGAAGGGCAAGTGAAACTGCGTGTCTGGAAGGAGCTTGGGATGCTGCCTCAGCCGTAGGGTTTTCACTTGTAGATGCCTTTGAGGCTTGGTTTTATTAAGTAATTGCTACAATGTACCTGCTTTAAGCAGAGTTGTCTTTCATTTTCTTGTAAGAATTTGAATGTTTTTCGTTTTGATAAAAGACAAGTTTTGTCCTTTTGATCTTAATGAAATGATAATTGTAGCACCCTATTCAAGGAATGGGTTTTATATATTAAACCAAAGAGTGCCTAAATGTAACATAAATACCGAATTGGTTTAAATCTGATGAATTAAACCTGATTTTTCTTGGCATAAATGTTTTGGTCATAGAGTAAGTCGGATTCAGAAACCCCATAGTTATGGACTTTTGGGCTCATTTGAATGGATATCTTATGAGACTTGAATTCTTCTTACTGGACCAAAACACAAAGGGCCCATCTTAGCCGAGCTAGAGAAAAGCCCAAAGTCTTATTGGACATTGGACATACTCATGTATGTGGTCCGATGAGCAGTAATGCCAGAGAAAAATTTTCTGTACTTCATTGTCTCTACTGATTACTTCAGTGAGTGTGACTGTGTTCATTTGATGAGACACAAATCAGAATTCTTTGACATGGTCGAAAGAGTTCCAGAATGAAGTATAGAATCTGAATGACAAAAGTATTTAGACTCTGGATTAGATCACGAGTGAGAATACTTAAGTCATTGATTGTGTGATCATCTGAATGAGTGTGAAGTCGTTTCACAGCTCATTTCTCCTGAAAACCTAGAGGTGTTTCTGTGAGAATAAATCAGATCTTATTAGAAATGATTAAAGATGAGTCACACGAATCTTCCATGATATTCTTTAAGAATAACGCTCTAAAATATCTAAGTTCACGCTGAAATAGTTCCACCAATATCAGTTGAAAGACACCACGTAAATGTGGATTGGAATCGATCCAAATTCGTCTTTACTGAGTATTTGTAATTGTGCTACTTCGCTGGTTGTCCTAGGGAAACCAAGGCTTGTTACTTTTACGTCCATTCTGTTTTCTAAGAGGGGAAGTAACTTTCCAAGAAGAACAGTGGGAGTAAAAGTATAACTCGAAGAAATTCGAGAAATACAGGAGGCTGCTCAACCTGTTGAGGGAGAGCAACGGATGAATTTACAGATTTCTGTAGAATCTGCACCTGTAAAGCCTGAAGTTCGCAGATCTGAATGAATCAGTTACTAATCCGAGAGTGATTTCTCATCATTGTTGAATCTGATGATCATTGAAAGTTCGCATGATCTGATGATCATTGAAAGCGACGAATCTGCGAAATTCAAAGAAGCGAAAGTGAGCCCGGACTCCGAAAATTACACTATGTGTAAGTTAGCTTCATTGATCCATTCATGGATGGAAGCAAACATATCGGAGTTGGAATCTTTGTTCTGGTTAAGTAGTCAAGGTTTTGACTTGAACAGGAACGAAGCGGAACTGTGCGTTTACTAAAAGATAAGTGGGAGCAATATTGCATTTCTCATAGTGTATGTCGATGACATACTAATTCTCGAAAATAACGTTCCAATGCTGCAGTCGGTAAAGGACTGGCTTGGGAGTTGGTTTAATGATTGACATGGGTAAAGCCACGTAGTTCTTGGATTTTGGATCTCAAGATAGAGATCCAAAAGAGCTGATAGGACAAAGTCAGAATTCTTAAATTGACAAAGTCCTACACGTAATCAGCAATCCAAGAAGGGTTTTATGCCAATGTCACATGGCAATACGTTAAGCAAGAAACAGTATCCTACGATATCTGATGAGCTTGAATGCATGGATAGGATTCCATATGCGTCGGCAATTGGATATATCATGTATGCCATGACACGTACTTGTTTTGATGTTGCTTTAATGTTAAGCAAGACAAGTAAAGACCAGTCAAATCCAGCAAAGAATCACTGGATTGCCGTAAAGAATATTCTGAAGTATTTGAGGAATACTTAGGATAAGTCCTTGATTTACGAAGAAAGTGAGGTGCTACAAGTCGATAGAGTCTGAAAGGCAAGTTTCCAATAGACAAAGATAATTCCTGGTCACAGTCCGGCTATATCTTGTGTCTAACTGGCGGTGCAAGGCACTGTTGCTGACTCCATGACTTAAGCTGAACATTTCGCAGCTTGAGAAGCGGCGAAAGAGGTTGTTTGGAAAGTAGAGTTCATCACTGAACTAGATTTGATTCCCAGCGTAGTTAAGACTAGCTGCACATCAAAGGTCCAAACACCTTGAGGATAGGTATAACCTATTCCGCGAGATAAATGACAGAGGTGTTAAGTAGATAAGCAAGTTTCAACGAATGAGAATATTGCTAATCTATTAACAAAGCCACTCCTTATGCCTAAGCACGAGTCGCGGACTGTAGCTGTAGGATGAGTGAAATTAAGATGTAGTCTTAATTTCAGTGGGAGTTTGTAAAGGGCTTTACTTAGTTATTTTGAATGGTTCATGAAAACATAGCATTTTATGTTTGTGAAATCTAATGATTTCTGGATTATTTTAACTGTGATATAAATAATCGTTCCAAAATGATTCATGTCATTATATATGGGCCATCGAAGTACATGAGTAGACTTGATCCTGAAACCCCATATTTAACGAAGTGACATAAATCATAGTGTCCATAGTCGAAGGTTGTTGAAATTGGAACACCAACAACCTGTTGAGACTAGATTGTGTTGAGACTTATGACCAAGTTTCGAGGGGTCATAGATGCGCGGCATCAAAGTCGACACATAGGTATATGTAGGGGAGCATATGACCGGACATGGCCCGCTAATGAGAACTCTGCAAGATATTAATATCTGTGTCATAAGAAGTTCTCATATACGACTATAGAGTATAGTCCTTAGACCTGAGTTCGCATGCATGTGGCTGCACATGGAGTAATGCGCTTTGATCATTGTCTAACGCTGTTTCGTAACTGGGAGCTATACGGACCTTGGTTGGGTGTATTATGAATTGTGTAGTTCATAGTGATGGAACAAGACGGGATTTGTCCCTGCCGTTTAACGGAGGTAATATCTCTAGGCCAATCGGAGATTTGATAGCTGGTAAGAGAATGGCCATTCCCAAACGGACTTGCCCAAGTCGTTTGCATTGTCAGTATCAAATCTGGTCCGATAAACATGGTCTGGCTATATAAGGATGACACGCATCTTGCCTTATGCCAGATCGAGATATTGAGACAAAAGGATTAGGGAATGTAAGATTCCAGTACAATCGGAAGATTGTTGGGAATGTCCTTTGTAGAATTCCAGTACAAGTGGGAGATTGTTGGGAATGTCCTGAAATCTACCGTACTATCTCTAGAAAGTATGATAAGTGTCGAGATCAGACATAAGTCATAAGTACTGGGTGATCATGATGGCTTGCTAGAGTCCGCTCTTGATCTATAAGTTTAAGACTTATTACCAGTATTGTATGATCCCTAAGGGTCACACACCATAGCTAACGGGAAAGTTAAAATGGAATTAATACGGTAAGATGCAAGGCATTTACTGTATTTGTACAGAGAGACTTGGGCCATTAGTTAATTACTTGGGCCCATATCGAGATACAGGACTTGTGTCGATCGACACAGGTATATGTGTCGGTCGACACAACAGCGAAACCGAAACATGAGTTTAGGTTTATGACGAGTCGAGATATATAAGTCTTAGGTCTTATTATTTCGACAGTAAGTCTGCGAATCTAAAAAGAGCCGTCCTGTTTTCTCTCTGTTTCCTTCAACTTTGGTCTAGCAACCATCCCGAGCTTGTAAGAGTGTGGATACTCTAGGAGGAATAGGTGGTTCATCTGTTCGTTGATCTCGGCATTACAATCATTCCGCTGCAAAAGGTAATGTCCAGGTTTGTGTTTATGATTCAGTTACAAGAACCTAGATCTGTTTAAGATTATGTGCTAGGTTGCAATTGGGAATTGAACCATGAACACACATATAATCCAACATTCACGCCAATGATACATGGTGCTACACTAAGCAAGGATCAGTGTCCTAAAACACCTGATGAGCTTAAGCGCATGAGTAGGATTCCTTATGCTTCGGCTATAGGATCTATCATGTATGCCATGATCTGTACTCGTCCTGATGTTGCTTATGCACTAAGCATGACGAGTAGGTACCAGTCTAATCCAGGTGAGAGTCACTGGATTGCCGTAAAGAATATCCTGAAGTATTTGAGGAATACTAAGGATAAGTTCTTGGTTTACGGAGGAAGTGAAGTGCTTGAAATCAGTGGATTCACGGATGCAAGCTTTCAGACAGATAAAGATGATTTCCGGTCACAGTCTGGCTACATCTTCTGTCTGAATGGCGGTGCAGTAAGTTGGAAGAGTTCCAAGCAGAACACCGTGGCAGATTCCACAACTGAAGCTGAATACATCGCTGCTTCAGAAGCTGCGAAGGAAGGAGTTTGGATTAGGAACTTCTTGATTGAACTCGGTGTATTCCCTAATGCCACTGAGCCTTTGGCACTGTATTGTGACAACAATGGTGCAATTGCTCAAGCCAAGGAACCGAGACATCATCAGAAATCCAAACATATTATGAGAAGGTATCACCTGATTCGTGATATAGTTAATAGAGGTGAAGTGAAGGTCAGCAGGGTTCCCACTGATGAGAACGTAGCTGATCCGTTGACAAAGCCACTCCCGAGACCTAAGCACGAGTTGCATACTGCTGCTGTAGGAATTAGAGATATTCAAATGTAATCTCTTTTTGAGTGGGAGTTGTGAGGGCTTTTGTTTTAGTTATTTTGATTGGTTCATGTAAACATTTTAAATGTTAATGAAATTTTTATTTCTGGATTATTTTTAACTGTGATATAAAATAATCGTTCCAAAATGATTCATGTCATTATATATGGGCCATCGAAGTACATGAGTAGACTTGATCCTGAAACCCCATATTTAACGAAATGACATAAATCATAGTGTCCATAGTCGAAGGTTGTTGAAATTGGAACACCAACAACCTGTTGAGACTAGATTGTGTTGAGACTTATGACCAAGTTTCGAGGGGTCATAGATGCGCGGCATCAAAGTCGACACATAGGTATATGTAGGGGAGCATATGACCGGACATGGCCCGCTGATGAGAACTCTACAAGATATTAATATCTGTGTCATAAGAGGTTCTCATATACGACTATAGAGTATAGTCCTTAGACCTGAGTTCGCATGCATGTGGCTGCACATGGAGTATTGCGCTTTGATCATTGTCTAACGCTGTTTCGTAACTGGGAGCTATAAGGACCTTGGTTGGGTGGATTATAAAGTGTGTAGTTCATAGTGATGGAACAAGATGGGATTTGTCCCTGCCGTTTAACGGAGGTAATATCTCTAGGCCAATCGGAGACTTGATAGCTGGTAAGAGAGTGGCCACTCCCAAACGGACTTGCCCAAGTCGTTTGCATTGTCAGTATCAAATCTGTTCCGATAAACATGGTCTGGCTATATAAGGATGACACGCATCTTGCCTTATGCCAGATTGAGATATTGAGACAAAGGGATTAGGGAATGTAGGATTCCAGTACAAGTGGGAGATTGTTGGGAATGTCCTGAAATCTACCGTACTATCTCTAGAAAGTATGATAAGTGTCGAGATCAGACATAAGTCATAAATACTGGGTGATCATGATGACTTGCTAGAGTCCGCTCTTGATCTATAAGTTTAGGACTAATTGCCAGTATTGTATGATCCCAAAGGGTCACACACCATAGCTAACGGGAAAGTTAAATGGAAATAATACGGTAAGATGCAAAGGCATTTACTGTATTTGTACAGAGAATTGGACCAAAACAAAAGCGGGCTTTTTGTCTGATTTGTGTTTTGGGCCCAAAAGCCTAATAGGCCATTAGTTAATAACTTGGGCCTATATAAGGCAAGAGAGAGGCGCCAGAAACCCTAGCCTTCTGCGATTTTCTGAGCTGTGCCGTCCTCTCTCTCTCTGTGTGATTTCCACCTCGGTCTACCAGCCTGATCCGTAGCTTGTAAGCGTGTGGATACCTAGGAGGAGCCGGTGATAATCTGCTCTAAGTGATCTCGTCATTACCAATCAATCCGCTGCACTCTAAAAGAGGTAATGATCCTGATCTGATCATATGATTCAACTGCAATCACCTAGATCCGAGTTATGTTTGTGCTAGGTTGTAATCTGAGAATTAAACCATTAACACACATAATCCTTCACAGGCTCCACAGGCGCCGGTTCCACATAACTTTGTGGATCCAACTGCTGCTCTTCCTCAGCAGGTTGAGCAGTCTCCTGTGCATCTCGAATTTCTTCAAGATGTACTTTACTCCCACTGTTTTTCTTAGAGAGAAACTCCCTCTCAAGAAAAGAACAGTCCCGAGCAACAAATACTTTGTTCTCAGATTGGTTGTAAAAGTAGTATGCCTTGGTTTCCCTAGGATAACCAACGAAGTAGCATTTATCTGATTTGGGCGCGAGCTTGTCAGAGATTAAACGTTTGACATAAGCCTCACATCCCCAAATCCTCAGGAAAGACAGACTAGGAATGTTCCCAGTACACAATTCATGTGGTGTCTTTTCCACTGATTTAGATGGCACCCTATTTAGTGTAAACGCAGACGTTTCTAGAGCGTATCCCCAAAAGGATAATGGAAGATTTGAATGACTCATCATAGACCGAACCATATCCAATAAGGTTCGATTCCTCCTCTCTGACACTCCATTCCATTGGGGTGTTCCAGGAGGAGTGAGTTGTGAAATAATTCCACACTCGCTCAGATAGTCGCTGAACTCTTGACTCAAGTATTCTCCTCCGCGATCCGATCGCAGAACTTTGATACTTTTGCCAAGTTGGTTCTGTATTCAAAGGATTCTGACTTGTGTCTCATCAAATAGACATAGCCATACCTACTGAAATCATCAGTGAAGGTAATGAAGTACTTGTAATTTCCTCTGGCAACATTACTCATTGGCCCACATACATCAGTATGAACAAGGCCCAATAAATCACTGGCCCTTTCATTTGGTTTGTTGAAAGGGGCTCTAGCCATTTTCCCCATCAAACAAGATTCGCATTTCTCACATGATTCAAAATCAAATGAGCCTAGAAGCCCATTTCGATGGAGCCTTTGGATGCGTTTCTCATTGATATGTCCCAAACGACAATGCCATAAGAAAGTCGGGTTTTCGTCATTTGACTTAAACCGCTTTGTATTTATGTTAAAGTTAGGCATTTCTTGGTTTAAAACATATAATGAAGGAATTTCTAGCAGATCCTAATCCAATTAGGCAATCCTAGTATGAATTCCAAGCCTAGGATCTAGGGTTCATATAATCGAATCATTAGGATCTCAGGATTACCTGGTTATTAGCAGCGGAAGGTTTTGCAGATAATCGAGATCACGAAGCACCTCAAACGCTGTGCCTCTACTGGTATCCACACGCACACAAACTGAACATCAGGGATGCTAGTGCCTATGGAGATCAAATCTCTTGAGAGGTTTCTATTCTAGTTCTGGTGGCTGTGAATTAGGTTAGATCAGTGTTTAGGTCGACCATATATCTTATATATGTTGACTTAAACCACAACGGAATTAACCAACGATTAAACCGAACTAATCTGGTAATCCGCGAGTTGTGTCGACCAACACACTCTTTGTGTCGATCGACACTGCCCCAGAATATTGATATCGAATGCATATCAAATATGCATTGACTAGATCATTACATTAATGATCAACCTCATCTTTAACGTCCAATTTGCTTAGGTGTGTGACCCTGTAGGATCATATATCACTAGCAATGAGCTCTAAACTCATTGATCATAAGTGGCTTCTAGCAAAGCGTTATGACTGCCTAGTGTCATATGATTGTCTCATCTCGACAATACGACTTTCACTTAAGAGCAAGTACAATAGATTTCAGGACATTCCCAACAATCTCCCACTTGTACTGGAATCATCTATTCCCATAATCCCTTGTCTCTATATCTCGATCTGACATAAGGCAAGATCCGTGTCATCCTTATTAAGCCAAAATCATGTTCATCGAACTCCGATTTATACTGACAAGACAAACGACTAACAATCACCTCGTTTGAGTGTGGCCACACATTTCTCAGTATCAAATCTTCGATGGGCCCTGAGATATTTATCTCCTGTTATATAGGAGGGACAAGTCCCATCTTGTTCCATCCCTGTTTCTTCACACACTTCATGATACACCCAATCAATGCCTTTGTAGTCACCAGTTACGGCTGACGTTTGACAAGGTTAAAGCGGACCAATTCATATGTAAGAAAACATGATGAACTCAGGTCTAAGGACTATACTCTATAGTCGTAATGAAAACTCTTATGACACTTATATAACTATCCCGTAGAGTTCTCATCAGTGGGTCATGTCCGATCCTGTGTTCTCCAACACACATCTATGTGATTGACTTTAATACTCTTATTAATGACTCCACGAAACTTAGTCATCAGTCACCTCACATACTAGTCTCACGCGGTTGTTAATGTCCCACTTTAACAACCTTGACCAGGGACCAACTTAATTTATGTCATTTATCACTTATAGGGTTTCATGATCAAGTCACATACTTGATGACCTAAAAAATGTCATAAATTACTTTGGGACTATTATTTAATAACCATTATTAAATAATACAGATGTCAGATTTCAATAACATAATCAAATTATGTTTATACGAACATCATATCATAACTAAATTAATAACAACAACTCCCACTAAAATTAAGATCACATCTTAATACATCTAATGCATGTAGCAGTTGTCTGAACTTCATTCGCTCTTGCTTAGCATGTGTGGAAGGACACTGCGTCTTGCTAAGAGTAATGTCAAGTGTCATTGGCACGAAGCCCTTCTTGGAATCATGCATACTGTACCTGTGCAAGATCTTATCACCATAAGTATCTTGACACAATCCAATTAGCTTGTCCAATCTATCTCCATAGATTCGTATTCCAAGAATGTATACGGTTTCTCCCATATTTTTATCGAAAAATAACTTTCTAGTCAAGTCTTTACAGATTGAAACAATGGAACTTCATTTCCGAGAAGTAGTATGTTATCAACATACAATACTAGATATGCAACTGCGCTCCCACTAGTCTTCTAGTAAACACACGGTTCCCCTTCGTTCCTGATGAAGTCAAACCTTTTGACTACTTCATCAAAACGAAGATTCCAACTCCGAGATGCTTGCTTCAATCCATAAATGGATCGGCGAAACTTGCATATCTTCCTAGCTTCATTAGGATCAATGAAAACTTCAGGTTGTGTCATGTACACATCCTTTTCCAGAATTCCATTAAGGAAAACTGTTTTCACATCCATCTGCCAGATCTCATAACCATTATGAGTGGCGGTTACTGGGAGAATCCGAATGGACATAAGCATGGTGTCTGGGATTAGGTTTCTTCACAGTCAATACCATGAATTTACTTGAAACCTTTTGCCACCAACCTAGCTTTGTACATCTGAATATAACCATCCATGTCAACTTTTCTTCTTGAAAATTCATTTACTCACAATGGTTTCTACACCATCGGGTAAATCAACCCAAGTCATACTTGGTTCTGTGACATGGATCCCATTTCGGATTCAGCGGCTTTCAGCCATTTTCGGAGTCAAGGCCCATCATTGCTTCTTCAAAATTCGCAGGCCCGTCACTTTCAATGATCAATAGATCACGGCAATTGGTTACGAGAAATCTACATTTCTCGGGTTCGTGACGGATCCTTTCGGATCTGCGAGCTTCAGTTTTGTGTAAAAGTCGCGCACATATCTCATATGTATACTTTTACCATGACCTAATTAACCAAGATTTAAACCGTAGTTAATTAAGTCATAAACCAAAATCAATATTTTGGTTTGCGATCTGTGTCGATCGATACAACTTTTGTGTCGATCGACACTTCTTCAGAAACTCGCCATTTGAATGCATATCGAATATACATTCACCAGATCCTTGCAAACTTTAGGCATAACAGGTGCAGGTTCTACAACTCCTTGTAGATCCAACTGCTGCTCTTCCTCATCAGGTTGAGCAGTCTCCTGTGATTTTCGAATTTCTTCGAGTTGTACTTTACTCCCACTGTTCTTCTTGGAAAGAAAATCTTTCTCAAGAAAACATGGTTCCGAGCAACGAACAATTTGTTCTCGGACCGGTTGTAAAAGTAACATGCCTTGGTTTCGTTAGGACAACCAATGAAGTAGCACTTATCGTATTTGGGTGTGAGCTTATCAGAGATTAAACGTTTTATATAAACCTCACAACCCCAAGTCTTCTTGAAAGACAAATCAGGAACATTAACAGTCCACATCTCATGTGGTGTCTCTATAACTGATCTTGATGGAACCATATTTAGTGTAAATGCAGACGTTTCTAGAGCGTATTCCTGGAAGGATAATGGAAGATCTAAGTGACTCATCATTGATCGAACCATATCTAATAAAGTCCGATTCAGGAAGAGTGAATTGTGAAACACTTTCACAATCTCTCAGATGATCACTAAATTCTTGACTTAAGTATTCACCTCCATGATCTCATCGTAGAGCTTTAATACCTTTGTTAAATTGATTCTATACTTCATTCTGGAGCTCTTTGAACTTTTCAAAATTCTGACTTATGTCTCATTAATAAGACATAACCTTACCTACTGAAATCATCAGTAAAGGTAATGAAGTACTGAAAGTTTCCTCTAGCACTAGTGCTCATTGGCCCATATACATCCGTATGTATAAAACCCAATAAGCCTCTGGCCCTTTCATTTTGATCGTTCGCAACCTGTATCGACCGACGCACCGTTTGTGTCGATCGACACTACCTTTGTTGAAAGGGGCCTCCGTCATTTTACCCAATAAACAAGATTCACTTTACTCATTATGATTCATAATCAGATGAGCCCAAGAGCCCATCACTATGGAGCTTCTGAATCTGTTTCTCATTTATGTGGCCCAAAACGACAATGCCAGAGAGAAGTTTGATTCGTATCATTTGACTTGAATCTCTTGGTATTAATGTTATAGTTAGGCACGTTCTGGTTTAGAACATAAAGTCCATTCTCTAATGGATTGCTACTATAAAATATATCATTGTAATCAAATGAATAACACTTATTCTTAATTTGAAAACTGATATCCTTCCATATCCAAACAAGGAATAGAAATAATCTTTCTGCTCATAGCAGGTACATAGTAGCAGTTTTAAGTTCAAAACATGCCATAAAAGAAAACAAATGAAATACTCCTACGACTAATGCAGCAACTCTTGCTCCATTTCCCACGCGTAGATCCACTTGTCCTTTCTCCATAGTCCTACTTTTGCTCAGGCCCTGCACATTTTCACAAAATATGAGTACCACAGCTGGTATCAAATACCCAATAAGTAGGACTATAAGATGTAACATTTACTTCTATAACATAATACTTAAAGAAGAAGTCTCGTACGTCTTCCTCAGCTTCTCATAATCTTCCAAGAATTTATTGCAGTTTCTTTTCAAATGCCCATAACCATTACAATAACGGCACTTAACATCTTCAGAAGGACTGGTTTTAACCTTAGGAGCATGGCCAGACTCGCTTGGATTCACAATCGAGCTCGTCTTGCCATCACCTTTGTTCTTACCAAGTTTCTTAAACCTTTTACCCTTTTGTACCATAAGGACATCTGGGGTGTCCTTCTTGATGTTAGGTTCAGCAGTCTTAAGCATCCCATACAATTCAGTCAACGTCTTTGTCAAGTTGTTCATGTTATAGTTCATAACAAATTGATCATAGCTTGACGGCAGTGACTGCAGAATGATGTCAGTAGCCAACTCTTGGCTAATGGGACAATCCAGTTTCCCCAAGTTATCAATATAACCCATCATCTTAATGACATGAGGACTAACTGGTTCGCCCTTTGGTAGCTTGCACTCAATCAGAGATCTTACCGTCTGGTATCTCTGAGTTCGTGCCTGCTCCTGAAACATACTTTTCAGGCCAGTGATCATCTCTATTGGCGACTCCACGTACTCATATTGCTTATGCAATTCCGAGTTCATGGTAGCCAACATGAGACAACTCACATCCACCACATCATTAAAATGCTTATCCCAAGCATCCTTATCTGACTGCCAGGCATTGGCTCGGTACATCTTGGGGAGAATTTTCTCAAGGACATAGTCCTTCTTCTCCTGTTTGAGAACAATTCTCAAGTTCCGATACCATTCAAGAAAGTTTGATCCATTTAACTTGTCCTTCTCAAGGACGGATCGCAAGGAGAAATTGTTACGATGGTTTGTGCTAGACATAGCTGGAAAAACAAGGGAGGTTTAGTTATGATGTTCAAGAAATGAGAAGTCTTAACAATTAAGAAAACTCGCATTATATTCAAACAATGTTTCCTCAAATGAATATAATGATCCAAGACCCATACTTCACTAAACTTGAGTGAGCCACTGGCTAGCACCCAAATTTTAGCTATCTAGGTAAGCAACAACCTTGCTAGTTATATCCAATATAACTCTTGGTCGTGGATCGACATCTCATGCCCAATCCACCTGATGTCTCTGAGCCCAAAACTATTTTGATGGCCCAGTCAAGTAAACCAATCTCTTCAGTCATGTAATTGTTGATGTCTTGCACTGCAAGTCCATCAACACGATTACCTCCTGTCTTACTCATGTAATTGTGGACACCTTGCACTGCAAGTCTATCGCACAATGAAATGAGTCTTGACAGTTGACAAGATTGGAAAGACATCAAGTATCACTTGATATTTGGCTGAGGAACGAAACCATTTAAAACGTTAAGTTTTATTATGTTTTAATTCTTCTAATCAAATGATTTATCTTGGTTTGGTTCTGTGATTTCAGGTTCCATAACCCAAACCATCGAATCTGGCGTCGACCGACACTACTTTAGCGTCGATCGATGCAGACTAACCAAAACCAATCTACGATAACCGATCAATCCAATTGATCCGGTTTTGAGTACCGGTCAGTGTCGATCGACGCTACATTAGCATCGGTCGACACCAACCTTATCAAACCAATCGCAATTAAACCATTCTTAGTGTTTAACCATTATTAACCAAGCTCGATAACCGGTCCAATCCAATTGAACCGATTCATCAATCTCGCGAGGTTTGTGTCGACCGACACAACTCTTGTGTCGATCGACACTAGGCGAAACCTAATTTTGTTCGGGTTATCCTTCTGTGTCGACCGACACCGGATTGGTGTCGATCGACACAGGGCGATAAACCCTAATCGTTTTCAACCTAAAACTAGATTATCATGAAAACGAATTTTAGCATGTTTGTATCAACTATACAGAGATCCAGATTCAACCAATCTAATCAACATGCTACAGATTCAATAGAACCCTAAGGCTCTGATACCACTGAAGGAATTTCTAGCAGATCCTAATCCAATTAGGCAATCCTAGTATGAATTCCAAGCCTAGGATCTAGGGTTCATATAATCGAATCATTAGGATCTCAGGATTACCTGGTTATTAGCAGCGGAAGGTTTTGCAGATAATCGAGATCACGAAGCACCTCAAACGCTGTGCCTCTACTGGTATCCACACGCACACAAACTGAACAGCAGGGATGCTAGTGCCTATGGAGATCAAATCTCTTAAGAGGTTTCTATTCTAGTTCTGGTGTCTGTGAATTAGGTTAGATCAATGTTTAGGTCGACCATATATCTTATATATGTCGACTTAAACCACAACGGAATTAACCAAAGATTAAACCGAATTAATCTGGTAATCCGTGAGTTGTGTCGACCGACACACTCTTTGTGTCGATCGACACTGCCCCAGAATATTGATATCGAATGCATATCAAATATGCATTGACTAGATCATTACATTAATGATCAACCTCATCTTTAACGTCCAGTTTGCTTAGGTGTGTGACCCTGTAGGATCATATAACACTAGCAATGAGTTCTAAACTCATTGATCATAAGTGGCTTCTAGCAAAGCGTTATGACTGCCTAGTGTCATATGATTGTCTCATCTCGACAATACGACTTTCACTTAAGAGCAAGTACAATAGATTTCAGGACATTCCCAACATATAACCCATTATCTAATGGGGCGCTACCATAAAATGTACCATCACGATTAAAAGAACAAACTTTATTCTTAACAGCAAAATCAAAACCTTCCAAATCCAATACGGAAACTGAAATTATGTTTTTGCTAATCGCAGGTACAAAGTAGCAATTATTCAAAGTTAAAACCATGCCCGAAGGTAAAGACAACTCGTAGGTGCCTACGGCCAGTGCATCAACCTTAGCTCCATTCCCGACCCGTAGCTCCAATTGTCCTTTCTTCAGCGTTCTACTGTTTCTTAGTGCCTGCATATTAGTAAAAATATGAGCACCGCAGCCGGTATCCAATACCCACGAAGTAGAACTAGAAGATATAACATTAAGTTCGATAACATAAATACCCGAGTCAGACGCATCATACGTCTTCTTCAGCTTCTTGTAATCTTCCATGAACTTCTTGCAGTCTCTCTTCCAGTGCCCTAACTGCTTGCAGTAGTTGCACTTATCCTCATGAGAAGGCCCGGATTTGGGCTTCGGCTTGGGCTTGTCCTGACTCTCAGTCTGGACAACTTGGGCCTTTCCCTTATCCTTCTTAGGTTTCTTAAACCTTTTACCCCCTTGTACCATCAGTACACTGGGAGTTGCCTTCTTGAGATTCGGCTCTGCTGTCTTCAGCATGCCGTGCAACTCAGTCAATGTCTTAGTCATGTTTTGCATGTTGTAGTTCATGATGAACTGATCAAAACACGACGGCAAAGACTTCAGAATCATGTCAGTGGCTAGCTCCTGGCTAATGGCACAGTCCAGTTTCCCCAGGTTATCAATGTAACCCATCATTTTAAGGACATGAGGACTTACTGGACTATCCTTAGCCAGCTTGCAATCCATGAGAGATTTAACCGTCTGGTATCTCTCTGTGCGAGCTTGCTCCTGAAACAAAGCTTTCAGGCTGTTAATCATCTCAATGGGTGACATCACGTTCTCATATTGCTTCTGCAGCTCAGAGTTCATAGTCACCAGCATTAGACAATTAACATCTTTGACATCAGTTGAATGCTTATCCCAAGCATTCTTTTCTGTCTGCAGGGCATTGGAACGTGGCCTCTCGGTAAGAACTCTTTCAAGGACATATTCCTTGTTTTCCTGCCTGAGAACTATTCTCAGGTTCCGATACCATTCCAAGAAATTAGATCCATTTAACTTGTCCTTCTCAAGGACGGATCTTAGTGAGAAAGTGTTGATGTGAGTTGAGACAGACATAGCTGTAATTAAAAGAGGTAGAGGTTTTAGTTATAATTCTCAAGGAAATGAGAATTCTTATCTAATAAGAAAGACTTGCATTGTATTCAAAACTATGTTTCCTCAGATGAATACAATAAGCCAAGATCCATACTTCACCAAAATCTGAGTGGGCAACTCGCCATCACCCAAACTTTAGTTATCTAGGTAAGAAAATCATTGCTAATTGTACCCAGTACAACTCTTGGTCGTAGATGAGATAAACTATGTCTAATCTACTCTGATGTCTCTGGGCCCAGAACTTCTGACAGCCCAGTCAAGTAAAACCAATCTCTTCTGTCTTGTGATCACTAATAGTTGCACTGCAAATCTATCAATGATCACCTGCATTACTCATATTGCTGTGGATACCAAGGACTCCAAGGATATCCAACAACAACACGAGTCTTGACAGTAGACAAGATCGGGCAAGACATCAAGATCACTTGATATTTGGTTGAGGAAAAGAATGATTTAATCTTGATGTATATCCAATATACATTCAAGAAGTTATTAATTTACTTAAAACATTCAGTTTTATTAATTTTAGGTTCATCTAGAACTTTAAGATTGAATTTGGTCTGGTATATGCAAATTTATGGTCCAACCAATAATTCTGCGAATGGTGTGTCGATCGACGCCAACCATTGGCATCGGTCGACACAACATAATTTAAACCGGTCTTCGATAACCGGTCAAACCGGATCGAATTTCATTAACCGATTCAATCTAATTGAACCAGTTCGGTTTAACGGTCCATGTCGATCGTCACACAACTCTGTGTCGATCGACATTACCAAACCAGAACCAATTGGTTAATTAAAATTAACCGAGCGAGATAACCGGTTCAATCCAATTGAACCGATCTATCTAATCGCATTGCCTGTGTCGACCGACACACCCAATGTATCGATCGACACAGCAGGATTACGGGTACTCGATCTCAGATCGAAACCCTAAAATTATTTACGAGTTTTCGCTCTGTGTCGACCGACACAAGCTTTGTGTCGATCGGCACTCTGCGACAAACCCTAAAAATTTTACGAGTTATTTCGCGGCGTGTCGACCGACACACGCTTAGTGTCGATCGACACAGTGCATTTTTAACAATTCATCGTTTTTCAACAGGCACATAATCCGAGATTAACACTTGAAAACACGATTTTAGCAGGCAATAATCAATTCAACAAACTCAATTTTTGAATTAATTGCATCAGATTCAATAGTCTAAACCCTAACACGCTCTGATACCACTGTTGGATCTCCTAGGATCTAAGGGTTTGATATATTGAATCACCAACCTCGTTCTTACCTTGTTACTGGCAGCGGAATGAATGGTGAACGAGATCAGTAGCGACACAGGTGCCTCGCCTCTACCAGATACACACACACATAAGCTGGAAACGGGATGCTAGTGCCTGATCTATGGGAATTCTCAGTTTCTGGTGTTTCTGCTTTTCTGTCAGAGAAAAACTCGACGGCCTCTGTTCTAGGTCGAAACCTTTTAGTTTTATTCGACCTAAAACATACTTAACGGGCCAGACTTGTTTAAGTCATAATTTCGAAAAGCCCTTTCGAAATTCAGACTTGTTTAAGTCATAATTTCGAAAAGCCCTTTCGAAACCCGAACTGTGTCGACCGACACACAAGCTGTGTCGATCGACACAACACCATTTTCTCGATAATAATGTGTATCCAATACACATTAATATGATCATTACCATAATGATCATTCCCATGTCTTAGCTTCCAGTTTGCTTTGGTGTGTGACCCTATATGATCATATAATACTGGCAGTAAGTATACAACTTACAGATTGCAAGAGTCTTCTAGCAAAACATTGCAATCGCCCAGTATTATACGAATGTCTGATCTCGACACACAACTATCATAAGGTGTGAGTACAAGTGTGATTTCAGGACACTATCCCAACAGAACTGTCTCACGCAAAATGGAAAGAAAACAGAGAGAGCATTCAACATAAACAAAGAGAGCAAAACATAAACATAAAGAGTATTCAACATAACATAAACAGAAAGAGAGCATTCAACATAAACAGAAAGAGTATTCAACATAAACAGAGAGTGATACTAAAAAAACAGAACATGGTTGCAACTAAGAACATGAAAGTGTTTATCAGTTGATCAAAAAAACCATAAAGTGATCATCAAGCATTCTACAGAAAAACGCTACCTCCAGGATCCAGAAACACTTATCGCATAACTCATCACCCTTTGGCTCCACAAACTTAAACCCCCACCCCCACCAAGGATCGATTTTGGAACAGTTGCAGTGCGAGATAAAATGTGGCTCATTTTGGTCTCGTTTAACAATTATCCAATCAGGCAGCACCCTTCCTCCCCACCCCTTTCCAGGAAGCATAGGCAGTTTGCTGCTAAGCTGAGTTGCACGTTCTCGAGTAAGGTGATGATTACCGAACAGACCTTCCTCCCAATCGTCCCTGAAGAGGTTGCTCATCATCCCGTAGATGTACTCGCTGACGAAGATTCCTTTATCTGTAGCCGCCTTGATTTGCTCGAGTCCTTCAACCAGCTTATTCTCGAAAACATGTTAGATATGCCTTTAAGGCTGACGGCGGTTGGGTTCCCTTCGTCGTAGCACCTTCTGTGAAACTTCTTCCAGTCAAAACCTGGACACCAAACAAAAGTGTTCATCTCCATTAGATTAACAGAGGCAAAGAACGAGGCTCCCGTAGTGATAGCATTAAGGCGAGTGCATGTGATTCTCGAGTGACGGAGATCTTGCATGTCTTCTTCGCCCACACAAACCATTATTTTCCTTATGATATCCTCCGGCAATCCGAGCAGATCGAACGGTGTCTGTTCCCTCCGCCTTCTCGTAACAGACCTCGTTTCGTAGCGCGGCTGGTTGGGGCGATGCCACGGCCAGTACACATGTGCGTTACACATTTCTCTTCTTCGCGACCGTCTGTTTTCCTTCATACTTTGCCGTGATCTTCTTTCAGATTCGAGTTCGTTCCTTCGGAAGAAAGAAAAAACAGTTTTTTCCTTCTAAGGAAGTGGTGTGGAAATGTGGAAATGATGAGGAGAGCAATTGTGTTTGAGAAATAAAAGATCTTTTTAAGACCGGACGCGACTGTTTGATTTTCCCCACGCAGACCTATGTAATACTCTATCGAGACTTAGATTTACTCTTAAGATTTTGTGTGTAATACTAGTATAACTATTTAATCATTAATAATAACTATTTAATGAATTGTATATTTAAATATAATAAATCATATACTTAAATATTAATAATAGAATTTGGGAGAACTATTTCTTTAAATTATATCTTTTAGAAATAATAAGTTAATATAATTTTATTCAAAATGGGACTCTATGAATCATATTCACGCTCTATTTACCAAACTTTTCCTTGTTTTTAAGAAACTCTTTCTAATTGAGAAGTGAAAGTTACTGAAAAATAATATTCAAACAAAAAAATATATGAGGCAATGAGATTCATATGGTAGATCAATAAAACAATTCGTCATACTAGAAACAATAACTTTTATTTGGTGTAATACTAATTTAACTATGAATCAAATATTTGAATATTTGGTATAACTAATAACTAGGCATTACTATGTGTGATATTTTAAAACTTTTAATTTATTTTTTAAAAAAATAAATAATTATCCAGGCGAGAAAACCAAGTTTTTGGCGCCGAAATGAAATGATTCGAGTTCCTCTCTTCCTTATTTATAGCTCTCTCTCTCTCTCTCTCTCTCTCTCTCTCTCTCTCTCTCTCTCTCTCTCTCTCTCTCTCTCTCTCTCTCTCTCTCTCTCTCTCTCTCTCTCTCTCTCTCTCTCTCTCTCTCTCTCTCGCTCGCTCTCTCTCTCTCTCGAAGAATGCGAAAAGAGATTGGACAATGGAAGGTTGAAGAGACAATTTCAGATTGATTGATTAGGCTTAAGTGGCATATTGTTTAACAAGATTGATTGATTAGGCATAAATGTATTATTATAAAATTTTGAATTTTTTTTTTTAACGGTTGACGAAGAGAATGAGATATCTATGCTTGTGTTGGTGACATGCATATTATTCTACAATCCAAACAAAGGGGGTCTCCAAACAAAGTGTAGCAAATAAAGTTCCAAATACAAAACAATTCCCCATGACCGTCTCCTCCAGAGTGAGATTCAATTCCTCTGAGGCTCCATGCAAACAAAAAACACACAGTATCACAAACAACACACAGTATAACCAAGTTATTTTAGTTATCCTAGTATTACTTAGCTAGTTTTCCTAGTTATCCTAGTATTACTTAGCTAGTTATCCTAGTATTACTTAGCTAGTTATCCTAGTTATCCTAGTTATCCTAGTATTACTTAGCTAGTTATCCTAGTTATCCTAGTATTACTTACCTAGTTATCCTAGTTATCCTAGTATTAATTAGTATTACTTATACTAACATAGTTATCCTAGTAATACTAAATCACCTAGACTTAGTTATCTTAGTATTATCCTAGTAATACAAAAACACATATACTTAGCTAGTTATCCTAGTATTACTTATACTAGGGTTTTGCTTACCGGATTAGGAACGTCGGTTCTCTACGCCGCTCTCCTCCGCCGTCTCCGTCGCGTCAACATCGTCTATCTCTGATACTTATACTAGGGTGTTGCTAACCGGATTAGGAACGTCGGTTCTCTACGTCGCTCTCCTCCGCCGTCTCTGTCGCGTCAACATCGTCTATCTCCGACGTGTCCGCCGGTGCGGCCTCGTGTGTGTTTTGTTCGTTTCTCGTCTCCATCGCATCTCCTACACCACTCTGAGGAGCCGGAGCAGTAGCCGGAGTGGAGTCGGAACCGACGCATCAGAAGATTTACCCGGCGCGTTTTTTTCACACCTCGTCTCCGCCGCATCTCCTTCAACACGCAGAGACGCCGTCGCCGTAACCGGAGCCGTAGTCGGGGCCGGAACAGACGATTCTCCGCGCCGCTTTTTATTCGACACCCTATCCGCCGCATGACTACATGGCTTTGACTTCTTCGATGCATTCCTCGTCTCCACCATACCCGATTGAGGTATTCCGGTGACCGTATTCCGGTGAGAGCAAGCGAGAACCAGAGCAAACTCGGTTGAGAAAGAGGAGTCGGTCAATAGAAATGGAGGGAATGACCCGAGAAAAAGGGGAAAAGTTAATTTTTTGTTAATCGGGTACGATCCGAGTTGAATCTGATGGACATGGATCTAGTCGGGTTAAACCCAGGTATGATCTGTAATTTCGTGCCAATGCCTCGGTTTTTATGTAAAATCGCATTTTTTCAGTATAAATTTTAATTAAAAAGAAAATAAAGTTAAAACAGAAGCTTGGAAGATATGTGCTTTTGTACGGAGGGGCATACGAGGCGATTTCTCATATTGATATATTGATTAGAGAGTGGCATGATGGATTATTTTTTCTACAAAATTGGCATTTAAGCCTGGCGCTCCTTTTAGGACCTACAATCAACGTTGTGTTTGTAAAGGTAATGTGACAATTTAATCATTCTTTGTACAAATAACAACAACAATAAACTGATCATATATAACCAAATCAAAATTTTAAGATATTTCGGGGATTATAATCACCCGTACTCAAAAACTGCAAAATCTTTATTGTATACTAAGATTGTTACCCCTCTTAATATGAGCTCATATGACTCCACACTCGTCTAACTTCGGTTCTAATACCATTTTCTAACATTCTGATTGCTACCATTCAACATCCAACCATTCACGAAATTGTAGTCCACTTTGGTGAAATTTATGTTGTTGCTCACACACTAATATGTAGGCATTGGCATTCGAGTTCGGTTCGGTTTTGATTTAGTTATCCTTCAGTTCGTTTGGTTCGGTATGAGTATTTGTATTGGAGACCAGAAAATACCTGAAATTTATTAGATCGAATTATGATTTGGTTATTTTTGTACTCAATCTACCCAAAATAATTAAATTATCTAAAAAACCAAGATATCCAACAAAAAAAGAATTGATTAAATTTACAAAAAGATAATTTTGAAAAATATAATCATAAATTTTAAATATTTTGGTTGTTTTGGATATTTGATTTAAATATAACTAATTTTCATATTTGTAAATAAATTTTAAATGTTGTAGTTTTTAAATCTAAATATAATTGATATTTTTATATTTAATATATTTTGGGTACTAAAAATAATCATCGGTTCTCGGTTTGATATCGATTTGATTTCAGTAACCATTGATTTTCCATTTTAGGACCCATTCAGCCTTAATGCTATTTAATTTGGTTTCGGATCAGGTAATTTCGATATGATATGGTTCTATTTTTCGATTTCGGATAATTCGCTCAAATCTACTAATATGATTAGAATATCATAAGATTGCATCATAGGAAACATAACTTGTTATTTATTTGGCTTTCTTAAGTCGTTTTTCTGTCATTTGTATTAGACGGTCACATTGTAATTCTTAGAGCATCTATGAGCAATATATATATATATATATATATATATATATATATATAGTTTTGTAATGAGATTGGAAAATGTAACTTTGGGAGTTGCCACTTTGTGCAACATTGTTGGTTCTAAACTTATCTTACTATCCATCTTCTATCTTTGTCTAATCTATTTCAATAAAGCTCATTTGAGCATGAATCTACCTTGGTTTTTTCGCGGACTGTAGTACAATAAGGGAAAGCAATTGAGGAAGAGGCAGAGTGTACATTAAAAGTGATTGCTCGATCAGGACTTTGGTGATGCTTATATGGAGAAACTACAAGACAATGATGACACTCAATATCAATAAGATGCAATTGATATATCTGAACCGGTTCATGAAGAAGGTGGTGCAGAATGCTCAGTTTTGGATCCGACTGCTTCTTCAGGCGCAACCAACCAGCATCATATCAGCTCTTAGGTACGAGAAGGGCTGGCAGGGATATTTGAGGTGGGAGTAGATAACTAGCTTAGCCCTCATTCATTGTAATCTGTTGAAAACATATAGAGCGATGATCCACTCAAAAGAAAGAAAAGAAAATACAACTCAACTCATTCCACAGTTTATAGACAGAAAATGTAGAAAAATTGCACTTGTGGATGAGAGTATTAGAGACCATCCCGGAAGGATTGATTATGAGTCTAATAAAAGTGTGTAACCATCAGGGATTCACTCTTTCTCTGATGAAAGCTGCTTGGCGAGTAGGAGAAGCCCAGCTGTTGTGAAGCCTGACAAGACGGCCGAGGCATAAAACATGGCTAGAAGAGACCCTCTCAGAGACTGCAGAGACGAACAAAATGTCAATATTACAAACAAGAGAAAGCGGTATACACTACTGGAGTAAAGCCAACCTTTGCGAGTAGCAATGCATTGTCATTTGCATACTCCAATGAGCTCTCAGGTATGTTTTGGATCCCCTGACTGACTTGCCATGAAAGTATCCTGGTTGAAGTTTGATCCAAGTTTATGAACTGTTTTTCAACACACTTCTCAAAAGTAATAAAACAATCTTCCACAAATACCCAAAGAAGAATGCAATGGCAGCTCCCGCGTACGCTTTCTCTGGACTAACAGCAACCTGAAGCTCCCCAAACTGCAAGGAAAACAAATCTCATGGACAAAATCTAGCTACAAGAGAAACCATATTACCAAGCTTTACCTTAAACATCCTAATTTTCGACTTATATTCATTACTGAGTGAAGCAGGTGATGTATTTGCAGATAAGACCTCTCCAGTTGTAATCATTGCTTTAGCAATCTGCGAGTTGTCAGCAACGTTACTTGTTTTAGCCTTGTAAATTACATTTACGTTTTGACCCATCAAACAATCATCATGTACCTTGTGTAATTCACCTTGACCATACTGTCCCATGCCCTTGAACCTTTTTCCCGCAGATATCAGACGCCTCCCAAAGGCTGAACAATAAGAGGTAAGAAAGATATGATACTATGGAGTGGAGCTACTTGTTATTACCTGATCTACCACCATCTGTAAGTGTAATTTCGAGTTGGGGAAGTTTCTCCACTAAACTACGAGAAGTTGATGTGTCAGCTTGTTCCCAAGCACGGGACAGATTCAGTAAGGTCTCCCCAAGCTCTTGACCACACTACAAAATAGATAGCAAAATGAGGGCTTGCTGTTACAAGGAAGCTAAGCCAAAAGAGACATTAGTCAAACTGACAAGAATGGAAAAAGACAAGTTCATTGATCTGAACAGAAATATGTGATAGAAGAGAAGCGATTACTTAACCTCATCGATGATGGGTCCATTGGAAAGATCAAAGGCAGCATCATTTAACTGGAGAGAAACCCAGAAGTAACAACATCAAAGGCGTTGCAAATCAGAAATTTGAAGCAGCTAATTAGTAGGGCTTACGTCCAGACGAAGATCACTCGGTAGCTGCTGGAAGTAATCTGATGGAAGATCGAAACACTTCTGCAACAACAAGACAACCGATTCTCGATTTTGAAAGGAAATATGAATATGAAGATCGAAACACTTACTGAGAGTTGTAGGAGAAGGGATTTCGAGCTTGCTTCTAGTGGTTGTGGAGAATCTGATTCCCTAAGAGCTAATGTGAGAGTCAAGGGTTTCGAAAGATTGCCTCTTTTCGGCTTCAGGGAGGATGAGAAATGAACCAAACGACAACTTGGCTGCTGAGAAAACAAGATTGTGGAATACAGACTGTGGAGAGGTTGGAGAAGACCAAGAGAGTCCATCTTCTTTCAGAGCCAAATGGATACACACTAAATTTTTATGGATATAAATGCTTTTGACCTTTTTTGCATCCATAAAATGGAAAACATCATTAGCGGCTAAACAAGTTTTAAGGTCCAAACAATCGCATAGTATGTGGCTCTTCAGAAACAAAACTCCATTTGACTTGAGGCCAAAGTGATGGGATTGTCTGGGATCGCTCTTTGTTGTAAGACACAATACAAAATTCAAGATAAAGAAACAAATAGTTTGCTGAAAATTAAAATAGTAGAGTAAAACAACATGCATCATCATCCTACAAAACAGAAGAAGCATCTCTTTGTTTTTTCACCTCCAAGAGGAACCACCAAGCTTAATCACTTCTTCTGAACTTGAATCCCTCCTTGTTCCATATCCTTCATCCCTTTTCTGATTACTCGCGTCTCCATATAAATCTTTTAGCTTTGCAAGGTTGCTATTAACACCTGATTTCTCCTTGTTGCTATCATCTCTTTTTGGACTCGGATCACGCTCAATTTGCACACTCCTGCTCCTACTCCTGCTCCTGCTTCTCCGGTCATGTCTGCTTCTATCATCCTCATAATCATTGCGTCTGCTTCTACTTTCATACTCACGCCTCCATCTCCCATCATTACCATAATCCCTCTCCCTTTCTCTGTATCTATCCCTCGCTCTCTCCCGCTGTCTATCTGAGTCTCTGTCGGAATAATAGTCTCGGCTCTGGCTCCTATTTGGGGACCTCTGTTGTAGTTCATCGCCTCCATTTCTGTCATAACCACAAGGCCGAGGACGGCGAACAGGAGAGGAGCCTCTGGTGGAAGCACGGTGAGGTGCACGCTGCCCAAATGAAACAGAGAGGGATGCTTTTACTGATGGTGGACGACGGGCTGTGTCTTCAGAGCCACGGCTCATGTCTCCAGTTGAACCAGAAGGTTGAGTTGGTAAATTCATCTTCTCAAGGTTCGATACAATCTGGCGCATGACAGGAACAGGAATACGTGGAAACAAAGTATCAAAGTAATACTGCAAAAATAAGTAACGGTAAGTCAGACTCGGGAATTAGCATATATTAAGGCATCATAGTACTCAAAAGTATGCATAGATATTAAATAAATGACTTTAAAACACCTTCTCTGTCAAATGCTAATGGATGATTACCAAAACAAACAGATAATATATTAAATAAACTTCCAATACATTTTCACTCTATTGCGTTTACTTAAATCGACGACTTCACTTAAGTATTAGTGCGAAAATGAAGTAAATTCTTCCAGCAGATAACTTAAGATCTTAGGATCATTTTCTTCAAAAAAATTACTTGGGATCATTTTCGAGATATAACCATTACCAAAATTCAGCTAAGAAGCAACTACGTCCTCAATAACCGCACAGCAAGACCAATAAACATTTGGATCTTAAATCTCCATACAACATCTTACCGACGAATCAAAGTTATTGTCTCAATATCACTTCAATTTCTCAGTATCGTAAAATATATTCATTTTTAGACCAAGGAGAAACACAGATGCATCCAAGTCTGCTCAGCCAAGAACACTTTTTCCCATGGGACAATTCACAGAAAACAGAAAATTTTGATCATATAATAATTATTATGACAACTGCACTCACCAGTCCAAGCAGCAAATCACGTACGTAAACACCCATTGTCGTCATCCGTCCATTTGATCCTGGTGCAAACTCCTGAAACAAGTAAATAAATATTCATGTAAAGCGGTATACAAACGAGCAATGCAGAGCCACGGTCAAACAAGTTGGAGCGTGTGTTACCATCACACCTAACATGGACCCACAACAAATAATTTGCTAAGTAAGCAGTAGGCCCCATGATCCCATACATCCTAAGAAATGGCCAGGAAACTTCAAGACAGGACAGGAGTTTCTATATTTAAAAAAAAAACATATCCGGGATCTAAAGAAAAACATGATCCTAGACTGACAGAGCAACTCTAATGAACCCAGATGTATGAACATGCGATTGCATATGATTTTCATGAGAACTTGATATTAGTAAAATATTTTCCATAATCGTATGGTACTCAAAGAACATGAATAAAAATGGTTACCTCATCATCTTTAATGTATGGTTCATACCATGTCCACAACGTCTTTGCATCTGCAACATATCTCAGATATAGGAATCCAACCTGCACATTGAGTTCCCTATGGTCAGATCAAAAGCAATGAACATAAATAAACAGATCAGACAAGTTGTTATGACATGGAATATAACATGAAAAACGCAAAGCAAAACAAAGTAGCAAGAAGTTGAAGAAACATCGATATAAAACACAAGACTAACATAACTTCAAGTAATCCAAGGAAGCACGCAAGTTCAGTGAAAAGTAAAAACATCACATAGATCCTAGAACTTTAAGTGGAACACCGCCCAAACTAAGAGTGAAGTATGCTACACAGATTATTTGTCACAGTCGCCAGTTCCTATTTTGCCAAACCAAATGGGTAGACAGGTGATCCTAGAGAGACAGAGTCGCCAAAAGAGAAAAGACACCCCAAACCTTGGTTTGCAGATACTGCTAGCAATGAAAGGTCTTATTTATTTTGGTGGGAGAAACTCTCAGCAACTCAAAGAAAGAATGACATCCCAACTTTGTTGTGGTTGTGATAATCTGTTATGAAAGCACGAGAACAATTATGTGGTGTATGCTCATACCTTCAATACGGGATGAGAAAAGAACAGTTTCAGTCATGAAACCCAGAGGTAAGGCGTGCTATTTAGTTGACCAAAAAAAAAGGAATGCTATTTACCTTACTGTAAGAGGCTCTCTAATTATTTCCCAAGGGGCACAACCTAACTTTTCCATGTTAACATTGACTAATAAGAGACAACTCATCTGGTATCAAGTAAAAGGAGGAACAGGTATTGGAACAAACAGCACACAAGGCTACATAAACATGCCCATGTGTCGCTCTCCTAGCAACTATATCTTCTAGCTCAAATGCAAGAAGATGGTTAAGAAAATTAACTCACCGCTCTAATATAAGGAGAATCTGTGTGCTTCAACAGCCCGTGCATCTGCTTCACTGTAAGTTTCATGGTAAAGAATTTGTACAGTAGACAATACGCTGTTGAAGGGCCACGGCAGTTTCCACCCATCCACGGCTCCACATGATTAACTTGGTTGTAGATTTCATCAATTACCTCATGATAAGTCTTTAAACCATATAGCTCTTTGAAATAGTCAGAAGAAAGAATGTTCATCGAAAGAACCTTTTCCAATAGTGACTCGTATGCCCTTCCATTTGTCTGTATCTCTGCCATGTCTTAGATACAGAACAGCCTACGAGCCCAAAACCTGAAACAGAGATTCTACACATTAAGAAAAACAACAAAGCTAAAGCTTGAAACTTTCCAGTTCAAGGAAGGAAAAACTATAACAAATCCTAGAAGCCCAACAAAACCAAAGAACTGAAAATCCTAGATTCTTCAAAAAATGTAAAATTATACCGTAAAAGGAGTTCGATTTCGTCAAACCCAGAACAGAAAACGTTAAATTCGACTTCAATTTCTTTCGGAACTTACAAAATCATTTCCGTTAGAACAATTTCTCAGAGCAATCGAACTTCAATTTCGAGAAGTCTATCAAAAATCGTAAGAAGTGAATGAGAAAAAAACCTAAGATTTGACAAGCTGTGATGGAGATTATAGGCTTCAAATTCGAGTCAGAGGAAACGAAAAAGCCCTACGAAACGGCCATCTCGTATTAGACTTTTCGGATATCAGCTGCCTCAACATTTAATTAGCTAACTTTCAAATATGACCTTCTACTATTGCTTATTTTCATATATTACCCTACTATTTTTTAACCCTAACAGAGATTATGATAATTACTATCAGGACAATTTTATAGATAATACTACTTCCATTTGATAAGAATTCATGATCACAATCAACGGTTCCATATCCTTCTGAAAATTTCTTTAAGCTTGCCTCCATTAATCTTGTAAAACTTGCATCTTCGGAAATTCGAATCCAATACCAACTAATGTAGAGCTTCAACCACTTGATCAATATGTAACGATTATTTCCACACCTTACTATTTAAAATATGGGAAAACTCCGACATTAATTATATTTGTTTGAAAAATATACCATTTATTTTGATTGATCAATAAATATCTATCATTTTTTTGTCTTTTAAAAGTCAAACTTCAAAATTATGTATTTTAACACTGATTTTTAAAAGTCGTTAATTAATTAGGTGTTTAGTTAATTAACTAATATTAGGTTAAACAGTACAAAATACCATTTTACCCTTACCTCAATTTCTCCCCAAAACACATCAACCCTAATTTCACCGTTTCAAATCCAATTGACTCTCACGAAAACAAAATATTAAATCATCTAGTTGGAAAATTGTAGTCTTTCGGCCAAATTTTCCTTTGTATGGTCAATTGGTTTTCAATCAACCGACATATTCTCTCTTCCGTCTCCGATATCGGAAATCTGGAAATAAGGAGACAATGAACAATGATCTCTCTCTCTCTCTCTCTCTCTCTCTCTCTCTCTCTCTCTCTCTCTCTCTCTCTCTCTC
The DNA here is from genome assembly GCA_030180135.1 of Orychophragmus violaceus. Classification (NCBI taxonomy): domain Eukaryota; kingdom Viridiplantae; phylum Streptophyta; class Magnoliopsida; order Brassicales; family Brassicaceae; genus Orychophragmus; species Orychophragmus violaceus. The sequence goes on along the minus strand of CM058240.1, from coordinate 54,611,695 downwards.
TCTCTCTCTCTCTCTCTCTCTCTCTCTCTCTCTCTCTCTCTCTCTCTCTCTCTCTCTCTCTCCTGAATCAAACAAACAACAAGACCAATCGTCGTCTCCAAAATACCCTCCCCCTCCGCGAGTACTAGCTTCTCCTCCACAATCTCATAAAACCAACCGCGGAGGCTACGGCCGCCCTCTCCACCTTCTCCTCCACCTTCAAAGATCTTCAAGCAGGGAGAGAAAAGAGGATTAAATAGTGGGAAAACGGTGGGGCCGATATTTGCTGGGTTTGCAGCAATGTTACAGATTTGCTTTGTTGCCTTCTTGGTTTTCAGGAGAAAGCAGCTTTTTAGAATGACACACACTTACTGATTTTGACACAAATTTATTTCAACACTTCTGAGTCGAGCAAGGAAGAGAGCTAAAAGCATCAAAAAGGATTCAATTTTGATTAAATTCGACAAGACCTCATCACCATTTTCCTCTGTAAATGGGTAAATTCTGGATTTGACAATTTCATTTTTTTTCTTTATTTCTATTCTTTTTCAGTTCTAAAAAAATTAAAAAATATTTACAGATTAATTTCAATTTATAAGTCTTGGGTTAATATTCTCGCCATCTACAAAGCAACATCTATGTCGGATTTGTCTGATAAAATGAATAAATATTATTTATTAAACTGATAGATTTAATAGAATTAAGATATGGGTAAAATATTCATTTCGAAATAATTAACTATTCTGCATTTAAAAATTAACATTGTTTCAGTCAATTTGTTAAACTCATTAACTATGGTTAAATTTTGGTGTTAAAATACACGATTTTGAAAGTTTGGTATATAAAAGACAACAAAAAATGATAGATATTTGTATGGCAACCAATACAAATAGTGTATTTATCTGCTAAATTTAATGGGACGATTGCGAAAATGCCCGAGAAATTGAAGTCAACCCTGATTATTCATCTCCATCGCTAATATATCCCCTTGCTAATATGGGTATCACACGAATGCCATCGTCAGACTTCATCTGAAGTCTGATATTTTAATCAAAAGATAAAAGGAGCCAAAATTATTTTGGATATTCACGAAAATGCCATCGCCATGAATGCTCAACAACCACGACACCCACCATCGCCGACGAGTTAATGTGTAATCCAACTCGTTTTTCCACCATTAAAGCTCAAGAATCTGAGCTCGGGCGTTTTCCTCACCGATTTCTCTTTTCCCCTTTGATTTTCGGGGATTTTTCGATTCAAAAGTAGCGAAATCGTTTATCATCTTATAAAAACAGCAAAACATGTCTCGGATTTGGGGTTTTCGGTGATATTAGACGTTCTGGGAAATCGACGAGGCTAAAAACAAACGGAAATCGTACATTGGTAAGAATATTTTCATATCGTCGATTTTCAGATCTGAATCGTGATCTCAGACTTCTGTTTGAGTTTAATTTTTCCGTAAACTTCTATATGGTCAACGAGAGGGTAGTTTTGCAATTGACTTTCAATTTCCAGACCTCCATAGAAGTCTGTTAAAATCCTTTGAAAAAAAGACATCGTTAAGAAGTCCAAATGAGAAGAGGGTAGTTTTGCAATTGATTCAATTTGATTTTTTTGTCAGACTTCTGATGTAGTCTGGCATGAAATTGACCAATTCTTGACTTTTTGTCAGACGGAATCCGTTGTCTGAAAATAATGGGGGGTAAAAACTGCAATTGACCCAAATTTTCAGATGTTTACCAGAATAAGCGAAAAAATTGTCAGGCATCTAAATATGTCTGAAAATAAGGAAAATAATTTCAGACGGCTATAGACATCTGAAATTCCAAAATTTTGCCAGACGGCTATAGACATCTGAACAATCAAATTTGGTCAACGCTCGAAATGAGATGTTTTTCATCAGACTTCACTAGCTGTCTGAAAATCTTGTCAGACAGCAATAGAAGTTTGATAGTTATCAGACTTTCGGATGAAGTCTGACATTTCAAAATCAATTGCAAAAGTACCCTCTACTTTTTCTTCAGACTTCGGCCGAACTATCAGACTTCTCCGAGAAGTCTGACATTTCAAAATCAATTGCAAAACTACCCCTTTTTCCAGACTTCATAAGCTGTCTGACAAAAAATTCAAAAAATTCCAAAGCAGACTGCGAACGCTCTCTGATTGGTTTCAGACTGCATCTGCTGTCTAGCATTTCAAAATCAATTGCAAAAATACCCTCTTTTTCAGACTGTCATAGACGTCTGGTTGCATTAACATCAGACGTCTATAAATATTAAGAACTTTTAAAATGCATTTATTGTATATTTTTGATTAATTTCATTGATTTTTATTTTTATAAATGTGTATTAGTTTTCTATATTTATTCTGCGTGATTTTTACATTCTTATACATGATAATTATTTTTAAATCAATTTTTGAATAATATTGGCAATGTAGCTAATAGGATCAGACTTCGCATAGAAGTCCGGATTTTCCCAAAAGATCTCTAATGTTGTTTATACATGTTTGTTTATACAAATAATGGTTCAGTTACCTGTTAATTTTGGTGAATGGGTTGTGAGAGACCAGCTTTGGTATTTTGTGGTTGATAAGCTCAAAGGAGGGCGGTTTATCAATTTGCGTGATGGTTCTACACATCAAGAACTTGTTGAGATGGTACAAGATGATTATATGCTGGACAAGAAAACCGAGCTGGTGGAGTTATCATATCCATTGCCGGAAGCACTCTTGAAACAAATGGATCTGGATAGCCCTCCGGTTTATGTTACAAATGATAGTCAAGTAAGGAGCATGGTTGAGTTAGCTAATACCATTTAATCCGCCTATGTGTCTCGAGCCGATCTGGTATAGATGATGAAGATGTTGTGAATCATGATGACAAATATGAAGCTAAAGATGTAGACGAAGATGACAAAGAAGAAGACTGGAATGAGGAAGATGTGGACTCAGTCTCGGAGGATTCTGTTTGTGGTGGTGGTGGTAATGATGGTGTTGGTAACTTGGATGTGCCAGAGAATGTTTTCATGAAACACGCTGAGGCTTACCATGACGATGCTGATTATACCCTATATGGGAAAGTGAAACATGAAGATGTAGATGTGGAAGAAAATGAAGATTATAAGAAATATGAGTTGGAGGGTATGAGTAATCGGTGTGTTCGCAAAAAGGACTTATCTGAAGGTATCATTCTCAATAAGTGTTTTGATAGCAAGAAAGACCTAATATCAGAGCTACGTTTGACGGCGATAATGAAGAAATTCGTATTTAGGACAGAGAAGTCTGACAAGACACGTTTTATGGCTAAATGTTGTGTGGAAGGATGCAAGTGGATGCTTCGAGCGTGTGTGAAGAGCGAACCAAACAAGTACTGGGTGATGATCTATTCAAAAACCCATTCATGTTCGATGGTGGACCGGATGTCTACGCACAAACGTTATACTCCAGTTTATATTGGTTGGTTGTTTACTGAATGTTTTGGTATAATTGAGGGGATAACACCAAAGCATGTCAAAGTATCAATGAAGAAGCAATTTGGGATTAGGACGAGCTACACAACCGCATACAGAGCATTGTTACATGCTCAAAGGATTGTGAGAGGAACAGTGGAAGATGGGTACGAGAGACTGCCTTCTTTTTTGCATGGAATCAGGCAAACTAACCAGGGAACAGTAATTGCTCTTGAGCTAGATGAGAAGAATAGATTTAAGTATCTATTTATAGCATTTGGAGCTTCCATACATGGGTTTACGTTTCTTAGAAGAGTCATTGTGGTGGATGGTACTCATCTTAATGGAAAGTATGGCGGTGTTATGCTAGTGGCGGCCGCACAAGACGGAAATTTTCAAATATTTTTGTTGGCTTTCGGAATTGTAGACTCCGAGAATGATGACTTCAGTACAACTTTCCTCGGTTCGGATACCTTCAGTACAACTTTCCTCGGGATCCTCTGAGGCCTTTCCTTTTTCTTTCTTCCTCCCTCTTCATCAACCACAACAGCAGTTACTTTATCTTGATTCTGAAGATGTTCAGCTGGATCTTCTTCATCCTCACCAACTCCGGCCTTCTTCATCTCATCAGCAACTGCAACACTTGCATCTTTCTTATTCTCTCTTCCTTTCCCTCTAGTACCAGCTTTCTTCTTATCATTTCCCTTCAGTTCAGCAGAATCTTTCTTCTGGTCTTTCTCCTTCTGTTCAACTCCAACACTTTCTTTCTTCAAAGTCTCGACATTCTTGGCAAGATCATCAATTTTGATACTCATCAGACGAAAATCCTCGTTGAAAACATCTACCAATACATCAATCCGAGTTTCAAATGATTTTTGCAAACCCTCAGTCATTTGAACAACATCCCCATTCGTAGGACCAGCCTTCCCTACTCTGGGTTTCTTACTAACTACCTCAACATCTTCTTCCTCATCTCCATTATCAGAAACAGCCTGTACCAACTTCCTCTTGACTCCCACAACCTTACACTTTTTCTCACCAGCCTCATCCACAACTTTCTCAGACTTAATCTCAAGCTTAACAGGACCTCCAGCTTTGATCTTGAACACACCTTCACTTTTCCAGTGTTTAGAACCCCACCTCCAATGCACAATCCCTAGCTGTCCAAACATTGCTTTCACAATGTTCTCAACTTTGTCGTCCTCCTCATCAGGGTTGTCCCACTCGGGAAACATGTCATCATATTCCTTGAAAACGAAGTTGTTGACGCGGGTCTGCAAATTACAAGTCGCATAGCAAAACGAATATAAGCATTTGTAATATCAAAATGTCAGACATCATACGAGACTGGGGAAAATGTATCAGACTTCATAATAAGTTTGATATCAAAGTCAGACTTCAGAACAGTCTAAGAAATACATGTATGCGTAAGGTTTCGTCGACTTTCTTTCGACTCCGTGATCCCTGGTACGCCAGCAATGGTAGGTCTGGGGCATCCGGAAAGGGCTCTCCATAAGTTGTCGCCATAGCGAGACATGTCCAGTATATCCAGATGTTCAGGACCTCAGCAAAACCTCCGATCTGATATTTTTTCCATCCACGAGTTTTCTGTTTGCCTCTTTAACAGAATCTATCAGAATCTTGAAGGCGAATCGTCCCCATGGATAGGATTGTATCGATCCTGGAACCAACAGAAGCTTAGTCACCCCTTGTGGAAGTTGTCCAGTGTTGAGCCTCAATGAAGGTTGCATAGATAGATAGCCCAGCCATATCCTTTGTTGCGGTTCCCAACCAGAACATATTGTACAAGCATCCAATATTTGCAAAAAACTTGGGCCTAAATCGAAATCCACCCCAAGAAGCTTCCACATTTCTTTCATCTCATCAGTATATTGAACGTCAGGGTACTCGAGGTTCTCAATATAGTCGCATTTGAGTTTGGTTATGGCATGAAACTCATTCAAGGAAAACCTAACTGGATGAACGCCGAGAAGAGACCATAACTCATACTTCTTCTAGTAGTCTAACTGCAGACAAAGCATATAGTGCACCATCCTTGAACACCATTTGAAATTCAGGTCATGGAATCTCAAAAAAAACCCCAAATTCAGAATCGAGGAGTTGTTGCCATTCATCCGGTAACAACGCTACTTTAACATCATTTATCAGATCTTTCCTTCCACTAAAGTAGTGTATGCTTTTATCCGGAACCAGTTCATAACCGGCAGTGAACATCCTTTGTGGGAATTCAACATCTTCCATAACGGAAACCTGAAACAACAAGGGCCACACAAATCATACAATCTGAATACTACTAGCCATAAGCCATTTGCAGTCAGCCTTACACAGTTAGACATCTTATGCCGTCTGGCTACTATAGTTATGTAAATATATAGACGAGGAGAAGAGTCTAGGAATCTTACAGTCTAAGGAAGACGACGGAGGAGAAGAGTGAAACAAGATCGGGGCCCAACAAGATCTGGAATATAGAAAAAAAAAACAAAAAGCTCAGCGCAAATATGAGAGATATTCAGACTCCATATGCATTCTGAGGCTGTAATCAGACTCCATGTGTGGTCTGGGATCTACAGTCAGACACCATCAGCCGTCTGTTTACTAATAGTTTTACTTAGAATTTCCCCAAAGAAGTTTGAGATTAATCTTACCGTCGAAGGTAAGCGGCAGAGCAGAGAGAAACCAGAACTGGAAACGATACCCATAAAAAGTTTAAGATGTCGGTTGAGTGGCTTTGAGAGAGAACATGTTTTTTTTTATATTTCCTGCGAAACTGTAAAAAAAAAGGTTAAAGAATCATATTTATATATGTCTCATAAGGGGCAGTTAAAACGAGACGGTTTTACCACTATCAGATGGTTTTACTGCAGACGTAACTGCCGCACTTTTTTTGTCTCCTTTTTACATAACTCCCGCGCATTTAATTTACAAAAAAAAATTAACTTCATGGGCATGCAAGAGGCCACGTGTCGTCACGTACACGCGAAGTCTGAGGAAAATAAATTATTGTAGATTCAGACTCCATACGAAGTCTGAGAAAAATCATTTGAAGTCTGAAAACTAATTATTGTAGATTAAGACTCCATACGAAGTCTGAGAAAAATTATTTATTACTCAGACTTCATATGAAGTCTGAGAATATAGTATTTATTAGCTTCAAAAGAGGACAATTCTCATATTTGAAATTGGATGATGAATGAAATTGGATGAAACTCGTCTTATAATACATAAAATTGTACTTGGATACATAGGATTTTATATTACAAGAAACCAAATGCCCTCAAGATAATCGGGACGATAATAACAGCCCCAGCAACCATCAGAAAGGCAATTACATCTCAGTTACGACATCCAAAGAATCTTCTTCCCGGTTATCGGCAGTAGTGGATGTTCGCATGACAGGGTCCAGACGGCAGAAACATTTCTTGGGGAATCCATTGCATGAACCGGATCGTTGTCGAAATGTGGAAGTTGAGAATGAACTACTACTACTCGAGGTTGGAACCTGACTGAATCGCCCCATCCTGTGTACCATAAAACAATTGTAAAAAGTCAGACTTCTAAAAGAGTCTAATTCAAAAACAAATCCAATTTCAGACTTCTAATAGAGTCTAACTCAAGCATAGAACCTATCTATTTTTGTTCAGATCTAGACAAAAGACATATGAAAAGGGGATGACTCGGACTCAAAACCGTACAGATCTAAAACGAGAAATATATAAAAACCAATTTTTTGTTCAGATCTAGACAAAAGACATATGAAAAAGGGGATGATTCGGACTCAAAACCGTATTGATCTAAAACGATAAATATATAAAAACAATTTTTTGTTCAAATCTAGACAAAAGACATATGAAAAAGGGGATGATTCGGACTCAAAATTGTATGGATCTAAAACGAGAAATATATAAAAATCTATCTATTTTTATTCAGATCTAGACAAAGTACAAAGTACATATGAAAAAGGGGATGACTGTTGGTACTGGATTTCCCCCTAGGAAATCCGGCCCATTAACAGACAAGACAAAGGCCCGTAATTACGAGCCCATTCCAGAATCAAAGACAGACGGGAGAGCCAACTCTCTTGTTGGGCCCAAGCGAAGCAAACGCCTTGGAGAGGCCCATACGATGCCGAAGCCGGAGACAATCGATCTCGAGCTCGGCAGAGGATGACGTGGAGATAGAGCAACTCGGTCTTCGCCAGTTCAACTGATCCGCGTAAATCTCGGAGATCGTTACAACGACGAGGCCGAAAGATCGGGACGAAGAGATCAGAATCGAGGCTATTTAAGAAGAGAAGTGGCGGCTCATTAAAGACAATTCCAACCTAGGCTAAGAACACTTCGATTAGATAGCTCGATTTATACTTTGTACTCTCTTCTCGACTGTGTTTGTTCTATCTCGACGATCAATCTCAATAAAGTCTTTGATTCATAGGAAACTATACCATTTCTATATCCAAAAGTCCAAATCCACGAATACAAATTCTTAGTGTGAATCCCGGATCTCACATTTGGCGCCGACTGTGGGGACATTCTATAGCCTTTCCTATCTTAAGAATCAGATCCTAGATCCGATAGATCGAGATGAATCCCGACCAAACTGGCTCTCCCAGCGCCACACCGCCGGTTGACCGCCCTCAAACGGTCGACAACGCTCCTCAGAACACTACCGGGGTAAGAAACATGGGTCAGACCGACGGCGTGTTGACGAGCTCTGCCTCAGTCTCCACGACCTCGGCACCAGCCGGCCCCGTCGCTCAAACAATCGCGACAAGCCAGACTCCGACAAATGTTTTGTCAGGAACTAATGATCCAAGCAGAAACTGGGTGTGGATGAGAAATGACTCAATACCCACCCCAGGAGGAGGATCTGGAGTAACCAGACCCAATTCACCACTACCTTCTGCTCCACAGAGACAAGGGCCAAGCGATCTTGCCGAGATCCGTTTGATGTTAAGCCTGTTTGTAGATCGAACGAGAAACAACGAGGAAAGCGCAAGGGCCCAAGAGATCGCAAACCGTTCTCTGGCAGCGCAGCTCGACGAACAAGAGCAGCGTCTAAACGCTCGCCATGAAGAGCTCGCCAGTCAAAGCCAAGGGGGCAGACCAACGCGAACTCCCATAAGTCCTCCACCGTGTACCCGCTTGGACTTCTCCCAGGTAGTAACTCCTCCGGGAACGTCGGGAAATTTCGGTAATACGTCAAATAGCGGCTTCTACCCTACAAGAACCCCTATCACAATACCGACCCCATTTGGTTCGAGTTCAATGGTCGCAGACCCGACCGGATCGAGAAACCGACCATTACCCGAGCCACCACCTTTCCCGAGTAACTCTAACATCCGACCGAGGCAACTAGGAGGTTCTGCCTTCGCCTAGAGCTCGGGACTCCTTAACGGATCAAACTATGTTCAGTTCCGAACACCCCAGGTCGACAAGACGAGGTCGATCCCAACGATCGATCTCCTCGACCCCATTTTTCCAAAACAAACGTCAAGTTAGGCACAAGTCCAGTTCGGACCCGCAGAGGGCAATGAACACGATATGCTTAGACAATACATTGAACAGGCTAAAGCCCAGTTTAACAGTCTGAGCTCGAAAGTTCACATGGCGACGAACGCGGCTCCTGACATCGATCGAGTGATCGAAGAAACACAACAAACGCCGTTCACAGATCGGATTACGCTTGCAAGGATCCGAGAGATCAAGAAAACTAAGTTTCCAGAATTCTCTGGGAAATCAGACCCGAAAGCCCACATCAGGGCATTCCGACTAGCAATGGCAAGGGTGTACCTTGCCGATGAGGAGAGAGAGCCGGCCTTCTGCAGGCTCTTCGCGGAAAACCTATCAGGTTCTGCCCTAGAATGGTTTGCCGGACTGGAAGAAAGGTCCATTGACAACTTCACCCAGTTCATGACGGCTTTCCTCAAACAATACTCCGTTTTCATCGAGGAAAAGACTACCGAGGCAGCCTTATTTGGCGTCTCTCAAAAACCCGACGAAACAATTCGCTCGTACATCGACCGATTTAAGGAAATAAAATCCAAAATCGCGAACCCACGAGATGAGGTGGCTATAGAAGCGTTAAGACGGGGACTATGGTTCTCAACCAGATTCCGCGAGGAAATAACAGTCCGCGAACCTCAAACGCTCGATGACGCCCTCCATCGCGCATCGGCCTTTGCTCGCCTCGAGGACGAAACCACGGCCCTCAGGGAAAAACACCGGAAAGAAAGGAACCCGTCGGGCTCGCAAAATCCGAACTCGAAAAAGGATTCCCGTAAATCAGGGAACGTCAACGCGGTCGAGAGCCCAAATAGCTCGATGAAATTCGAGTTCGACAAGGAAAAATTCTGTGATTTCCACAATAAGAGAGGGCACTCGACCGAGGATTGTTATACTCGAGCTAAAGCAGAGGCTCAAAAATAGGAGTCCGAAAACAAAAAAGACTCCGAAGTCGAGGAGGAAACTCTGTCCGACAAAAAGGAAAACAAACAGACCAAGGAGTCGAACTCCAAAAAGCACTCCCAAAACAAACGGGAACGGTCAAAAGAGCTGGAATCCCCCGAAACTCTCCCTCATGGGTCGCGGAAGCGAGTTGAGTTCATCCTCGGCGAGCTTAACCTAAGCGGCACTCAGGGAGGTTCGGCGTTATCCCCGCCTCCGGCTCCTGCCAAGAGTTTACGCTCAAGAATCAATCTCCCTCGTCTCTGCGGGGGGGGTGTACGGGCTATACCCCCTAAACGAATCGACTTCATCTTCGGTGGCTCCAAGCTTTGCCGCGACTCGGTCAATTCGATCAAAGCTCTTCAAAGAAGAGTCGAGACCGACAAAGGGGGAAAAACCCCGATGTTGGGTCCAGACCACGAAATCATTTTCTACGAGAGCGAGACAAGTAATCTCGACAAACCACACGACGACGCCCTCCTCGTTTGTCTAGTAGTGGGAGATGTCGAACTCTCAAGGATAATGATTGACACAGGAAGTTCGGTAGATGTCCTCTTTTACGACGCATTCAAAAAGATGGACTTCAACGATTCCGAGATTGTGGAAGAGAAGACACCACTAGTAGGTTTTGCTGGCGAAACCACATACTCGATGGGCTCTGTCTTCGCCCCAGTAATTGCTGGAGGAGTTCGGAGAATGACGGAGTTCGTCATAGTAGATCGGCCAGCTCCCTATAACGCAATCCTAGGTCGACCATGGATATACGACATGAAAGCGGTACCATCGACCTACCACCAATGCGTAAAGTTCCCAACTCCCAAAGGGATCAAAACCATTTACGGAAGTCAAAAGATTTCCCGTCATTGCTACATGAACGGATACAAGCAGATCGAGAAATCCCCTGCGTAGAAATTACAGAAAGAGGAGGAGCTCGCCACCATCCAGACCAAAAGGTCGAACGATCCCAGTCAAATAGGACCTCCAAAGGACCTCACGACTCAGGTCTGCATAGACGAGGCTCATCCCGAAAGACTCGTTGGCATCGGAATCGACCTATCAGAGCCGGTTAAGAACGAACTGGTCTCTTTTCTCAAACAGAACGTCGACTCCTTCGCCTGGTCTTCAGCAGACATGAAAGGGATAAACATCGATGTAACCAGCCACGAGCTGAATGTCGACCCAACCTACAAACCGATAAGACAGAAACGTCGAAAACTAGGCACTGAGCGGGCCAAAGCCGTCAATGACGAGGTCGATCGGTTATTAAAAATCGGATCGATCAGAGAGGTCAAGTACCCCGACTGGCTCGCGAACCCCGTGGTGGTTAAGAAAAAGAACGGAAAGTGGAGGGTCTGTGTAGACTTTACGGATCTCAACAAAGCATGTCCAAAGCACAGCTTCCCACTCCCGCACATCGACCGACTGGTCGAGGCCACCGCTGGACATCAGCTGCTATCCTTTATGGACGCGTTCTCAGGGTACAATCAAATATTGATGAACCCTGAAGACCAAGAAAAGACTTCGTTCATAACGGATCGAGGCACGTACTGCTACAAAGTCATGCCCTTCGGACTGAAAAACGCAGGAGCAACTTACCAGCGCCTCGTCAACAAGATGTTTTCAGGACTCCTAGGCAAAACCATGGAAGTCTACATCGATGATATGCTGGTAAAATCTTCCAGGTACGAGGATCACATCCCCCAACTAAAAGAATGCTTTACCATTCTTAATAAGTATGGGATGAAACTCAACCCAGCTAAATGTACCTTCGGGGTCCCTTCAGGAGAATTCCTCGGTTACTTGGTGACCGAAAGAGGGATCGAAGCGAACCCCAAACAGATCGCAACGTTCATAGAGATGAAATCTCCCAGAACGACGCGAGAATTCCAACGCCTAACCGGCAAAATAGCTGCTCTGAATCGCTTCATCTCAAGGTCGACTGATAAATGTCTACCCTTCTATCACTTGTTAAAAGCAAACAAAAAGTTCCTCTGGGACGAAAAGTGCGAAGAGGCATTCACTCAGCTCAAAGCCTACTTAAGCGAACCACCCATACTGGCAAAACCAGTAGAAGGAGAACCCCTTTACCTCTACCTAGCTGTCTCGACGGCAGCAGTAAGTGGAGTCCTGGTTCGCGAGGAACAGAACGAACAACGGCCGGTGTATTACATCAGTAAGACCTTGATCGACGCTGAAACCAGATACCCCGCCATGGAAAAACTCGCCTTAGCGCTAGTAACATCGGCTCGGAAACTCCGACCGTACTTTCAATCGCACTCGATCATAGTGATGACCTCTCAACCACTGAGAACCATTCTTCACAGTCCGAGCCAATCAGGTCGATTGGTCAAATGGGCTATCGAACTTAGCGAGTACGACATCGAATACAAAGCTCGAACATGCCTAAAAGCACAAGTACTGGCAGATTTCATAATCGAGCTCCCTCCGACTATAGAACTCGACCCGACTTCGGCCCAAAGATGGAAGCTCTACGTCGATGGAGCTTCCTCAAGACAAGGGTCCGGAGTCGGAGTGAAATTAGTCTCCCCAACGGGTGAAGTACTAGAACAATCGTTAAAATTGGGCTTCGCCGCATCGAATAACGAGGCTGAATATGAAGCGTTAATAGCCGGGCTCAGACTCGCGATAGCCATAGGAGCCCGGGAAGTAAACGCCTTCAGCGATTCCCAACTAATCACGAGCCAATATCATGGCGACTACGAGGCCAAAGACGAACGAATGGAAGCATACCTACGGGTAGTCCATACATTGGCCGAACGGATCGAATCCTTCGATCTAACACGAATCCCACGAGGTGAAAATACCGCAGCCGATGCGTTAGCCGCATTAGCATCGACATCAGATCCTAACCTCAAACGGATCATACCAGTCGAAGGGATAGAAAAACCAAGCATCGACATAGCTCTCAAAGCTCTGTCCAATGAAAGAGGACGAGCCCGCTGTGAAGGACGATGTCAAACGCAAAGAGTGTCCCGGAGACACTAATAGCGACATCATCGAGATTGATGATGATCTTGATCCTAGAAGCACCGTTTACGTCGCGAACGTCCCCGACGGACCAATTCAGACCGCATCCACTAGTCAGGGACCTGAGCCTAACAACGACGAAGATTGGAGAACTTCGATCATTCGATACATCACAAACGGCGAAGCTCCCGACGGAAAATGGGAGGCGCGGAAACTTAAAACGCAGAGTGCGAGGTACTATGTCACACAAGGAGAGCTCTTTAAAAGGAGCCTCTCCGGACCTTACCTTAAATGCCTTGACAAAAAGAAAGCCCTGGCCGTGATTACACAAACACATGACGGATCCTGCGGAAGCCATTCCGGAGGACGAGCATTGGCCGTGCGAATGCGAATCTTTCTCCAACAAGTGCGATAAATGCCAAAAGCATGCCCCAATTATCCACCAAGCGTCGGAGAAACTCTCCTCTATCTCATCACCATACCCATTCATGCGGTGGGGAATGGACATCGTTGGACCGCTGGTCGCATCTGGCAAAAAGAAAGCCACACACCTGTTGGTGATGACGGACTACTTCACCAAATGGATTGAAGCAGAGTCATACCAGAAAATCAAGGACGTTCACGTTAAGGAGTTCGTCTGGCGAAACATCGTTTGCCGACACGGACTACCCCACGAGATCGTCACCGATAACGGGTCTCAGTTCATATCAAACACGTTCAAAGAGTTCTGCTTGGAACATAAAGCTGACTTACTCAACGCCACGCTACCCCCAAGGGAACGGGCTAGCAGAAGCAGCTAACAAAGCGATTATGAACGGCCTCAAGAAAAGGCTCAACGAGTACAAAACAACCTGGAGTGACGAACTCCCAGCCGTACTCTGGGCCTACCGGACTACCCCCCGCAAATCCACTGGCGAGACTCCCTTCTCGCTGGCTTACGGAATCGAGGCGGTAGTACCAGCTGAAATTCTCGTGTCAAGCATTCGCAAAGAAGAATGCCCACGACAAGAGGAACTTAACAACAAGATGATAACTGACGAGCTCGACCTCGTCGACGAAAGGAGGAACCTCGCATTAGCTCGACTCCAGAATTACCAACAAGCCGCAGCTCGCTACTATGATTCCCGAATCAAAACTCGAAGGTTTCAAGTAGGAGAGCTCGTCTTGCGGAAAGTGTTCGACCATAAAAAGGAAGAACACGCCGGAAAATTAGGGGCAAAGTGGGAAGGTCCTTACTGAAGGATTATGTGAGTTCATGGTGTAATTGTCAGATTACAACCTAGCACATAATTATCTAGGATCTAGGTGATTTGCAGTTGAATCATAAACAGATCAGATTCATTACCTCTTTTAGAGTGCAGCGGATTGATCAAGGGAATGAAGAGATCAGTTAGAGCTGATTATCACCGGCTCCTCCTAGGTATCCACACGCTTACAAGCTACTGGATCAGGCTGCTAGACCAAGCTCGGAATCAACAGAGAGAGAGGAGGACGGCTGAGGCTCTAAAATCGCAGACCACTGAAGCATTAGGGCTTCCTGCGCCTCCTCCTTCCTTTATATGGGCCCAAGTAATTAAACTAATGGCTCATTAGGATTTTGGGCCCAAGGCCCAAATCAGACAAAAGACTGTCTTTTGTCTGGCCCAATTCTCTGTACAAATACAGTAAATGCCTTGCATCTTACCGTATTAATTCCTTGTTAACTTTTCCGTTAGCTATGGTGTGTGACCCTTTGGGATCATACAATACTGGTAATAAGTCCTAAACTTATAGATCATGAGCGGGCTCTAGCAAGTCATCATGATCACCCCGTATTTATGACTTATGTCTGATCTCGACAATTATCATACTTTCTAGAGATAGTACGGTAGATTTCAGGACATTCCCAACAATCTCCCACTTGTACTGGAATCCTACATTCCCTAATCCTTTTGTCTCAATATCTCGATATGGCATAAGGCAAGATGCGTGTCATCCTTATATAGCCAGACCATGTTCATCGGACCAGATTTGATACTGACAATGCAAACGACTTGGGCAAGTCCGTTTGGGAGTGGCCACTCTCTTACCAGCTATCAAGTCTCCGATTGGCCTAGAGATATTACCTCCGTTAAACGGCAGGGACAAATCCCATCTTGTTCCATCACTATGAACTACACACTTTATAATACACCCAACCAAGGTCCTTATAGCTCCCAGTTACGAAACAGCGTTAGACAATGATCAAAGCGCATCACTCCATGTGCAGCCACATGCATGCGAACTCAGGTCTAAGGACTATACTCTATAGTCGTATATGAGAACCTCTCATGACACAGATATTAATTTCTTGTAGAGTTCTCATCAGCGGGCCATGTCCGGTCATATGCTCCCCTACATATACCTATGTGTCGACTTTGATGCCGCGCATCTATGACCCCTCGAAACTTGGTCATAAGTCTCAACACAATCTAGTCTCAAGTGGTTGTTGGTGTTCCAATTTCAACAACCTTCGACTATGGACACTATGATTTATGTCATTTCGTTAAATATGGGGTTTCAGGATCAAGTCTACTCATGTACTTCGATGGCCCATATATAATGACATGAATCATTTTGGAACGATTATTTATATCACAGTTAAAATAATCCAGAAATCATAGATTTCATAAACATAAAATATTATGTTCACATGAACCTTTCAAAATGACTAAATAAAGCCCTTTACAAACTCCCACTGAAATTAAGACTACATCTTAACTTCACTTATCCTACAGCTATAGTCCGCGACTCGTGCTTAGGCCTAAGGAGTGGCTTCGTTAATAGATTAGCAACGTTCTCATTCGTTGAAACTTGCTGATCTACTTAACAACTCTGTCATTTATCTCACAGAATAGGTTATACCTACCCTCAAGGTGTTTGGACCTCTGATGTGCAGCTAGTCTCATCTATGCTGGGAATCACATAAAGTTCAGTGATGAACTCTTCTTACCAAACAACCTCTTTCGCCGCTTCCCAAGCTGCGAAATGTTCAGCTTAAGTCATGGAGTCAGCAACAGTGCCTTGCACCGCCAGACAGACACAAGATATAACCGGACTGTGACCGGAAATCATCTTTGTCTGTTGGAAACTTGCCTTTCAGACTCTACCGACTTGTAGCACCTCACTTTCTCCGTAAATCAAGAACTTATCCTAAGTATTTTCCAAATACTTGAGGATATTCATTACGTCAATCCAGTGATTTTTTTTTGCTGGATTTGACTGGTCTTTACTTGTCTTGCTTAACATTAAAGCAACATCAAAACAAGTATGTTTCATGGCATACATGATAGATCCAATTGCCGACGCATATGGAATCTCATCCATGCATTCAAGCTCAGCAGATATCGTAGGACACTGTTTCTTGCTTAACGTAATGCCATGTGACATTGGCATAAAACCCTTCTTGGATTGCTGAAAACGTGTAGGACTTTGTCAATTTAAGAATCCTGACTTTGTCCTACCAGCTCTTTTGGATCTTTATCTTTATATCCAAAATCCAAGAACATATGTGGCTTTACCCATGTCAATCATACAACAACTCCCAAGCCAGTCCTTTACCGACTGCAGCATTGGAACGTTATTTTTCGAGAATTAGTATGTCATCGACATACACTATGAGAAATGCAACATCGCTCCCACTTATCTATTAGTAAACGCACAGTTCCACTTCGTTCCTGTTCAAGTCAAAACCTTGACTACTTTAACAGAACGAAGATTCCAACTCCGATATGTTTGCTTCTATCCATGAATGGATCGATGAAGCTAACTTACATACAGTATAACTTTTCGGAGTCCGGGCTCACTTTCGCTTCTGTGAATTTCGCAGGTTCGTCACTTTCAATGATCATCAGATCATGGCAATTAATCACGAGAAATCACTCTCGGATTAGTGACGGATTCAAATCTGCGAACTTCAGGCTCTACAGGTGTAGATTCTATAGAAATCTGTAAATCCATCCGCTGCTCTCCCTCAACAGGTTGAGCAGCCTCCTGTATTTCTCGAATTTCTTCGAGTTATACTTTTACTCCCACTGTTTTTCTTGGAAAGCAACTTCCCTCTTAGAAAACAGAATTCCGAACTAACTAACTTCGTTTTCGGAATGGACGTAAAAGTAACAAGCCTTGGTTTCCCTAGGACAACCAGCGAAGTAGCACAACTACAAATACTCAGTAAAGACGAATTTGGATCATTTCCAGTCCACATTTAAGTGGTGTCTTTCAACTGATATTGGTAGAACTATTTCAGCGTAAACTTAGATATTTCTAGAGCGTTATTCTTAAAGAATATCATGGAAGATTCGTGTGACTCATCTTTAATCATTTCTAATAAGATCTGATTCATTCTCACAGAAACACCTTTAGGTTTTCAGGAGAAATGAGTTGTGAAACGACTTCACACTCATTCAGATGATCACACCATTAATGACTTAAGTATTCTCACTCGTGATCTAATCCAGAGTCTAAATACTTTTGTCATTCAGATTCTATACCTCATTCTGGAACTCTTTCGACCATTTCAAAGAATTCCAACTCGTGTCTCATCAAATGAACACAGTCATACTCACTGAAGTAATCAGTAAAGATAATGAAGTACAGGAAATTTTCTCTGGCATTACTGCTCATCGGGCCATATACATGAGTATGTTCAAGGTCCAATAAGCCTTTGGGCCTTTCTCTAGCTCGGCTAAGATGGGCCCTTTGTCTTTTGGTCCAGTAAGCAGAATTCAAGTCTCATAAGATATCCGATCAAATGAGCCCAAAAGTCCATAACTATGGGGTTTCTGAATCCGACTTACTCTATGTGACCAAAACATTTATGCCAAAAAAAAATCAGGTTTAATTCATCAGATTTAAACCAATTCGGTATTTATGTTACATTTAGGCACTCTTTGGTTTAAGATATAAAACTCATTCCTTGAATAGGGTGCTACAATTAATATTTCATTAAGATCAAAAGAACAAAACTAGTCTTTTATCAAAATGAAAAATATTCAAATTCTTACAAGAAAATGAAAGACAACTCTGCTTAAAGCAGGTACATTGTAGCAATTACTTAATACAAAACCAAGCCTCAAAGGCATCTACAAGTGAAAACCCTACGGATGAGGCAGCATCCATAGCTCCTTCCAGACACGCAGTTCCACTTGTCCTTCCTTCAACATTCTACTGTTGCTTAGGCTCTGCATATTATAACAAATATCAGTGCCACAACCAGTATCCAATACCTATAAGGTAGAACTTGAAGTAATAACATGAATACCTGAGGAAGTAGTCTCATACATCAACTTCAACTCCTCATAATCTTCCATGAATTTAATGCAATCTCTCTTCCAATGCCCAGTCTCTTTACAGTAGCAGCACTTACCAACGTAAGATGTATCTGACTCGGGCTCAGAAGACACAGGCTTGCCATGATTCAAAATCTGGACAACTTTGTCTTCACCCTTGTCAGCACTAGGTTTAGTAAACCTACCCTTCTCCATTACGAGATTATACAGGGTACTCTTCACGTTTGGCTCAACTGTCTTGAGCATATCATGCAGTTCAGTCAGCGTCTTCGTTAAGCCTTTCTTGATATAGTTCCTTTTGAACTTATCATAGCTTGACGGCAGTGACTGCAGAATGATCTCAGTTGCCAATTCTTGGCTAACTGGATAATCCAGTTTCCTCAGGTTATCAATGTAACCCATCATTTTACTGACATGAGGACTTACTGGATGATCATTTGGTATCTTGCAGCTAGTGAGAGACTTAACCAACTGGTATCTCTCCACTCTTACCTGCTCCTGAAATTTCAATTTCAGGCTGCTGATCATCTCTATTGGCGACTCCATGTTCTCATATTGCTTCAGCAAATCTGAGTCCATGGTAGCCAATATCAGACCACGCACATCTACCGCATCATTATAATGCTTATTCCAAGCATCATATACTGCATGACAGGCATTGGACCCGATCCTCACGGGGAGAGCTCTCTCAAGGACATAGTCCTTTCTCTCCTGCCTGAGGACTAGCCTCAGGTTCCGCGACCAAGTCAAGAAATTTGATCCGTTCAGTTTGTCCATCTCAAGGACAGACCGGATCGAGAAAGTGTTTTGATTGTTTGTGCTAGTCATAACTGAAATTTAGAGATAAATAGAGTTTTAGTTATTTAGTTCATTAAAAGAGTAATCTTAATAACTTATAAGAAAACTCGCATTGCATTCAAAATTTCTTTGTATAACCTCATAAGAATGCAATGATTCCGAGACCCATGTTCAGCTAAATCCAAAGTGGGCCACTGGCCGTCACCCGAAATTAGCTTTACTTGGTAAGCATACACACAGCTAGTTATATCCATATAACTCTCGGTTGTGGATTGGGCCCAAGGCCCAATACACCAGATGTCTCAAGGCCCGGGACTCCCGATGGCCCAGTCAAGGAAACCAATCTCTTACAGCCAAATAATCACTAAAGTCTGGGACTCCCAATGAAATTAGTGACTATATACTACTTTACTTACGCAAAAACAGACACCTCACACTGTAAGCCATATCTGTAATTGAATAAGCGTTAAGTAGCTGACAAGATTGGGCAAGACATCCAAGCTTGATATTGGTTTTGAGGATTTTAGGTTTTATTTCCAAAAATAGAAGATTACTATTTTGGGAAACTTTCTTATTTTAGAAACTTTCTAAATTTAGAAACATACTAAAAATAGAAATTTCTAATTTAATATTTTATTAAAGTTTTCGGTTGGGTCACAAATTATAGGCCCAATTCTTGGCCCAAGACCACAGAATTCCAATTGGCCCAATAATTTGACATAACCGAGTCGGTTCATTAATTCTGGTCCGAGACCAAATTAACTACTAAATCCAACTGGTTATTTACTAAACCAGACCAGCTCTAAATTATTTGGTCCAACCAAATCAAACTTAGACCAGCCTTCGGTTTAGGTTAAAATTCAATTTTTTTGAATTTTAAATCCGGTTTAACCAGAAATTAAATAATACCAATTGTATTAAATAATTTCCAGCAAACCGCGATTTGGGTTAACCGCTTGAACCATAATTATTCAATCAATCATCACCATCACATATGGACAAAACGATTTTGAACTTTTCAAATTAAGTCAATATGTGATCGTAACAAAAACGATTTTCAACTTTAACAAAAATCGTAACAAATAACGATTGATAATTAATTCTCAATCGATCGCTAACAATTCAATCGATAATCGACTTTGACTTTTCAAGACATTAACAATTCAAACCATCCAAATCGTTTCTTAATTAATTCTTGTGGTCAACAAGCGATTTCAGACATTCACATTAATTAAACGATTTTCTCATGAACCATTAACCACTCAAAAGCAATTGTCTCTAAAGTCAACATTCGATTATTATGATTATATAATACAAGGTCAACATCGATTATGACTTTACTAAACCAAACAAATCGATTCATTTTATAATTGAATTTGACTTTTGCAAATCGAATCATCATGATGCATTCAATAAACGATCGCTGTGATTGTTTATTCACACGACAGCGACTTCAATTATCAAGCTTTCTCATCTCTAGGTTTTCCAAGTTTCAATCAATTTTACTCATTTAAAATCGATTCATCAAACTAATAAACAACCTAGTATGATCCAAAAAGCAAAAACCTAACGACCTAGGCTCTGATACCACTGAAGGATTATGTGTGTTCATGGTGTAATTCTCAGGTTACATCCTAGCACATAATTATCTAGGATCTAGGTGATTTGCAGTTGAATCATAAACAGATCAGGATCATTACCTTGTGATTGCAGCGGATTGATCAAAGGAATATCGAGATCTGCAAGAGCTGATGATTACCTGCTCCTCCTAGGTATCCACACGCTTACAAGCTACTGGATCAGGCTGCTAGACCAAGCTCGGAATCAACAGAGAGAGAGGAGGACGGCTGAGGCTCTAAAATCGCAGACCACTGAAGCATTAGGGCTTCCTGCGCCTCCTCCTTCCTTTATATGGGCCCAAGTAATTAAACTAATGTCTCATTAGGCTTTTGGGCCCAAGGCCCAAATCAGACAAAAGACTGTCTTTTGTCTGGCCCAATTCTCTGTACAAATACAGTAAATGCCTTGCATCTTACCGTATTAATTCCTTGTTAACTTTCCCGTTAGCTATGGTGTGTGACCCTTTGGGATCATACAATACTGGTAATAAGTCCTAAACTTATAGATCATGAGCGGGCTCTAGCAAGTCATCATGATCACCCCGTATTTATGACTTATGTCTGATCTCGACACTTATCATACTTTCTAGAGATAGTACGGTAGATTTCAGGACATTCCCAACACTTACCAGGTCACCGACGTCGTAAAGGACGGGGTCTACCGACTCAAGTCGGTGGAAACCCAGAAGCTCGAACTACGACCTTGGAACATCATCAACCTCAAAAAGTATTTCCACTAGGAGTACATCAACATAATCGAACTACGAAATGGCTTGATCCCCTTAAAAAGGGTACGTAGGCAGCTCGACTTCGAGCGCAGCCGCCCCCCAAAAAACGAAGCTCACGCCGAGCTCAGCAGCTTCCGAGGAAGTTACCCCAACTTATCTTTGTGAAATCAAAATAAGTCTCATAGTCCAATGCTTCTTTCTGTCGTGAAAGTTAGAATCATTGCGAAATATCTCATCACAACATTTTCAAAACAAAAGATATGAAATTATCTCTTCCAAAACAAAAGATATGAAATTATCTCTCCCAAAACGAAAGATATGAAATTATCTCTCCTAATCCAAAGCGATAGGAAAATATCCCTTCTGAGCGACCTGAAACGGCCTCTCCCAAAATCAATTCTCCCGACCTGATACAGCTCGAAAGAACTAGAGGGCCACCCTCTCTCGTTAAACGAAAACGTCGAAGTCAAAGCAACCGATCACACGGAAAGACCTCCGCGCACAACGAGCCTTTGTAAGTTTACTTGATTTATCTTTCCCGTTAAAACATTAAACTCGTACTGCAATTACGAAGGGACCCGAACTCAAGTATGAACGATCAAACCGTGAAGGCACTAAAACAGTAAAGTCTATGCTAAGGCATGTAAGACTCCAAAAGAAATTCGTTAAAAGAAGGACACAATGTCCTCGAACAAAGCTCGCTTGGGCGAATAAATGTTTTTCCAAAACAAAAAACAAAGAATGTACATATCAAAAAAAAAAGAGCCCCTAGAGGCAACATCATTGTCGCGAGCGCGAAAAAGCCTCGTCTCCATCCTCCGCCTAATCACCGGTAGATGCAATCCCAGTCGGGAGGCCCGATCCATATTGATCAAGGCAGGAAACAACCGGTGGCGGAGCGTGCGCCAAAATGACCGAGTCACTCGACACGGCCGGCAAGTTCAACTTGCCGACACTAAAGTCAGAGACCGCCGCGGCGTTCATCTCTTCCATGGCCATCCTCTTCTGGTCGGCCAACCTCAGAACTTCCCGAGTCAAGTCAAGCTCGCCGGAAGCAAACTCCGCGATGAGTTCGATATTGGCCAGGGTTTCTTGGAGCGAATCTCAGCGTCGGTCTCGAGCTTCCGCTTCTCGCTCTTCTCCTTGATCCCTTTAAGGATCTCCAAATATTCCCCGCTCATCTTCTTCCTCGCCTCGTGGGACGCGACCTTTATGTCGAAGTCTCTCCCCGCAAGAACTCTCTGCAGGTCGATCCGATCTTGGGCAGCTTGCGCTGTGGCGACTCGACTCGTTTCCTCGGCAGCCAACGCCCGGCCTTCGGCCGTCCGAAGCCTCTGGAAAAGGTCCTCCTCGCGGTTCTCGAGAACCAATAGCCGGGCCTCGATCCCCTCTACCGAGCCAGTTTCCTCACGAGCTCCTCCTCCCGAGCAAAGGAATCCTGCAACTTTGCGGTCAAAGTACGAGCCGACCTCCTAGCGGCCTCGAGCTCATCCTCCCGCGATCGCTCACGAAGCTCGCGTTCGGACCGGACCATAAGTCCGCTCGTAGCCTCCAGAAACTACATAAAGACACGAATTTCAAATATCTTTCTTACCAAAGAAAGGCAAAAACAAGAACTATGGTTGATACCTTTCCAGTGGCTTCGGCCATCCTGGCATACAAATCGTCGAAGGCCGGGTCCCCGGTAACTGGAAGCGGAACCCCTGCGGGTCCGACGCGCCTCGACGAACAGGCCGCGTCTCGGGGCATCCCGACACTCTCGCTCGAACTACTCGAGCTCGTCTCCGTATCGATCCTTCGACGCTTCGGTACGGGGGAAGGATCCCTGCCCACGTCCTGATCGTCGGGGCAAGGATCGCGCAAAGCCGGCTCCCTGGACGGAACCGAGTCCGCCCTCCGAATAACCGGAGAGGAGGAGACCCCCCTGCCTCCGCGGACGCATCACGGGCCCCAGAGATCGGGGGGACAACCGTGGAAGGGAGAGGAGAATCACACATGGCGAAAAAAGCGCATTGCTCAGACTCCCATCCTCCACCCTTTTTGCCAGATCCATGGGATCTTTTCCGTTTCGGCGACTCCTCGACCTACGAGATAGCTTCTCGTGAGATGGGGTGCTGGCATCCGAACCCACACCCGAGGCAGGACGACCTGTAGAATAAAAAAAGGAGGGGAGAAGTCTTTAGACTCTTCCCAAATAATGATGAACCGAATGTCACGAACAGAAAACTCACCTTCTCTCGCCCGCTCAAATATACAAAGCGGAGGTCGCACGGTTCGACTCAGAGAAGTCCCGCGAGGTACAGGAGGAAAGGTTTGCTCCTGAAAGACCCGGGACCGATCATGTGAGACCCCTCTCGGATTGACCCTCAAGGCAGCCTGTACACGCTCGACCGTGAAACTGTCCCAGTTAACGGAACCTCTCCTCAGACGGGCTATTAAGGCCTCCGTGACAGGATTAAGGTCAAGCGATTCAGGGAACTCTGCAATATAGAACAAAGCAGGTCAGGGATCAAACTGACACAAGAAATAATAATCAAAATAGCAGTAAGAAAGCCTCACCAACGTCGGAAGCCCACCGCGAGGGAACGACCGAGCAATCAAACTCTCCGACCGAGTGGTGAGTCGTCCTAAAGAAAAAATATTGGTCCCTCCACCCTTCCCTCAGCGGGAGACCGTCCAAGATCCTCCCAAACCGGGGGGAAAGACGGTACGACTCCGGGAAGCGGGAATCTTGCTTCACCGAGCAAACCCGCATTAACTCCTCGGGACCGAATTCAATCCCTTCCTCCGCAGCCCTAACTCCGAGTCTGATAACGTACCGAACGAAATTCGGCGTCATCTGATGGAAAGCCATCTGGAGTTGGGCCAGCACCAAGAAGACGAGGCGAGGAATGGGAAAGAAAAGCCCACATTTTTCGAAATACGTATAGGAGGCACAGCAGTAGCCCTCTATGACCGTTTCGGGGGATACCGCCGAAGAAGGGATGACGATTTTGACTTCCGTCGGAATCCGGCAGAGCACCCTCAATTGCTGGATACAGTCCACAGATAACGAAGACGGCGGGTGCGGTCCAAATGACCCTGCCGCCGCACTCGTACTCGCTCCCGCAGGATCCCTAGAAGCCATGAAGGAAAAAGGAAAGTTTCTGAAAGAAAAACTTTTCTCTAACGACAAAGGAAGTAGGGAGAAAAAGTTCGAACATGTTAAGAGTAGGAAAGCAAAGGACTTCCTTCAAACAATGCGAATGATTATTTATATCAAAGACTGTGCACAGTATCGCCCGTACGACTCCTTACTCGCATTAATTGCTGATAGGATCGAGATGACTCGGACCCCTCGCTTCCCTCTCAAACAATGGGAATTCAACATCTTCCATAACGGAAACCTGAAACAACAAGGGCCACACAAATCATACAATCTGAATACTACTAGCCATAAGCCATTTGCAGTCAGCCTTACACAGTTAGACATCTTATGCCGTCTGGCTACTATAGTTATGTAAATATATAGACGAGGAGAAGAGTCGAGGAATCTTACAGTCTAAGGAAGACGACGGAGGAGAAGAGTGAAACAAGATAGGGGCCCAACAAGACCTGGAATTTAGAAAAAAAAAACAAAAAAGCTCAGCGCAATTATGAGAGATATTCAGACTCCATATGCAGTCTGAGGCTGTAATCAGACTCCATGTGTGGTCTGGGATCTACAGTCAGACACCATCAGCCGTCTGGTTACTAATAGTTTTACTTAGAATTTCCCCAAAGAAGTTTGAGATTAATCTTACCGTCGAAGGTAAGCGGCAGAGCAGAGAGAAACCAGAACTGGAAACGATACCCAGAAAAAGTTTAAGATGTCGGTTGAGTGGCTTTGAGAGAGAACATGTTTTTTTTTATATTTCCTGCGAAAATGTAAAAAAAAGGTTAAAGAATCATATTTATATATGTCTCATAAGGGGCAGTTAAAACGAGACGGTTTTACCACTATCAGACGGTTTTACTGCAGACGTAACTGCCGCACTTTTTCGTCTCCTTTTTACATAACTCCCGCACATTTAATTTACAAAAAAAAAATTAACTTCCCGGGCATGCAAGAGGCCACGTGTCGTCACGTACACGCGAAGTCTGAGGAAAATAAATTATTGTAGATTCAGACTCCATACGAAGTCTGAGGAAAATCATTTGAAGTCTGAAAACTAATTATTGTAGATTAAGACTCCATACGAAGTCTGCGAAAAATTATTTATTACTCAGACTTCATATGAAGTCTGAGAATATAATATTTATTAGCTTCAAAAGAGGACAATTCTCATATTTGAAATTGGATGATGAATGAAATTGGATGAAACTCGTCTTATAATACATAAAATTGTACTTGGATACATAGGATTTTATATTACAAGAAACCAAATGCCCTCAAGATAATCGAGACGATAATAACAGCCCCAGCAACCATCAGAAAGGCAATTACATTCAGTTACGACATCCAAAGAATCTTCTTCCCGGTTATCGGCAGTAGTGGATGTTCGCATGACAGGGTCCAGACGGCAGAAACATTTCTTGGGGAATCCATTGCATGAACCGGATCGTTGTCGAAATGTGGAAGTTGAGAATGAACTACTACTACTCGAGGTTGGAACCTGACTGAATCGCCCCATCCTGTGTACCATAAAACAATTGTAAAAAGTCAGACTTCTAAAAGAGTCTAATTCAAAAACAAATCCAATTTCAGACTTCTAATAGAGTCTAACTCAAGCATAGAACCTATCTATTTTTGTTCAGATCTAGACAAAAGACATATGAAAAGGGGATGACTCGGACTCAAAACCGTACGGATCTAAAACGAGAAATATATAAAAACCAATTTTTTGTTCAGATCTAGACAAAAGACATATGAAAAAGGGGATGATTCGGACTCAAAACCGTATGGATCTAAAACGATAAATATATAAAAAACAATTTTTTGTTCAGATCTAGACAAAAGACATATGAAAAAGGGGATGATTCGGACTCAAAACTGTATGGATTTAAAACGAGAAATATATAAAAATCTATCTATTTTTATTCAGATCTAGACAAAGTACAAAGTACATATGAAAAAAGGGATGACTGTTGGTACTGGATTTCCCCCTAGGAAATCCGGCCCATTAACAGAAAAGACAAAGGCCCGTAATTACGAGCCCATTCCAGAATCAAAGACAGACGGGAGAGCCAACTCTCTTGTTGGGCCCAAGCGAAGCAAACGCCTTGGAGAGGCCCAGACGATGCCGAAGCCGGAGACAATCGAGCTCGAGCTCGGCAGAGGATGACGTGGAGATAGAGCAACTCGGTCTTCGCCAGTTCAACTGATCCGCGTAAATCTCGGAGATCGTTACAACGACGAGGCCGAAAGATCGGGACGAAGAGATCAGAATCGAGGCTATTTAAGAAGAGAAGTGGCGGCTCATTAAAGACAATTCCAACCTAGGCTAAGAACACTTCGATTAGATAGCTCGATTTATACTTTGTACTCTCTTCTCGACTGTGTTTGTTCTATCTCGACGATCAATCTCAATAAAGTCTTTGATTCATAGGAAACTATACCATTTCTATATCCAAAAGTCCAAATCCACGAATACAAATTCTTAGTGTGAATCCCGGATCTCACAATGACTCGAACTCAAAACCGTACAGATCTAATACGATAAATATATAAAAACCAATTTTGGTTTAGATCTAGACAAAGATCAAAGAAAAAATGACTTCTTTCGTATAGATCTCAAACATTTGCAGAACGAAGAGCTTAGAATACGACGACGGCGGTGTAGGGACTGGTCAGGAGAGACGAAAAAGGAGAGATAATTACAAGAATGAAGAAGATGACGACGGCGGTGGCGGTGGCGGCTGAGGGTTCTCTGAGAGTTTTTAGAGAGTATTTAGAGAGGGAGTGTGTTTCCGTTTTAGAGAGAGAAATTTGATAATGACTTTTACGAACTAATGTCGGTAACTTCCGTTTATATATGGGGTAAATTACCAAGTAGGGTTTAGTATTTGGTCGAGTTTAGTCAAACTTCTTCGGTAGTCTGAAAAATCATGTACGTTAATCAGATTAACATGGAGGTCTGATATACCCTAAATCTACTAATTACTACTTAAATACCATCATATTATATAGAAAACTTATAAAAAACATCAAACTCATTTAATATAGTCACAACCTAACCAGTATATGCAAATGTAATAATATGGATGAAAATTCACAAACCCTCAGTCTAACCCTACAGATGGAAATATGATATCCAACTTCATATGTCAAGCATAGATCAAGCTACATGGTGTTTTTAACCAAATATACCTTAAGTGGTTAAAATTGACTAAAGTTTATGTAATTTTAATTTACATATGTCCAAATTTAAATTATGTACGAGAAGTCTGAGAGATAATTAAGTTGAAAATTTAAATTATAAAATTATTAAAAAATATTTTGAGGAAAATTTCGGATACATAAATTAAACATGGGAATTTTGGACATATGTAAATTAAAATTACATAAACTTTAGTCAATTTTAACCATTTAAGGTATATTTGGTTCAAAGTATTTACGAAACCCAAAATTCAGACTTCTATGGAAGTCTGATAAATCCTAAATCTAGTATTTATCATTTAACAGTGAAAAATATTTAAACAAAACACCTAGGACACATCAAATTCGTTAATTATATCTGCATTATAACATACATGTGCAAATATAATTTTTTCAAATGTGAATTTCCTAAACCATGAATCTAACCCTAAGGTTATATATAAGTTATATGTAAATGTTCCATTATGTTCCATCACAAAATATGTTATAAGGCATACTTAACTAACATTGTTTAATTTTGACTCAATTTTATCAAATTTTAATTTATATACTACTAAATTGTTTATATATAATTTATGTATATAAAAGTTTTGACAAAATTTTTTTTTATAATTTTAAAATTTAAATTTACTAATTAATTCTGTGTCAGACTTCTATTAGAGTCTACGTCTCAGACATCCATAGAAGTCTGAAATAGTCGAAGGTTATAATGTTAATTGCGTTTGACGTTTTTTGATTGGTCGTAAGGACATCGCGGTAATTTTCTAATGCCGAAAGGGCAGTTTTGCATTTGATTCAATTTCGAAGGTACACTTTTATTTAAAATCAATTTTGGGGGCATTTTAAGCAATTTCTACAAATATAATTAAGGTCATGTATTTTTAGGAATTTTTCCCTTTAAAATATATACTTTTTTTCATTTTTTCACTGAAAAGCATAAGGGTGTATTCAATATAGTATTTGAGATGATTTGGAAGATTTTCATTTTTAAAGAGTTTAAGGTGATTTTGAGTGAATTATGAAAATTGTAATGATTTTAGTTAAAATATTCTGAAATTTCATCTTAAACCATGAAATTTGGATACATATTTTTTTTTAAGAAATAAACACCAAAACAACACTTTAAAATCAAAACAAATTTCATAAATTTCCTTACTTCAAATATTTTCGATTTCCAATAACAATGCATTTTAAAATATTTTTTAAATTCACAAATTCAATAACACTAGATTTAAAACACTTTAAAAATTCATGTTTGAATTATAGTGAATTTGTCACCGTAAAATACAATGAATTTATCACTGTAAACTCTCTCTCTCTCTCTCTCTCTCTCTCTCTCTCTCTCTCTCTCTCTCTCTCTCTCTCTCTCTCTCTCTCTCTCTCTCTCTCTCTCTCTCTCTCTCTCTCTCTTATCAACATTTCATTTCAAATTTACAGATCGCCTTCATCCCCTTTCCCACTCCAGAATCTTTGCCGTTAGTGGGGAAACACATCCAGTTTTTCCATGTCGTCGATTAAAGTAACTCACAAAGCTGCGCTACAACCACCGTCATAACCTCCATCTTGACCCTTTCAAGCTCGCTGCGACAGGCCTCTGTCTGTTTTTGGACTCTTCTCAAGCTGGATAAATTTATGTTCTTATATTTCATCTTGGGTTGACGGGGTTTGTAACACCCCGTTTCCCGGTGAACCGGAAACGGCGGCGTTCGGCATCCGTTTAACCAGGACGGTCCAACCGGACTGCCTTCCAAACAGTCCGAGGAACCTGCGCGCTTCCTTCGATTACAGATCCACCAAAAACATCAGACGATCGATCAATCCTGCATCCGGACCTGCGAGGGAAAAAGAGCGGGAAAGGAAAGAGGATTAAGTAATTGTTTTAAACACAATTAACCGAAATCATACCGATTTATACAAAACCAAAATGAATCATATTCAATATAATGAACCAAATTACCCAAAATAACCATATTTAACTGAAATAATAGAATTCAACCCAAAATTATCCAAAATTTTAACAAAATTCAACTGAAATCTAACCAAAATAGATGCGAATTGATTTTTGTTCGGTTTAATTCAGCATAAATTTGGAGAAATCGTATCAAATGCGTGGTGAAAAGCAGCAAGAGAAGACCTGAAAATCGACGAACTGTACGAGCAAATTGCAAGTTCTTAAGGGTCAAAGATGGAGATGGGATGAGAGAAAACGCTAGAATCAATAGTAGCTTTTGGCAGTTTTCCAGAAGCTGCCAACTTTTCCAGATTTATCTTTTAGGATATTTTGATTTTGAATATGCCCCTCCAACTATTTACTTTGTTATAGTAACCTAAAGAGCCCTAAACATCAACCTAAAAAGCTCTATGAACATAGTGATGATATGTCATTTTTTATTTACTTTTTGTTTGATCGTTCGTTAAAATTTGAGAGCAGAATAGGTATTAATTTTTTCTTGAGGAGTATTTATCTATTTATAACAAATATAAAAATGACGAAAATTTAATTCTTTTTTTGTCGTCTAATTTAAATATGATTAAATGAATTGATTCACAATAATCAGAATCAAATAATTTGATAAAATTTTTATTTCAGTTTTAGCACCGTTAAAAATTTCCAGATTTGAGAAATGATTCAGATTTAAAAATAATGAATTCTATTTTCAGTTTTTTCTTTCTTCAATTGAAAATTATTTACAAAGAAATTTTATTGCAGATGATGCAATATCAAAAAAAAACTAGAATGAATCAAGGTCTTCAATACATGAGTTATTATGAGAATCTCATCCTCATAACTTTATACAAAAAGTCAATGATTCTCATTCAAAGGCAATGACTAAATTGTTTGAAGAAAACTAGTATCTTGATTTAGCTAATTTTCCTCTTTTTGTTTAAATATAAATCATTTATTTTATTGTATTTATTGTAAAGATTAACTTGTAAGAGCTATAAAAAGCTCATTGTTCTAATGTAAATAAGATATATAAATTTTTGGAATAATAAGAGTTCTCTCTTCTAAAGCTTTTATGCTTTGTTCTTTGTTTCTCTAAGTTGTGCGGATTCCCGTTCTTAGAAAATATTATGAATTTTTGTCTTATGTGTGGATTCACTAAGGCTTAGATTCTTGATCTTATCACAAAAGGCTTTCACACCTTTGAGTGGCGATCTTCAATCCATCATCAACTCCATCTAACCATCCATTGAGAAGCTTTGAGAGCGCCTTCGGCCAGCAAGCTTCTCCCATTCGACCATCGACCATGGATCAACCAGAGAGCGTCTCCGACCAGCTGGGCAACCCAAACAACTATCCACCTCCAATCTTACATCATTTTAGAGAAGCTTTGAGAGCGCCTTCGGCCAGCAAGCTTCTCCCATTCGACCATCGACCATGGATCAACCAGAGAGCGTCTCCGACCAGCTGGGCAACCCAAACAACTATCCACCTCCAATCTTACATCATTTAAAATGATGTAAGATTGGAGGTGGATAGTTGTTTGGGTTGCCCAGCTGGTCGGAGACGCTCTCTGGTTGATCCATGGTCGATGGTCGAATGGGAGAAGCTTGCTGGCCGAAGGCGCTCTCAAAGCTTCTCAATGGATGGTTAGATGGAGTTGATGATGGATTGAAGATCGCCACTCAAAGGTGTGAAAGCCTTTGTGATAAGATCAAGAATCTAAGCCTTAGTGAATCCACACATAAGACAAAAATTCATAATATTTTCTAAGAAGGGGAATCCGCACAACTTAGAGAAACAAAGAACAAAGCATAAAAGCTTTAGAAGAGAGAACTCTTATTATTCCAAAAATTTCTATATCTTATTTACATTAGAACAATGAGATTTTTATAGCTCTTACAAGTTAATCTTTACAATAAATACAATAAAATAAAGATTTACATTTAAACAAAAGGAGGAAAATTAGCTAAATCAAGATACTAGTCTTCTTCCAACAATTTAGTCATTGCCTTTGAATGAGAATCATTGACTTTTTTTTTATAAAGTTATGAGGATGAGATTCTCATAATAACCCATGTATTGAAGACCTTGATTCATTCTAGTTTTTTTTTTTGATATTGCATCGGCAGATTAAGAGAATCAATTCATGACAGCAAACTCAAATCATCTGTTTTGAGAATCGGTTCGGATAAAGAACCGACAAGAGAAAACTCTATAATCACCGGTCACATTTTACATTTTTTTTCACAATGGCCAACTATCTATTTTAGGATATTTTGATTTTTGAATATAAGCCTCCAGCTATCTATGTTGTTACATAAGTAACCCAAAACCAAATGTTAAAAAATAACCAAAACCTCTAAACTTAGTGATGATATGTTGTTTTGTACTCACTTTTTGTTTAGCCACTTAGTTAGAATTTGAGAGTATTGGAAGAGAGGTATTAACTTCTTCTTTCTTAAAATTTGAGGAGTATTTATCTGTTTATAACAAAAGCTAAGAAAAAATTCACAAAAATTTAATTTGAATTAAATGAATCGATTCACAACAAACAAAATCAAATAATTTGATTCAAAATTTGATTGCTTTTTAGCACCGTTACAAATTTTTAGTTATTTCTATTTGTGAAAACCAGAAACTCGGTTAAAATTAAACTAAAAAGAAAATAATTGGTAATAAATTTTATTTTATTCAAAATAGCAGTTATCTTGTTTTTGTATTGCATCTCGATTAAATTTAGAATTAATAATCATATTCTTAAAAAATATTTTTTCTATCTTTAATTGAAAATAATGAACCAAAGTAATTGAATTAAAATTAGAAAATTAATTCTCAACAACAAACTCGAGTTTTAGGTAATATTAAAATTTTACTCACAACTTTTGTTTTTTGACTTTTTGATTAGAAAGTAGAAATACTGAAGTGTATGTTAAACTTATTACCAGTCACATTTCGCGGTTTTTCTACAGTGGCCAAATTTTTTAAATTTATCTTAAGATATTTTGATTTTTGAATATGACTATAATGACCCAAAACCACATAAACCTAAACCCATTTCTATTTTTGTCTTCCCATTGGCCCAACCGATCACTTTCGTGTTCAGCCCAAATGAGCCTATGCTTTTTGTTTTCTTTTAGTTTGTGTGCAGCATGTATATGTGTATATACCTATATATCTTAGTTGCAGCCTTCATTGTCACAACGAAACCATTATTCACTGCTCACAGGAGATCCATGCCATCGTCGCTAGAATCTTCTCAAGCCGCCACACTTGTTACACGCTAGCTTCCTCTTCGCATGATCTCGGACAAGTCTCTGTAGTTGCACGCCACCACTGACGTTCCAGAGCATCTGCATGCCACCGGTGAGCCACGCCTTCGTCGTCGGAGTCTTTGTAAGTCGCTGCCGTCGTGATCCGATCAAGACCAATTATAATCTCACTCCTGCTTGCTATGGAAGTGTAATGGCAAAAAATTGGACTCAATAATTTTTTTAAAAGAAAAAAGGAGAAATGGACCATTAAACCCATTAGCCCAGATTCTTTATTAAAAAACTCTAGGGTTTCTACTTCCCTTTCTTATATATAGATGTCTCTACCTAGGAGAAAAAGTAGAAAGAAACTACCGGCGAAGTCATGTCCGTCTCCCATCGCAGTCAACTTCCTCTAAGCCTAGATCTTCTATTCTTTCATCATCTAGAGTCAAAGGTAATCCCATAAGCCTATTTTCAGATCTGTTTTTCCTTAACCTGAACATTAAAACCTCTATAACTTTCAAACTGTGAGAATTTCAAGAATCCGAGGCCACCCCCGCGTTCAGCTCGACGGGGCTAAAGGAATTTCTAGCAGTTCCTAATCCAATTAGGCAACCCTAAGTCTGAATTCCATAGCCTAGGATCTAGGGTTCATGTTTATTTCATTGAATCTACATCAGATCTCGAAGATACCTGGAAAGTTATGCAGCGGAAGATGATTTGGTATTCGAGATTGTCTAGCGCCTCAAGTGCTGCGCCTCTACTGGTATCCACACGCACACAAACTGGAACGGACGGATGGTAGTGCCGTTTAGAGATCGGATCTCTCAGAGGGTTTCAGTTTCTTTCTGGTGGCTGTGAATTAGGTCTGGTCTCTGTAAAAGTCGACCATATATCATATATATATTGACTTTTACCATGACCTGATTAACCAAGACTCAAACCGTGGTTAATTAAGTC
This sequence comes from Orychophragmus violaceus, assembly GCA_030180135.1. Classification (NCBI taxonomy): domain Eukaryota; kingdom Viridiplantae; phylum Streptophyta; class Magnoliopsida; order Brassicales; family Brassicaceae; genus Orychophragmus; species Orychophragmus violaceus. The sequence continues at coordinate 54,577,865 of CM058240.1, read as the reverse complement.
ATAAACCAAAATCGTTATTTTGGTCCGCGATCTGTGTCGATCGATGCACATGTTGTGTCGATCGACACTGCCTCAGAAACTTGTTATCGAATGCATATCATATATACATTCATCAGATCATTACACTAATGATCAACCCCATATTCTATATCCAGTTTGCTTAGGTGTGTGACCCTGTAGTATCATATAATACTAGCAATGAGTTCATAACTCACAGATCACAAGTGGCTTCTAGAAAAACATTATGATTACCTAGTGTTATATGAATGTCTAATCTCGACAACACAACTATCTCTAGAGTGATTACAAGTGTGATTTAAGGACATTCCCAACAATCTTCCACTTGTATTGGAATCATCTATTCCCATAATCCCTTCGTCTCTATATCTCGATCTGACATAAGGCAAGATCCATGCCATCCTTATTAAGCCAAAATCATGTTCATCGAACTCCGATTTATACTGACAAGACAAACGACTAACAATCACCTCGTTTGAGTGCGGACACACATTTCTCAGTATTAAATCTTCAATGGGCCCTGAGATATGTATCTCCTGTTATATAGGAGGGACAAATCCCATCTTGTTCCATCCCTGTTCCTTCACACACTTCATGATACGCCCAATCAATGCCTTTATAGTCACCAGTTACGGCTGACGTTTGACAAGGTTAAAGCTGACCAATTCATATGTAAGAAAACATGATGAACTCAGGTTTAAGGACTATACTCTATAGTCGTAATGAAAACTCTTATGACACTTATATAACTATCCTGTGGAGTTTTCATTAGCGGGTCATGTCCGATCCTGTGTTCTCCAACACATATCTATGTGATTGACTTTAATATCTTATTAATGACTCCATGAAACTTAGTCATCAGTCACCTCACATACTAGTCTCACGCGGTTGTTAATGTCCCATTTTAACTACCTTGACTAGGGACCAATATCATTTATGTCATTTATCATTTACAGGGTTTCATGATCAAGTCACATACTTGATGACCTATAAAATGTCATAAATTACTTGGGACTATTATTTAATAACATAATTAAATAATACTGATGTTAGAGTTCATTAACATAATCAAATTACGTTTACATGAATGTCATATCACAACTAAAATTAACAACAACAACTCCCACTAAAATTAAGATCACATCTTAAGACATCTAATGCCTATAGTAGTTGTATGAACCTCATGCGTTCTTGCTCAGCATGCGTCGAAGGACACTGCGTCTTGCTAAGAGTAATGCCAAGAGTCATTGGCATGAAGCCCTTCTTGGAATCATCCATACTGGACATGTGCAAGACCTTATCAATATAAGTATCTTGACACAATCCAATTACCTTGTCCAATCTATCTCTATAGATTCTTATTCCAAGAATGTACACGGCTTCTCCCATGCTTTTATCGAAAAACAACTTTCGAGTCAAGTCTTAATAGACTGAACAATGGAACTTCATTTTCGAGAAGCAGTATGTTATCAACACACAATACCAGAAATGCAACTGCGCTCCCACTAGTCATCTTGTAAACACACGGTTCCTCTTCGTTCCTGATGAAGACAAACCTTTTGACTGCTTCATCAACACGAAGATTCCAACTCCGAGATGCTTGCTTCAATCCATAAATGGATCGATGAAGCTTGCATACCTTCCTAGAAGCTTTAGGATCAATGAAAACTTCAGGTTGTGTCATGTACACATCCTTTTTCCTGGAAAGAAAATCTTTCTCAGGAAAACACAGTCAATTGTGTCGTACTTCGCATTGCATCGATCGACACAACACTTGCGTCGATCGACACACCCTCTAAATACGTATATTAATGTGTATCAAATACCCATTAATTTGATCGATGGGAGTAAAAGTAACATGCCTTGGTCTCCTTAGGATAACCAATGAAGTAGCATTCATCAGACTTGGATGCGAGCTTATCAGAGATTAAACGTTTTACATAAGCCTCACAACCCCAAATCTTCATGAAAAACAAATTAGGAACATTTCTAGTCCACATCTCATGTGCTGTCTTTGTAACTGATTTTGATGGTGTTGGGAATCCGAGCCAATTCTACAGTTTCAGAATTCTCGCGAGTTCCCGATAGCCTAGGATCTAGGGTCTAGTTAATTGAATCATGATCTTACCTCGTGATTACCTGGTGTTTGGCAGCGGAAGATGGATCAGGTAATACGAGATCTACTGCGCTTCAGATGCTGCGCCTCTATCGTAGTCCACACGCACACAAGCTGGAATCCGCCGGGATGCTAGTACCGGTGCTCGGATCTCCCTGGGACTTTAGTTTCTTGAGGTTCTGTGTTTTCTCTCTGAGAAAACACTCTCTGGGCGGCGCACACGAACTCGCTCTAGGTCGAATGTACAAAACGAGTTTATATATCGACCTTAAAGTGAACCGAAAACTCAGTCTCGGTTTCGCCTTTGTGTCGACCGACACACTCAATGGTGTCGATCGACACACGTCCTGTATCGACCGACGCACCTAATGGTGTCGATCGATACACCCCTTAGAAACTCAATTCGATGTGTATCTAATACACATCGATCAGACCATATGCCAATGATCAATTCCCATGCAGAGTATATCCAACTTGCTTAGGTGTGTGACCCTGTAGGTTCACACGATACTGGAAACGAGTTACAACTCATTTGTCATAATTGGTTTCTAGCAAAACATTATGATTACCCAGTATCACATGAATTGTCCGATCTCGACAATACAACTATATCTAGAGTTCGTACAATGTGATTTCAGGACATAATCCCAACAATCTCCCACTTGTACTGGAATCACCTATTCCTATAATCCCTTTGTCTCTATATCTCGATATGGCATAAGGCAAGAGACTGTGTCATCCTTATTATAGCCAACATCATGTTCATCGAACTTCTGATTCATACTGATAAAACAAACGACTGACAATCACCTCGTTTGAGCACGGCCATGCATTTTCTCAGTATCAAATCTTCGATGGGCCCTGAGATATTTATCTCCCGTTATTACTGGAGGGACAAATCCCATCTTGTTCCATCCCTGTTCCTACACATACTTCATGATACGCACAAGCAATGCCGTTATAGCCGCCAGTTACGGAACGACGTTTGACAAAGTCAACACGCACCAATTCATATGCTAGAAAGCATGATGAACTCAGGTCTAAGGACTATACTCTATAGTCGTAATGAGAACCTCCCATGACACTTATATAACTATCCTGTGGAGTTCTCATTAAGCGGGTCATGTCCAATCATATGTTCACCAACATACATCTATGTGACTGACTGTGATAATCATATCATTGACTTCATGAAACTTAGTCCAACAGTCACCTCACATACTAGTCTGCGCGGTTGTTAGTGTCCCATTTTAACAAACTTGACTAGGGACAATCATAATTTATGTCATCTTTTACTTATAGGGTTTCATGATCAAGTCCTCGACTTGATGACTTATACGACGATCATAAAATACTTTGGGACTATTATTTAATTATCCAATAATTAAATAATACTGATGTCAGTTTTAACTCACATAAACACTACCAAGGTATGTCTATGTAGAGTTTACAACATAACTAAAATAACTCCCACTAGAATCAAGATCATCTCTTTAGATATCTTATACCTACAGCAACAGAATAAATTCCGTGCTTAGGTTGTGGGAGAGAGTGCGGTGCTATTGCTTGAAACAATTTCAACAAATTACACCGCCATTCAGATAAAAGCACTATTCTACGGTCCACTGCTTGGAGCCTTTCCAACAGTTAGCACCGCTATTCAGACAAAGAGACATAACCAGGTGGGAACCGGGAATCATCTTTGTCCGACTAACTACTTTCAACTTGTTCGTCACTTTATCAGTTTACCACGAACCTATCATTGGTGTTTCTCAACACTTGGGATATTTCTGGTAACTGTTTAGTGACTATTACCGGAATATACTGATATATTCTCGTCATGCTTAAGCTGCATCTAGACGAGCGCAAATTATGGCATTTATGATGGATTCTCTTGCAGCAGCATTAGAACTCACACTCATTAATATTAGTTCAGACAGTGTTCAGAAACACTTCTTCTTACTAATATTGTTACTAGCTCAGCCAGTGTCCAAGACACTTCATCTTGCTCAGATTATTGCCATAAGACCTTTGGTATGAAGCCATTCTTGGAATCAAGCGTATTAGATCTGTCCAATACCTTATCAATATAAGGATTTTGACGCGATCCAATTAGCTACTCTGATCCATTCCAATGGATCCTTATTCCAAGAATTCACGCGGCTACTCCCATGTCTATCGTTTAAATTTGACTTCCGACCTAAATCTTGACAAGACTTTAGCATCGGAACGTCGTTTATGAGATTCATGTATGTTATCTACATACTGTGTGAGAATTGCCATTACGCTCCCACTAGTCTTCTTGTAAACGCATGGTTTCATTTCTTTCTGATCAAGTCAAAACTTTTGACTACTTTATCATAATGTTGATTCCAACTCCAAGATATTTGCTTCAATCCAGAAATGGATCGGTGAAGCTAACATGCATACCCAGCCAATTATTCGGAGTTGGGGCTCACCATCGCTTCTTTGAATTTCGCATGTTCGTCACTTTTCAATGATCAAGAGATCATGACAATTAGCTACGAGAAATCACTCTCAAGTTAGTGACGGATCCTTTCGGATCTGCGAATTTCAGGCTTCACGGGTGTAGATCCTACAACACTTTGCAGATCTCACCGCTGCTCTCCCTCAACAGGTTGAGCAGCCTCCTGTGTTTATCGAATTTTTTCGATGTGTACTTTTACTCCCACTGTTCCTTTTGAAAGTATGATCTTTCTTAAAAGACACAGTTCTGGGCAATAAAAGTACTAAGCCTTGGTTTCCTTAGGACAACCAGCGATGTGGAACTCATCATATGTGGGTTCAAGTTTGTTTGTTGACTACTGTCTCACACAAACCTTGCAATCCCAATTAATCAGAAAAACAAACTTGGAAATCACCCAGTCCACATCCAATGTGGTGTTTTTCACTGATTCTGATAGAAACACTTTTCTGCGCAAATACAGACATTTTGGAACGTATTCTTAAATCGTTCATGGAAGATTCCTGTGACTCATCATTAATCGGAGCATATCCAATAAGATCCGATTCATTCTGTTAGATGATCACCCAATTGTTGACTCTAAGTATTTTCCTCCACGATCCAATCGAGAATCTCAATACTTCTGTCAAATCGGTTCTACACTTCATCTTGGAACTCCTTAAGGGATTCCTGCTCGTGTCTCATCAAATGAACACAACAATACTTATTGATGCCATCAATAAGGTAATGAAGTACAGAAGATTTCCTTTGGCACTAATGCTCGTTTGGGCCGCATACATCAGTATGTGTAAGGCCCAATAAGCTTCTGGCCCATTTCCTTTAGCTCTGCTAAAAGGGCCTTAGTCATTTTGGTCTAGTGAACAGAATTCATATCTCAAATGATTAACAATCGAATGAGTCCAAAGCTATGGAACCTTTGAATTCGCTTCACTCTATGTGGTTAAACGACTATGCCAAGGAAAAGTCGAGTTCAAGTCATTAGACTTAAACCGTTTGGTATTTATGTTATATTCTAACTCTTATTGGTTTGAGATATAAAACCCATTCCAAACGGGGTGCTACCATTAAATATTTCATTAAGATCAAAAGGACAAAACTTGTCTTTTATCAAAATGAAAAACATCCAAATTCTCAAAAGAAAATGAAAGACATTTTGCGTACAGCAAGTACATGGTGACAATTACTTAATTTCAAAAACCAAGTAGGAAAGGCTCCTACAAGTGGAGAATCTCTACGGCTCATGCAGCAACCATTGCTTCATACCAGACACGCAGTTCCACTTGTCCTTTCTTCAACGTTCTACTATCGCTTAGGTCCTGCATATTTCAAAAATATCAGTACCATAACAAGTATCCAATACTTATGTATAACTTGAATTAATAACACAATACCTGAAGAAGAAGTACCATACATCTTCTCCATCTCTTGTGAATCTTCCAAGAATTTAATGCAATCTCTCTTCCAATGCCCTGACTCGTTACAGTAGAAGCACTTACTAACACCAGATGGGCTTGACTTGGGCTTATAATATGACACAGGCTTATCCTGATTCCAAATCTGGACGGCCCAGCCTCTACCCTTGCCAACACAAGATTCCTCAAATCTTTTACCCTTTATGATGTCATACTCTGCTGTTTTGAGCATACCATGCAGCTCAGTCAACGTCTTCGTCAAGCCTTTCTTGATATAGTTCTTAACGAACTTGTCATAGCTTGACGGCAGTGACTGCAGAATGATGTCAGTGGCCAACTCGAAGCTGACAGGACATTCCAGTTTCCCCAGGTTATCAATGTAACCCATCAGTTTAATGACATGAGGACTTACTGGAGCATCCTCTGGTAGCTTGCACCCAGTGAGAGACTTCACCATCTGGAATCTCTCAACTCGTGTCAGATCCTGAAACTTCAGTTTCAGGCTGGTGATCATCTCTATTGGCGACTCCATGTTCTCATACTGACTCTTCAAGTCTGAGTTCATGGTAGCCAACATCAGACCACGCACATCTACCACATCAGTATAATGCTTATCCCAAGCATTATACACTGCATGCGAGCGATTGGTCCCAAGCCTTTCTGGAAGAGCCTTTTCAAGGACATAGTCCTTGCTCTCCTGCTTGAGAATGAATCTCAGATTTCGATACCAATCCAGGAAGTTGGATCCATTTAACTTGTCCTTCTCAAGGACGGATCGCAACGAGAAAGTAGTCATAGACATAAGCTGAAATCCAAGAAAACAGAGATTTAGTTATGTATATGATGAGAATTCTTATCAAAATAAGAAAACTCGCATTATATTCAAACAATGTTTCCTCTATGAATATAATGATCCAAGACCCATACATTATTAAAACCTGAGTGGACGACTCGCCATCACCCAGAGTTTAGCAATCTAGGTAAGCAAACCATTGCTAATTGTACTCAGTACAACTCTTGCTCGTAGATAAGACAATCCATGTCTCATTTACTCTGATGTCTCTGGGCCCAGAACTTCTGATAGCCCAGTCAAGTAAACCAATCTCTTTTGCCTTGTGATCATTGACAGTCGCACTGCAAGTCTATCAATGATCACCTGCCTTACTCATGTAGCAGTGGATACCAAGGACTCCAAGACTATCCAACATACGAAACAAGTCTTGACAGTGACAAGATTGGGCAAGACATCAAGGTCACTTGATATTTAGTTGAGGAAACTAAACCCAAAAGTTTAGCAAATCAATCTCTTGGGTCATGTAATTGTTGATGTTAAGCACTGCAAATCCATCAACATTACTACCTGCCTTACTCACGTAATTGTGGACACCAAGCTCTTGGCCAGAACATCACACAACGAAACGAGTCTTGACAGTTGACCATATTGAAGCTAATCTTCGATCAATGTTTAAGTCTAGTTTGGTTTCTGCAAATTCAAGGTTTAATAACCAGAATTTCGAATACTGTGTCGATCGACGCAGACAATGTCTGTCGATCGACACCACCAAACAAAACCGGACTTCAATAACCGGTTAATTCAATTAACCTGGTTCATCGAACCAGTCATGTCGATCGACACAACCCATGTGTGACGGTCGACATAGACCTAAACCGAAGATAGTTTTGATAACCGGTCCAATCCAATTGAACCGACTTATCTGATCAAACTGATCTTAACCAATCGGTTTATACTAATTGGGATGATCAGTTCAATCCAATTGAACCAATTCATCTAATTTAAACCGTTCAAACCAGTTTCAACTGATCGCGATAACCAGTCCAATTCAATTGAACCGACTTATCCAATCAAACTGATTTATCCCATCGGTTCATGCTAATTGAGATAATCAGTTCAATCCAATTGAACTAATTCATCCAATTTAAACCGATCTATTCGGACTTAACCAAGCATGATAACCGGTCCAATCCAATTGAACCGATTAACCATTCGCTCGGCTTGTGTCGATCGACACTCAACCTGTGTCGATCGACGCAGTAGGCCTTTTAGGTTCTCTACGAGAAAACCCTAGCCGCCGAATATTGATCTGTGTCGACCGACACTCGAACTGTGTCGATCGACACTCGACCGAGTCTGCTGTGTCGACCGACACACCCAGTGTGTCGATCGACACAGAAGGCTTTCGGTTTTTCTTCGCGAAAAACCCTAGCCGCCGACTCTGTCGAATTCGCGGTTCTGTGTCGACCGACACACCCAGTGTGTCGATCGACACCATGCGAAAACAGCAGTTCATGGTTTCAATTTACAGACAAAACCGAGTTTCTCATAATCAAAACATGAAACAGCAAGCATAGATCTATTCAAACACATCAGTTTTCGAATTATATGCTTTAGATTCAATGGTTAAACCCTAAGGCTCTGATACCACTGTTGGGAATCCGAGCCAATTCTACAGTTCCAGAATTCTCGCGAGTTCCCGATAGCCTAGGATCTAGGGTCTAGTTAATTGAATCATGATCTTACCTCGTGATTACCTGGTGTTTGGCAGCGGAAGATGGATCAGGTAATACGAGATCTACTGCGCTTCAGATGCTGCGCCTCTATCGTAGTCCACACGCACACAAGCTGGAATCCGCCGGGATGCTAGTACCGGTGCTCGGATCTCCCTGGGACTTTAGTTTCTTGAGGTTCTGTGTTTTCTCTCTGAGAAAACACTCTCTGGGCGGCGCACACGAACTCGCTCTAGGTCGAATGTACAAAACGAGTTTATATATCGACCTTAAAGTGAACCGAAAACTCAGTCTCGGTTTCGCCTTTGTGTCGACCGACACACTCAATGGTGTCGATCGACACACGTCCTGTATCGACCGACGCACCTAATGGTGTCGATCGATACACCCCTTAGAAACTCAATTCGATGTGTATCTAATACACATCGATCAGACCATATGCCAATGATCAATTCCCATGCAGAGTATATCCAACTTGCTTAGGTGTGTGACCCTGTAGGTTCACACGATACTGGAAACGAGTTACAACTCATTTGTCATAATTGGTTTCTAGCAAAACATTATGATTACCCAGTATCACATGAATTGTCCGATCTCGACAATACAACTATCTCTAGAGTTCGTACAATGTGATTTCAGGACATAATCCCAACAGATGGAACCCTATTTAGTGTAAACACAGACGTTTCTAGAGTGTATTCCCAGAAGGATGATGGAAGATCTGAGTGACTCATCATTGATCGAACCATATCTAATAAAGTCCGATTTAGGAGGAGTGAGTTGTGAAACAATTCCACAATCTCTCGGATGATCACTGAATTCTTAGCTTAAGTATCTACCTCCACGATCTTATCGTAGAGTTTTAATACTTTCACCAAGTTGATTCTGTACTTCATTCTGGAACTCTTTGAACTCTTCAAAGATTCCGATTTATGTCTCATTAAATAGACATAACCATACATACTGAAAATGTCAGTAAAGGTAATGAAGTACTGAAAGTTTCCTCTAGCACTTTGGCTCATCGGGCCATACACATCCGTATGCATAAAGCCCAATAAGTCACTGGCCCTTTCATTTTGTTCGTTCGCGACCTGTGTTGATCGATACACCTTTTGTGTCGATCGACACTACCTTTTGTTGAAAGGGGGCCTTCGTCATTTTACCCAATAAATAAGATTCGTATTTCTCACATGATTCATAATCAAATGAGCCCAAAAGCCTATCACTATGGAGCTTCTGAATCTGTTTCTCATTTATGTGACCCAAACGACAATGCCAATGAAAAAATTGATTCGTGTCATTTGACTTGAATCTCTTAATACTAATGTTATAGGCTGGTACACTTTGGTTTAGAACATAAAGTCCATTCTATAATGGACCGCTACCATAAGATATATCATTGTAATCAAGTGAACAACATTTATTCATAATTGAAAACTGATATCCTTCTAAATCCAAACAAGGAATAGAAATAACATTTCTGCTTATAGCAGGTATATATTAGCAATTATTAAGTTCTAAAACCATGCCAGAAGGTAAAAGACAAATGAATTCCTACGGCTAATGTAACAACTCTTGCTCCATTTCCACCGCACAGGTTCACTTGTCCTTTCTCCAAAGTCCTACTATTGCTTAGGCCCTGCATATTTTCACAAAATATGAGCACCACAGCCGGTATCCAATACCCAAGAAATAGGACCAGAAGTAGTAACATTTACTTCTATAACATAAATACCTGAAGAAGAAGTCTCGTACGTCTTCTTCAGCTTCTCATAATCTTCCAGGAATTTATTGCAGTTTCTTTTCAAATGTCCATAACCATTACAATAATGACACTTATCATCTTTAGAAGGACCGGTTTTAACCTTAGGAACATGGTTAGACTCGCTTGGATTCACAATCGAGCTCGTCTTGCCATCACCTTTGTTCTTACCAAGTTTCTTAAACTTTTTACCCTTTTGTACCATAAGGACATTTGGGGTGTCCTTCTTGATGTTAGGTTCAGCAGTTTTCAGCATTCCATGCAATTCAGTCAACGTCTTCGTCAAGTTGTTCATGTTATAGTTCATAAAAACTGATCATAGCTTGACGGCAGTGACTGCAGAATGATGTCAGTAGCCAACTCTTGGCTAATGGGACAATCCAGTTTCCCCAGGTTATCAATATAACCCATCATCTTAATGACATGAGGACTAACTGGTCCGTCCTTTTGTAGCTTGCACTCAATTAGAGACTTAACCGTCTGGTATCTCTGAGTTCGTGCATGCTCCTGAAACATACTTTTCAGGCCAGTGATCATCTCTATTGGCGACTCCACGTACTCATATTGCTTCTGCAAGTCCGAGTTCATGGTAGCCAACATTAGACAACACACATCGACCACATCATTAGAATGCTTATCCCAAGCATCCTTCTCTGACTGCCAGGCATTGGCTCGGTACTTCTTGGGGAGAACTTTCTCAAGGACATAGTCCATCTTCTCCTGTTTGAGAACAATTCTCAAGTTCCGATACCATTCAAGAAAGTTGGATCCATTTAACTTGTCCTTCTCAAGGACGGATCGTAGGGAGAAATTGTTATGATGGTTTGAGCTAGACATAGCTGAAAACAAGAGAGGTTTAGTTATGATGTTCAAGAAATGAGAAATTTTAACTATTAAGAAGACTCGCATTATATTCAAGACAATGTTTCCTCAAATGAATATAATGATCCAAGACCCATACTTCACTGAAACTTGAGTGAGCCACTGGCTATCGCCCAAATTTTAGCTATCTAGGTAAGCAACTCTTTGCTAGTTATATCCAATATAACTCTTGGTTGTTGACTGACATCTCATGTCCAATCCACCTGATGTCTCTGGGCCCAAAACGATTTTGATGACCCAGTCAAGTAAACCAATCTCTTAAGTCATGTAATTGTTGACGTCTTGCACTGCAAGTCCATCAACACGATTACTTCCTGTCTTACTCATGTAATTGTGGACACCTTGCACTGCAAGTCTATCGCACAATGAAACAAGTCTTGACAGTTGACAAGATTGGAAAGACATCTAAACATACTTGATATTTAGTTGAGGAACAGAACTTTTAATCTAATATACACATCATATATGTATCTTAGAAGGATTATAATTAATTAAAACAACTAATTTTATTAAGTTTTAATTATTCTAAGAGTTGGATTTATTTTGGTTTGGTTCTGTGATTTCAGGTTCAATAACCGAAACCTATTAATCCTGTATCGACCGACACTACTTTAGTGTCGATCGACACAATTCTACCAAAACCAAATTGCGATAACCGATCAATCCAATTGACTTGGTTTCGATAACCGGTCAGTGTCGATCGATACTACATTAGTGTCGGTCGACACCAACCAAATCAAACCAATCGCAATAAACCGTTCCAAGCGGTTTAACCAATTTTAACCAAGCTCGATGACCGGTCCAATCCAATTGAACCGATTATCCTAATCGCAAGGTCTGTGTCGACCGACACAACTCTTGTGTCGATCCTCACCAAGCGAAATTATGTTCGGGTTTTCGCCCTGTGTCGATCGACGCCGGATTGGCATCGATCGACACCATGCGAAAAACCCTAGAAACGTTTTTCGATTTCGAACAAAAAACCTAAACTAGATTACTTTGATCAAAATTCAATTTAGCATGTATGTATCCAATATACAACGATCCAGATTCACACAATCTAATCAACATGCTACAGATTCAATGGAACCCTAAGGCTCTGATACCACTGAAGGAATTTCTAGCAGTTCCTAATCCAGTTAGGCAACCCTAAGTCTGAATTCCATAGCCTAGGATCTAGGGTTCATGTATATTTCATTGAATCTACATCAGATCTCGAAGATACCTGGAAAGTTATGCAGCGAAAGATGATTCGGTATTCGAGATTGTCTAGCGCCTCAAGTGCTGCGTCTCTACTGGTATCCACACGCACACAAACTGGAACGGACAGGATGGTAGTGCTGTTTAGAGATCGGATCTCTCAGAGGGTTTCAGTTTCTTTCTGGTGGCTGTGAATTAGGTCTGGTCTCTGTAAAAGTCGACCATATATCATATATATTGACTTTTACCATGACCTGATTAACCAAGACTCAAACTGTGGTTAATTAAGTCATAAACCAAAATCGCTATTTTGGTCCGCGATCTGTGTCGATCGATGCACATGTTGTGTCGATCGACATTGCCTCAGAAACTTGTTATCGAATGCATATCATATATACATTCATCAGATCATTACACTAATGATCAACCCCATATTCTATATCCAGTTTGCTTAGGTGTGTGACCCTGTAGGATCATATAATACTAGCAATGAGTTCATAACTCACAGATCACAAGTGGCTTCTAGCAAAACATTATGATTACCTAGTGTTATATGAATGTCTAATCTCGACAACACAACTATCTCTAGAGTGATTACAAGTGTGATTTCAGAACATTCCCAACAGGGGCAAAGCCGTAACCACAGATCGCTCCACCAGAAACCTCCGCACGCGCCCTCCCACACCCCTTGAAGTTTGGCGCATGAGATCCACGCGCGTCACAAGCCACCACCGCCAATTCCACGGGCCGCCTCCACGCGCCACCGCCTGTTGCCGGAGAGCTGCCGTGGTCAAAGCCTCCATCCACTGCAGTCGTCGGAGCCTCCGTCCACCGCCACCGGAGCCCCGTCGCCAGCCACCGAGTCAACTTGCCGGCGGCTAAGTCAACTCGTCGTCGGCCGAGTCAACTCGATTCTGGTTTGTTGACCGGTTTAGCCGGTTTGGTTCAGTTCGATTTCCAATTTCCATTATTCCAATTTCAATTTGGTTTAGTTTGGTTTTAATCGGTTTAGCTGGTTTGGGCTGATTATTGCAACTGGGTCTGGGTTGATTGGGTTGACTTGGACCGGATTGACTTTTCTGTCAACTATTTCAATTGATCATAACTAGCTCGTCCTTAGCCTGATTTGAGCAAAACGAAATCCTAATTCACTTAATTTTCTGTCCTGTAGCCAGGTGTGGATTCCGATAGGGCGTCGAGAGTTCCTAAATTACACTTTTACCCTTTTTGGCCAAGATGAGGACCGATCGTGATCTTTACTTGTTCCATCTCAATTCTGGGATGCGAGCCCTTTGTTAATACCGTCTTTTCTAGGTAGATCATGTTTAATAGTATGCATGTGTGATTGAAAGAACATAGAACATCTAGGTAATCGCTTAATCTTAAAACATTGGTTGTGTGTGATGGATATGTGTGGAGTAGTTTTTGTGGTAGGTTCCCGTGAGGGAGTTGTGTGCAGGGTGTGGGACGTCCTTGTCGTCGGGAAGAGTGTGATGAGCCCTCCAAAGTGGGTGCATGGGACGCACGCTGTGGGGCAGTGAGGCCCTTAGGGTTCAGGAGTGTGAGCTGTGAGCTCGTTAAGCACGAATGAATGTTAAAATTGTGTGGTGTGCCTTCAGACGGTTGTGTGCAAGGTGATATTAGCTTAGTACTTGTATCTCGTAGTTGTGTGGTATAATTCATCTGCGAACCATATTCCTTTCATTGGAGATCTGGTCAGTTTCGGGGTTACAACATCGAATGTTCCAAATTCACCATATCTTTCCAATATATCGTGGAGCATGACGTTTGCGCAGAGATATTCGGTCCGCCAATCAGAAAGTATGATCTTTCTTCTACACGGTCGCCCAAAATTTCTCAGGTTCGTTTTTCACAGCCTGGCCCTCCAGTTGCAGTATTTGACACAACATATAGCTATAAACATTATTTCTGTATATGCACTTTGAACTCGAATTTTGACATTATTGCCTTCAAGCGTAGCTCAGATGCAAGCGCATTCTTGGAAGGAAAACTCTATGTCACATAGATACTATCTGACCATGTCATGTTGGATCTTCGGTCTTCACCAACAAAAATTCGTTGTGCACCAAGAAATGTCTTATCATCATCGTTTTTATTACCATCATCGTTTTCACTACCATCCTCATAATTAAGTTTCCCGCACACTGTAAACCGCATGGTATTCGTCTTTAACCTCACAAGCTGGAGATTCTTCCACATCATCATCGTCATTGGCGTTACCAACACCCTCACCGCCATCAGACATATATGTATCTTCGTCTTTAAATTATTTTCATCTTCATCAGTGTCCGCATCATCAACCTCATCGTTATTCCCACTAGCCATCCTAAAGCAACTCGAGAGACAAAGGCGTACAACATGTGTTTTGCTTAATTTGATCAAAGACCGCACTTCTATCATCTGTGACATGCATAGGTGGGGTAGGGGAATATGTATCCATTATTTGCAACATTGAATCCGGTTACGCAAAATTTAACTTGACCAACTCGGTTTTATTATCCATCTCATAGTCGTCTTGTCATCTCAATAAGTTCACGGTGTGTACAATCATCGCTCAAGAAGAACATTCTCCCTCATTTGGGATTATCCACCTGAAAATGCCACTTCCAATCTCATATCACTCATTATCCATACACAAAAGGTACTTGTACTTGAACCATTATCTGAACAAAAACAGGAATAAACCACACATTAGTGTTGGCGTTTACAATTGAGACTTCACCGTGAAGTCTCGTAATAAAGAAGTATAAATTATAAATTCATAAAATAGATGTACGATAGAATATAAAAATAATAATAACTAATACACATACAAAAATATAAAATATCAAAAATGCAAAATAAAGCAACTACAAATTAATTTTTAAAAACTTAGTACACTAAGTCTCCATCCAAGTTTTGTTGTGAAGTTTGAAGAATATAAGCTAAATATCTAATAAATTAATAAAAATGATTAAAACATTTATGCAAAAAAAAAAAACAGATCAAACTTATTCAACAACAAAAACCATAAGTAAAACACATATTAGGACAAGAAAATAAAATTTTAAAAAAAAAATTAATAAGTTAAAATTTTATTTTTTACAAGAACTAGCAATTGAGACTTCATGTAGAAGTCCCATACCAGACTTCCAGACAAAGTCTCATGAGCGTCTTGTCGGAGACTTTGTTGTGAAGTCTCACAAGGGGTCTTGTTTTATAATTTCCCACAAATTTTAATTTTTGTGAGACTTCGTCGTGAAGTCTCGTTAAAAGTAGGATCTAGTTTTGCAATTGACCACAACTTTGACAATTCTAGGACTCTTCACAATGAAGTCTCATTACGTTCGAGACTTCACGATGAAGTCTCATTACGTTTAAGACTTCACAATGAAGTCTCATTTATTATAAGATTTCATCGTCAAGTATATGCGAATTTTAGACATCGAAAGAAAGTCTCCCAAAAATTAGGGTCAATTTTGCAATTGATCACAACTTTGACTTTTTGAGACTTCATCGTGAAGTCTCCGACCAAGAGGGTCTAGTTTTGTATTTAACCAAAATAATTTCCTTTTAATTTACAAACTTCCTTTGAAGTCTCCCAAGTTTCAGACGGTTTCAGACTTTACTGTAAAGTCTTGTCAATAGTTAATGTTTAGAAACTTTGGTCAAATGTAAAACTAGACCCTTTTTCCACGGAGCTCATAAAAAGTTCTTGTTCCGGTCAAATAGAAAACTAACCCCCATTTTCGGAGATAAAAATTCTTTACTTACAGTCAAATGCAAAACTAGACACTTTTACCATATTTCATTTTGAAGTCTCATCGCCGCTTTTTGTTTTCAAAGGAGAATATGTGACATCATTGTGAAGTCTCATGAGAAAAAGTCAATTGCAAAACTAGACCCCAGTTGACCATCATACTTCATTATGAAATCTGGCTTCTGAAAAATCGGCAAAAAGCAAGGAGAAATTACCTACTTTCGGTTTGAGCTCGTTTTTAACTTTGTCGACGACTAAGAACTGCTTAACCCACCAATACCCAAGAAATATAGTCCTTATTATTTATGAATCTAGGTAAATCGCAAGATTTAGGAAAAGTGAATTTTGAAAACGAGATTTTAGAGTTTAATGAATAAAATTGGAATGGAGATTGACAAAAATGAATCTTGTAGTTCAAATATGGAGCATTCACATATCTAAATTCGATTGTTTGAAATATTTAGAGCTCAATTTTTGTTGGTAATGATGGTTGTGAAAATTGAAGACGATGATATTTTCCTGATTATGTGATATTTTTGGCTATTTTGTTTGAAACCCAGCCATGAGACTTCATGATGAACTCTTTTTCAGGTCATTTCGTGAATAAACATATTGGGAAGGGCACATAAGTCATTTTGAACGCTTGATAAGAGCTCATCTAATTTTGCATTTGACTTCAAATTAACATCTTATTTTTGAATACAACCCTTATATTTAAGTAATTTAAAACTATGATTTACATTTATTAATATTTTGAATTTTAAATATATTCAAATATTATTTAAAGAATACATACAATATTCAACTTCCTATATTTGTGCTAATATTTAGCATTATGCCATATTTTTTGGAAAGTGGTTATTCTAGTTAACATATTCGAATATTCGGTTTATATCATTTATTTCAATTGAATTGTATGGTTTTGATTTATAATTGTATAGGCTTTTATACTTTTAGTGAATTTAAAACTAACAAAATGATTAAATGCCATATTTTGTAATTAAATGGAAAACTAATGACATAAACTTGTTTGTGCTTCTATTTTAATAATATTGATGCAAAATGTGATGAAGAAACTAACCTATAAAATTGCAAGTTCTACAAGTCCCCCATAAGTGAAAGTATATAAGCTACATCTCAGAAAGAATTGACTATAGAAATTAACTATCAACAATGCCTTAGGGAGTTACAGAAGAGAGATACAGTAGAGAGAGGGAAAGAGAGAGAGAGAGAGAGAGAGAAAAGTACAGTGCAAGAAGAATTAGAAAAAGCTTGTATCATGTGCTTTAAAACCGAGTTTAACATCCTTTCAACAACCTCCTTTCCCATCATCTTAATCCCAGCTTAACCAAACTGAATTGGTCAATTACCGAAAATGAATATGAGTTAAAGCTGATATGGCTCTAACAAAGACTAGCTATGAATATTGCTGGACAAATGGAAATTTGGGATGATACCTTACGAGAACAATAATGGGACGGGACTTTGGATCCTGTGAAATACTAGTACCATGGCATTTATGTTCTATTAAAATTTTGGGAAGGAACAAAAAAGAAACGATAATAGAGAGAAATTTCAAAAAACTAAAAAGTAAAATATAACAAATTGATAATTATAATTTGTAAAAATCAAAAAAATATTTATATATAATATAATAATTAAAAAAATGTTCAAAATATGTGGCCACATTTTTAAAATTTAAAAAGGTTTTAAAATTTTATTTAAGTAACAACTAAAATTTTAATAATTTTGATAATATATTAGTATATTAGAAAAATATGAAACTAAATTGTATTATTAAGAATTTTTAACATGTATTCAGTTATATAAAATTATGTAATATATAATCTGTCCCGCATAGGATTTCAGAAATTTCTGTTCCGTCCCACTCCCAAATGGAAATCCATAAATGGTATCATATTCCCATATGGTACAAAAATTCAGGATTGGGAACAAAGCCAAATAGGATGGGACGTGACTTTTGCGCACCCTTAATTGTATACATGTGAATTGTCCATCGTACATTAAACTAAAAAAAAGGACAACTATGTCAATTTCATAGAGTAAAAAAAGTTTGACAAAAAAAGAAAAATCTTAATGCATAATTTTCAGAACAAACGAGCAAAGAAAACTAAAAACAAGACAACTTTGTTTCACTATTGTGTTGCTTCAATAAATTAATTATAAAAACCGCCGATAACTTAAACCTCTTCTCAGTTACATTCTCCTTGGGAGCTAAATGCAATCTCCAAAATGCCATTCTTTTTACATGAAATCATCATCGTCCATGGCGCCATAAGGTCCCGAAACAAGATCATCGTCAGGCTTATCAACATGCAGTTGTTTCTTCTTACCTAGGAATACAGTTAACCCCAAAAAAATACCATTATCAGTCTGATCATTTCAGAAACAGAGACATGCTTAGCTTAAGAGCGGCTAATTCACAAGGCTAATAATAAATCAAAGAGAAACCATTACATGAAGGCGAATCCAAGGAAAGAAGTAAAAACAGAGAGTGAATGTGTGTACCTGTCTTCTTTTTGCCAGCAGCAGCATCTTTCTCTGCTTTCAGTTTTTCGTTTGCTATTGCCGTAATGGACGAAGCAAGATCTTTAACATCTGCTGCTTTCATATTAGCCACAGAGAGTCTCATCACCGCTTTGAGTAGGCCAATATAATGAAAGCTTTTCTGCAATACAGATACTATAGTTATAACCCGGGTGATTTGGCCTTTAGCTGAGACAAGAAAGCGATAGAAAAAGAATATGGCATACCTCATAAGGTACAAGTCTATTAGATATCATCTCAGCATACTCCAGGAAATCAGTTTCAGACTTAGGAATGAATATATCGACCCGTCTTTCTTCAGTCTTTGCTCCAAAAAGTTCAGCAGTTGCCTCGTAATCAGCTTCCTCCACTAGCCTAAGATAAGAAGAATGCGAAATATTTCTAAACCAATGCAGAACAAACTAAAAGGCCTATATGAGTTTTGAAATATTTCTAACACTCTACCTCTGCATGCGAAGTTTTTCAGCAATAGGATCTAGAGGTTCTTCTTTGGGAGCTTCAACAGTTTCACCCTTCTTTTCAAAAACTTTTGCTGCTGCTTTCTTTGGAGCTTTCTCAGTAGCAGGCTTTACCTTTACTACAGGTGCCTACAGAAACAAACAAAGATTGTCTCCCTACAAATCTTCAAAATCAAATTATACATACAAGCCAATGATTGAAAAGAAAAACTATACCAGAGCAGGTTCATCATCTTCCTCCCACGACTCCTTGATATCATTCTCATCCACATCCTCATCATCCCAATTACTTTTCAGTACAACTTTTGCAGGAAGTGGTTGAAAATCCTCAGCCTCTGAAATCAGAAACACAAGTGAGAACTCTAATATATATATTTCCATATGCAACTTCAAAAAAGAAACAAAGAAAACAAGCCGAACATAACATAAAAATCAAAGTATTAAACAATGCTTAATGCATAAGTCTTACCCCAATCATCCATCTTTGTTGCCAATTATCTAGAACAAAGTATCTGATATTCTGAATCCAACTGAAAACCTGAACAAGCAGCTACATAACATCACACACCAAAATTTAGTACAAAGGCTCTCAAAGTTATAATCTTTCAAAAGGGAATCTCTATGACCCTCTCGCACCAATAGAAAGAGTTATTATTTGCAAATTGCTTGGTTTTGGCAATAGAGATTTAGGAAGGATCCAGATTTTAAAGAGCATTATGCAAGCAGAAGAATATAAGATTAAATCACAGGATTGAGAAGAACAATTGCATGCCGAGCACGGATTCAATTCGAGAAAAAATTAAAGATTCATCCATCAGAGAACATCATAAGGCGACGGATGGAGGCGAAACAGAAATTACCTGAGAGAAAATGAATCCTAGAGGTAAGTTTCAAGCTAAAGAGAGAAATCGCCACCACGAACCCGAGAAGTAGATGACAGTTCGACTAGTCGGTGAAAACTTTCCGATGGTAAAGAAAGAAAAAGAAAAGACAGCGGACGAGTTTGGCTGATTTTTAGGGTTTTGGAAAAAAAAATATCCAAGTTGGATTTTTTTTTTTTTTTTTTTTTGACAACTCCGAGTTGGATTTATATTTGTAGAAAGATATCTAAGCTTTTAATTGTTGTCTGAAAAATATGTAAGTGTTATGGATTATATATGAAATTTGTATAAGATATATATATATATATGTTTATATATCTTGAGAGAGAATAATCTTAAAAAAGAAAGAGATGATTTTATTAATTTTGGAGAGAGTTTTACAATGAAAAAAATCACATATTTATAGTAGAAAATAATAGTAAAATATTGTGATGAATGTAAGATTTGGTAAAAAGAGTGGAGAGAGTTGGTAAATGGAGTGGATGAAGTTATTGAGTGAATGGATAATTATCCATAATTTAACACTCCCCTTAATTATCTATTTTGAATTATGTACTACCTTATTAAAAATCTTATCATGGAAAAATCCAATGGGATAAAAACCATGAAAGGGAAAAAGAGTACAGTAACATAATCTTCCCCTGAAAATGATAGGTCTTCATAAATCACGTAGATGACGCATTCCAATATTATTAACATGTTTTCTGAACGTTGAGGTAGGAAGCGCCTTTGTGAAGAGGTTTGCTGCATTGTCACATGAACGGACGTACTCGATGTTGACTTCTTGATTTTTCACGAGTTCTTGAATGTATGAGAAATATCTTGGAGGAATTTGCTTTGTCCGGTCGCTCTTGATATTTCCTTCCTTTAATTGGGTGACACGTGCAGAATTATCTTCGAATAAAATTGTTGGTTCTTTCTTTGTAACTATTCCGCTTGATTCTTGAATGTGATGAGTTATAGATCTAAGCCACACACATTCTCTACATGCTTCGTGAAGCGCAATAGTTTCTGCGTGATTTGATGAAGTTGAAACCAAGGTTTGTTTTTGGGAGCGCCAAAAGATTGTAGTTCCGCCAATTGTGAAAACGTATCCAGTTTGCGATCGAGCTTTATGAGGGTCTCATAAGTAACATGCATCTGCAAAACCAACAAGACCAACCTCGGATATAAACTTAAATCAATCGTACCTTGGAGGTAACGAAAAATATGTTTTATTCTGTTCCAATGTCTACGAGTGGGAGATGAGCTGTGTCTTGCGAGTAAATTAGTGACAAACGATATATCTGGCCGAGTACAATTTGCAAGATACATGAGCCCACCGATAGCACTCATATAAGGTATATCAGGACCTAATATATCTTCGTAATTTTCGCAAGGTCTAAATGGATCCTTATCAACATCAAGTGATCTATTTACCATTGGAGTACTCAAAGGATTTGTTTTATCCATATAAAAACGTTTTAAGAGCTTCTTGGTATAATTTGATTGATGCACACATATTCCATTTCGGAGGTGATCTATCTGTAGTCCAAGATAAAGTTTTGTCTCTCCAAGATCTTTCAATTCAAACTCTTCTTTCATATGATTTCTTGCCTCATTAATTTTTGTTTGAGTTCCAATCATGTTTAAGTCATCAACATATACAACAACGATCACAAATCCCGACGAAGATTTCTTAATAAACACAGAAGGGCATATCGCATTATTGATGTAACATTTATTCAATAAGTATTCAATTAATTGATTATACCACATGCGTCCGGATTGTTTTAATCCATAAAGAGATCGCTGTAATTTGATCGAACATATTTCTGTAGATTTGGAATTTAATGCTTCAGACATTTTCATTCATTCTGGAATTTTCATGTATATATCATTATCAAGTAATCCATATAGATATGCTATCACAATATCCATGAGGTACATTTCAAAAAAATTAGATGCTGTTAGGCTCATTAAGTACCTGAATGTGATTGCATCCATAGCCGGAGATTATGTTTCTTCGTAATCAATTCCTGGTCTTTGAGAAAATCCTTGAGCAACTAGCCGGGCTTTATATCTTGTGATTTCATTTTTCTCATTTCTCTTTCTCACAAATACCCATTTGTATCCAACTGGTTTTACAGCTTCAGGAGTTATGATAATATGTCCAAAGACTTTCTTTTATTGAGGGAGAGTAATTCAGTTTCTATGTCCATCTTCCATTTTTTCCAATTATGTCTTTTCTGACATTCTAGTATAGAACTTGGATCCGAATCATCATTTTCATGTTCAGAGTCCTTAGATACAGAGAAGGAGAATACTCCATCCAAATCGTCAATTTCATGTCTTACCCATACTTTTCCATCTTGGGCATAGTTAATGGACACTTCACATTTTTCTGTATCATGCTCAACTTCGAGGTTTTCATCTTTATCTGGTTTTTCGAGATACTTTTCACAAATATCTTCTGGACATTTTTCCAGATGTGGTTCAACATGAACTTTTTCATTTTGTTCTCCCAACTTCTTTTTCTTTCGGGGATTTTTTTATCTTTTGAACCCATTGGCCTCCCCCTTTTCAATTGAATCTTAGGTTCATTAGCAATGCTCCCATCAATTCGTTCTTTTGGAATTTCAATTCTATATGGAGCATTCGCAGCGGGTATATATAACTTTGTCACTCTCTTTGTATTTGTAAATGCATCTGGTAAGTGGTTTGCTATATTTTGTAAATGTACAATTTTCTGAACTTCCATCTCGCGTTGATTTGTAGGAGTGTCAAGATAAGCCAAAGATTGTGTACACCATGTGATATCTTTTGGTGATTCTCTTAATCCTCCCCCTAACGCGGGGAATTCATCTTCATTAAAATGACAATCGACAAAACGTGCCGTAAACATATCACCAGTTCGCGGTTCAAGGTACCTAATTATACTTGGTGACGTATACCCAATATATATTCCCAATCTCCTTTATGGACCCATTTTTGTTCTCTGCGGTGGGGTTATTGGAACATAACCGCACATCCAAAAACACGGAGATAAGATATATTTGGCTCTCTGCCAAATGCTAATTGTAACGGAGAATGGTTATGATATGCACTTGGTTTTATCTGGAGTAGTGCTGTTCCATGCAAAATAGCATGACCCCATACTGAAATTGGGAGTTTTGTTCTCAATATTAATGGTCTAGCAATGAGTTCCAACCATTTTATGAAAGACTCAGCCATGCCATTTTGTGTATGAACGTGCGGAACCAGATGTTTAACATCAATTCTCAATGACATACAATAGTCATTAAAAGTCGCTGAAGTGAATTCTCCAGCTTTATCAAGCCTTACTTTCTTTATTGTATAATCAGGAAATTGTGCTCTCAACCTGACTATTTGGGAAATAAATTTTGCAAAAGCCGTGTTTCTTGTGGTCAGAAGACACACATGTGACCATCTACTGGATGCGTCAATTAACACCATAAAATATCGAAACGGTCTGCAAGGTGGGTGAATCAGCCCACATATATCACCATTTATACGTTTCAAAAATATTGGCGACTCATTCCCAACTTTAGCTGACGATGACCGAGTTATAAGTTTTTTTTGAGAGCATGCATCACATAAAAGCTCATTCGATTGCCAAATTTTCTCGTTTTTTAACGGATGACCATTAGAATTTTGCACAATTTTTCTCATCATGGCTGAACCAGGAAGCCCTAGCCTTTCATGCCATAGCCTTTCATGCCACACTTTGAATGTATTTGCAAGCTTCAGGTTTATTGTAACATATGATTCAGTTGTATTTCTTTTTATGCAATATAATCCGGAGGATAACATTTCTAATTCTTCTAATACATGTTCCCTCTCCGATCTAATGCAAATATATTCAATACCGTTTTTACTCATAGTCTCAACATGATATAAATTTCTGCAGATATCTCGAAAACTTAATAAATTTCGTTGAGATTTTGGGGAATATAATGCATCATGTACTTCAAACTTTGTTCCCCTTGGCATTGAAAATTTCACTTTTCCGTAGCCTATTATTATTTTCTCATTTCCAGAAATTGTACTCACGCTTCCAGCGGAGTCTTTATTTTGAGCCAGGAGAAATACTTTTTATCACTGATTATTGTATGAGTTGTAGCACTGTCTGCCAGACATATGTCTCCATCATGAATTCCGATTTGTGACATTCTGTTTCATAATACTCATATAGATGTATTAATAAAGTAAGATAAATATATAAAAGTTATTATTGTTTTATTACAATGAAAAACACACTTTCACACACACACAAAAGAAAAACATATCATACAAATGCAAACATTTATTTTAAGCCTTCTTGGCAGATTATTTAGTCTCATCGATCATAAACATTTTAGTTTTCGGAATTCACAAGGAAATCCGCGATATCAAGAGAAGCATCATCATTTAGGCCACTGAAGGAAGGCCCGGCTTCATTATTGTTGAAGTTGGTTTCGACATTATTAACTATGGCCTTTTGAGACGCTTGATATAGATTGACAAAGTGCTTTGGTGTGCGACATGTTCGTTCCCAATGTCCTTTCATGCCACATCTTTGACAAGCACTTTCGGTCGGTTTCTTTATTTCGCGACCACCGTCATTTATCTGTAAGTAATTGTTTCTTCTGGGATTGAAACCACCTTCATTACTTCAGAAATTATTGTTTCGCCTGGCGTTGAAACCACCTTCATTGGCTCGGAAGTTATTGTTTCTTCCGGTGTTAAAATTCCTTCCCCGTCCATGATATCGTCTATAATTTTGACCACGGCCTCTGGCGCGTCCACGACCTCGCCCACGATAATTATTGTTGATGTTGGATGCTACGACATTCGCTTCAGGGAATGGAGCCGATCCAGCTGGGCGACCTTGATGGTTCATCATCACGAGCTCATTATTTTGCTCTGCAACAAGGAGCACTTGCATCAAATCAGAGTAGCGAGTGTACTCTTTGGCTCGATATTGTTGTGATAATACAACATTTCCAGAATGAAATGTGGCAAGCGTCTTTTCAATCATGTCATAGTCGCTTATTGTTTCGCCACACAATGCCATTCAAGCAGTAATTCCAAACAACGCCGAATTATAATCTTCGACGCTTTTGTAGTCCATGAAACGAATGTGGACCCAATCATATCTCGCTTTTGGTAAGATTAAATATTTCTGATGATCGAAACGATCTTTAAGCGATTGCCAAAGATCTGATGGATCCTTTTTGGCGATGTATTCATTTTTTAAATTAACATGGATATGGTGGCGTAGAAACACAATGGTCTTAGCCTTGCTCTCATCTGACGTCGTTTCCGACGGATCGATAGTTTTAACAAGACCATTTGAGCTTAAGTGCCAAACTGCATATGATGCCCACGACATGTAATTGTTTCCACCGGCATCAAGGACAATGATATCGAGGCTTGTCAATTTTTCCATGATAACTTCTCTGATAGTGAATAGTAAAATTAAGACGGTACATGGGACGGTAAATCAGTGGTTGATTAGACGGTAAGTCGATGTTTGATCGGACGGTAAGTCGGTGGTGAAAGAAGCGATTGGATGACGTGTTTGAATGGATTGGTAGAGCGTCGTGCTGATAACATGTTATGGATTACATACGGAATTTGTGTAAGATATATATATATATATATATATATATATATATATATATATATGTTTATATATCTTGAGAGAGAATAATCTTAAGAGAGAAAGAGATGATTTTATTGATTTTGGAGTGAGTTTTACAATGAGGAAAATCACATATTTATAGTAGAAAATAATAGTAACATATTATGATGAATGTAAGATTTGGTAAAGAGAGTGGAGAGAGTTGGTAAATGGAGTGGAGGAAGTTATTGAGTGAATCGATAATTATCCATAATTTAACACTAAGATTATTTGATTCCATTTTAAATATTTCAACTTTTAAATTTCGTAATTTTCATCTCCACCTTTAATCATGGTTAGGTTAGCTCATTGACGGTTTTTGAAATTCGGTATCAAAATAACGAAATTTGAAAGTTGGAGTATTTAAAAAACAACCAAATACAGTTGGGTATTTTCTAGAAATTTTAAAAGTTTGGATATTTTTCTCGCAAATATAATTCATTTGAAGTATTTTTAAGGTTTTTCCCACCATTATGTAGATTATCAAATTATCAAATTAATCTTTGTGAAGGTTCACCTTCAATAATTAGCGCAATCTTTGGAGACTTTGAATATCTTCATACGATAAAAGGAAGATCGCGAATGACGAAATCACCAATCTCATCACAAAAAGCAGGAAGAAACAACACCACCAACAACAAAGGAGGACAGAGAAGCACGACATCCAACTCAACACGCCAACAAAAAGCGATGGAGCCGCACTAACTTGACGACCACGTGATTAAAAGTCATGAGCAATACATCAACAAGAGCATAAAGTATGTGAGGGACAACCGCAATCTTAGAGATGTGATATATCATGGTTTTTACTAGTTTTAGACCATGATATAAGTATGTTTTAGAGTCCTTTTGTGTTCTTTTAGAGTCTATTACAGGTATAATCAGGTTTGGAGCAAAATTGGAGATATTGGAGCTTTTTGGAGATTTTTGGAGTGTTTGGCCGAGAGCTTGAGTTCACTGTCCAGAAAACAGGATTGCATCGACCGACACACATTGTGCATCGGTCGACACACAAGCGAGATGGGCCAGACTCGGCGGTTTAATGAAGAATGAAGATATTACACTTTGGCCTAGAAGTTTTCAGTATTTACAAAGAAGCCCCAGCCGAGATTTAGCCTATATAATTAGGATTTTGGTGATTTATTTAGATACGCTTTCATACTTAGAGCTAAGGGATTTTTAGAGCTTTTGGGGCTGATCTGATCATGTACTTCATATAGTTTGGAGAAGATTTCGAACCCCTTTATCTATTTAATTTCTTATATGCAATCTATTAATTCTATGATTTCTGTTTCATTAATCATGTTTGAGTAGATTCATTGTTAGGTTTAGGGATTCTCACTAGGGATTTCATGACTTGCTAGACTTGTTTAATTCAGATAAGGATTCACATGAATAGAATGTTCTTCGATCTAAATTGTGTTTAATGCTAGTTCTAACCTGATCAATTATAATCTAGATCTTAGGTTGCTAAATACGACACGAAAGTGTGGTTTAGAATCTGAACTATTTAGGTTGAGCAATTAAACTTATCGCAAAGGAATTTGGTTTAGTTTAATTGTGAACATATCGAACTTGAAATTAATGCTGGTTTAATCTGTTAGTAATTGCAAAGGAATTTGGATTACTGCACTTAGACTTAGAGAATTCTCGCAACGACAATTGGTTAATTCTATATCCGTGATTTGAGTTCTAGAACTGTACTTAATTAGATCATGACTGAATGATTTGTCTGCTTGTCTGATTTCCTGAGAACGCCTTAGACTTAGCGCCCTTAATTAACTGCTTTCACAACCGATAATCTTGCTACTTGTTTACTTTCTCGCACTGCTATTTAGTTTACTTCACATTGCTTTCTTCTTAGTTTAAATCTCTATAATTCTTAATCTATCGAGACCAGAGTCTCTGTGGATTCGATACCCTATATACTACAATCACTTAACTGTGCACTTGCAGTAGAATAGGATTAAAACCTGACCCTATCAAGTTCTTGGCGCCGTTGCCGGGGACTCTTAGATTCTTCGATAGCTTCTAACTTAGGATTTTTATTTTTATTTTAATTTTTTTAGTTACTAATTTTTTTTTCTCTGTTTTCTCTCTGTCGCAGGTACCGATTTCGCATAGCGTCGATCGTTGCACCTTTGTGTCGATCGTCACTAGGCGATTCTGAGATTGAATCGATCGTTGCATTGATAGCATCAATCGTTTCTTGACGATTACATACAGTTTATGTAGACGCGTGAAACTAGAAGTAATCAGAACTTGAACCTCGTTAATCTCAGACTTGACGAACTTGGACGACTAGAGAGGACTAACAGAAGAGAAAGAAGAGCAAGGATGGTGGTACAGACGGTAATCATAATGCCTGATGCTCAAGGTACCCTGAGGGACCGAGATAACAATCCATACAATGCTGCTGGACATAGGATTGATGCTGAGGGACGTGTGATCCCTGAGGTTGAGGAACCTGAACCACAGCCGCAGGCGCAAGGTCAAGGACAGAACCGAAATAGACAGATGATAGTCCATGAGAGGACTTTAGCTGACTACAACAGACCGGATGAGTTTCATGCAAACCGGTCAGCTCTTGTAATTCCTGGTTTTAAGAGGAATGATTTTGAGATCAAAACCATCTACTACTCGCTGATGAAGCATAATGATTTCCATGGTCATCCGTCGGAGCAGCCTATGAATCACATTGATCAGTTTGAGGACATAATCACTAGCATGAAGTATGATGGAGTATGCCAGGATTATCTGTTTCTCAAGCTCTTTCCATATAGTCTCGCTGGAGACGCTGCTGCATGGCTGAAGCAACTGCCACCTGGGCAGTTTGATACTTGGGCAGCCCTGAAGAGTGAGTTCCTGCGTCACTTCTACGATGATGCACGTTCTGATCAGTCCAGACAGGACATACTCACCTTTTCCCAAGGACCTACTGAGCCTCTTAAGACTGCCTGGATGAGATTCAAGAAATACCAACGTGACTGCCCACACCATGGATTCACTGAGGTAACACTTTTAGGCATCTTTTTTAGAGGCATAGATCTTCCATATCAGACTGCGTTGGACAACTCTATCAATGCCAACTTTAACACTAGGACTCCTGCTCAAGCTAAGCAGTTGATTGATAACTTAGTGAGCAGGAACAGTTGCAAGACTACTGATGAGAGGAGGAAGAGATCTGGTGGAAAGGTAGAGAATTTGGAGATTGCTGATATTAGATCTAAGCTGGACACAGTTTGTAATCTTCTAGCTGGTAAGAAAGCTGTCCACTTTGCCCAAGATGTTGAGGTAATTCAGACTGAGGAGGACACTCAGGAAGAAGATGTGAATTACATAGGAGGATCTGGATTCCAATGTAATAGATTTGGTAATCAGCAGGGAAACAAGTTCTTCAATGGAGGACAGAAGAGTGCCTTCACAGGCAATCAGAACTCAGTTAGCTTTGGACAGACTAGTGGTTTTCAGAAACCTTTTGGACAAGGTACTCAGAGAACCTTTGGATCTTCATCTTATCAGACTCCTTCTGCAGCTACTGCTCATGAGAGTAAGTTGAAAGCAATGATGGAACAGCTGCTGGAGAGTCAGACCAAGATTTCTGTGGACTGCAATAAGAAGTTGGATGATGTCTATGAGGATCTCAATGGAAAGTTTGAGTCTCTGGAACTCATATGAAGCAGTTGGATACTCAGGTGGGTCAGATTTCCAGTTCTATGAAGGGAAAAGGAGTGGCAGACACCCATATTAAGCCCTGGTCCGTGTACATTGATGATGGATCTCACCTAGGTGAAGGATTTGAGCTAAGCACAGCTGAGTTGGTAGAAGAAGTTGAATTTTCGGATTTTGAGGAAAATCTCTCGGGTAGAGACTGTGAAAACAGTGTTGCATCGATCGATGCACCCTTAGCATCGGTCGTTACAGGTCGTGAACAGACAGACTCGCAGTATTCTGAAGGTATTGATGCAGATTTAGAGCTTGATCGTTTATTCCCTGGAGTGTCTGAGATTACTCAACAGGAGATTTATGCACAATACATTAGATTATATCCCTCAGTATCTGAAGTGATTAAGTAAGAGATTGAAGAGCTTAAGAAACTGGAAGAGATTGGTGAAGAGTTGGAAGAAATTCCATCATTTGATGATCCACCTTATCACCCATGTGTGCAGAGGTACTTGAATAAGATGTTGCCTTTGGATGAAGAGCTGAAAGATTGGGTGATTGTGGTCCCTCAACAGATAAGCTATGTGCTGTTAACCAAGATCCCAAAGAAGCTGCCTGACCCTGGTGTCTTTGTGCTTAACTGTTCTATCTTTGAGGATGGTTTTAGGCGTTCTCTGTGTGATCTTGGAGCTGCTGGAAGTCTTATGTCATATTCTGTGGCAGAGAAGCTGGGTATGCTGGATTTTTCGCCTACTAGGACCTCTCTTGTCCTAGCTGATCAGTCTATAAGAGTTCAAGAAGGACTCCTTGAGGACATCCCGGTGAGAGTTGGAAACTACTTGGTTCCAACAGACTTCTTAGTGCTGAAGTATGACAGTGATCCTGATGATGCGTTGATACTTGGGAGACCATTTTTGGCTACAGCGGGAGCAGTAATAGATGTTAGACACAGTCTGATAGATCTACACTTGGGAGATAAGCCGCTGCGTTATGAGATGGATAAGCTGCGCAAGCCACTGATAGATGGGCAGACATTCACCATTATGGATGGAGATGATAAGCAGCCAAGTGATACTGTGATTTTGGATCCTGGAGAGCAGTTTACTCCTTCTTTTCTTGGACAAGTTCATTCTGATACAGCTTAATCTCCGCCTTGGATGAGGAGACTTGCACAGAGGCAATCAAAGTCTCTGTCAGGATCTCCAGCATACTGATCTTGTTCGTCCGGTCAAGCTAATGACCTTAAACAAGCGCTGAGTGGGAGGCAACCCACTGTTAGGTTTAAGTGTTTTTCTTTCTTATTTTTAGTGTTTTTCTTAGGATTTCTTGTTTCTGTTATTTTTTTCTTTTCTTTGCACTTTTTCCTTTTAATTTTTAGGATGCTATTGTGTTTGGATCGTTGTGCTTGATTTGATACATCAGTTGCTTTGATTTTACTCTGTTTTCAGTGTTTTCAGCTTGCATGATTCGAAATCTGACAATAACCAATGGACTAACCTGCTAACTTGCTGACTGATCCGATATACGTAGTGCGTCGATCGACACAGTGGTGTGTCGATCGATCATACAGAAAAATCGCACAGCAACGGTCGATGCACCTAGTGCAACGGTTGTTGCACCTGTGCGACAGAGGTAAAAATTCGACAGAACTCAACCAATCCTTTTAACAAATTTTTCTTTCTTTTTACCAATCCTTCGCTTGACACTACTGGGGACAGTGTGTCTTAAGTGTGGGGGAGGTGCTACTGACTCCTGTTTTCTATTTTCTTAAGAGTCAGTCAGTTTTTAAAAATTTGTTTTATTGAGTCAAAACCAGTTTAAGTAGGAAACAATGATTTTTTGAGAAGATTAACAGCACTTGCAGGAACTTAAGTAACCATTGGGATGAAGTTGCATGATCAATCTCTGACTATTAGAAAACTCCATCACAGATCAACCTACTGAGAACACCCACATCACTTCAGGTATCAGAGGATCCTTTTACTGACTTCAAACTTAATACTGACTTAGATTTCTCACCTAAGGGCTTGGTATACTTTGTGTCGGATTCCCTTGTTAGTTCTGACACAGCCTGTAAACCTGTCCTATTTAGTTCCCTTCTCCTCTTCCATAAAAAAAGAAAAAAAAGATAATAAACTGAGGATGAGTTAGTAACTCCGAAGTGGTCATGGGAGTGGTAGCTACAACTATCATATCCTGTGCATCCATGGAATGTGGCCAAAGTACACCCCTTAACGGGAAGAGCACTGATAAAAAAAATAAAATGATACCCAATGGAGAAAAATCAGAATGCTAAGGAAGGGAAAAGAGAAGAAAGTGTAGGAATTCATACCGGTTATAAAAACAATTCTATAATCAACCTATGAATTTACTAGCTGGGAACTCATGTAAATACTGAAATAAATCTAGATCTAGAATCTCGAATATACCTGGATATTTTGCAGCGGAGTAAAAACGAAACGATTCGAGATTCTTTAGCACTCCAGACGTAGTGCCTCTACTGGTATCCACACGCACACAAACTGGATCGGTTCGGGATACTAGTGCCGTTGAGATCAAATCTCAAAATAAACGAACAATTCGTTTCCTATATTAATTGAGTTTTGCGGCTGGATATATGTGTGTTTTATCAAAAGTCATACGTCCTTTTTTATATATATACCTCAACGCTAATCACATTAGGTTTAGTATATAGAATTGTTAGTGGGCTGCTAAGCCCAATGATAACAACCCTCCTACACATATTTATATGATGTATATATATATCCATATATCATATATATAGCGTATATATATATATATAACAATATTATTATTACATTAATAATAAAACCCAATATAATAACTGATCCGGTTTGCTTAGGTGTGTGACCCTGTAGGATCATATAACACTAGCAATGAGTTCTAAACTCATTGATCATAAGTGGCTTCTAGCAAATCATTATGACTGCCCAGTGTCATATGATTGTCTCGTCTCGACAATACGACTTTCACTTAGAGCAAGTACAATGGATTTCAGGACATTCCCAACAATCTCCCACTTGTACTGGAATCATCTATTCCCATAATCCCTTCGTCGCTATATCTCGATCTGGCATAAGGCAAGATCTGTGTCACCCTTATTTAGCCAAGATCATGTTCATCGAACTCCGATTTATACTGACAAGACAAACGACTGACAATCACCTCGTTTGAGTGTGGCCACACATTTCTCAGTATCAAATCTTCGATGGGCCCTGAGATATTTATCTCCTGTTATATAGGAGGGACAAATCCCATCTTGTTCCATCCCTGTTTCTTCACACGCTTCATGATACGCCCAATCAATGCCTTTATAGTCACCAGTTACGGCTGACGTTTGACAAGGTTAAAGCGGACCAATTCACATGTAAGAAAACATGATGAACTCAGGTCTAAGGACTATACTCTATAGTCGTAATGAAAACTCTCATGACACTTATATAATTATCCCGCAGAGTTTTCATCAGTGGGTCATGTCCGATCATGTGTTCTCCAACACATATCTATGTGATTGACTTTAATACTCTTATTAATGACTCCATGAAATATGGTCATCAGTCACATCACATACTAGTCTCACACGGTTGTTAAAGTCCTATTTTAACAACCTCGACCAGGGATTAACATAATTTATGACAATTGTCGATTATAGGGTTTCATGATCAAGTCACATACTTGATGACCTATAACATTGTCATGAATTATTTAGGACTTTTATTTAATAACATAATTAAATAATGGTGAAACAAATTTCATTAAAATAACATAACTATTATGTTTTGGGAACATCATGACATAACTAAAAACAAATATAACTCCCACTGAAATCAAGATCACATCTTAAGAAATCTAATGCCTACAGCAGCAGTATGAAACTCATGCTTGGGCCTTGGGAGAGGCTTGGTCAGTGGATCAGCAACATTCTCATCCGTCGGGACTCTGCTGATCTTCACATCTCCTCTATTAATAATATCACAGATAAGGTGATATCTCCTTTCTATGTGTTTGGACTTCTGATGCGATCTAGGTTCCTTTGCTTGCGCAATGGCTCCATTGTTGTCACAATACAAAGCCACTGGCTCAGAAATGCTAGGAATCACACCAAGTTCAGTGATGAACTTCTTGATCCAAACAGCCTCCTTTGCCGCTTCAGAAGCAGCGAGGTACTCAGCTTCAATTGTGGAATCTGCTACAGTGTCCTGCTTGGAACTCTTCCAGCTGACTGCACCGCCATTCAGGCAGAAGATGTAACCAGATTGCGATCGGAAATCATCTTTGTCTGTCTGAAAACTTGCGTCTGTGTAACCACTTACTACCAGCTCATCACTTCCTCCGTACACCAAGATTTATCCTTAGTATTTCTTAATTACTTCAGAATATTCTTGACTGCTGTCCAGTGACTTTCACCTGGATCCGATTGGTATCTACTCGTCATGCTTAAAGCACAAGAAACATCTGGACGAGTACAGAGCATGGCATACATTATGGATCCCAACGCCGAGGCATAGGGAATCCGACACATGCGTTCTCGCTCAGCAGGTGTCTCAGGACACTGCTTCTTGCTGAGACTTATGCCATAAGACATTGGTATGAAGCCCTTCTTGGAATCTTGCATTCTGAACCTGTGTAAGACTTTATCGATATAAGTGTCTTGACACAGTCCAATTAACTTGTTTAATCTATCTCTATAGATTCTTATTCCAAGAATATACGCGGCTTCTCCCATGTCTTTCATTGAAAAACAACTTCCGAGCCAAGTCTTAACGGACTGTAACAACGGAACGTCATTTCCGAGAAGAAGTATGTCATCTACATACAACACGAGAAATGCAACTGCGCTCCCACTAGACTTCTTGTAAACACATGGTTCTTCTTCGTTCCTGATGAAGTCAAACTTTTTGACTGCTTCATCAAAACGAAGATTCCAACTCCGAGATGCTTGCTTCAATCCATAAATGGATCGATGAAGCTTGCATACTTTCCTAGCAGCATTAGGATCGATGAAACCTTCGGGCTGTGTCATGTACACATCCTCTTCCAGAATTCCATTAAGGAAAGCTGTTTTCACGTCCATCTGCCAGATCTCATAATCATAATGAGCAGTTGTTGCTAGGAGAATCCGAATGGATTTAAGCATGGCGACAGGTGAATAGGTTTCTTCATAGTCAATACCATGAATTTGTTTGAAACCTTTTGCCACTAGCCTTGCTTTATATATCTGAATATTTCCATCCACATCAATTTTCTTCTTGAAAATCCATTTACACTCAATGGGTCTTGCTCCATCGGGTAAATCAACCAAAGTCCATACTTGGTTCTGTGACATGGATCCCATTTCGGATTCAGCGGCTTTTAGCCACTTTTCGGAGTCAGGGCTCATCATCGCTTCTTCGTAATTCGCGGGCTCGTCACTGTCAATGATCAATAAATCATGACAATTGGTTACGAGAAAGCCATATCTCTCGGGTTCGTGACGGATCCTATCGGATCTGCGAATTTCAGGCTCCACAGGTGTTGGTTCTACAACTCTTTGTAGATCCAACTGTTGCTCCTTCTCAACGGGCTGAGCGGTTTCCTGTGGCTCTCGAACTTCTTCGAGTTGTACTTTACTCCCACTGTTTCTCTTGGAAAGAAACTCTCTCTCAAGAAAAACGCAGTTCCGAGCAACAAACACTTTGTTCTCGGATTGGTTGTAAAAGTAGTATGCCTTGGTTTCCTTAGGATAACCAACGAAGTAGCACTTATCATATTTGGGTTCGAGCTTATCTGTAATTAATCGCTTAACATAAGCTTCACAACCCCAAATCTTCAGGAAAGACAGACTCGGAACATTTCCAGTCCACATCTCATGTGGTGTCTTTGCAACTGATTTGGACGGAACCCTATTAAGTGTAAACGCAGACGTTTCTAGAGCGTATCCCCAAAAGGATAATGGAAGAGTTGAGAGACTTATCATTGATCGAACCATACCTAATATTCCTTCTCTCGGACACCCCATTCCATTGTGGTGTTCCAGGAGGAGTGAGTTGTGAAACAATTCCACAATCTCTCAAATGATCACTGAATTCTTGGCTTAAGTATTCTCCTCCACGATCTGATCGAAGAGCCTTAATACTTTTGCCAAGTTGGTTCTGTACTTCATTTTGGAATTCTTTGAACCTTTCAAAAGATTCCGACTTGTGTCTCATTAAATAGACATAGCCATGCCTGCTGAAATCATCAGTGAAGGTAATGAAGTATCGAAAATTTCCTCTGGCACTTGTGCTCATTGGGCCGCACACATCTGTATGTATAAGGCCCAATAGGTCACTGGCCCTTTCATTTTGTTTGTTGAAAGGGGCCTTAGTCATTTTGCCTAGTAAACAAGATTCACATTTCTCACATGATTCATAATCAAATGAGCCCAGAAGCCCATCACTATGGAGCTTTTGGATCCGTTTTTCGTTTATGTGGCCCAAACGACAATGCCAAAGAAAGGTCTGATTTGTGTCATTTGTTTTGAATCTCTTGGTGTTAATGTTATAGATTGGTGTGCTTTGGTTTAAAACATAAAGCCCATTCTCTAATGGGCTGCTACCATAAAATATATCATTGTAATCAAAAGAACAACATTTATTCTTAATTGAAAACTGATATCCTTCCACATCCAAAACAGGAATAGAAATAATATTTCTGCTTATAGCAGGTACATAGTAGCAATTATTAAGCTTTAAAACCAAACTAGAAGGTAAAGACAAGTTATATGTTCCTACGGCTAATGCAGCAACTCTTGCTCCATTCCCCACGCGTAGGTCCACTTGTCCTTTTTCCAACGTCCTACTGTTGCTTAGGCCCTGCATATTTGTACAAATATGAGCACCACAGCCGGTATCCAATACCCAAGAAGTAGAACCATAAGTAGTAACATTTACTTCTATAACATAAATACCTGAAGATGAAGTCTCGAATGTCTTCTTCTTCTTCTTCTTCTCTTCCAAGAATTTGTCGCAATTTCTCTTCCAATGTCCAAGCTCTTTACAGTAATGGCACTTATCAGTCACAGATGGGCCAGGCTTGGGCTTAGGGGCCGGCGCAGGCGTGTCCTGGTTCTCAACCTGGACAGCCTTGCCCTTTCCCTTCCCTTTGCCAAGTTTCTTAAACTTCTTAACTCCTTGTACCATAAGTACATTTGGAGTGCCCTTCTTGATGTTAGGCTCAGCTGTCTTGAGCATCCCATGCAGTTCAGTCAACGTCTTCGTCAAGTTGTTCATGTTATAGTTCATAACAAACTGATCATAACTTGACGGCAGTGACTGCAAAATGATGTCAGTAGCCAACTCTTGGCTAATGGGACAATCCAGCTTCCCCAGGTTATCAATATAACCCATCATCTTAATGACATGAGGACTGACTGGACTGTCCTTTGGTAGCTTGCATTCAATGAGAGATTTAACCGTCTGGTATCTCTCAGTTCGTGCTTGCTCCTGAAACATACTTTTCAGGCTAGTGATCATCTCCACGGGCGACTCCACGTTCTCGTATTGCTTCTGCAAATCCGATTTCATGGTAGCCAACATGAGACAATTCACATCGACCACATCATTAGAATGCTTATCCCAAGCATTCCTTTCTGCATGTGGAGCATTGGCTCTCGGTTTTTCAGGGAGAACATTTTCAAGGACATAGTCCCTCTTCTCCTGCTTGAGAACAATTCTCAAGTTCCGATACGATTCGAGAAAATTCGATCCATTTAATTTGTCCTTCTCAAGGACGGATCACAGGGAGAAAGTGTTGTGATGAGTGTTAGTCATAGCTGAGATCAAAGAAAGGAAAAGATTTAGTTATGATGTTCAAGAAATGAGAAATCTTAACTATTAAGAGAACTCGCATTATATTCAAACAATGTTTCCTCAAATGAATATAATGATCCAAGACCCATACTTCACTAAATTCAAGTGATCCACTGGCTATCACCCAACTTTAGCTATCTAGGTAAGCAACTAATTTGCTAGTTATATCCAATACAACTCTTGGTTGTTGATTGACATCTCATGTCCAATCCACCTGATGTCTATGGGCCCAAAACGATTTTGATGGCCCATTCAAGTAAACCAATCTTTTGAGTCATGTAATTGTCGATGTCTTGCACTGCAAGTCCATCAACACGATTACTTCCTGTCTTACTTATGTAATTGTGGACATCTTGCACTGCAAGTCTATCGCACAATGAAACAAGTCTTGACAGTTGACAAGATTGGAAAGACATCAAGTGTTACTTGATATTTGGTTGAGGAACGAATTTTTAATCTAATTTTAATTTATATTTAATTTTATATCATAAATTTTAAATATAAATAATACATATCTTATATGTATTTTATTAGATTACAAATAATTAAATTAATTTTAATCTAATTAAAATTATTAATTATTTATACATATAATAGAATAGTTAACTCTAATCCAATTAGGTTATTCATCACTAATAAATATTATTAGTCGTCGCAATCTCAAACGAGACGAGGACTTTGCCAAACAATTCATTCTCTCATAGTGAACACAACGTTCTCAGTATTGAAGGCAAGTAATTTAATCAAAGTTTTGGATTTCCAAAACCAATGCAATCACATGTGACAGAATATTATATATTTATCCACTTAAGAACTATGACTTTCATATTCAACGTGTCAGATTATAATTTATATATATAAACTCACCTTTTCATGATTGCGTGAACATGTCATATTCAAATTACAATATGGGCATGTTTATACAGATCTTAACTATTACGTATATCCAATATATATACTAGTTATTCAGATTCAATTTCAATATTAAACAAGAAGGCTCTGATATCACTGTAGAAATTCATACCGGTTATAAAAACAATTCTATAATCAACCTATGAATTTACTAGCCAGGAACTCATGCAAATACTGAAATAAATCTAGATCTAGAATCTCGAATATACCTGGATGTTTTGCAGCGGAGTAAAAACGAAACGATTCGAGATTCTTTAGCACTCTAGACGTAGTGCCTCTACTGGTATCCACACGCACACAAACTGGATCGGATCAGGATGCTAGTGCCGTTGAGATCAAATCTCAAAATAAACGAACAATTCGTTTCCTATATTAATTGAGTTTTGCGGCTGGATATATGTGTGTGTTATCAAACGTCATACGTCCTTTTTTATATATATACCTCAACGCTAATCACATTAGGTTTAGTATATAGAATTGTTAGTGGGCTGCTAAGCCCAATGATAACAACCCTCGTACACATATTTATATGATGTATATATATATATATCCATATATCATATATATAGCGTATATATATAACAATATTATTATTACATTAATAATAAAACCCAATATAATAACTGATCCGGTTTGCTTAGGTGTGTGACCCTGTAGGATCATATAACACTAGCAATGAGTTCTAAACTCATTGATCATAAGTGGCTTCTAGCAAAGCATTATGACTGCCCAGTGTCATATGATTGTCTCGTCTCGACAATACGACTTTCAC
Organism: Orychophragmus violaceus; assembly: GCA_030180135.1. Classification (NCBI taxonomy): domain Eukaryota; kingdom Viridiplantae; phylum Streptophyta; class Magnoliopsida; order Brassicales; family Brassicaceae; genus Orychophragmus; species Orychophragmus violaceus. Next base: position 54,538,935 of record CM058240.1, on the reverse strand, counting down.
TTAGAGCAAGTACAATGGATTTCAGGACATTCCCAACAGAAAGGGACTAGAGAAAGATAGTATGGTGGTATAGAGCTGATAAGGTAAGAGTCCATGTGCCTTTGATCGATACTCCTTAGGTGAGACCGCACTTAAATACTTGCAGAAGTCAGTAGGGAGAATTTGAATGCGTGAATGTGATTGTGGAGTTTACTTAGGACAGTTGCTAAGTGTGGGGGAAGTATATGTTGGTATTGATGTCTTGTGATTGATTCTTTCAGTGGTTTACTAAGGGGAATCTGAGTGTTGTTGCTTATAGGATGAAAAGAGTTTCTGAAGAGTTTTCAAACCTCTTCACCATGTTCTAGTTCTCTGTTTTGCTTGAGGGCAAGCAAAGGCTAAGTGTGGGGGAGTTGATATATCATGGTTTTTACTAGTTTTAGACCATGATATAAGTATGTTTTAGAGTCCTTTTGTGTTCTTTTAGAGTCTATTACATGTATAATCAGGTTTGGAGCAGAATTGGAGATATTGGAGCTTTTTGGAGATTTTTGGAGTGTTTGGCCGAGAGCTTGAGTTCACTGTCCAGAAAATAGGATTGCATCGACCGACACACATTGTGCATCGGTCGACACACAAGCGAGATGGGCCAGACTCGGCGGTTTAATGAAGAATGAAGATATTACACTTTGGCCCAGAAGTTTCCAGTATTTACAAAGAAGCCCCAGTCGAGATTTAGCCTATATAATTAGGATTTTGGTGTTTTATTTAGATACGCTTTCATACTTAGAGCTAAGGGATTTTTAGAGCTTTTGGGGCTGATCTGATCCTGTACTTCATCTATTTTGGAGAAGATTTCGAACCCCTTTATCTATTTAATTTCTTATATGCAATCTATTAATTCTATGATTTCTGTTTCATTAATCATGTCTGAGTAGATTCATTGTTAGGTTTAGGGATTCTCACTAGGGATTTCATGACTTGCTAGACTTGTTTAATTCAGTTAAGGATTCACATGAATAGAATGTTCTTCGATCTAAATTGTGTTTAATGCTAGTTCTAATCTGATCAATTAGAATCTAGATCTTAGGTTGCTAAATACGACACGAAAGTGTGGTTTAAAATCTGAACTATTTAGGTTGAGCAATTAAACTTATCGCAAAGGAATTTGCTTTAGTTTAATTGTGAACATATCGAACTTGAAATTAATGCTGGTTTAATCTGTTAGTAATTGCAAAGGAATTTGGATTACTGCACTTAGACTTAGAGAATTCTCGCAACGACAGTTGGTTAATTCTATATTCGTAATTTGAGTTCTAGAACTGTACTTAATTAGATCCTGACTGAATGATTTGTCTGCTTGTCTGATTTCCTGAGAACGCCCTAGACTTAGCGCCCTTAATTAACTGCTTTCACAACCGATAATCTTGCTACTTGTTTACTTTCTCGCACTGCTATTTAGTTTACTTCACATTGCTTTCTTCTTAGTTTAAATCTCTATAGTTCTTAATCTATCGAGACCAGAGTCTCTGTGGATTCGATAACCTATATACTAGAATAGGATTAAAACCTGACCCTATCAAGATGCAGAGCCATCAAAAAGAGTATCGGCCGAATTGCAAGAAGGATCCAAGATCTGATCGATCAATAAAAGACAAATATGACAGTAGAATCAACAAATGATCTCTCTCCAAAGAAATTCGATCGAGACAACCCTCAGTTAGAATTGATAAAGCACGTCAAGATCAATAACACAAACCCCAAGGAGTATAGACATTGACAGCGCTAGTTTTATAGTAGGGGAGTCATTTGACCCTTATGAATTTCTATATAATTTTTTTGATGTATGTTAAAGTAAAATTTCGATGAAATGCTATAGATTTAGCTCATTTGACCCTTGTAACATATGGTTGAAAATAAATTGATCACTATGAAGTATGACAAGTCTTATTCTTGAACTATCCTAAATTTTAGCTTCCTTCAACAAGATAATTATAGATCCACTTTATTGGTGATACATGACATGTACTCTCTCTCTCTCTCTCTCTCTCTCTCTCTCTCTCTCTCTCTCTCTCTCTCTCTCTCTCTCTCTCTCTCTCTCTCTCTCTCTCTCTCTCTAATATTGTATCATCTAAGTTTTATAGAAACATAAATTTTTGGATTACAGCATATTCATGTCTAAACTCTTTTTTTTTGCATCATCTAAACTTTTCTTAAGTGCGACAATTAGGGAAAACATCCAAAACCTTCCCAATGTATTACCAGATGTTCAATTTGTACTTGGAGTATAGTATCGTGTAAATTCATACCCAAACTTTTAATAATTCAAATTACAGACATTATGTTTATTTTTTTAGCCAACACATACATTTGCGTCACCTGGCTAACATAGTTTATTAACGGAGAGTGAGGTGGATGCCACGTTGGAACGATGTTGTTTTGTTCTGAAACAATTAAAAACAAACAATATAACGACAGTGTTTGAATAAACTATAGAAACTTATTGGTGACAGGCTAAGAAGTTTATTACCTTGATGACATCGTCGAGAAGAATATCACACGGCGGCTACAAGCGTATACAACTGATCCTTACAACTTGCCATCTTGATCAACAGCGCCTCCCTAACCTTAGCCCCACCATCAATGTGTTATGTTCCGCTAGACCTAATCCCTCCCGGCACAAACCCACCACTTGAGCAAGAAGAAATCACTCTCATGTCCATTGCAACGCTCAAGCTCTTCACAGCCAAGTTTTTGTAGTTGTTCACCAATTGATCCACCGTATGCTTAAGCTCTCCAAGGATATAGAAACCCTGCAACCCAGTTCCCACTTTGGCTTGATTCAACCCTTACATGCCTCTCTCCAACACCTTCATCGCTTTGCATATCAATTCTCCCCAATCTCGTTGACGAACTTGATTTCCTCGCCGATAACGTCAATGTCGAACATATCGTACTATTTACACACTGAAAAGATCTCGAAATGGAGTTGTGCAGCTTGGGTGAGATCCATCTTTTTTTGGATCCGAAGAATCCGTGAGATCGCGAAGCTTCTTCGAGAGTCGTAGCGTACAAACCGAGTGAGAAAAAATTCAGCAGTGAAGTGAAGACTCGATAGCTGAACAGACTTGGATCAGATTGAGCTTACAGGCTCAGATAGAACATATCAAACACGACGATTAGAAAATTGAAGGGGGGAGACGGAGGAGCGATGGGAGGAGAGTGAGATCTTGGCGTGTGAGAGAGAGAGAGATAAGAGAAGAGAGCTGAGAGAGAAATTTGAGGTGGCGAGAGACAGTATCGGGGTGGAGCTGCGAGTCCAGGAAGTGGATGGCTTGGTGGAGATGCTCGGCGGTGGAAACGAGAGATCCAGAGGCTGAGTGCGGTGGAAGAGAAATATGTGGAGGAGGAGGAGACAGAAATGGGGCGAGAACAAAGCGTGCCGTTTCTGTTGTTTTTTAATTTCATTTTTAGAACAAAACGACGTCGTCGTTGTCAACCTGGCATCCACGTCACTTTCCGTTAACGGAGTGTTAGCCAGAAGTCACAAATGTATGTGTTGGCTAATAAAATAAATATAATGTATGTAATTTCAATTGTTAAAAGTTTGGGTATTAACTTGCACAGCACTATACTTCAAGTATAACTTGAACATCTGGTAATACATTGGGCAGGTTTTAGCTGTTTTCCCGCGACAAATAGTATCTAAATTTATTGACCGTGCATAAACATACATAAACTATTTTTTGTGAATACTTTTTTTAATATAAACTCAAGCTCCACAAAGGAGTAAATGTTCTCAAACAACATCACCATAAAAGGTACAACAAGATAAACAGAAAAGCATAAAGACAATATGGCAACAAAGCACTTACACAAATAAAAGTCTCGGAGAAGTCATCGGATATCATAGACGATTGAGTTGTTAAGTAAGGCGAAGCCTTGAGCATTGGAGAGCACATGTAGTGATCTAATACTCGAAATTGGAACAAAAACAAGTACACAATTAACAATCTCCAAAAGAGCTACATAGGCGATTAAACACCTATAAATTGAGCCTTTTGATGACACCCCTTGCAACCCAACCATTTAGAATAAATGGGGAGCACAAGGCATAAACGAACTCCGTAAAGGAGACAAGGGGACTACAAGAGTCCAAGAACTCCCAATTAACGGGAACAAGATCCTCATAAAGAGGTAAATGAGAGCTAAGAACGAGTCTAATAGCCTCATAACGAGGTAACGAATCCTCATAAATAGGTAAATCATCCTCACAAAAAGGTAAATTCTCCCAAAGAGGTAAAAAGTCCTTACAAAGAGGTAAATCCTCATAAGAGGTAATGGACGCCTAGCCACAAAGACTAACAGCCAGATAACAAAGATAGTAACACTTGGTAATATTTCAAAAACCTCAAACTGAGGTAAATGAGCAAGAATAAATCATAAGCTTAAGAGAAATAATCTTATGCTAACCCCAATTTCCAATTCCGGGAGATACCATGATGTCACAGAAACTATGGATCTGGACTACAAACGGGGTGGGATTAGCAAAACAAAACATCGGGTTGACTCGAGAAGCATACAGCCTACAACGATGGCGAGAACAAGCGACCCACGAACATTGATGGCAAATCGATCCAGAGAACTAGATTTGTGGACAAGGGCGAAGGCAACAGAGATAAGGTGCACTTGGACGATGGAGTAGTGAGAAAGGGAGGAGGAGCAGAAAATGGTGGAGGCTGATAGATTGGCAAAGAATGGAAGACGAAAGCGAGGGGATCTTTGCGAGGAGGCACCGGTGGAGCGAGGCGGAGGATACGAAGCTGATGCGGGGACAAGTGGAGTCGAGGCGAGGAGGGGTGGTGGAGGGAGGAGCGGCGGAGGTAGTGGATCAGAGGGTTCCAGAGGCTCGGAAATCGGTGGACCATCGACGAAAATGGCAGCACCATCGGGGGAGAGCGGATGGAATAAGGGGATGGACGTATGACATAGAGCTCACGTCGTCAGAGTTGGAACATTGGCGACGACAACTGCCTAAAACTGCGGTCAGAGAGAGAAGCTCTCTAAGGCGAACCTCAGTTGTCAAATATACATAAACTCATTTGTTTTCATTTACTTACCTAAAATTTTAATTTGTGTCTAATATATACATTGACCTTGTCAAACCATTGACAGTGATGAAGTGGATGTATAATTATAATAATTTTAGCTACCTTTAAATTTAATATTTAACGTTCTCATTTATTCCAGGTGAATTCAAATAAACATCTTTGGAAAAATATAAGCGGGAAGCATGGCAAAACTCATGCTTTCAAAGAAACATTCAATATCTCATAAAAGAAGAGCTCGGATTATATTTCTTTTAAATTATAAAATAATTTAAAAACTTCTTAAAAACTAGAGCTCTGATATGATATTTAAAAACTGAAACATAGATATTATTCCTTACATATACTCTCTAACACATCATAGTCCCTTTAGAGTCGTTCTCGCTTTTACAATTTTTTTGAATCCATCTGAATACAGATCAAAGCTCTTGTTTACAAGAAGTGTTTAATTATTTTAGAATTTAAAAAATGGGATTGAAGCTCTGTTTTTGTAAGATTTTGAATGATTAGAGAAAAACATATAAATTTTACCACTTTTTTCCACTTATGTTTTTTTTTTGTAAAAGGCTTTTGATTCATGTGAAGTAAATGAAAATGTATAATACCAAATCTATATATAACTAAAATTATTAGAATTATACATTTTACAAAATAAAACTATGTATAAAATTCTGAAATATTTTAAAATTTTAATTTTTTTTTTTAAAATATTGATGGTGTGTCATCTAATGTGGTTGATGACTCAACAATTAGAGATGATGTTGAATCATATCCACCTTAGCATTGCCAATGTTTTAACTTGGTAAATGTACATATTAGACATGGCTTCAAAGTTTAGGTATGTAAATGAAAAACCAAATGAGTCTATATATGTTATGCACAATCATTAAGTTTAAGTACTAATCGTTGCACTTGAGAAAGTTGAGGCATAAATATATTGTTATCCTATATAATTTTGAGAATCGAAAACAGAAATATTCCATGATTTTGATAATCAAATTATATTTTTTGTACAAGTGAAAGAAGAGGGAAAAAAATTAAAGCTAAGTTTCACCATTATATATTTTATTTTGTTAATCCATTTTTGGTTTAATTTTTTTTTTTGAAACTTTTATACTCTTTTCTCATGATTATAGTTTAAAGGTAATATAATGTTATAAATCGGAATTAAAATTTTGAACTAACCTAAATTATATATTGTAGGTTAACCAAATTTTACGTTTTCAAAATTATAAAATGACTGAATATATAAAACTTCAAGATAATTTTATCAAATCGATTTATGCGGTGTCGAATGTCCCAATAGACGAGGTGATGGCCGGGTCCAATCTTTTCGCTTGGATGTTTAAAGATAACCAAAATTCCTTGAGGCAACTCGGCGGCTTCGGCCCGAAAGCGGTGAATTGCAAAGATACTCGTCGATTTGGCGAGGGGCTGTCAAGATTCAAGCATAGGGTTTGTCGGGGAGCTCCGTTTCTTATTCTCATTTATATGTAAAATAAAGTTACTATTTTTGTATGCGGGAATTAGTCCTGCCTTTGTTGTAGTCGCAAAGTTATTTACTTTAGTGAAAATTTTGTTATTCGATCTTTGCTTGTCTTGTCTCTCCGCTATAGATTTCTTTTTTGCGCATCTCTCGCACCATGCCCAGATGGGAAATATTTCTTTTTATTCTTTGTTTTCTAACTTTTTCATTCGGCCTTTTTATAGTTTTTTTCACGCGCTTGAAACATATTTGCATGTTTGCATTTTTTTTCGGGATCACGTTTCTTTTCACGAGTTGGTATTTTCCACGACATTCGAATATGTGCAGTTCTCCTTAGATATGGGAGATTAGTACTTTCGGTGTTTGTCGAGTGCACATGGGGTGGCTACAAGGCGTGCTTGCTCTCGGGGTAATTATTTTTGGAACCGTTCAAGACTTTGTATTGCAATGCTTTGTGCTTTATCTGGCTTGGTCGGTAATGAACGACGACGCGCTAGGGTCATACCTTTACTGACCACTACGACATTTCCACTCAAGTTACTTGTTACCTCCTTCCTTAAAATTCCAATTTTCAGAATAATTTTGTCGGATCGAATCGTGTGGAATTGAACAGCCAGTTTGCGAAGGGTAGGAATTCATGCACTGGGGAATGATGTGTATCTTCTGTCGGATTCTGCTAGCAAGTTCTGCTCGGGAATGGATATTTTCCTTACTGGTGCGCAAAGTAGCAAGGAAAATATGCCTCCAAGAGGGAAGAAGGTTTTCCTCTTAAAGACTCCTATTATACCAATCCAGACTTTGATCAAATGAGAGTGGTGATTTGGGGAGTATGTGGTGGTTGGATTATGGCTCCGTCCATGGATCAGAACTTCTTTATGTTACAACGTGTTTAGAGATTCATTTCGGGTTGAAAGGAGTTGGGATGGAGTTCTCTTTTCATTCAAGTTTCAGCCCTACGAGTATGACGTTTTTACCTTCTTCTTGTGCTTCTTCTCTTACCTCTCTTACCTCCAGCCTCCCTTTTCTGATCCATTTGGTTATGACCTTTTTCTCTTTTCTTCGATCTGTGGCAGTCTACCGTCTTTGGTTAAAATGCCCAGTCGACATGTCTGCTTCCGAATTAGAAATCATATGTTTGTCACGCCAAAAAATCTACCTATGATTTTCAGGGCCTGTTCGGGTACGCTTCTTCATGTTACCTACGGGATGGAAGCAAAACAGGTCTCAACAATTGCCTCCAACTTTGCAGCTTTCTCTCGGAGAGAAAGCGGGAGTTGACTCTCTTGCGGGTGGCCCTCCATGATCCTTGAGAAAATGTTTTTCTAAAGCTTTTATTCGTAATACCAAAAGCCACTTGCTCGAATGATTCTTCCCAGATGTTCTTAATTTGACATCACGACAGACGGGCGGGGACCACACGAGAGTTATTCCTTACCATCACGTGCTAGTATTCCAAGGGAAGAAAACTGACCATTCGTTGTAGAACACATAATCTTTTTAGCTGGATTGACCCGTACAACTTTACTTGGCGCTCGATAATGTGGGCTTATTACCCTATTTCTTATTTTTGTAAATAGATGTGTCCTTCCTGACCTTGACAATCGAGATTGGAACATGTTATTTATCTCGACCAACATCAATTTGAGGACTGTGAGGGGCGCATCGGGAGGGAGAAAATATTTTCCGTTGTGCATGGTTGTGAACATAGAGAGGGGTCAATGTTTTTCCAGCATGTGCGTTCTAGCAAGTGATGTGCTCGGGCTTACTTTACACCTAGGTATCTGCAAGTGCACAAGTTAGCGTTGTAATACTTAGGGGTTGATCCACTGGAGACCAAGTAACTTGGCTACGAATTTATGAGGTCAGAATTGAGCTAAAATAAGAAATATGGGTGTTTGTTTGGAGGCTGTGAACAGTGGAAAAAGTAAATAATATAGTTAAAAGTGAGTAAATAACGAGATTAAATCAATATGAAAAACATCGGGCCTTAGGGAATTATCAGGGGATCATGGACCGACTAAATAAGACAATTAAACAGAGAAATCACTACAAAAAGTGGGCATTGATAGCACATTACGATAGCACAGTTTTTGTAACTACTCTTATAGAGGGTATGCTGGGTTTTCGTCTCTACTCTCATGGACTCCGACAAAGAGATGTGGATGTTTTCTGGAGTGGATTCGAGGCAAAGGTGATTTATGTCCAGGCCTACGATATTCAAGTAACTAATCTGATTGTTTGTCTTATGCTTTGGTTTGTTTCTGCTGTTCGTAGAAAGTGTATTGCTTTGATTTTAAGCTATATTTAGGTTGAAGCTTTTTTTCTGCTGTTCGTAGTAACTTTATCTCTCGATTGAAGCTTATGGCTACTTTAGGTTTTCAAAGATTGAAGCTTTTTGTCCTCCTTTGTAATGTTTCAACACCACTTTCTTATTTCGAGTTGAGCATTTGCACAGACGATGGTTTTCGAAGTTATAAATCCTAAATGAATCTTTTACACTACAAGAAAAATCAACATTCATAGCACACGATACAAGCTATGGTATGTAATAGATAGCGTTTTCACAAACGTTTTGACAGCGGCAGCTATAATAGACCCCCCCCCCCCCCTTCTACCATAGCATTTCTTTCGTGCTATATTATTATTGCAATTTAATAGCGTTAATTTTAGCTTGCTATGGTTGGTTCAGTCTATTATAGCGTTATATGTGCGTGATATATTTATTATATAATAGCATAGACATAATGCTCTAATATGTATTGGTAGCGCACCTCTATATGCTATTGGTAGCGCACCTCTATATGTTATAGTAGTATCTATTACCGCTCGTTAGTTTTGCCATGATATAAGCTTTCGTAGCAGTTTTTTATTGTCGTATTCTATATTGTTTTTGTCATAAAATATTAATTTTAGGATTCATTTTTTTTAATATTTATGCATATTTTATAATTACTGAAAATAATAATAAAATTATATATTATAAAAACACAGGTAACATAATTTATTATAAAATCATAAATACAATTTTTAATTTATAACTATAAATATAATTCCTAATAACCATAAAAAAATACAATACAGATACATGTGACTTAATTTGTTGTAGGGCTCAGCAAAAACATCTCCAATCGGAACTCATTCACCATGCCTCGGTCCAACATCTTCTTTGCTGCTTATGTTTCTCGTGAGCAATGACAACAAGTTGTGCCTTATTCTGCTCCATCAGGTAAGTCACATGGTTAAGGCCATACTTGACAACAATAGGCTTCTGTGCAACATCAAGAGATTGAAGTCGATAGCTGCAATTGCTACCTGCTCATATAGGAAACATAATGTGCAAGCAGCTCTTTTATTGCAGTTCCACATAGTGTAAAGTTAAACACTAATTAGCTAAGACCACAAAACAAATCGAACACAAACTCCATGGAGAGAACAAGCCAAAGATATAAAATGTTCCACAAAGCAAAACAGATAAGCAGAAATATTATATGTAAAGAATGTTCATCTGAAACAAAAGTCTTTGCTTAATTCGGGCCTTCTCTCAGCTAACAACAGAAGTTCAATTGTGATGAAACACTGAAATTGTGGAGCACGATTCAGGAAATCAACAAACACACTCAATCCTCAATGAGAAGCACATCAACAAACTATTAAACCAACGATATCATACCATATGGATCAAAAGCGGATAGTTGAACATAGATATACCATACATAAGACAATGTCACACCTCCATACCCTAAATCGGAATCACCATACCCAATTTCAATCGACAGACGTGATGTGGATTTAAACCTAACATTAGTTCAAAGGCAAAACGAATCAGTGGAATTGAAAATTGGAGACGAATAAGATGAGGAGTAGAGGACTTGGAGACGAACAATATGAGGAGACGAAACAAGTTGACTGTCAGAACTTGAAAAAAAAAAGAGGAGTTGCGGAGAGAGATAGCGAGAAGATGCGGAGAGAGAGAGAGTCGGTGGAGCTTCGGAAACTTTCTTCGTCGGCGTTGAGGGAGAGTGAAGACCACGTGGTGGAGTAAACCACTGGAGAAGACCTTGATGATTCAACCACCGCATCCGTGAAGAAGAGCCGAGCGTCACGCCGTATCTTCTCCGTGAAACGGCTAGCCCGTTGAGTAGCACGAAGCGCCATCGTTGCCTAAATCCACCACGACGGGAGATAAGCCCATCGGAAAAACAGATCTGAGAGTGTTCATAGCAGCCATGGTTGTTTCTCTCTCTCGACGCTGAACAAAACAAATCAGATCTAAAGAAGCACAAAAAGAGAGCAAAAAATGTCGACAGAATGAGACAAAATCCATAAAGGGGGAGAAAATAAAACGGGTGATATTTTGGCCTTTAGATCTAGGGCTATCAATGGTTAAGAATCAAATAAGGTGATCCTCATCTCTTTCTATTGACCAATGAAAAATCAGCTTTATTTTATCTGTAAAACATTTGTATTTAGTTTATTTTAATTGTAAAACACTTAAATACAATATAAATAACATATTTGTGGTCTTAAATATTATTTAATAAAACTTAGTTGATATTAATAATATTCGGAATCGACACATGAATCTGCTTCCAATTTGTCTTATGAAACATATTCAACATTTGACAGATACACATGCATAATATCATAATCTGAAACATCTTATAAGTCGATTCACATTTTAGGATTCAAAATTTGTGTTTAGGGTATAGGTTTAGGGTTTAAAATATTATTGAAAATAATAATTCTTTTATAGTAATTAGATTTTGATTTAGAATTTAGGGCTTTGATATTTATTTGGAGTTTAAGATCTATAGGGTTTAGACTTGAGTTTGAGGTTAATGTATAAAAATATTAGATTTGAAAATAATAATTCTTTTAGAAGTTTTTTGGATTTAGGGTTTGGATTGTTTTTTGTATTTGGGAAGGAAGACTTAGAATTTAAACAATAATTAGGATTAGAATTCACAATTTAATATTTATTGGTTTATCTTTTTCTTGAGTGATCATTTTGTTCTTATAATTTATGATATGATTTAGGTTTGGTTGGATTTGAGGTTTAGGGTTGGAGTATTGGAGTATTGGAATATAGGTTTAGGTTTGTGAATAATGTTAATTTAGGGTTTAGGGTTTATGACATTGTTGTATATGTTTAGAGTTTAGGGTTTAATGTATTAGAATATAAGGTTTATGTAAAGTTAGTGAGATGGATTCCAATACCCTAAAACGAAACCCTAAACCTATACTATAATGTCTTAAACCCTAAATAAAAATTTCAAAACTTCTAATTTGTTTTTTTTTTAAAATATATATTTATAGATTATGTTATACATATGATATAATAATGAAATATATATATATATTTTGTTGATAAATGGGAAATTAAAAGGAATTATATTTCAAATCCTACACCCTTAATCAAACTTAATAGTTCAGTTTTTTTTTTTGTGTGTGTGGACAGACTCAACAATTCCTTATGTGTTATAATATTAAATCAAACTCAAAAATTCTATTTTTATTTGCAACAACCAAATCCAATTAAACAAACAACTTTACTTGTGTTGAAACATACATGAAGATAATATAAAAAGAGTTTCAGCCCACTTGCTTCACAAAATCATTTGAATTTACAAAAGCTCAAGTTAAGTGTTGTCTTCATTATCCACGACTGAGAAAATCGAATCTCTCGCTTGAACAACAATATGAATTAGCTTAGCTAATCAGATTCAAACCCGATTAAACGCAACGTGGGCTCCATCTAGCTGTAAAAGAGAATGAAATCTTAGGCAGAGATGAGATAGCCTTGGCAACAGAAGCAAGCAATCACAATACCAACTAATGCCTTGGCAACAGAAGCAAGCAATCACAATACCAACAAAGTTAAGGCCGTAGGCGAAATGGGTAAAGGGCTGGTGAGAGATATCTACTTGCTCAAGGCACTTCCACGATTTCTTTAGTGCTTGGCCTCCCAATCTCCGCCTGCAATTACACAAGATCATTGAGTTAACATTTAAGCACTACTCATTCACAAACATTTAGACAATATCGAGTGTGTCAAGCAAACAATTACGCACATTACCAAATTCACACAGAGATTTAATTACACAGCTCACCTTCTTCGATGAAACAGACAATCCAAAGTCAGTACAGAACAACATCCCTCACTCGTAATTGCATCCAATATGGAATATGAAGCTCGTCACAAAACCAATGGACCCCTATTTTTATCTTCAACAATCGACTCAAAATTTTTGCAATGAAACTAGAGCAGCAACTCAATCTTCAAACATAGATCTAACATCAAGACATCCAATGAAACTTTAAACCATTTTATAAAAACATATAATGTAATGAAACAAATGATCATCGACCTTTCTGAGAGCATTTCCGAAGAAGGGCAGTGATGATTTGGCGAATTGAATCATCAGATTCGACAAGCAAAACCTTATGCACCACTTTCGGAAGATACTTCTCTCACCAGACAACTTCCGATGACTTGCCTCTGTTCATCATCGTCTCTTCATACGTATCCATGCCACTGTCGCTACTTAAAACCACAATCTCCGCCATCGATCGAAGCTCAAAACAAAAAATTTACAGATAAAAACAGAACTTGGTAACAATGAAGTAAAAAAGAACACTGCAAACGAAACAAAGGATTTTAGGGATTTGACATTTGGGGAATTTAGGGTTTTCAAAGAATTTTGACGAGCAGTGTCTGGGGGAGTGAGTGCGAGACCAGAATAAGAAGCAGAGAAGAGGAAAGCGGTGGAGGCCTGTGTAGAAACGGAGGAGGAGAGAGTTCTCCGGTGTAAAACAAAACGAGAGAAGATAGAAGAGAGGAATTGTGTTTTTTTTTAACAATGAATGGGTTTTGCTAGAGAAGAAGAGGGGGGGGGGAAATTGGGGAAAATTTTCACCAAAACCAAAAAAAATATCTAAGTGTTAGTGGTTTAGCGCTCAATCGCAAAATTTAGGTTCCAAAAGTCATTTTTAGTTCCCCCTTAATAAAATTTCGCCTTAGCGTTTTAAAAGTGCTATAACAAAGTATCCCAATCGAGCATATCATCTTTCATAGCACTTGTGAAAACCGTGCTATCTGAATGTGTTATCAATGCCCCTTTTTTTGTAGTGTTACTTTATATTTTTGTTCTGTTTCAATTTGCAAAAGAGAGACTCGAGATTGTTTTGTTCCTGCAGATCACAAGTTCTAGAGAAAAAGAAGTTGTAGCCATTGAACGAGTTTGGTGACTATTACCTGAGCAGATTTCAGTGTGGATCGAGTCAAAAAGGACATCAGAAATAGATTACATAAGCCATGGTTGACTCAACTTCTCACGAAGCGTCTCAATTTTATCTAGCATGAAAGGTGCAATGAAAAGGTAATGGTTCCCACTTTTGCTACTTTGATGGTTTTATCATCTCTTCTTTTAACATATGTTGCTCTCCTGTTTGCATTTTCAGCATATGGCACTGATCAAATAAGCTAAAGTGGTCTTTCTGAGAAGCATTGTGGCTTGAATAACTTATGGGTGGCGGATCGAATTAATGCAAGGCCATTGTCTTGAATTGTCAAACTTTAGAAACAAATATCATCTTCTGAGACTCCTTTGGTTTGCAGAATGTTGATATGGAGGCGGATATTGAACATCTGTTATGAGTGTGCTAAAGAGGTAAAAGAAGACTTCTAAAAATCGACTAATATTTTCATAGTATCATCTTCTTTATGTATAATTGACAAAACGCATAAACCAGATTTTTCAAAAGAACCGGACGCTAATGGATGAATTGGTAGAGAAACGGGTTCAAAATAAAAGTCTTTCGAAACAAGACTTATTCTGACTTGCGTAGCTTTATGGCACCATTATCGCGGTTCTTGACTGAGCCAATGCATATAAACTTTGACTGGTTTTGTATTTGATGGATTCAGGGCATTGTTGGATTTGCCATTGGTCTAGCAGCTAGCAGAAATGGTGAGTTCTTGTTTGTGTTATTTTTATGTTTATGTTATCAATATATTCTAACATTTATCGGTATTCATTTTTGACAAGGAAATCGAGCAATTGTAGAAATTCAGTGTGCGGATTATATTTATTCTTCTTTCACTCTCTGATTTGATATATATATTGGAGAGAGAAAAATGTTGTTTCAAAATGAGTTTCAGATAGATTATATCGCTTGTGGGGTTCTTTTGGAATGTTTTAAAGTGAATATAGTCTTTATGTTGATCAATATCTCAAATCTTTTACAATGTTCTTTTTCAGGCCAAGCTTGACGTATGTAGTTTACAACGTAAAAATAATTGTTGTCTCTCTCTTTACTTTATGTACCGACTATTGGGGGATGATTGATGCTCGTTGACATGACTGTTTCATAGAATATAGACCAGGCTGGACAAACCGGATTTGAAACAAAGATGCAAGTAGCGTTTCACTTCTCTTAATTAAAGACATAGATGTAATTACAACTCTCTTTGGTTCTTATTCAAACTTCTATTGTATTATTTTCCTTTGAACATGAGTTATTTATTGTATATTTCCACATAATTTTAAAGATGATATGATGGACTTAATGGATACGAGTTCTCAAATTTAAGAGACACTAGGAAGGAGCTACAATGTTCCTCATAATGGCGAAGATGATCTCATGGGCGGTAAGTTTGAGGATCCGTAGAAACTATAAGCTCTTTGTATGTTTCCTATATCTTACATTTTGTTCTAATAGTGAATTTTTCAGAGCTTGATGCTCTTGAAGCTGACATGAAAAACGAGATTGTAGCAGATCGGAAACGAGACTGTAGCAGATGCAGTACCTTCCTATCTCCAACCTGGTATGTACTTAAGTTGTTTGTGTAAAACATATTTTGGGTTATGATGTTTGTGTAAAACATATTTTGGGTTATTAATGATATCATATTCTAATCCAAATTTCTATTCTGCAAAATAGGGCTCAATTCGTGTCAATTTAGACATAACAATAATTTACTACCATGACAACATATATTATCACATTTAAAGAACTAGTACAAAACCATAATTCATATCCTTAATAATTAGTTATAACAAAATAAATTAAAGCATTTCAATAATTCTATGAATATAACATAGCATAACAAGTAAAAAACAACGTTATCATATAGGCCACATATCATAGCACGACAAAAAACGCTATAATATGGGTGCGGCCTATTATAGCTGGCACCAACATAGCGTTTGATAATTCGCTATCAATGACATATAATATCATATTTCTATAGCTAACAAAACCCATATTTCTTGTAGTGCTAAAAACTCTAAAAGCCCAAATAAAACTACAAAATGTGGAAATCACTTGTAAACCATTAGAAAACACGTTAGAACACCATGAAACGATACATAAAATATAGCTTAATTGGTGTAAAAACCAAGTTATATTAACTCCTCCAAACTTAAAGCTTTATTTGTCCTCAAACAAAACATAGATCTAAGTTAGGAAATAAGTTTGGTGATTTAAAAAAAACTCAGTGATTGTCCTTCTAAACCATAAAAGTGGATATGAATTAGTTTGAACCCAGTCTAGAAAATTCTCACCAAAGCCCTACAAAACTAGTAAATAATGCCATCTTATAGAATTAAAACTATCTAGACTCCAAATCAGGTCAAATAGCTCTATATATATTTTTAATGGTGGTATGTGAATTTCTCATCAGAATAGTTAACCACAACTAACGAGACTAGGTATTAAAAGGCATTTTATTGGTGAAGCTAAAAGTATTTCGGGTTACCGTTTTTGTTTTTCTCTAGGATGCTAGATATCACATAAACCAGCAAGAGGGAATGGAACTGTTGATGTCCACAACCCTCAGTCACTATTTCACAAGTCAGCTACTCCTTCCTCCTTCTAATTTCTTCATGTTTCTTCACCCAGACTTAGATGTTTCTGTGGGGTCTTTTATAGAAACGGCTCCTAGAAATCTTTGTTATCAAAGCATTGCTTGCCTTGGTTTTATTTTTGTTTACTCATGACTCTTTTTGGATTTTATTTCTTTTTTCCTTCCTTTATTCACATTTTTCGGAATATGGAGCCGCTTTATGAATTTTACCAATTTTTATGAGATGATGAAGGCAAAATGATGTAAGATCCAATGATGGTCTTACAAACAAACCGATGGTGGGAACAAGAAGCTGGTCGGACGGAAGCTCTCTTATTGGACCAATGACAGGACGAACGGTGGGGCACAAGCATCTGGCCGTGGGGAGATCTATGTTGATTCCGTGGATAGTGTATGGAACAAGTAACAATTAGATCTTCGAGCAAAGGGCAACCTCTCAAGCTTAAAGGGACCGACAGCCGTTAGGCAATAAATAACTCTAGGTTTTTGTGTAACGATAACTTAGTGTTAAAAAATCATTACAAAGGGTTTTTATAGTTTAGGTGTAAAAAAATAACAACTAATAACAAGGCATAATGGACCTGGCTGAAATCATAAAGAAAACAAAAGAAGGGAGAGACAAGCCGACTTTCTCTTTCTCATGAAACGGGCCTCAGATTAACTCGTTAAAAACCTTACAAAGAAAACCCATTTGGGACAAAAATTTGCAAGGGAAAAAGTATAACCTTTGGCCCAAAGAGATTGCATAGTCTAAGGCTCAACGGACGGGATGGTGCATATCACAAATGGGCCATTACGCATGGTCCATTCAGCTGTTGGGCTAAGCCAAATGGATGGGCTTAGTGTGGTCGTGTGGTCTTGATGGTCTTCTTCTCTAGAGTGTACTCCTTGATGGAAATGGCCTTGATCTGGATTAATGGCCCGGTAGCTTCAGTCGGTCTCGTCTCTATCATCTTTTGAGTCATTTGGTTTAGTAAGGGCTGATTGTGGGCCAACTGGTCCAAATGCTCCATAATTTCTTATATGCTGCTCCTGGTGATCAAATGCTCCATGGCTCGGTTTAATTCTTCTCTGAGCTTTATTTGGCCTGTCCGTGGTGCGGTCCTCATAGCCGAGAATGACTATGCCGGTTCGGTCTGATCCAACATGTCCATTCGGTCGTATTGATTTCCTCATCATTGCGACTCTCTTGAGAAGGTTCTGTTTCAGGATGACAAGTAGTGGAAAAGAGCAGCTTCTCCAAATTTCCCTCCATAAATGGCTGAGGAACTTTGTGTCTTTGTCTGAGACAATGGTTCGTGGAAGTCCGTGTAACCTCAAAACTTCTCGGAAAAACAAGTTAGCCGTATGAGTGCATCGCTCATCTTAGCACATTGTATGAAATGGGCCATCTTTGAGAACCGGTCAACCACCACAAAAATGGAGTAAGAACAAATTATTATTAAGTTAAGACGTACAAGATGAAGTGTTGAGACTATAATAGGAACTTGAGTGGTTGCTTGAAGAGCAGAAGGTGGTTATCAGCAAAGATGTTCTTTTCGGAATGTGTAATGATATCAACTTGATACATTCACTCAACTTTCTGTCGCATTTTAGTTAAGGATTATTAGGAATAGAAATCCTTAACACGAAATCCATAGAAATTTCTACCCAAGTCTTGTTAGGAATAGGTAAGGGCATATAAAGACCGTAAGGATGTGACCTAGACTTGGTTCTAAGGCATGTGATGCATTTGGAATAGAATCTCTCCACGTCTCGTTTCTAATGAGATAAAAAGAAGGGATCGACCAAGACGCTCAGTGTCTTGTCCACGCCAAAGTACCCTATCAAGCCGCATCCATAAGACTCACAGATCAGAAGCTCTCTCATAGAGCCTTGAGAAATGCACAGTTGTTTGTCTTGGAACATAAATCTTTCATGAATAGTCTCTTAACCCCCCTTATTGCATTCCTGAAAAATCACACCAAAATCAGGATCATCTTCATAGCTTTCTTTGATATGACAGAAAACCATGACTTTGGCCTCCATGGTATCAAAGTGTATCGATGGGATAGGGTGTAAAGCCCCTTTCCCATTATCCGCTGACCGACGAGCTGACCGGTCAACAATTAAACAAGAACATGACCAAGTCGAGCACGAGCAAGTCAAACGGGAAAAGTTCGTCACAAGACGAAGCCAAAGACAGATCTGTTTGAGGCAAATGCTCGCATTGACCCATCCTTGACCCCGCTGTCCTCACTTCCACAGTACAAAGCTTCACAACCAGTACTGTTTCCGTGAGTTGTGTCGGTTCGGACTAACCAATATATTAGGGAAGCATGTTCATTACTGAGTAAATAAACGTCTACAAAACGTTTACCGAATTACAAAACAATTTTGCCATTCAAATACAACAACCAAATCACAATACAAAATGGCACCAAAGCCGAACCGATAAAACACAAACATCGAATCAAAAGCCCGCCACAAGTTATCCCGAAACTACACCGAGGACCTCCCGTGTCCGTCGCTGCTAAACCTGAAAACACACAAAAAGAGTTTAATGAGCGATCTACGATCACCCAATGAGACAGCTCGCCAATACGGCTTCTAGTCTATCTAATATCTACAAATCCTTGCCCAAAAATCCCAAAATAACAAACAACAAAGATAACGGTCGATCACGTACTACCATGACATGATAAACCCACAACACACAAGCACTTTCCAAAAGAAAGAGAAGCGATTAAGGAAATTGGGAGCACTGCGGCACATGCTCTCGAATGGGACTCGATCTGTCTACAAAAACACACACACACGCCATTTACGATGTCGGTAACTTCCATGGGTCTACATAGCTACCGACAAGGTAACTAACCCACGACACCCATATGTAAACACGAAGTCTCACGACCTAGGACACAGTTCTCAGTCCATCGATACACAGTGACTCGGGCTACCCCACGGTAACCTAAGTTTCCATGCGATTCGGCCCTAGGACATGACCCCGTATTCTCCGAACCACACACCTACCAGCATCACTCAATAGGTTAACACCATAACCAGAATCACCACCCGAAGGTACACGATCCGATTAGGCAGCTACCCGAGGATCCAATCGGGTCGGAAGTACCGAGACGTATTCAAAAACCTAGACTTGCGGGATCTAACGCACCCTAGAGTCCTAGTGCATAAACGTAAACATGCAGACTCGCTGGGACTCTAGCACCAATCACAATAATCAACAACAAAAATAATAGCAACACAATATCCCACAAGCCTATCACACACACGCCAACACCTCCACTCTGACTTGGTGCCGTACTGAGTCAGCAACTACAAACTTAACCGGCCCCATGACCGGATTAAGTGTCCACAAGGACCGCTCGGCCCAACACCGAGACGATCTCACAGGCCTGCACAGAAAGCTCAACAACAACAACACACAACAACACAATCAACCACACAAGCAAGCATATTAGGGTTTCTAACATCTTTTAATTCATTCTTTCCCGCTACCCTGGATTAGCGGATTGCTAACCCGTAGACGGCACACAACTCATTCTCGTCCGCTACCTTGGATTAGCGGACTGCTAACCTGTAGACGGCACATTGAACAAACAACTTCTTAATTACTCTTTCCTAAGTATCTTTCATAACTCCTCGATCCGTCGGTTTAGAGTTAGTAGCTTACTAAACTCCCCGACATATCATGATTAACTTAATTCATTCATTTAATAACCATTTACTCATTATTAAACCTAATCCCAATTCCGTTACATACTCTATACGTTTGTTTAAGTTTCACTTCCGTATTTTAGTATCGTCTTAATTCCCGTATATAGATTCTTTCAACATCGTACTTATTACATAGATATGCATAGACGGTCCTAACCATGAAACGTCTATATGAATGCATCAATCAACTTTCTAACAACCTAACGGTAATCAAGGTTTAACCATTAACCCTAAATTCCTAGCATGAATCTCGATTACCTATCCGGTTTACAGTTAACTCAACAATCTCAATCATCACTCAATTATTCGAATACGGCTATGCAAACCCTAGATCTACGGTTTCTCGGTTCCCGGTCTATATGCATTTAACTACTTTATAGTTTTGAGCCGGCTCACAGTGAATTAGCGCGGAATGGCGGATCTGACGCGGAATGGCGGATCTGACGCGAAATGGCGGATCTGACACGGTATGAATCCCGATTCCCCGAACTGAACTCCGAACACACCGATAAGAATCTCGAACACTCCTGAATCATTGAACGGCCATTGACCGAGCGTTGACTGGCTCGGTTTCAGGCGTTGACCGGCGTTGACCGGTGACCACTTCTGACTGTTGACTTGTCTTGAACCGGTTAACCCAACTCTGAACCGGCTGAACCACCAAACCAAATCACAATTGACCGGTTTAGTTAAACCGGATCAAAGTCAACCGTTGACCGGCGTTGACTTTGGCTTTGACCGGTTTAAACTAAACTGATCTCAATGCTGCACCAACCCAAATCCATGCTAAACCAATGCTTAACCCTCCTTGATGAACTGGTTGAAGAGACGGCGGTGATTGGGCTTCTCCGGCGGCCGGCTCCGGCGTTGACCGCGGCGGAGCAGCGTTGACCGGCGACTTTCCATGGTTTGCCGGCGACTAAGAAAATCTTCAGACGGTGGAGAATCTTTGAAAAGGTGTTGTGAAGCTTCTAGGAAGGTAAATGATCCGTAGAGAAGAAGAATCACCCAAATAATCCAAAGGTCTCGCCGGCGGCGCCTCTTCCATTGCGGCTCCGGCGAGTTTTCCGGAAACGGCGACAGCAGAGGAGGGCGATGGTTGTAGAGGAGAAAAAGGTGAGTTTTCTGGTTCAAGTGGTGTAAGGATAAAGCTTATAGTTTGGGAGATATGGGCTTTCTTGCTTCATAAGTCTTGAAGAACACTCGATAACATGCAAGTGTTCTTGAAGTTTTCTTGAATCTTCAAAGCTTCTTCTGGGTTTCTGATGAATGCAAAGAGAGAGGAGACCAAGAGAGAGAGGATAGAGTGAGATTCAGATTGAGTGAAATGGTGAGATGAGTGACAAGATGTTAGATTCTTGCATGCAAAAAGATGCATGAACCAAGCCATGCAATGACTCAGCATGAGTGTGGTGGCGCCATCCCCATGAGTCACCTGTCTCTCAGGGTGTTTTTCTGGCCAAACTCCTTCCCTTAAGCCTCCCAAAACATTGCGTAAACCCGTCTCTTCCCGATACCTTGGTTTGTCCGTTTTTGCGTTTAATATTTTAGAAAACCCTCAACCGCTTTTAAAAATCTTCAAATCCCAACAAAACTGATTATCCTTGATTTTAGATGAATTTAGAAACTTGAATCACTTGATTTGGAGTTCCGTAGCTCCGGTTATGAATTTTTGAAGTTTTCTCGGTCTTATCGGTTTCCATTCCCGACAGTCCAAAAAACCCGTTTAAGCTCCGTTTCTTCCACTTCTGGTCTGTAAATGTTCTTTATGTTGAAAACCAAGAACATATGGCCCATCTCGGCTTTCGTCTCAACTTTTGGCAAAATTACCATTTTGCCCCTATACTTTGGCAAAATTACAATTTTGCCCCTAGACTTTGGCAAAATTACAATTTTGCCCCTGTTGACTTTTCTTCTGCCCGTTGACCATATTTTTGGAAACAAGATTTTACATAGGGCGTCAGCCACGATGTTTTCCTTGCCCTACTTGTACTTGATGATGTAGGGAATGGTCTTCATGGACTCAAGCCATTTAGTGTGCCTCCTTTTTAGTGTCATTTGTCCTTTAAGATGCTTCAACGTCTCATGATAAGTGTGGATCACGAATTACTTAGCGAGAAGATATTGCTGCCATGTCTCAAAAGACCTCATCAGGGCGTACAACTCTTTGTCGTTGGTGGGGTAATTGAGGGTAGCTCCACTTAGTTCTCACTGAAGTAAGTCACAAGTCGTCCTCCTTGAGTAAGCACGACTCCAATCCCTAAACCTGAAGCATCACATTCAGTCTCAAATATTCTGTCAACGTTAGGTAAAACCAAAATAAGAAAGTTATTTAAACAGTATTTAAGCCTCACAGAAGGCCTTCTCCTGAGCTGTTCCCCATTTGAAAGCCACACCCTACTTAAAAAATGCAGTAAGAGGGGTTGCTACGGTTCTGAAATCATTGACGAATCGTCGGTAGAAGCTGTCTAGGCCGTGAAATCTCCGGACATGTTCAATGCTGGTGGGCTTTGACCACTCCTGTATAGCTTTCACCTTCTTATGGTCGACCGGAAATCCCTGCAAACTTACAACAAAGCCTAGGAAAACAATATGATCATTGCAGAAAACACACTTCTTTAGGTTAGCATAAAGACCTTTTTGTATAAAGAGCCTCTATTACTTGCTCAAGGTGCATTACGTGGTCTAAAAAACACTTGCTATATATTAAAATATCATCAAAGTAGACAACCACAAACTTACTGATGTAGGCCTTGAGACTTGGTTCATGAGCCTTATGAGCATACTTGGGGCGTTTGTAAGACCGAACGACATAACAAGCCACTGGTAGAGGCCTTGCTTCGTCTTTAAGGACGTATTCCATTTGTCACCTTCTTTCAACCTCACATGATGAGATCCACTCCGTATATCTATCTTTGAAAAGACTGAGGCTCTGTGCAGTTCGCCCAACAAATCATCTAGACACGGTATGGGTTGTCTGTACTTTTTGCTGATGTTTTTGATGGCTCGGTAGTCTATGCACATCCTCCAGGTTCTGTATTTCTTAGGCACCAATAGAACTGGAATGGCACAAATGCTGAGAATATCACGTGTGTATCCCTTAAACACGAGTTCTTGAATCTGCTTCTCCAGCTCCTTATATGTAGGCCGAGTGGTTTGATAGTGCTGAATTGGGCACAAGGTCGATCTGATGCTCAATACCTTGGATTGGGGGAAGGTCGGCTTGAATCTCGTCTAGGAACACGCCCTTAAACCTGTCCAACAAAGAAACTACTATTTGGGGCAGTTCTAGATTACTAGGACCATAATGCAAAACCTTCTTAAATACCATTAGTATCACCTGCGTGTTTTGACTTATAGCTTCAGAAATGGAACTTGAAGTAATAAGAAAGTTGGTCGCAAGGCGTGACTGGTGCGAGCATGGATCTCCAAAGGCGTGACTGGTGCGAGCGTGGATCTCAAAACTTACACCTTGTTATCTTTTGCAAGTTTCAGTTGCATTTCGTGGATCTCCAAAGGCGTGACTGGTGCGAGCTTGTATTTGCGTTTGTCATGGCTGAAGGAGTAATGATTGGTACGTCCATTGTGTAGGGTCTCCTTGTCGAACTGCTAGGGCCGGCCAAGAAGTAGATGACTGAATTACATGGGCACAACATCACACACCACATGGTCACTGTATTGACATGCACTGAATGATCAGCTATATGTACCTATGTATCATCGTTGAGCTACCTAAATTGGTTTGGCTGTGGATGATTTATGAAATTGAGACCTAGCTTATCAATTATGTACCAGCTAGAAACGTTACCACATAAGCCTCCATCTATAATGATGCTACATACATTGTCATTCATAGTATATTGAGTATGGAAGATGTTTACCCATTGGATCGTCTCGGGATCTACTAGTGCGCTGAGGGCTCTCCGGATCACCAACATCTCTCCAATGTCTGGGTATTCAAAGGGGGTACCCGGGTCAAACTTCTCTCTTCTTCTTCTTGCTCTTCCTGAGACTTGTACTCTCCAGTCGCAGTAACGATCATGATCCATCAGTTGGGGCGTTCTCGGGCCATATGTCTTTTCCCTGACATTTAAAAAAATTAATGTCTCTAGCACTAGAGGTACTCAGGAACTTACCTGTCATGGACTAGTTAATTTAGGAGCCTCGTTGTTCGTTTTCTTGAACCCCGACTTGACTTTAACGGCCTTGACTTTGTCTACAGCCTTAGGCGTTGGAGGCGTCCATCTTGAGTTGCTCCTAGCTCGGCTCGTAAAAGCTGCCTTCCGCTTGATTGGTCTGCTAGGCCTGAATGCACATTTGAAGTAGCTCAGAAATTCAGTGGTATGGTTGTATCTTGACCTTCTGCCCAATATGATCGTGCAGGCCGTCGATAAACTGGGCCATAAGAGTCTCTTTCGAGTCATCTAACTCGAGCCGGTTCCGTAGTTTCTCAAATTCCCTGAAATAACCTTCTACAGAACTGCTTACCTTCACAAGCTTCTGAAACCATTTATGTAAGTCCCTGTGGAAATGTGGGATACGTACTTTCATCTCAGACCATATTTCATAGCACCCCAGGTGGTTAGATGTTCGTCTCCGCTCGGAACATTCTTGTCCCACCAAGATAATGCGTGTTCCGTGAGCTAGGCTTCTGCTAAGGCCACCATTTATGTTCGTTGTAAGCATAGTATTCAAAGATATATTCTATTCTCCATTTCCATTCTAGATACGCCTCGAGATTGACATTTCCTGCAAAAGTAGGAGCAGTCAGATTCACGCCGTTATGAATACGCTGCTGTATCTCATCCTCTCGTATTCGGCCCCAGTGGACAGGATCTCTAGGTCGGTGTAAGGGTCGATGATTCTGGCTGGGCGGATCGTCCTCGAGCTCCGGCATGTCCTCGTCTGTGTCCTAGAGCGGCTCGGATCAAGCATGTTGTCCTCTCATGGATGGAAGCGAGCTAGACTCTCGATTACATTCTCAATTGAGGGTTGCATTGGTGCTGGTTGAGGCTGCTGTTTAGGCGCGGGTGGTTGCTGAACCGCCGGTTTCTCCAGCCGGTTCATGTGCTCGCCGAGGGCTTGGATCGCTCCGAGCAGTTGGGCCAAATCCATTGGTCCGTTGTTGTTGCCCATATGTGATCGTTCCTGCAAACAACACTAGACTAAAAGGATCAACTACAAAAGGAAATGTAAAACAAGCAAAACACAAAAGAGGCGAACTACAAAAAGGCAAAAACGCAAAATGCAAGAGAAATGGAAATTATGCAATTTTAACTAACCGTTTTTTTATTTGACTAAATGATGCAGGAAAGAATAGATGCAAGAATCAGGTAATACCTTAAGACAAGATGCAAACAGGAAACTCAAACTAGGAAAGGATAAAAATCGGATGCCATTGATGCAATGATGACTTCTATGATTTTTTGTCAACTTAGATGGCAGCTAATGCAAACTAAATAATGGCAAGTAAAACCAGATGGTATGAATGGAAGTGATAACATGACACAACTCGGAACAAGTATCCAAAGCAAACAAGACACTATCGGCTCGGGTAAGCCCTAACCGATTTGATGATCAACAAAAGGCCGCGAATGCAACTAAGCCATATTCCTTTTTTAATTTATGATTCAACAAGATTATAGACTAACAACCTAAACTATTATGATGCAATGACGGTTAACAAATGCAAAAAACAAGCAAAAAACTTCGACAATAAGCAAACACAATAATCGAATCTACCAAACAAGCACTCTTTCTTTTTCTTTTCTGATTTTCTTATGAAACATAAACAATAGTATAACAACTTAAGCAGTCTAGAACCAAACAAAGCAATCAATTATGCAAAAAAACAGAAAGAACAACTAAACACAAGAAAGGAACATAAGTGGTTAAGAAATCACCCTAGTGATTCTATATGCAGGCATGACCTATACAAGTTCAATCAAAAAAAAAAAATTAAGATGGATTATGCAATAACAGAAGAAAATAGTCAAGTATAATTATGAATGAACTAATGCAATTGGTTTTTGTTTTTTGACATATGGATGCAAAAACAAAGAAGAACAAAAGAAAAAGCTAAAGGAAAAGACATAGCCAATCATGTAGGAACCTTATGCTCTGATACCACATTATGTAAGACCCAAGGATTGTCTTACAAACAAACAAGTGGTGGGAACAAGAAGCTGGTTGGACGGACGCTTTGTTCTTGGACCAAGAACAAGACGGACAGTGGGGCACAAGTAGCTGGCTATGGGGTACTCTCTGCTGATTCTGATGGATCAAGTAACAATTAGATCTTTGAGCGAGGGGCAACCACTCAAGCTCAAAGGGACCAGCAGTCGTTAGGCAATAAAAAACTCTAGGTTTTGTGTAATGATAACTTAGTATTAACAGATAGTTACTAGGGGGTTTATAGTTTAGGTGTCGAAAAATAAAAACTAAAACCAAGGCATAATGGGCATGGCCGAAAAAAATCATAAAGAAAATAAAAGAAGGGAGAAACAAGACGGCTTTCTCTTTCTCATGAAACAGACCTTTTCCTCATTAAAACCTTGCAAAGAAAACTCATTTTGGAAAAAAAAATTGCAAGGGAAAAAAGAGTATAACCTTTGGCACAAAGAGATTGCACGGTTTAAGGATTTGGCCATTATGATGAAGAACACAGATGGGTCGTTGGTCTTGAGCATGGGACATTAGGCTGATCATTAGGCTGAGCCAAATGGATGGGCCTTGTGTGGTCGTGTGTTCTTGATGGTCTCCTGCTCCAGAGTGTTCTCCTTGATGGAAATGGCCTTTATTTAGATTGGATGGCCTAGTAGCTTCAGTCGGTCTCGTCTCGGTCATCTTGTGAGCCAATTGGTTTATTACGGGCTGATCATGGGCCAGCTGGTCCAAATGCTCCGTAATTTCTTATATGCTGCTTCTGGTGATCAAATGCTCCATGGCTTGGTTGAATTATTCCTTGAGCTTTATTTGGCCTGATTGTGTATGTGGTGCAGTCCTCATAGCCGAGAATGGCTCGGCTGGTTCGGTCTGATTCGAATGGTCCAGTTCGGTTGTGTTGATGTCCTCATCACAAAGAAAAAACTTATTATTGTTGTTTTGTCTCTACCCCAATATCTTCAGTGGCTCAGAACTGTGTCGTTCCTCTCTCATCAGCGTTTTTGCACATATTCACATATCAATAAACAAGAGAGAATGCATGAGGTTCAAAAAGATGGTTAAGTTTTGGGCAGGGAACCAACTAAAGGTGAGATGGCCATTTAGGGACAACAGAGAGTGGTAAAAAGAGTGATGAAAGAGAGTAGTGAAAAGGTGAAAGATGTCATGAATGTGGTTCATCGTAAAGCCTAAAACTTAAGATGAGAAATAATTAAGATCGGGTATATTATATATTATAGGCTATCATATCCTTCAGAGGAAATCTCTATAGAGAAAATCCATCAGGCTGATGTCATAGAAACAGAACTCTAGCTACCGCCTAGTTTAGTATTGAATCTCAAAATAGCTGTCACTGTGAATATCGTAGAAGCACACATGTCGAAATCATCGTAGTTTTGTGTCCTCACACCTACTTAAATCCAAATCAATAAGCAAATCATAGTTTTTTAATTAAAAAGACTCGATAAAAACGAAAAACTGGATAAATATCCTCCCCAAACTTAAATCACAATGTCCCCAGTGTGAAAAGTGGTGAAAGGATGGGACATATTAGAAAAATTCTAAAACAAAAAATAAAAGCAAAAAAGAGTAAAAGTGGGGATAGAATGATGAAACTATTGTTGGGATTATGTCCTGAAATCACATTGTACTCACTCTAGAGATAGTTGTATTGTCGAGATCGGACAATTCATGTGATACTGGGTAATCATAATGTTTTGCTAGAAACCGCTTATGACAAATGAGTTGTAACTCAATTCCAGTATCGTGTGAACCTACAGGGTCACACACCTAAGCAAGTTGGACATAGTCCATATGGGATTGATCATTGGCATATGATATGATCGATGTGTATTGGATATACATCGAATATAAGTTTTAAAAGAGGTGTATCGATCGACACCATTGGGTGCGTCGGTCGATACAGGACGTGTGTCGATCGACACCACTAAGTGTGTCGGTCGACACAAAGGCGAAACCGAGACTGATGTTTCGGTTCACTTTAAGGTCGATATATAAACGCGTTTTGTACATTCGACCTAAAAGATCGTGTGCGCCGCCCAGAGTGTTTTCTCAGAGAGAAAACACAGAAACCTCAAAGAAACTGAGTTCCCAGGAGATCCGAGCCCCGGTACTAGCATCCCGGCGGATTCCAGCTTGTGTGCGTGTGGACTATCAGTAGAGGCGCAGCATCTGAGGCGCTCCAGAGATCTCGTTTGCCTGACCCTATTCCGCTGCCAGAACAAGGTAAACGCAAGATCCATCCATGATTCAATTAACTAGAACCTAGATCCTAGGCTATCTGGAACTCGCGAGGATTCTGAATACGGTAGAATTGGCTCGAAGTTCCATCAGTGGTATCAGAGCCTTAGGGTTTAATCATTGAATCTGAAGCATATAATTCGAAAACTGATGTATTTGAATAGATTTATGCTTGATGTTCTATGTTTTGTTCAAGAAAAACTCGTCTGTTTTTGTCTGTGAATCGAAACAAAGAATCTGTGATTTCGCACAGTGTCGATCGGTGTCGGTCGACACAGAGTGGCGAATTCGACAGAATCGGCGGCTAGGGTTTTTCGCGAAGAAAAACCGAGAGCCTTCTGTGTCGATCGACACAGGTTGTGTATCGGTCGACACAGAACAAATTCGGTCGACACAGACCAAGCGAATGGTTAATCGGTTCAATTGGATTGGACCGGTTATCATGCTTGTTTAAGTCCGAATAGATCGGTTTAAATTGGATGAATTGGTTCAATTGGATTGAACTGATTATCTCAATCAGCATAAACCGATGGTTTGAATCAGTTTGATTGGATAATACGGTTCAATGGAATTGGACCGGTTATCGCAATTAGTTGAAACTGGTTTAAACGGTTTAAATTGGATGAATTGGTTCAATTGGATTGAACTGATTATCCCAATTAATATAAACCGATTGGTTAAGATCAGTTTGATCTGATAAGTCGGTTCAATTGGATTGAACCGGTTATCAAAACTGTCTTCGGTTAAGGTCTATGTCGACCGTCACACACGGGTTGTGTCGATCGACATGACCGGTTCGATGAACCAGGTTAATTGGATTAACCGGTTATTGAAATCCGGTTTTGTTTGGTGGTGTCGATCGACAGACAGAGTCTACGTCGATCGACACAGTGCTCGAAATTTTAGTTATTGAACCTTGAATTTGCAGAAGCCAAACTCGACCTAAACCTTGATCAAAGCTTAGCTTCAATATGGTCACCTGTCAAGACTCATTTCGTTGTGTGATGGTCTAGCCAAGAGTTTGGTGTCCACAATTACGTGAGTAAGGCAGATAGTTATGTTGATGGATTTGCAGTGCTAAACATCAACAATAACATGACCTAAGAGATTGATCTGCTAAACTTTTTGGGTTTTAGTTTCCTCAACTAAATATCAAGTAACCTTGATGTCTTGCCCAAATCTTGTCTACTGTCAGGACTTGTGTCGTTTGTTGGATAATCTTGGAGTCCTTGGTATCCACTGCAACATGAGTAAGACAGGTGGTCATTGACAGACTTGCAGTGCAACTGTCAGTGATCACAAGACAGAAAAGATTGGTTTTACTTGACTGGGCTATCGGAAGTTCTGGGCCCGGAGACATCAGAGTGGATTAGACATAGTTTGTCTCATCCACAACCAAGAGTTGTACTGTGTACAATTAGCAATGATTTTCTTACCTAGATAACTAAAGTCTGAATAACGGCGAGTCGCCCACTCGAATTTTAGTAATCTGAGGATCTTGTATCATTATATTCATAGAGGAAACATTGTTTGAATATAATGCGAGTTTTCTTATTAGATAAGATTTCTCATCATATACATAACTAAATCTTTGTTTTTCTTGGATTTCAGCTTATGTCTATGACTACTTTCTCGTTGCGATCCGTCCTTGAGAAGGACAAGTTAAATGGATCCAACTTCCTGGATTGGTATCGGAATCTGAGATTCATTCTCAAGCAGGAGAGCAAGGACTATGACCTTGAAAAAGCTCTTCCAGAAAGACTTGAGACCAATCGCTCGCATGCAGTATATAATGCTTGGAATAAGCATTATATTGATGTGGTAGATGTGCGTGGTCTGATGTTGGCTACCATGAACTCGGATTTGAAGAGTCAATACGAGAGCATGGAGTCGCCAATAGATATGATCACCAGCCTGAAACTGAAGTTTCAGGATCTGGCACGAGTTGAGAGATTCCAGATGGTGAAGTCTCTCACTGGGTGCAAGCTACCAGAGGATGCTCCAGTAAGTCCTCATGTCATTAAACTGATGGGTTACATTGATAACCTGGGGAGACTGGAATGTCCTGTCAGCTTAGAGTTGGCCACTGACATCATTCTACAGTCACTGCCGTCAAGCTATGACAAGTTCATTAAGAACTATATCAAGAAATGCTTGACGAAGACGTTGACTGAGCTGCATGGTATGCTCAAAACAGCAGAGAAAAACATCATAAAGGGTAGAGGCAGGGCCGTCCAGATTTGGAATCAGGATAAGCCTGTGTCATCTTATAAGCCCAAGTCCGGCCCATCTGGTGTTAGAAAATGCTTCTACTGCGATGAGTCAGGGCATTGGAAGAGAGATTGCATTAAATTCTTGGAAGACTCACAAGAGATGAAGAAGATGTATGGTACTTCTTCTTCAGGTATTGTGTTATTAATTCAAGTTCTACGTAAGTATTGGATACTAGTTGTGGTACTGATATTTTTGAAATATGCAGGACCTAAGCGACAAAAGAACGTTGAAGAAAGGGCAAGTGGAACTGCGTGTCTGGTATGAAGCAATGGTTGCTGCATGAGCCGTAGAGATTCTCCACTTGTAGGAGCCTTTCATACTTGGTTTTAGAAATTAAGTAATTGCTACTATGTATCTGCCTTGTGCAGAAATGTCTTTCATTTTCTTGTAAAGAATTTGGATGTTTTTCATTTTGATAAAAGACAAGTTTTGTTCTTTAGATCTTAATGAAATATAATATGGTAGCACCCCGTTTGGAATGGGTTTTATATCTCAAACCAGCGAAAGTTAGAATATAACACAAATACTGAAAGTTTAAGTCTGATGACTCGAACTCGACTTTTCTTTGGCATAGTCGTTTAACCACATAGAGTGAAGCAGATTCAGAAGTTCCATAGTTTTGGACTCATTTGATTATAAATCATTTGAGATATGAATTCTGTTCACTGGACCAAATGACTAAGGCCCTTTTTAGCAGAGCTAAAAGAAACGGGCCAAAGGCTTATTGGGCCTTACACATACTGATGTATGCGGCCCGATGAGCATTAGTGCCAAAGGAAATCCTCTGTACTTCATTACCTTATTGATGGCATCAATAAGTATGACTGTGTTCATTTGATGAGACACGAGCAGGAATCCCTTGAGGAGTTCCAAGATGAAGTGTAGAACAAATTTGACAGAAGTATTGAGATCCTCGATTGAATCGCGGAGGAAAATACTTGAGTCAAGAATTGGGTGATCATCTGACAGAATGAATCGGATCTTATTAGATATGCTCTGATTAATGATGAGTCACAGGAATCTTCCATAACCATTTAAGAATACGTTCTAAAATGTCTATGTTTACGCTAAATAAGTTTCTGTCAGAATCAGTGAAAAACACCACATTGGATGTGGACTGGGTGATTTCCAAATTTGTTTTTCTGATTAATTGGGATTGCAAGGTTTGTGTAAGACAGTAGTCAACAAACAAACTTGAACCCATATCTGATAAGTTCTACCTCGCTGGTTGTCCTAGGGAAACCGAGGCTTACTACTTTTATAACTGATCCGAGAACAAAGATTTGTTGTTTGGAACTGTGTCCTTTGCGGAAGATCGTACTTTCAAAAGGAACAGTGGGAGTAAAAGTACACATCGAAGAAATTCGATAAACACAGGAGGCTGCTCAACCTGTTGAGGGAAAGCAGCGGTGAGATCTACAAAGTGCTGTAGGATCTGCACCTGTGGAGCCTGAAATTCGCAGATCCGAAAGGATCCGTCACTAACTCGAGAGTGAATTCTCGTAACCAATTGTCGTGATCTATCGATCATTGAAAAGTGACGAGCATGCGAAATTCAAAGAAGCGATGGTGAGCCCCAACTCCGAAAATTGGCTGGGTATGCATGTTAGCTGTATCGATCCATTTCTGGATTGAAGCAAACATCTTGGAGTTGGAATCAACATTCTGATAATGTGGTCAAAAGTTTTGACTTAATCAGAAAGAAATGAAACCATGCGTTTACAAGAAGACTAGTGGGAGCGTAATTGCAATTCTCACACTGTATGTAGATAACATACTTAATCTCATAAACGACGTTCCGACGCTAAAGTCTTGTCAAGATTTGGGTCGGAAGTCAAGTTTAACAATTGACATGGGAGAAGGCCGTGAAAGTTCTTGGAATAAGGATCCATTGGAATGGATCAGAAAGGCTAATTGGATCATGTCAAAATCCTTATGTTGATAAGGTATTGGACAGTTCCAATATGCATGATTCCAAGACTGGCTTCATACCAAAGGTCTTATGGCAATAATCTAAGCGAGATGCAGTGTCTTGGACACTGGCTGAGCTAGTAACAATATTAGCAAGATGAAGTGTTTTGAACACTAGCTGAGCTATTATTAATGAGTGTGATTGCTAATGCTGCTGCAATAGAATCC
Source organism: Orychophragmus violaceus (assembly GCA_030180135.1). Lineage (NCBI taxonomy): Eukaryota > Viridiplantae > Streptophyta > Magnoliopsida > Brassicales > Brassicaceae > Orychophragmus > Orychophragmus violaceus. The sequence continues at coordinate 54,505,940 of CM058240.1, read as the reverse complement.
ATCATGAATGCCATATTTTGCGCTCGTCTAGATGCAGCTTACGCATAAAGCATGACGAGAAAATACCAAAATGTTCCGGTTATAGTCACTGAGCGGTTACCAGAAATATCCCAAGTGTTTGATGAACTCTAAGGATAGTTTCGTGGTGAACTGAGGAAGTGACGAACCAGTTGAAAGTAGTTAGACGGACAAAGACGATTCCCGGTTCCCACCTGGTTATGTCTCTTTGTCTGAATAGCGGCGCTATCTGTTGGAAAGGCTCCAAGCAGTGGACCGTAGAATAGTGCTTTTATCTGAATGGCGGTGTGGTTTGTTGGAATTGTTTCAAACAAAACACCGCAGACTCTCCCACAACCTAAGCACCAGATTTATTCTGTTGCTGTAGGTATAAGATATCTGAAGAGATGATCTTGATTCTAGTGGGAGTAATTCTAGTTATGTTGTAATCTTTACATAGACATGCTATGGTAGTGTTTATGTAAGTCAAACTGACATCGGTATTATTTAATTATTGGATAATTAAATAATGGTCCCAAAGTACTTTATGGTCATCATATAGGTCATCAAGTTGAGGACTTGATCATGAAACCCTATAAGTAAAAGATGACATAAATTATGATTGTCCCTAGTCGAGGTTATTGAAATGGGGCACCAATAACCGCGTGAGACTAGTATGTGAGGTGACTGTTGACTAAGTTTCATGGAGTCAATGATATGAATATCACAGTCAGTCACATAGATATATGTTGGTGAACATATGATCGGACATGACCCGCTAATGAGAACTCCACAGGATAGTTATATCAGTGTCATGGGAGGTTCTCATTACGACTATAGAGTATAGTCCTTAGACCTGAGTTCATCATGCTTTCTAGCATATGAATTGGTGCATTTTGACCTTGTCAAACGTCGTTCCGTAACTGGCGGCTATAACGGCATTGCTTATGCGTATCATGAAGTATGTGTAGAAACAGGGATGGAACAAGATGGGATTTGTCCCTCCTGTATAACGGGAGATAAATATCTCAGGGCCCATCGAAGATTTGATACTGAGAAAATGCATGGCCGTGCTCAAACGAGGTGATTGTCAGTCGTTTGTTTTATCAGTATAGATCAGAAGTTCGATGAACATGATGTTGGCTATAATAAGGATGACACAATATCTTGCCTTATGCCATATCGAGATATAGTGACGAAGGGATTATAGGAATAGATGATTCCAGTACAAGTGGGAGATTGTTGGGATTATGTCCTGAAATCACATTGTACTCACTCTAGAGATAGTTGTATTGTCGAGATCGGACAATTCATGTGATACTGGGTAATCATAATGTTTTGTTAGAAACCGCTTATGACAAATGAGTTGTAACTCAATTCCAGTATCGTGTGAATCTACAGGGTCACACACCTAAGCAAGTTGGACATAGTCCATATGGGATTGATCATTGGCATATGATCTGATCGATGTGTATTGGATATACATCGAATATAAGTTTTAAAAGAGGTGTATCGATCGACACCATTGGGTGCGTCGATCGATACAGGACGTGTGTCGATCGACACCACTAAGTGTGTCGGTCGACACAAAGGCGAAACCGAGACTGATGTTTCGGTTCACTTTAAGGTCGATATATAAACGCGTTTTGTACATTCGACCTAAAAGATCGTGTGCGCCGCCCAGAGTGTTTTCTCAGAGAGAAAACACAGAAAACTCATAGAAACTGAGTTCCCAGGAGATCCGAGCCCCGGTACTAGCATCCCGGCGGATTCCAGCTTGTGTGCGTGTGGACTATCAGTAGAGGCGCAACATCTGAGGCGCTCCAGAGATCTCGTTTGCCTGACCCTATTCCGCTGCCAGAACAAGGTAAACGCAAGATCCATCCATGATTCAATTAACTAGACCCTAGATCCTAGGCTATCTGGAACTCGCGAGGATTCTGAATACGGTAGAATTGGCTCGAAGTTCCATCAACTATATTAATGATTCAGTTGCAGATTCGATCGATAGTTTCATGGCGGTTTGAAATGTTGGATGAAGAACTCCTCATGCGACCGATAATCGGGTTTGTGGAATGGTTTGATGGCTTGCCTGGTTTGGATCGGCTTGGCCTGTTTAGGAGGGACGTTGGTCGGCTTGATGAAGGGCAGCTCGCAGGAGAAACTGGTTGGCCGCAGTCTATTGGGTCATGGTCGCGGGCAGCAGCCGCCTTTTTCTTCCCTTTTTCCTTTTTCTATAGAAAACCTGAAACATGTGAAAACTAAAACCAAAAGTGAAAATGCTAGAAATCCTAAAACAATGAAAAAAATACCTAAATGGATTTCCTCCCACTAATATATCATGGTTTTTATGGATTTTTAAAAATGATATCGGTCTTTATTATTGAGTCTTTTATGCGTGTTTGGAGTCTTTTTAGAGTCCTATACATGTTTAGGTACATTTGGAGCTTAACTGGAGATTCTGGAAGCATTTGGAGCAATTCTGCACTACATAGAGATTTCACATGGAAACACAAAAGGGATGTGAGCAATTTATCTATTCGCAAAAAAATTTGGTTTAGGAAAATTGTGAACGAACGAACCTGAGTAATGCATATTTAGAATTATAGAACTCGTAAAGATATTTGGTTTTCTAGATTTTTAGACATAGTTAATATTCGCAATGAAAGTTGGTTTGTTATAAGTTAGTGTTTGTAGTTCTAGATTTGTTCTTAATTTGATCCCGATTGATTGATTGATTTATATTCCTGATTTTCTGAGAATTTCCTTAGACCTGAGACCTTTTCCATTTAATTAAAAACCATCTATTAACATTTTTGCATTGCTTTATTTTCTTTTGAGTCATTCATGCTTAGCTTAATCGATACTATAAAATCTCTCGTAAGAGTCTTGAGTCTCTGTGGATTCGACCCCTATATACTACCATTGCATTATGTGCACTTGCAGTGAAGCCCTAGGGAATGAAACTTTGAGCATATCAAATTTTTGGTGCTGTTGTCAGGGAATCTTTTGAGTCTTCGATATATTTAAGTTTAGAGTTTAGACTAGGCTTTTGTTTTAAGTTTAATCACATTCGTTATTTTCTTATCGTTCGTGCGTTTCAAGTTTGGCGAAGAACACTTGTATCGATAAACACATACATCTGCATCGATCAACTCAAACATCTGCATCGATCGTCATTGCTCGCCAAATCGGGTAGTGCATGCATAATCGACCAACCAGAAGCAATCCGGATAAACAAATTTTGTTTTTTGATAATCATGAGCTTACCAGGCTAGAATGAACAAAAAAGAAAGCGAAGAAACTAGCTGAGATGTTGAATCCTAACGTTGTGGTATTGGTACGAGATGAAGCTCGTGTTTTGAGAGACCTTGAGGGTAATGTCTACAATAATCAGGGTCGGAAACTTGATGGGGAAGGAAACCCCATAGGTCCAGTTGTTGTTGCGGGTGCATTACAAGCTGCTGGCGCAGTTGGGACAAGGTAATGCGCAAGCTGGAAGGACTCTTGTTGATTACAACATACCTGGCAAGTTCTATGCTAACAGGTATGCGATCAGAACTCCTCCAATTCAGAGTAATAACTTTAAGTTGAAGACGTCCTACTACACTCTTGTTGGACAGCATATGTTTCATGGTCTTCCACATGAGCATCCTATGGACCATATCGAAAGATTTGAGGATCTGGTAACCGGAATGAAGCAGAATGGAGTGAGCCAAGACTTACTGTACTGCCATATTTTCCCACACTCTCTTGGTTTGGAGGCGGCTAACTGGTTAAAGCAGGTGCCAACAGGTACTCTTACAACTTAGGATGCGACCAAGAAGAAGTTTCCTCAAAATTTCTATGATGATGCGAGATCTGACCAACTGAGGGATGGAATCTTCAGTTCAGACAGGGCCCTACTGAAGCCTTCAAGGCTGCTTGGAAACATTTCAAAATGTATCAACGCGACTGTCCACATCATGAATTCTCTGAAGTTCAGCTGCTCGGCATTTTCTTCAGAGGTGTGGAATGGAGATATCAGATGGCATTGGACGCTGCTAACAATGGAAACTTTAACACGAGGTATCCAAAGCAAGCTAAAGAGCTGATTAAGAACTTGGTGTCTAGCATAGCACCAAGAATGCTGATGTGGTTAGTCTAAAGTAGTTTTGCGACTAAATAGCGACTAAAGTAGTTAGTCGCTAATCCGTCGTCGCTAATTTTATTAGTCGCTATATTAGTCGCTAAATTGCGACTATTTAGCAACTATATATATTTTGTTAAAATTAGTCGCTATTAAGACGCTAAAAATAGCGACTCAGTAGCGACTAATTTGCGACTGATATGTGGTTATTTTAGCGACTAATTAGCGACTAATAATAATAATAATAATAATAATAATAATAAAAATATTAATTTTGATATATACTAATTAAATATTAATTAAATAAATGTTGACAAATTATTAATTAAATAAATTAAATTACAATTTAAATAAATTCAATTCTTAAGAAAAAATAAATTAAACAAATACACAAATTTAATTATGTTTTTTTATAAAAACAATTTATAATAAAATAGAAAATTAATTACATTATTGATATTAAAATATTAAACAAACATATGAATGTTTTTTTTATAAAAAAGTAGATCTGGCTGGCTTCACGACGAGGCTACGAGATGAAGCCTCCGGTGGGCCGTCGCCTGAGAGATGAAGCCTCCGGCGTGGCTGTTTGTCCGACATCCTCTTCTTCAGGGTTTGGACCCTTTCTTCCGGTGTTATGGCTGCTCCGAACGTCGTCGGCGTTATATGGCGAGATGAAGCCTCCGGCAAGGCTGTTGCTCCGGCGTCATCTTCTTCAGGCTTTGGTCCCCTCCCTCCGGTGTGATTGCTGCTTCGGGAGTCCTCGGCGTTATCGGGCGAGATGAAGCCTCCGGCGAGGCTGATGCTCTGACACTTCCGTTACTCTTCTCATCTTATGTTACTCTTTCTCATCATCATCTTCAATGACGAGCCTAGATCTCTTCTTATTTACTCAAAGCAAACGAAAATCTGATGTGATAAAGAAATGGAGATGGAGAATCGAAATGGGTTGATGGAGAATCGAAATGATGAGATGGAAGATCGATATTTGAGAGAGATGGAGATGGAGAATCGAAAATGGTTTGACGGCTGGTGTCGTGAGTGTTGGTTGAGGAAGAACTTGAGGGGTACACTTTTTTTTTTAGGTCTAAAGGTGAATTATTTTGGTTAAAAATAATCAATGGTTCAGATTGAAACTTAGATGAGATCTAACAACCCACAATGTTATCCGGGTGATATGAGTTTTAGCCAATAAGAAGTTTTTTGAGTATAGTTAATATTTAGAAATAAAAATTGTTTTAAAATAATATAAATGGTAAAAAACAAAAAAAACAAATTTAAATTTAAAACAGTAAGAGATAAAAAAATATATCTTATAAATAATTTAAAATAATAAAATGAGGATATATAATATCTAAAAATGATTATTAGCATTAGAAAGATTAAAAAAAAAGATTACATGTATTAATTAAAAATGTTTATATATTAGTAAAAATGTTAGTCTGATTATATTATAGTTTTTTGTTCTATGCTTAATTTTTATGTTTGAGACCAACAATTAAGAGTTATAGTTCATAATTTAGGGTTTGGTATTTAAATTTTTGATTTAGGAATAGGGACTTAAGATTTAAAATATGATTTGATTTAAATTTTATTGAAAACATTTTGTAATGGTTATATTTTGTTTATAATATATAATGCTTTATATATTATATTTAGGTTTTAAGTTTAATGTATAGGGTTTGTTGTTTAGGTATATGTTTGGAGTTTATGGTTAAGGTAAATTGATTTTAATTTTCAAAACTAGTATACTTTAGAGAATACGTGTTGGAGTTTTAGTTATTAGATTTATTTTTATAGAGTTTATTGAGGGTTTTAGGGTTTAGGGTTTATTTAGGGTTTAGGGTTTATTTAAGGTTTAAGGTTTTAAGTATTGAACTTAATTTTATATATTACATAGTAATTAGAGTTTTAGTTATTAGATTTTTGTTTATAATTTGGAGTTTTAGGGTTTGTTTAGGGTTTTGGGTATATGGTTTGAAGGGTAATGTTTAAGGTTTTAAGTATTGTACTTAATTTTATATGTGTGTTTAGGGTTTAGGGTATAGGGTTTGAAGGGTAGTGTTTAATATTTTTAGTGTTGTACTTAATTTATATGTTATATAGTAATTGGGGTTTATTTATTAGATTTTGTTTATAATTTAGAGTTTAGGGTATAGGGTTTGAAGGGTAATGTTTAAGGTTTTAAGTGTTGAACTTGATTTTATATATTATATAGTAATTAGAGTTTTAGTTATTAGATTTTTGTTTATAATTTGGAGTTTTAGGGTTTGTTTAGGGCTTATGGTATAGGGTTTGAAGGATAATGTTTAAGGTTTTAAGTGTTGTACTTAATTGTATATGTGTGTTTAGGGTTTAGGGAATATGGTTTGAAGGGTAATGTTTAATATTTTTAGTGTTGTACTTAATTTTATATGTTATATAGTAATTGAGGTTTTATTTATTAGATTTTGTTTATAATTTAGAGTTTTTGGGGTTTCTTTAGGGTTTAGGGTATAGGGTTTGAAGGGTAATGTTTAAGGTTTTAAGTGTTGAACTTAATTTTATATATTATATAGTATTAGAGTTTTAGTTATTAGATTTTGTTTATAATTTGAAGTTTTAGGATTTGTTTAGGGTATAGGGTTTGAAGGGTAATGTTTAAGGTTTTAGTTTAATGTTTGAAAACAATAGATTTAGGATTTTGTCTCAACATTTTCGTCTATCTTTATTGTTTGTGTGGCTGAGGAGAAGTTGTGCCGATGTTTGTATATATAATTTTTTTTGCGACTAATTTACGACTGATTCGCAAAATTAGTTACAAATTAGGTACATCCGGTTCAGAACATTAAAAACGTGTTCTATACCGACTTTTAGCGACTAAAAAATATGGTTTAGCGACCCGCCGAATTTAGTCGCTAAATAGTCGCTATTTAGCGACTATTTAGCGACGTATAACTTGTGGTCGCAATTTAGCGACTAAAGAGCGACTCTTCGCTATTAGTCGCAAAATCAGTCGCAACTTAGTCGCGAAGTAGTAGCAAAATTTAGCGATTTTAGAGTCACAAAAAGCCTGTTTTCTTGTAGTGTAAGGAAGCAGTCAGGTGAAATGTAGATGAAATTCAGATTTCAGAGGTGAAGAATAAGATAGATTATGTTCACAAAATTCTGGTTCGGAAGAAGCAGGTCCAATTTGCTGCAGAGCTAGAGACTTTTGGACCAGTTGATGAGTGTGAGAATGTCAACTACATAGCTGGAACCGATTTTCAGGGTAAGAAATATGGGAATCACGAAGGACACAGTTTTGGTTACAGTCCAAAGCTTGCATACCGGAGACCGTTCACTACAAGAAAATAGGGATTTAGCGACTGTAATTAGCGACTGCATTTATAGTCGCTAAATTTAGCGACTACTTAGCGACTGAGTTGCGACTAACTGTGCGACTAGTAGGATTTAGTGGCTATTGAGTCGCTAAATTGCGACCACAAGTTATTAGTCGCTAAATAGTCGCTATTTAGCGACTATTTAGCGACTAAATTCGGCGGGTCGCTAAACGGTTTCTTATTCAGTCGCAAAAAGTCGGTATATATCACGTTTATATTGTGCCCACGCGTGTAGTACCTAATTTTGTAACTAATTTTTTATACAGTCGCTAAATAGTCGCTAAAATTTATATATATACAAACTTGTAGTTGGCTTCTCCTCAGCCACACAACAAGAAGATAAACGATTTCTAAGATAAAATTGAGAGAAAAACGGAGGAAATCGTTTTTTGAGTCAAAAAATGTCGGGAGATTATAACTACACTAATGGTCGGGAATGGATGTATAACCGGATCGATGCATCAACGGGAAATTTCACGGCAGAATTCATGGCGGGGGTCGATAATCATTTCATCCCGTTTGCAAATAACCAGCCCTTTGCGCAGAGCAACGCCGGTAAGTTTCACTGTCCTTGTGATACTTGCAAGAATGATAAACCTGTTATGTCGGGGAGATTAATACAAAATCATTTGTATAAGAATGGATTTATGCCTGATTATTATGTTTGGTATAAACATGGCGAAGAAGTCGATATGGGTTTAGGAACGAGTTATGCTGATACGACTTGGGTTAGTGGGAGTGAAGGAATGGGTAATGTAGTAGAAGATAGATATGTGGATATGGTGAATGATGCATTTCGTGATAACGTCAATTTTGATAACTATCATCAATATGGTAGTTATCAGAATGTGGAGGAACATGGTAGTTATCCGAATGCGGATGAACCTGTACATAATCATTCAAAAAAATTCTACGACTTGTTAGAAGGAGCGCAAAATCCATGGTTTTCGTGAAGGTCAATCGCAGTTATCCTTAGCTGCTCGAGTCATGCAAAGGAAGGCAGAGCATAACATGAGTGAAAGGGCAGTGGATTCGATATGCGAAATGTTTACGGAGTTTCTACCAGAAGGAAATCAGGCAACCGGTTCACATTACGCGACAGAGAAATTGATGCACAATTTAGGCCTCCCATAACATTCGTTTGATGTTTGCTTAAACAACTGTATGATATATTGGAAAGATGACGAAAGGTTAGATACATGTCGGTTTTGTAACTCACCTAGATGGAAGCCTAACGAGCAACACCGTAGGACAAATATACCATACAGCCGTATGTGGTATATGCCTATTGCTGACAGATTAAAGAGAATGTATCAGAGCGAGAAGACTGCAGCAGCAATGAGATGGCATGCCGAGCACCAGGCCAAAGAGGGAGAAATGTGTCATCCGTCTGATGCGGCAGAGTGGAAATTCTTTCAAGATAAGTATCCCCTGTTTGCACAAGAACCCCGCAATGTTTATCTTGGACTATGTACAAATGGGTTCAATCCATTTGGCATGTCTATAAATCATTCACTGTGGTCTGTGATCTTGACTCCATATAATTTACCCCCTCATATGTGCATGAGTACGGAGTACTTGTTTCTTACAGTGATGAATTTTGGGCCAAAGCATCCACGAGGTAGTCTCGATATATTCCTCCAGCCTCTTGTTGAGGATTTGAAAGACATGTGGTGTAATGGAGTTGATGCATACGATGTGTCCTTGAATCAAAATTTCAATCTAAAAGCAGTTCTCTTGTGGACGATCAGTGACTTTCCGGCGTATAGCATGTTATCAGGATGGACTACCCATGGCAAATTATCTTGTCCATGGTGCATGGATGATACAAAGTCTTTTTTCTGCCGAATGGAAGAAAGACGTGTTGGTTCGACTGTCACAGAAGATTTCTTCCTCAAGATCATCCCATGAGGAAAAATAAAAAAGACTTTTTGAAGGGAAAGGATGCTAGGAATGAGTATCCTCCTGATTCTTTAACCGGTGATCAAGTCTATTCCTACCATTTGCGTCGTGTAAATCCACCAAAAACTAAAGATGTTGGTGGAAATGGTCATGAAGATAAGATGCCCGGCTATGGCAAGAAGCATAACTGGCACAAAGAAATCATATTTTGGGAGTTACCATACTGGAGGGACCTTAATCTTCGACATAATCTCGATTTGATGCATATAGAGAAGAATGTTTTTGACAACATTATAAAAACTCTTATGCGTGTGAAGGGTAAATCCAAAGACAACATCCCATCGAGATTGGATATTGCTAACTTCTGTTCTCGGCCACACTTGCATGTTGATAGTGCTGGTAGAGCTCCATTCCCAGTTTACGCTTTGACAAACGAAGCCAGGAAAAAGTTATTGGAATGTGTGAAGCATGAGGTCAAATTCCCAGATGGTTATGCTTCAGACTTAGCAAGTTGTGCTGATTTGGGTAATGCACAGTTTTCTGGGATGAAGAGTCATGACTGCCATGTCTTTATGCAGCGACTACTTCCATTTATCTTTGCAGAACTCCTAGACAAGAATGTCCACCTTGCCTTAGCAGGTACCAGTTATAGTATTTGGATATATGTAGTTTCGGTTTTGTATTTTGTATTAACCATTTTCTGTTTAAATCTCTTTATATATGATGAAGGGATCGGAGGATTTTTCCGTGACTTATGTTCAAGAACTTTGCAGAAGAGTCGCGTCCAAATTCTAAAGAAAAACATAGTTATGATTCTTGCAATCTGGAGAAGATCTTTCCACCATCATTTTTCGATGTGATGGAGCACCTTCCTATACATCTCCCCTACGAAGCTGAATTAGGAGGCCCTGTTCAATACCGGTGGATGTATCCTTTTGAAAGATTTTTCAAAAAGCTGAAAGGGAAAGCGAAGAACAAAAGATATGCAGCTGGATCTATTGTTCAATCATATCTAAATGAAGAGATTGCTTATTTCACAGAGCATTACTTCGCCTCGAATATAGTAACGAATTCAAGGTAAATTTATATCTAGTATTTGGAGACATGTACATGCTATATATTCCGAAGTATATATATTAACTCTTGTTGTCAGGTTAACAAGATACAACGAAGGCGGAGTCCTTGTATATCATGACAAAGACGTACCTGATATATTTACTCAGGTTGGTCGTCCAAGTGGCGAAATGCATGAAGTATGGCTTTCACCAGAAGATCATCAAATTGCACATGCTTATGTTTTGCGAAATTGCGCTTACTTTCGACCATTTGAGAGGTATAACAAAACTTAAGTTAATTTATATATTGTATTGGTCTCATATATATATATATATATGTTGATCTTAAACAATATGTTCGAAGACTATATCTCTGGTAAATATCCAGATCTCTCCGAGAATCAACTCTCTGTAAAAAGAGCCGAGGAATATGACACATGGGTGCGAGATTATGTATGTTCGTGAAATATTTCTTATGAACACATTATATATGTATTGTGGTTTTATCTACATATTTGACATTGTGTGTTTATCAATATTCAGGTCATTTACTGGAACGAAACCTATAAATTTCCTCCTTGGGTTCAAGATATTGTGCATGGACCCGTCAACAAGGCTAAAACTTGGCCTATCTTCTATACAAGAGGATATCTGTTTCATACAAAAAGCCATGGCGAGGGACGAAAGACATGTAACTACGGTGTATGTGTTAAAGGAGAGAATTATAGTGATGCGTCTGATGCAGCTGATTTCAACGGGATCTTAACGGGCATAATACAACTTCAGTACGAGGGGGTTGTTAATTTGAGAATAACACTCTTTAAGTGTATCTGGTATGACCCTGTTCTCGGTAGAGGCACTCGAAGGAGCAATGCTGGCGTCGTAGATGTTCGTGCATCGAGAAAGTACAATAAATACGAACCATTTATTCTAGGTACGTAATATATATCTATCTTTATCTTCGTAACTATTATATGGATATCATAAATACTCTAAGTATAATTTCAATCTTTAATTTACGCAGCCTCTCAAGCGGAGCAAGTTTGTTATATCCCGTATCCGTACACGAAGAGACCGAAGCAATTGTGGCTCAATGTTGTCAAAGTCAACCCTAGGTCGAATATTTCGGGGGAATATGTGAACAATGAACTGACTCTTCTACAACAAGAAAACGATGATCCGGTAATGATGACTACGGTCGAAGATCTCGTTCCCGAGAATTTCGTGCAGAATGAATACCCAATCAATCTTGATTACGAAGTAGGAGATGAAGAACCAGAAGACGAATTTATGTGTAATCTATCTTCTTCTGATGATGACGACGAAGATGATGAAGCGGAAGCCAATGAGGCGGAAGATGACGAGTGATTTGATATGCTTAATGTCTATTTTAATGTTTTCATATGCTTAATGTATTTCAGATTTCAGTTAGACATGCTTAATGATTTCATATGCTTAGTGTTTATCTTTAATGTTTATGCATCTTACTCTTGTTTTAATTATAAGATGAATGGTTAATGTTTGTGAAAATTTTATAATGATTATGGTTGATTATCAATTTGTAATGTTTAATTTATATAAATTAGATTTATTAAGGTTTGTTAACGTTTAAAATCAAAAAATTATAATTTAGATTAGCGACTGTTTAGCGACTAACTAGCGACTAAACGAGGTTTCAGAATTTTCGAGCCAAAATTATATTGGCCCGCCAAATATTTTAAGCCCATTCGCGTTATATTTGGGCGAAAATATATTGGCCCGCCAAAAATATATGAGCGTGAAAACATGTTTTTTGGCCCAAATTTTTTTAAGCCCATTTCCCTCTTTTTTTCACAAAAATCGACAAGGGTCGAGCCTTTCTCAACCCTAATCTCATTTCTCTCTTGCGCCGACTCGTTCTCTCTCTCTCGTTCTCTCGCTCGTTCTTCCTCCTCTCTTCACTGGTTCTCGATCGATAACTGGTTTTCGATCGATCTCTCTGTCCCTCTCCTCTCTTAATCTTCCTCTCTTAGATCTCTCTCTCTGTGGTCAACCTTTCTTTGTTCGATTTCTCCTTATTCCGAAAACCCTAAGTCGCTCTCAGTCGATCTCTCTTTCTTTGTCTTCTCTCGATCTTTGTCTGTGTCCGATATCCCCTCTCCGTTTAAACTCCGATGGCTCCAGCAAAAGGTAGAGGAAGAGGTCGAGGGAGAGGAAGAGGTCGAGGCCGAGCAGCTCCTGTCGCCGTCGACGCTCAGCCTTCCTCTTCCACGTAAAGTCGGCCAGCGAATCTACCTCAACAGTATGATTTCACTCCGGCGAGCGACGGTTCTCCGACACCGCGCCCATCTCTGACGCAAACTCAGTTGCATGTTCGCAACTATCCACCACCGCAGGTTCTTTTCGAGAACAACTCGACCAGTCCGAGACAGGCGTCTCAAGGCCACTCTCCGAATCCTGAGTCTCAGAGAAGAGTCCCTTCGCATTTAACTCCGAGGCAGAACGCTCAAGGTCAAGTAACTTCGCTCTCTTTTTTGTGTGTGCGATTTAGTATAGGACTTATGCTTGCTTGTTCTTGCTTGAGATTTGCATAGTTTTTAAGGCTTGTATTTGCTTGAGATTGTGTTAGCTCTTATACTGACTGTCTGTGCGATTTATTAAAATACTTGTGCTTGCTTGAGATTTTCATAGCTCTTAAGGCTTGTGATGCGTTGTTGGTATTAAATCTCTGTTTTGGTATTAGCTCATGTTGGTTTCTTGAATGTTGGTAATAGGACTGTCTGTGAGTTAAATTACTTGTGCTTGCTTGAGATTGTATTAGCTCTTAATGCTTGAGTTTCTGTTGGTACTCATGTTTGGTATTGGAGCGGGTTGCTATAGTTCATATGATTATATGATGGGTTGGTATTAACTCTCTGTTTTGGTATTAGCTCATGTTGGTTGCTTGAATGTTGGTATTATAGGACTGTCTGTGAGTTAAATGACTTGTGCTTGCTTGAGGTGGTATTAGCTCTTAATGCTTGAGTTTCTGTTGGTACTCATGTTTAGTATTGGAGCGGGTTGCTATAGTTCATATGATTATATGATGGGTTGGTATTAACTCTCTGTTTTGGTATTAGCTCATGTTGGTTGCTTGAATGTTGGTATTATAGGACTGTCTGTGAGTTAAATGACTTGTGCTTGCTTGAGATGGTATTAGGACTTGGTATTATTAGCTCATGTTGCTTTGGTTTTTAGTATCATAAGGTATTAGGTCATGTTGCTTTATAAGATTATATGATGCGTTGTTGGTATTATGTGTTGTCTGTTCTTGATTATATTTGAGTATTATCTGATGGGTATTAACTCTCTTGATCATTATGCCAGTTTGACTTCTACGTTTTGACCACTATTTCAGGTCAGATGACTCCTCCACAACCCTCTCCTGCTCGTTCAGTTCAAGTGTCTCAACAACCGAGGGCTTCTCAGAATCAGAACTCCGAAGCTAACAGTACTCAGGCGCCTGAAACTCAGCAGTCCAACCAAATGAATGAAGCTGAGAGCGACGGAGTTGATGACAACGGTGATAATCAACCAAATCTCGAGGAAAGCCGTCTCCGCTATCTTCAGAGGCTGTTGGCCATGCCTGGCCGTGAGCAGTGGACGACAATGCTCTCTCCAATACTTCCTCAGCCGCCAAACACTACTTGGTATAACCATCTCTCTCTCTCTCTCTCTCTCTCTCTCTCTCTCTCTCTCTCTCTCTCTCTCTCTCTCTCTCTCTCTCTCTCTCTCTCTCTCTCTCTCTCTCTCTCTCTCTCTCTCTCTCTCTCTCCAGTTAGATTGTGTTTTACTCTGTTTAATTAAGTCATGATATGTACTGATTTTTGCTCCCTTTTTAGGTTTGGTCGTGACAAGTCTGTTTTGGTCCGGAAGATTACTAAGATCTACACAAACAAGTTTGATGGACCATTCTACAGATGGAGCCATGTGCCACGGCCGCGAGCAGAGAGATACTTCCTTGAGTTTGCGGTCAGTGTAATACATTAGTCTAGTCTTTTGTTTTACTTTTCATCACTATCTTACTAACTTCTATCTCCTGCTTCTTGTAGAAAGAGCACCACTGGGATTTCCTAATAACAGGGACCGTGCAAGCACATTTTGAGGCCATTTGTCAGAGAAGAATGAAGGATATGGTCAGCAAAGCTCATGTTTCAGGTGTGCGACCTTCGTGGATCCCATCTAAAGTCTGGACGCCAATGATGGCCTATTGGGACACTGATGAGGGTAAACAGAGGAGTGAGACCGCTTCCGCAGCTCGGAATTCTGATCGTGGCGGTCTCGGTCCTCACAAGAACTACAGTGGGCAGAAGTCTTTTCTGCAAATTAAACAAGAAATGGTAAGACTCAGCCTTCCTCTATATATTTCTTCTCTTAGTATATTTACATTTATTTAACCAATTTGTCTTGTGTTGCATTTTCAGGAACAACAGCTGGGTAGAGATGTAAGTTTCGGTGAAGTCTTCCTGAAGACCCACACCAAATCAGATGGAACTTACATAGACTTGAAGTCGCAACAGGTTGCAGAGAGGTATAAGGAGAAGGTAGAGGAAAGGCAGGCTGAGCTTGAGGCAGAAACATCTGACGGGACTTCGCGACCAAGACAGCTGACAACTGAGGAAACCGATGAACTGTTCCTTCAGGTAAAAGCTTCTGTGAAATCATAACCATCTATGTTTTAATGTTTATGAGAGTACATATGAGAATCTGTTACTGCTATGAATCTCTTGAGTTATTGGTATTGAGATAGATGTGTTAATGATCTATGTGATGTGTTGCTGATTTGTTTATTGCTCAATTGTGTTAGTGTTTCTGTTTTTTGAGTCATTTGTCATTCCCAAACCAATTTTCTAATTGTGTGTATCTTTCATGTTTCCTAGTCAACAATTGTCGATGATAGAGGCCATGCTTATGGTATTGGAAGTCTAGGAGAGTATCACACCTCTCAAAAGCGCAAGTACCCGGGTACCTATTTGATATGAGATCGGAGGCGGGTGGTCGAGTGGTCGAGAAGCGATGAGCGGGATGTGAGCAGACGCGGATCGATGGGACGAGGAAGCTGGCCGAAGGCGCTCTCTTCCTGGTCAGTGGGTGATTAGATGGACGTGTGAGGCTTAGGACAAGAACAAGAGCAATTTGAGTAACACAAACAAGCAAGCTAAAGCAACAAGAGATTTCGAATCCAAGGGGTAGCCGCGCAAGGACGAAGAAATCGATACAACCTTTAGGGTTTCTTTTTGCTAAAACTTACTTGATTAATTTCTGAAAAGGTTGAAAGGTGATTACAAATGAAAGTCTAAATGAGCTTATATAATGCTCAGTACACGTTCTATAACTTAAAGAAAGAAACATAAGAAGTGAACAATAAAAGAAACTAGCCGTTGGACAATTAAGTGGAAAATCCAGCCAAATAAGGGAAGCTCTTCATCTTTGTATCTTGTGAGTTTGGGAAGGATTCTAGGCACCTTTGGAAGCTTATCTTTAGTGCAGAAGGTATTCAAGTCGTTGCCAAACTCAAAGAAAAGTAGATGTTGGGATTTAATGCCTTTCGGGTCCAAATATGGTAAGTTGAGCTCCTTATGATTTCGTGTGTTCTGGTGTGATCTGGAGCAGCTTAGGACGTCTAGACATGATGAAAATGATCCCAAAACATTGCAGCTTTGATAGGAAAAGGTTTGGTTCTGATTTGATCCCTTTAGTGTGGATGCATCCAAATAAGGCAAGTGTAGCATCTCCTGGTTTAGAAGTTTAATAACTTTTAAACCATAGTTCCTTTTGAACCGAATCCAATTCTCCCTGAACCTCTGTTGAGTAAGGTTTCCAAAACAAGTTGGTTTACAACTTGATTCATCCCGGTCTGATCGAAACTCTTCAATAAGTGGCAGTTGGTCTCCAACGGGTTTCTTGGAAATCTTCTGAGTTGTAACTTGCATATCTTCTTCATCTGGAAAGCTTTTGAAATACTTCCACTTCGTGATGATTCCTTGATGAGTTAAGTTTCTGGAACAGGTTTATTTGTAGCTTAACTCCTCCTGGTTTGATAGATATGCTCCAAGATATGCACATATGTCTCTGTTGCACTCAAACTGCTTCTCTCCAAGGGTCTTAGTTGGTTGACTTATGCCCTCTGCATGCTCCTTGGTTGATGATGACTTGATGTCCTCATCATACTCTCTCTCTTGAAAAGGTTTCGACCTCGAAACCGAATAATATTGATGTGTATATGGTCTGGAGGTGAGTGGAGTGTCTGGTGGTTCTCCTTTGAGCAGATAGGATAGTAGTACTCCTCTTCTTTGGTCTGGTATGGCGTCTCCTTTGTCTATCTTGATCCTGCTCTCATTATGACCTGAAAAATGATCAACACTTTGGCAAATAGACAAGTGCATTATGGGCTCTTTATCACATAATAAACAACTTGAATCCTTCTCCTTACAGCCAATTTCATGTGCTAATGATATCTCATCTTCTTGTAAGCTTACCAAGTTCTTTAACACAGCTGTTGAATCATTAGAAATGAAATGTATCAAAGAAAAACTTAGGTTGTTAATAGATGTTGTGTCCTTGCTTGGGTCTGGTGGTTTCTCCTTGATGTTCTCCTTTTCTCTACTGCCTTGATCAGTCTGATCACTTAGTGTAAGGGCTGTTTCTGAGCTTCTCTTCACATTCTCTTCTCCCTTGTGCTTTATATCTTTAGAGATGCTCATTGGGAAGAACAAGTGCATTATATCTGTTCTTGGAGTTATAAAAACAGATTGTATGATGCTTGTACTTACATTGTTAGTTTCAGGGGGTTGTATGATGGTTTGGACCTGGTCATCTTCTTTTCTGATCACCAAAATATGTTTCCCTGGTCTTTGATCTTCCCTACTGACTTTGGTTTGCTCATTCTCTTTACTGCTCAGTTCTTCTTTCCCTGTTTCAAATACTCTTGACAAAGACAAATGCATGACACTAGAATTGGGACATAACAAACCAGAATAAGCTAAACGATCACTGGTTTTAGCTACTGCAGTTTTATGTCGTAGTGATGTTTCTTTCAACAATCTCTTAAGGGGGCAATTTGCAGCAAAATGTCCATTCCTATGGCACTTGTAGCATGTTGGTTCCTTGATACTCAAACTACTCTGGCTTGCTACTGCCAGTTCACTCAAGGTTTTGGTCTTGGTCTTAGAATTATCAAGAACTAGATTGGGTAAAGATGTACTTATCTGATAAAAACTCGGATTGAGTGCTGCCTCCTTTGATGACATGGTTTGTGAAATTATTGTGTGATTTGGTGGCTCCTCTTGGGCCAGAATGTTGTTGGTAGTGAGCTCTTCCCTGTTATGAACAGAACCTGCACTTTTAACCTTTGGCAAAGACAAGCACATTAATCTTGCATTGGAAATTTCAAGACTAGGCTGTGATAAACATTTTCTTGACTTTGGTGAATTCAATTTCAGTTCAAGTGATGCTAAATCAGTAACTAGTCTTTCCAGGCATGAAGCAGCAAAATGACCTCTCTTATGACATCTATAACATACTGGACTTGATTTAAGAGAGATTAAGTTCATACTTTGGTGGTTTCCTTGTAGCTCACGTTGTGGTACTGAAATATGTGTAAGAGTTGTTGCTGGTGGCTTATTTTGTGTATGGTGCTGCTTAGGCTGAGCTAAGTGTGGCTGAGGTGTGATCATCACTCTCTTTTTTTGGCTGTGAGTTTGGTTCTTCTTCACAAACGCCTTATACATTCTGGATTTGAGATCTCCCCAATCTAACACTGGTCTGTGGGTGTGAGTGTTTTCTTTCAACCACCATTCATAAGCTCTTCCTGTGAATGCTGAGACAGCTTGTGTTAGCTTCTGATCCTTTGTGATTTTGTTGTCTTGTAACCACTGCTCCATGTTGCTTTCCCACTGCAAGTATACTTCATGATTATTGCTAGTTCCTGAGAATACTAGAGATCCTCTCCTTTTGTTGGCTGGTTTCCTTGTGCTAGTTGGTTGTGATTGATCCTTCTTTGCGCCAGTGGTTTTATAATGAGCTGGTATTCTGTATGGAGTAACTCCATAGCTAATAAGCTTCTCTGGTTTCTTGTAAGGATTAAATCCTTCATATGATTCTCCTTCTGATTCTATCTCTTCCTCTTCATGGAAGCTTCTGTTTTTGGATTCTTCATTCCATGAGTGCACCTCGTCTTCTTCATAATCAGGTTCATGATCTCCTTCATGATTTTCTTCAAAGTCAGAGCTTAGATAGTAATCTCCTGGCCATGGTGGGGCTTCATAGTCAGCCTCTTCTTCTGAACAGGTTAGACTCTCTTCTTCTTCACTCCATTGGTCTTTATATGTTGGGTAAGGATTGTCTTCTTCTGATTCTTCCATGGCAGCTGCTGCTTAGATTTAATCTTGCACAAACAAAGAAGAAAAATGTTTCAGAATTTCGAATTTATACCAGAATGGTTTAGCAAATCAACTGTTCTTTTCTTTAAACTCTTGGTTAAAACAGGAAAATGTAAATCTTCCAAATTTTTTTATTTTTTATTTTTTGGTTTAAAATTCGAAATGCTAGGCTAAATATGGATACCAAATAATAAATAAAAGGAAACAACTACTTTTGATAAGAGAAAAGAGAAAAAAAAAATGGATTCAAACAAGCAAATCTCTTCTTTTGGGTTTTCTGGTTCTTAAGAACAAATATGAACTTCTGGAAATACTAAACTCTAATAGAAACACAAAACTGATGCAAATCTTTTGGTTTTTGGGTTTAAAGATGCAAGGGATGAATGAAGAACAAAGTTAACTAGATAACTTATGCAAAACAGAACCTTTTTGTATTTTTCGATTTGGAAAACTAAGATAAACTAAGAACAGAAACTAGATGCAATGAAACACTTTTTCTTTTTATGGATGCAAAATCAAATGAAAAACTAAACAGAATAGATGGACCTAAATTACAGAAGTATGGATGCAAAACAGAATGAGAACATAAACAAATTTTTATGGATTTTTTGGTTTGAACTAAATGAAAAAAACAGAAACTTAAAAAGATAAAGGTTGGATTGATACAACCTGGGGGATAGGAGCTTTTGAAGCTCTGATACCAGATGATATGAGATCGGAGGCGGGTGGTCGAGTGGTCGAGAAGCGATGAGCGGGATGTGAGCAGACGCGGATCGATGGGACGAGGAAGCTGGCCGAAGGCGCTCTCTTCCTGGTCAGTGGGTGATTAGATGGACGTGTGAGGCTTAGGACAAGAACAAGAGCAATTTTAGTAACACAAACAAGCAAGCTAAAGCAACAAGAGATTTCGAATCCAAGGGGTAGCCGCGCAAGGACGAAGAAATCGATACAACCTTTAGGGTTTCTTTTTGCTAAAACTTACTTGATTAATTTCTGAAAAGGTTGAAAGGTGATTACAAATGAAAGTCTAAATGAGCTTATATAATGCTCAGTACACGTTCTATAACTTAAAGAAAGAAACATAAGAAGTGAACAATAAAAAAAACTAGCCGTTGGACAATTAAGTAGAAAATCCAGCCAAATAAGGGAAGCTCTTCATCTTTGTATCTTGTGAGTTTGGGAAGGATTCTAGGCACCTTTGGAAGCTTATCTTTAGTGCAGAAGGTATTCAAGTCGTTGCCAAACTCAAAGAAAAGTAGCTGTTGGGATTTAATGTCTTTCGGGTTCAAATATGGTAAGTTGAGCTCCTTATGATTTCGTGTGTTCTGGTGTGATCTGGAGCAGCTTAGGACGTCTAGACATGATGAAAATGATCCCAAAACATTGCAGCTTTGATAGGAAAAGGTTTGGTTGTGATTTGATCCCTTTAGTGTGGATGCATCCAAATAAGGCAAGTGTACCATCTCCTGGTTTAGAAGTTTAATAACTTTTAAACCATAGTTCCTTTTGAACCGAATCCAATTCTCCCTGAACCTCTGTTGAGTAAGGTTTCCAAAACAAGTTGGTTTACAACTTACAACTCACTGCAAGATCAGCTACAAGAAGCACAACGCCAACTTGAGGCACAAGCTGCTGAGCTAGCTAGACAAGCTAAGGAGCATAAGGAGTTGGTCAAGGTGCAAAGGTATCTTCAGAAAACAGACCCATCATACCTAGACTTCTGCAAAAGTCAGACTGATGAGCCAGAACCTCACTCTTCTCCTACTCCACAAGACTGATATGTATAAGCATGTATAAACTTGTTTATGTTTATAAGTGTTTGAATATTATGTTTGTTTTGGTTAAGACAATGTGTATGCTTAGTAGCTACATAACTTTAATGTAATGTTTTTTGGTTGTTATAAGCGTTTTAGATTCTTAAACAATTAGAGTAATCAAAATACAGGAATATAATAGTGGAAACCGAAACCAAAACCAAAACCAAATTAGAATTGAATTATTTCCGATTCCATCGCTAAATAGTCGCTAATTAGTCACAAAACAGTCGCTAATTCATCGCAATCTGGACAAAATATTTAATCCAAAACCTAAATTAGTCGCTATATAGTCGCTATATAGTCGCTAACATGGTCGCAAAATAGTCGCTAAATAGTTGCTAATTTAGCGACTATTTAGCGACTACACATTTAGCGACTATATAGCGACTGTTTATTAGTCGCTATATTAGTAGCTACTAAGTCGCTCAATAGTCGCTAATTTTTAGCGACTCAGTTGCGACTAACTAAAATAAGTCGCTAACTAGTCGCAAATTAGCGACTAATATAGCGACTAATAAATTTAGCGACCATAGATTAGCGACTAATCACTTTAGTCGCTATTTAGTCGCTAAATCGAAATTAGCGACTGAATAACGACTATTTCAGCAGTCGCTAAATCCCTGTTTTCTTGTAGTGGTTCCAGCAGAACAGCTCATTCTCCAGGGACTATGGTTCTTCATCATACCCGACTCCTCTTCCACCTAATGAGCAGCCTGAGATTAAAGCTATATTGGTGTAGCTTTTGGAAGGTCAACAAAGAGTACAATGGACTTTAATGGAAAAATCGACGCTCTGTACCTTGACTTGAATGGGAAGTTTGAAGCTCTAAACACCCATGTCAAAAAGCTGGATGTTCATATTGCACAGACCGCTGGAGCAGTGAAAAGACAAGATGGATCGGGACGAACTGATCATAACCTAAAACAGTACATCAATGATTTCTTTATGGAGGGGAAATTCGAGATGATACTTGAGCAAGATAGGGTCACAGAAGCTGCTCTTGACGGTGGATTGGAATTGTTGGAATGCAACATCGATCGACACATCACTGATGTTTATCGAGGAGAGACACCTCAGAAAGGTATTTCGAGTTTTGATGGAGTTAAGGATGATGGAGTGGCGACCTCGATAGGTTCAAAGGTCGACACAGCTTATAATTCACCGAAGGAGCCAACTTTTGAACCATGAATTGATCGACACATTCCCAATGTTGGTCGACACCTACCTGACCCGAAAAAGAATCAGCTCATGAAAAGCTAACATCGATCGACACCAACCAGGTGTCGCTCGACACTCATTCTAGACGAGTCTAACAGCCTGCACCAGTGCAAGAACGAATCTATAAACCTCCACTACCATTTCCTAGATCTCCAGCGAAGTCCAAGCATGAGCTGGATGATGCTAGATGCATGACAGTGATGGATGAGAAGCTGATTGAAATCCCATTAGCTGATGCTTTAAATACACTCCCTTCTCTGCAGAGGTTTGCGAAGAATATGATCTCCACGGTTGGAGATTTGAAAGAAGGGATGGCGATGGTTTATAAATAGATTAGTGCAGTGCTACATAACCTAATTCCATAGAAACTTCCAGACCCATGAGTCTTTCTGCTAGACTGTTCCTTCTTCAAGGACAGCTTCAAGCGTTCTTTGTGTGATTTGGGATATGTGTGAACCTCATGCCATACTCTGTGGCTGTGGGGTTGGGATTGATGGACTTCCAGTCCATTTGGATCTCTCTTATCCTGGCTGATAGATCGAAGAGGATTCCAGAAAGAATCATAGAGGACATTCCCATCAGAGTTGGGAACTATCTGTTTCCAACAAACTTTTTGGTGCTTAAATACGAGGTTGAACCGAATGATCCTTTGCTGCCTGGTAGATCCTTTTTAGCTACAGTTGGAGAAGTCATTGATGTGAAGCAAGGTCTGATTGATGTCCACCCAGTAGATAAGTCTTTGCACTTCAAGATGGGCAAGCTGCAAAGATCCACCATTGATGGTTAGAGCTTCAGAGTTAAGGTGGAACAAGAAACGCAGATTGGTGAAGACAAAATGTCTGATACTGGAGAAGAGAAGATGGTGGTTCATCATGAACGTACTCCAACATCTTTAGAGCATGAAACTGTCGTTAAGCAGAAAGCTCCAGACATAGATCTCCCAACAAAGCAAAGGTATGTATCCTCTAAACTTTTACCTCCTGGCCAATTTCCTGTGAATGCAGGGAAACGCAATATCCCTCCCACGCTTCGCGCCCACCCTGGATCTCTTCCATCATTCCTTGAAAAGCCTCATGCTAATATTTCTTACACACCACCTTGGATGAAGAGACTTTTGCAGAAGTCCTCATTGCCTCTGCTGCATCTCCCCCCCTCCCCCTAGGAGCTTGGCACACCGTTTTCTGTTTTCTTATAGTTAGTTGAGTCGTTTTATTCAGTCAAACCCTTGTGTAGGAAACTAGGATTTTTTGAGGAAACTACTACAATTGCACGAACTTAAGTGACCATTGGACGAGTCTACAACGGTCTATGACTCTTAGAAAATCCTAAATAGATCGACCTACTAAGGACACCCATATCACCTCAGGTATTCTAAGGATCCACTACTGACTTCACCCCTAACTAGACTTAATTTCTCTCACCCAGGGGCTTGGTATACATTGGATTGGATTCCATTGTCATACTGAAAGACTTGTAAATCTGTCTGAATATTGTTTCCCTTTCTCTTCCATGAAAGCTAAAAAAGAGTGTAACTCTGCGGATAAGCTAGTAGCTTCTAAGTGATCACGAGAGTGGTAGAGACCCCTATTATCTCATATGATTCATGGAAACAAGTACAAAGTAAAACCCCGAATAAAAAGGGAAGATCAGCTGATAAAAAAAATGATACTCAAAGGGGAAAAATCAGCTGCTGAAGTGAGAAAAGGGAAAGGAAAGGAACCAAAAGTATGACAGTCTTGTGATCAGGTACTGATTGAGTAAGAGTTCATGTGTCCTCTGATCGATACCACTTTGCTGAGACCGCACTTAATTGATTTTAGAGGTCATTATGGTGAGTTCTAGTGCTCTAATTTGATTGTGGAGTTTTACTTGTGATAGTTGCTAAGTGTGAGGGAAGTACATTGTGGTCTCGATTTCTGCAGGTTCCTTTTCATGAGGCTTACTAAAGGGAATGTGAGTGTGGTACTCCGATGATGAAACGTGTTTTTAAAGTTTAAACTTCTTCTCCTTATCTTGGTTTTCTGTTTTCTTGAGGGCAAGCAAAGACTAAGTGTGGGGGAGTTGATATATCATGGTTTTTATGGGTTTTTAACCATGATATAGGTCTTTGTTATTGTGTGTTTTATGTGTTTTGGAATTTTTTAGAGTCCTCTACAGGTTTAGGTACATTTGGAGCTTAATTGGAGATTGTGGAAGCATTTGGCGAAATTCTTCACTACATATAGATTTCACAGGGTTCACTAGTTGCATCTAAAACTTGCGTCAATTGTTGCAAGTTGTGCGTTGGTCGATGCAACTCTTATTCCAGAATTATTTGCGTGCTTTTTAGAAGAATTGAAGATCTGCAATTTTGCCCAAAAGTTTTCCATATTTTCAAAAAGGCGGAAATCATGTTTTAGACTTTATATTAGGTTTTCTAAGTCATTGTTTAGACGTACGTTTTATATTACACTGAGAGAGATTAAGGATTTTTGGGGCTGGTCTTGTACTCGACAGAGAGAAGATTTCGAACCCTTTTTATTCTCCTATTTATCTCTTTATGCTTTCTTATTCAAACATTTCTTTTGTTATGATTGCCATTTCTGAGTAGTTTTCTAGTTGGGTTTAGGGATTTCCTGGAATGCTAGGTTAATTGACTTATTGAGATTCATAACTTCTAGTTCTTTTTCTAGGTTGATCTTAATGCTTAATATAAACTTTCCACTTAGATTATTGATATTATGTTGATTAGCGCAATGAAAGTTGGTTAATTAGCTAGAAATGAACCTAGGTGAGCAATTTGTCTATTCACAAACAAATTTGGTTTAGGGAAATGTGAACGAACAAACCTGAGATTAATGCATATTTAGAATACTAGAACTCACAAAGAAATTTGGTTTTCTAGGTTTTTAGACATAGTTAATATTCACAACGAATGTTAGTTTGCTATAAGTTAGTGTTTCTAGTTCTAGAACCGTTCTAAATTTGATCATGATTGATTTATTGATTTATATTCCTGATTTCCTGATATTTCTATGTCATGATACTTTCTGGTCCTCTCCTTATAAATTCTAGAATTAGAATAGATATATTTTTGAATCTCATCCAGTTCGTTTAGCTGAATCATCCATTTCTGCGTTGTTGGCTTGATGTCGTAGTTCAATTTCTTACAGCCCATTCCGCCCTATAGTCTAGTTCTACTGGGAGATGACATTATTTCCATAGCCAATATGGAAAGGGGTCGTACCTATAGGGGGTTTGAACGCAGTTCTGTATGCCCAGAGAGTATCGTCAAGTCTCGCCGACCAATCCTTTCTTGTTTGAAAAACTTCTCTCATATCCTTTTGACTTCTCTGTTGGATACTTCCACTTTACCACTGGCCTGAGGATGATAAGGTGTGGCAACTTTGTGTCTTACTCTATTTTTCTTCAGAATATTCTCAAACACTTTGTTGATGAAGTGAGAATCACCATCACCAATCACGACTCGCGGAACACCAAATCTTGGGAATATTATTGACTTGAACATCTTTATAACTATTTTTTCATCATTTGTGGGGCTAGATATTGCCTCCAACCACTTATATATATATATATATATGTAGTTAACAACAAGAAGGATGTATTTGTTTCCAATAGATGAAGGAAAAGTACCCATAATGTCAATTCCCCAAACATCAAAAACTTCGACTTCTTGAATGAAGTTTTGAGGCATCTTGTTCTTTTTGCTTATGTTCTCTTGCCTTTGGAAAGTATCACACTTAGTGATGTAAGTATGGTCGTCCTTTAAAATGTTAGTACAATACATATTGTAAGACCTTAGCAACAGTCTTGTTAGTAGCATAGTGTCCGTTATAGACAGATCCATGACAATGAAAGAGAACGCATGTAACTTCTTCTTCAGGGATGCATCTTCTCCACATACTATCTGAATATTTCTTTTATAGATATTTTTCATCCCACATGTAGTTTCTAACAGTATGCAAGAACCTTTTCCTCCTGTAACCAAAGAAATTTGGTGGTTCAACCTCTGCTGCTAGGTAATTTGCAATGTCTCTAAACCAAGGATTATCGGAATGTGGTGGATTTGGACGTAGTTTAAACGTGTCTCAAGAGAGAGCACTTAATTAGCATCCCCATCCTTCAACACGTCCATAACAAGGTCTTTAGACCTTGAGGTCAAACTTGTATCACTTGGGACAGTTTTGTGCTCAGGTTTTCTCGGTTTGACAACTTTCTTGAGTGTGATTAAAGGGGCATTTACACAAACATGTTGAGACTCTCCTTTACCATCTCCAGGTTCTACAATCAGCTTCTCTCAGTTTTAGATGCTTTCACAATAAGAGAGCTTACCACTAAAATAAGCGTCATAGAAGACTCTTTTTGATTTTAAAACCTTCGGTTACGAAAATCAATTGCTCCCATGGTTTCAAGGAATGAACTTCCAAGTATTAATGGAGTTGGAGAGTATTTTTCCATCTCACTAATGTGAAAACCAACAGGCACAATACAACCTCCTACTTCCAACATGAGATAATTTTTGAAACCATGTGGAATTGTGCTTAACTTGTCGCCAAAATTAAGAGAAATTTTATAAAGCATGATACAATTGATTTGGAGTACGTTTGCAATGGATTTAGACATAACATTCACATTAGATCCTGTGTCACATAGAAGTTAGGAAAGTATACTTTTCCAATTGCGCAAAGGAAGACAAACTTCACAGAATCCTCTATCATATGAAGTCTCCTTTGGTGTGGTGCTTTGGGTGTCGCTTCATAATATTTCGGCAATCCGGTAGGCTCCTCTTCAAAATGTTGTATGCTATAAATAGACGTGTTCTCTTCCTTATTATAAGCTACTATGATATTGCAGCATCCTTTTAGATTATCCTCAGTTATCGCTGGAAGATGATCAGCTTGTCTCTTCACTCATTCTCCCATTTTAATTATTTTTTTCAAGCATCTTTACATGAGTAGAGAGGCCAGTGAACTTCTCATAAGGCCCATCATTGTTCTTTTTGAGGTGATCATACATGCTATCAAATTTGAAAATGATATTTTGAATGTCTAGGGCGTTTTGCTTATGGGCCTTCGAAACATGTTGTTGATTCTCCATGAGTTGATGCATCATAGATTCAAGTATGATCTCTATATTTTCATATCCACATTGTCCTTTTCTAGAATATGAGTCTCAACACTTGGTTGAGAGGTTATAAAGTTAAAACCGTTTTTTATTCCGGTTTTGGTACACATTTCCAATCTCACCAATGTACATGACTTCTCTCTTTTTCTTCTCATGAAAATTATCACCGGTATATTTTTGGTTAACCTAAACATTAGAATCTCCCACGTTTTCAAATAGGTTCTCACCGCTTTTTAGGATTTTGAGAAGCCGGGTGATTATCGTTTTCAGATCAACAATTTCCGCAGAAGTTGAATCTTTGTTGAGGTCTCCCTCATCTTTCTCATAGCTCAGACATGAATTCCTATTGCTCTCATCCCATTCATAAATGAGAACATTAGCTTGAGTAATAGTGTTAGTCATGAATTACCTTTGACTCAGGGCTAGTGCTATCTTGAATTTCTCGTTAACTCCTCTATAAAGGATGTTTAACAAATTTAGTTCGCTAAAACCATGGTGAGGACAATCCATTTTTTACTCCATAAAACATGCAGTAGCCTCGTACAACGATTCATTTTCTTGAAATTTTGAGATTCTCCTTCTCATTCAATCTGATCTCTCCTTTGGGTCAAAGTGCTGCAAGAAGGCAAGTTTGTAATCATCTCAGGCAGTGATGGAACCAGCAGGAAGAGACTTCATCGATTTATAGGATTTTTATGCTATAGAGAATGAGAATAATGTGCTTCATGTAGTCTTGATAATCTCCATTGGTTCTCCTTGTCAATGGGTTTCTCCTCTTAAAACCCATAAAAATTAAGTTGCTTGACTAAAAAGATGGGTTTGAGCTATTATCAAACTCTACGGGAGGTGGTAAAGGTCATGTTGGATTTCGATTCGTAAAGAAGACATCCAACGAATTGAACTCTCTAATTGTTCGGTCTAGAAATCAATATGGATATGGATCCGAATTTCTTGTGAAATGATTTTATATTTTATTCAAGAGAACTTGAAACCACATAGATAGAGAAAAAATTAGAAATATTATTTTTGTGATTTTATTTATTATTTTTTATTTTTAAAATTAAAATTAGAAATTGGCGGGCAATTTTAGAGCTCCCTGACAACAGCACCATAAACTTGATGTGCTCAGGTTTTACTTTAAACCTAGGTATCTGAAAGTGCACAAATTAGTGTTATAATAATTAGGGGTCGATCCACTGGAAACCAAGTAACTTGGCTACGAACTTATTAGGTCAGAATTGAAGTAAAATAAGAAATATGGGTGCTTGTTTGGAGGCTATGAATTGTGACAAAAATAGTAAATAATATAGTTAAAAGTGAGTAAATAACGAGATTATATCAATATGGAAAACATTAGGCATTATAGAATTATTAGGGGATCATGGACCGAATAAATAAGACCAGAAAACAGAGAAATTAATATGCACTAAAACTAGTATTAATCACAAAATATATCAACTTATATCACATAACTCCCATTTGTTCTCTAAGTTTCTAAACATCCTAGTTCGATAATTCTACAAAAATACCTTAGATCAACTCCCGCAATCTAAAGATAACTGATCGTCTAAACAAAATAGGTAATTCAACAACACTTTCCGTGAGTAAATAAACCCTAACAAATATAGATGAAGAACTCTACAAATAAACCTTAATCTAACAACTTATAACCAAACCATGAATTCCCCTAAAACCCTAAAACCTCAACAAGATAATTGTAGCATCCCCGATCCTCGAAAGGATCGGTGGGACGGGCCATGGGACCAGAACAGAGGACAGACGGTCAAGGAAGATCAAATTAGAGTGTTCCATGGTCAGAGGACGGCTAAGATAGTAGGAAAGGAGCTTGGCTGAGTAAAAGGAGCTGGACAGAAAGTGTTTAGCTAGTGTGAGCTAAACAAACAGCTAGGTCAGCTTGGTCAGCTAGCACTCAGCTCAACTCAGTTGGGAGGAGTGTTAGCTAATTGTGTTAACTTGTGGGCTAGGTCAGCTAGTGACACTAGCTTACCATAGGCGGTTATCGTACAAAGGGCACAAGTGGGAAGACACCCTTTCACCCAACCATTCACACCCTTTGGCCATGGGCTATTTTTGGGACTTCTTGCGCCAATAAATAGCCATGTCCCTGGCCTCTTGCCGCACACATGCATACACAAAAAATCACAGAAAACCTAAGTAAAAATCGTGAAGCTTAAAGGCAAGATTAAGAGGGTTTTTGAGGCCGAAATCTACAAGGGTTGGCCGGCGATTGAAGAAGGAAGTTGGACAGTTTTAGGCGGATTGTTCAGAGGCGCAAAGGATCATAAATGGATTCATCCACTTCTGAGGACCCAGGAAAGACAACCGCCACCTCCAAGGTGCGTTCCAGATGCCTTGACTGATCCGCGACCACGGTAAGCCGTGCGGACAACGATCACATGGCTGATCGGATTTTATCTCTCTCTCTCTCTCGGTTGTTCTTATCAGTTTATGGAGTTATCACATTAGGGCGGTTCCTCGGAATTAAGGACCAAGTCCACACGGTCGCATATAGCCAATGACCGGTGGGGTCGGCGGTTGTGTGAGGACGTGATCATACACGTATGAGCGCTGGGGTTTGGTCGTGTGTAGAAAAGGGTAAATAGGCCGGCAGGGTCAGACTGACGGTTATGACCGTTTCCAATCCGCAGGCCGAATTGTGTATGGTCGGGTACATGATAAGGGGCTTATTGGCAGGTGTGTAGATCGCTGACCATGGTACGGGATATACTCATGACCCGATTGGATGCTCTCGGCCGTCCGCAAGTAGGGTCGAATAGCGACCAGGATATGGAATCGGTACGAACTGCCAACGGTTGGGATGGTTCATGGCCATTACTTGGATTAGGCATGTTCGGACCTTGTTCTTAATCGTTTGGTAGACTTAGACAAATAAGTATAATGCGGTTAAGTATGGGAACGTGTAAACATATAGACGGTTGTGCTAGGTTTCTGGATCATATTCTAAGTTGTATAGATTTTTCATATATTTTATTGATGCAGGACATGTGGTTGATCGTAGCATTTACCGGGCTTAGGTTCGTGGGACAAGAACTAGACGTACGAGTGGTGATTAGAATTATTAGTTTAGGACTGAACAATACACTAGCCTATTGGGCAAACTTTGATTGTATCAGTACCTTGGTTTTATTTTAATAAAAGATCAGTTTATTGCCTCATTGCTTATGTTTATTGTTTCTAGACTTAGGAGAATGGAATTTATACAATGGATTTAGGACTTAGTCAAATGGTTATGACTTAGTGAAGAGTGACAACCTCACTTGGGCTTAGTAGCCGGGTTTGGGCGTTACAAGTTGGTATCAGAGCGGAGTTGATTCTAGGACAATTCTAGGATAGGGCTAAACCACTCGTCTGAGGTCATGCATTCCACGCTAGATAGATTTGCTTAGACTTGAAGGTTAAATATTAAGGTGAACTAACTTGTTGAATCTTCAGGGTAGGAGAAGTACGAAGGATAAGGAGACGGCTGGTATAGGGCAATGTACTATGGACCATACCCGCCCTATCACACCATGACTAACCGGACTTGTTGTTGTCCAGACAGACACACAGCCTACGGTGCCTCTTACACACGTTGGGACTGGGGTGAATGACCAGGATGTCCACAACAGGGAGGAACCGGAGGACGTGGGCGACTCCTCACATGCGGCCCATGATGGGGACAGGAATGTGGGAAATGGTGGCATGGGTGGTGTGGTTCAACCAACCGCAGATCCGAACATCGGTGAGATGTGGAACTTGATGAAGGCGGTGATGGACCAGCTGACCGTTATGGCTCAGATCGCTCCACCGGTGCAAAGTCCAGCTAGTGATCAGACTAGGTTCCACACTCCCATACCGGGGGACAACGATCATATGGATGATCTGGCCAAAGTGTTTGTCATAGAACCACCTCCGGTCGGAGCTGCCCGGAAGGTGGACTACTTAAGCAATTTAGGTCACATCACTAAGTTAGGCGCGAAGCCCTTCAGTGGAAGTGCGGATCCGGTTGAGGCAGATGAGTCGTTTGACCCGAAACTTCCACTCCTCTCGTTGCCCAGAGGACTACAAGAAGGACATTGCGGTTCACTCTCTAGGGGGTGACACACACAACTAGGGGCTTGTAGTCGACATGCGCACCAGGGGAAGCAGTGTAACGTTTGATGACTTTGAGACGAAGTTCAACCGGAAGTATTTTCCAGCCGAGGCTTGGGACCGACTGGGGGTCAGTACTTGAGCTTGGTTTAGGGTTGTTCTACGGTATGGAGTATGAGGCAGAGTTCGACGACTCAAACGTTATGTGGTACGTGAGTTTGAGGACGAAGCAGCACGAGTGCGACGTTTCCTCTAAGGACTATGGGTGGAACTTTGTACCATTGCTTGGTTTGAACCTACAACTCTATCACAGAGTTATTTGAACGGGCTGCTACGGTGGAGACCAATTTATCCGAGGAGAAACAGTCGAAAGCTCAGTCACAAGGGAAGGGGATGGGCTGATGCAGGAGGGACCTGAAGAGGTAATGGGACCAGGTCGATGGGCACCAGACCTCAGGTGTTAGCACCAAGTGTGCGAGGTGCAGAAGTACGGATCACAGGGTCCAAGACTGTCTACAGGATAAGGACAAGGTGGCAAGTGATAACCCTAGGACGTGCTTCTACTGTGGCAAGCCTGGGTATTTCAAGAAGGATTGCCCAAAGCTGCAAGGTGGAACGCAAGGACTTCTAGGGTAAACTGCGAGAGTGGTAATACGGCTCAGGCCAAGGGCTAAGCCGGGGTACCTCGAGTTTATGAGCTAGTGAATGAGTCTGGGGAGGCCAGCGACTTCAATGCAATCACTGGAACGTTCACTAACCCTACATTATCTTCTTTATTTTTCTTTTCCTGCAATGTATAGCATGGGGAATTGGGGTGGCCTTTCCTGCATAGCATTGTATTGGGGTAAAAGGTGGCGATTCCTACATAGCATCGTATTGGAGAAAGGGGAGGCCTTTCCTGCAATGCATCACATGGGGAATTGGAGGTTATGTACTTATCATTATGGGGGTGAATGTTGGGACCGTAACCTTTGGTGGTGTGGAAACACACGCACTATTTGATTGGAAAAGACTTGTTTTGGATGGAAAAAGTGAGCGGCTTCGGAGTTGACGCGGCCGGTGGGCAGGCAATGCCTACATTGGGGTTGTTCCGAACATTCCTCTCTCCATAGGATGCGTAAGTATGACGGTCAACTTGTTTGTGGTCCAGCTCTAACACCACGAAGTGATCTTGGGCATGGATTAGCTCAGTCGGTATTGGGCGACGCTTGACTGCCACCGAGGGAGGGTGCGGTTTGAAAACTGGAAGGACGAATCAAGTTTCAAGGAGTCAGACCGACTTCAGGGAGTTTGGTGGTTTCAACAATCTAGGCAGGAAATATGCTCGAGAAGGGATGCGAGGCTTACTTGGCCACGATTACCACCATGGAGGTTGGGGGTAGTACAGAGATTGAGGAGTTCCAGGTCGTGAGGGAGTTTGGGGATGTGTTCGTGGCCTTGAAAGGCTTACCGCCCGATAGGTCCGACCCATTTACCATCGAACTTGAGCCCGGGACCGCTCCGCTCTCTAAGGCACCATACCGCATGGCACAGTCCGAGATGGCCAAACTCAAGAAACAGTTGGAGGAACTGTTGGAGAAAGGTTCATCCGACCGAGTCGCTCTCCTTGGGGGGGGGGGGCAGTCCTCTATTTGAAGAAGAAGGACGGGAGCTTTATTGTGCATTGACTTTCGAGGGATAAACATGGTCACGGTGAAGAACAAGTATCCTCTACCTCGGATCGACGAGTTGTTAGACCAGCTTAAAGGGGCGACCGGGTTCTCCAAAATCTACTTACCATTGGGATACCATCAGATTCCAATAGCACCGGAGGATGTACAGAAGACGGCGTTCCGGACACAATATGGCCACTATGAGTTTGTGGTTATGTCGTTTGGTTTGACGAATGCACCATCGGCATTCATGAAGATGATGAAAGGTACATTCCAGGATTAGCTTGACGAATTCATGATCATATTTATAGACTACATACTTGTGTATTCAAAAGACCGGGAGACAAACCAGGAGCATCTCAGAAGGGTACTGGAACGGCTAAGGGAGCAGAAGCTTTATGCCAAACTAAGAAAGTGTAGTTTCTGGCAGAAGAGCATCGGGTTCCTAGGACACATTGTGTCGGACAGAGGAGTATCGGTTGATCCTGATAAGATAAAAGCAATTAAGGAGTGGGCAAGGCCGAGAAATGCAACAAAGGTCGGAGTTACCTTCAACTGGCCGGCTACTACAGGCGGTTTTTCAATGGCTTTGCAAGCAATGCCCAGGCCATGACCAGGCTAACCGGGAAGGATGTAAAGTTTGAGTGGATGGACAAGGCTGAGAAGTGTTTCTCAGATTTGAAGGACATGCATACCCAAGCTCCGGTCCTAGCCTTGACAGAGAACGAGGTACCATACGTGGTTTATACATATGCATTTATTACTGGCATTGGGTGCGTTTTGATGCAGTAGGGAAAAGTCATTGCTTATGCTTCAAGACAGATGAAGAAGCATGAGGGGAACTATCTGACTCATGATTTAAAGATGGACGTGGTGGTATTTGCCTTAAAGATCTGGCGATCTTACCTCTACAGAGCCAAGGTATAAATACTCACTGACCACAAGAGTCTGAAGTACATATTCACTCAACCAGATCTAAACTTGAGACAACCGAGGTGGAAGGAATTTGTGGCCAACTACGATTTTGATATTTCATATCATCCTTGGAAAGAAAATCTAGTGGCCGATTCCTTGAGCAGGAAGAGAGCCGAAGTGTCGATAGAAAAGGATGCAGAAGCGTTGGTTGGTATGATCGGGGCTTTGCATCTCAATGCCCTGACCGTGGATGAGGAGCCGTTGGGCTTAGGATCAGAAGATCAGGAAGACTTGTTGACCAGGGTTTGATTGGCACAAGGGCATGATGAGGAATTGAAAAAGGCTGCTAATCACACCAACACCGACTACGAGTTCTCCAACAATGAGACGATTGTGGTTAATGGACAGATCTGTGTACCTAACGTGAAAGAACTAAAGGAGGAGATCTTGAGGGAAGTACACCAATCTAAGTTCGTGATTCACCCTGGCCAGGCCAAGATGTACCACGACCTCAAAAGGTACTATCATTGGGTCGGGATGAAACATGACATAGATGCGTGGGTGGCGAAGTGTCTAACTTGTCAGTTGGTCAAGGTGGAACACCAAGCTCCAGGCGGCCTATTTCAGAATCTACAAATCCCTGAGTGGAAATGGGATCACATTATGATAAACTTTGTCACCGAATTTCCAGTGACCAAGTCAAGGAGAGACACAGTTTGGGTTGTGGTATACCGACTGACAAATTCCGCGCATTTCCTTGCTATTAAGAAGATGGATGGAGTCGCCCAAATAGTAGTGAAGAGATGCATGGTTCACATAATACTTTTGGAGGGCGTTCTAAAGGGGCTTGGGGACTAGGGTGCACATGAGTACGACCCTATCATCCGCAAACTGATGGGCAGTCTGAACGGACAATACAGACCTTGGAAGACATGTTGAGAGTATGCATTTTGGACTGGGGGGATTCTTGGGAGAAGTACATACCATTAGTTTAGTTCGCATACAACAACAGTTTCCAAGCCAGCATAGGAATGTCACCGTATGAGGCGTTGTATGGGCGACCGTGTCAGGCTTCTTTGTAATGGACCAAGATGAGGGAAGCCAGTTTGATCAGGACATATATTGTGGAAGAGGCCACATAACGGATACAGCTTCTAAAGACCAAGATGAAGGAGACAAGCAGAAAAGCTATGCAGAAAAGCATCAGAAGGACATTGAGTTTGCTGTTAATGATTTGGTTTACCTCAAGATGATAACCTTCAAGGGAAAAGCAAGACTTTCCAACCGAGGGAAGTTGGATATGCGGTATATGAGACCGTTCAAGATTGTAGAACGGGTTGGACTTGTCGCGTACAAACTCGACATGCCAACTGAAATGGAAGCATTCCACCACGTAATCCATGTATCCTAGCTACAGAAGTGTATCACCGATCGAGATGTCATCGTATCAAAAGTTCCAAGTGATCTCAAGGAGAATGTAAATATGGAAGCAAGACCTGTACGGATCATCGACATGTCGGAAAAACCAATGAGGAAGAAGTTAATATCGATGATAAAGTAGTGTGGATCTACAACGGGATTGAAGAGGTCACTTGGGAAATGGTTAGCAGGATGCAAGGAGATTATCATGATTTGTTTGCAGAGATGGAACGCCTTGATTTGAATTCGGGGACAAATTCCTTTAAAGGGGGAGAATTATAGCATCCCCGATCCTCAATAGGATCGGTGGGACGGGCCATGGGACCGGAACAGAGGACATACGGTCAAGGGAGATCAAATTAGAGTGTTCCATGGCCAGAGGCGGCTAAGATCAGTAGGAAAGGATCTTGGCTGGGTAAAAGGAGCTGGACAGAAAGTGTTCAGCTAGTGTGAGTTGAACAGTCAGCTAGGTCATCTTGGTCAGCTAGCACTCAGCTCAACTCAGCTGGGAGGAGTGTTAGCTACTTGTGTCAACTTGTAGGTCAGCTAGTGACACTAGTTGACCATAGGCGGTTGTCGTCCAAAGGGAACATGTGGTAAGGCGCCCTTTCGCCCAACCATTCACACCCTTTGGCCATTGGCGGTTTTTGGGACTTCTTGCGCCTATAAATACCCATGTCCCTGGCTGCTTCGCGCACACATGCATACACAGAAAATCATAGAAAAACTCAGTACAAATCGTGAGTCTTAAAGGCAAGATTAAGAGGGTTTTTGAGGCTGAAATCTACAAGGGTTTGCCGATGATTGAAGAAGGAAGTTGGATAGTTGCAGGCGGATTGTTCAGAGGCGCAAAGGATCAGAAATGGATCCATCCGCTTCTAAGGACCCAGGAAAGACAACCGCCACCTCCAAGGTGCGTTCCGGATGCCTTGACTGATCCTCGACCACGGTAAGTTGTGCGGTCAACGATCACATGGCTGATCGGATTCTATCTCTCTCTTGGTTGTTCTTATCAGTTTATGGAGTTATGAAATTAGGAAGGTTCTGCGGAATTAAGGGCCAATTCCACACGGTCGTATATAGCCAATGACCGGTGGGGTCGGCAGTTTTGTGTGGACGAGATCATACACGGATGAGCGATGGGGTTGGGTCGCGTGTGGAAACCGGTAAATAGGGCGGCGGGGTCATATTGACAGTTATGACAGTCACCAATCCGCAAGTCGAATTGTGTATGGTCGGATACAGGACAAGGGGCTTATGGGAGGGTGTGTTCAATCGCGGGCCATGATACAGAATATACTCATGACCCGATTGGATGCTCTCGTCCGTCCGCTGGTAGGGTCGAATAGCGACCAGGATATGGAACCGGTACGAACTGCCAACGGTTGGGACGGTTCATGGCCATTACTTGGATTGGCATGTTCGGTCCTTGTTCTTAATCGTTTGGTAGACTTAGACAAATAAGTATAATGCGGTTAAGTATGGGAACGTGCAAACATATAGATGGTTGTGCTAGGTTGCTGGATCATATTCTAAGTTGTTTAGATTTTTCATATGTTTTATTGATGCAGGACATGAGGTTGATCATACCATTGACCGGGCTTAGGCGCACGGGAAAAAGACCTAGACGGATGAGCGGTGATTAGACTGATTAGTTTATGACTGAACAATACACTAGCCTATTGTGCAAACTTTGATTGTATCAGTACCTTCGTTTTATTTTAATAAAAGATCAGTATATTGCCTTATTGCTTATTTTTATTGTTTCTAGACTTAGGGGAATGGAATTTTTACAATGGATTGACTTAGTCAAATGGATAGGACTTAGTGAACGATGACAACCTCACTTGGCTTAGTAGCCGGGTTTGGACGTTACAATAACTACTCATACTTCCAAATAGAAATCATGATAAATACTTGCATTAAATAAATAAATAATAAAATAAACTTGTAGCTTTCGGATCATAACCCAGAAAAACTCATAACTAGAGATCTAGACTCCCTAAAAGCTACCTAAAGACTAAAAACTTTAAAAAAAAAAAAAAACTATTGGAAACTTAGAAAATTCGTTTCTGAATATGAGAGGTAATTATTTGAGAGGATAGGGGTTCATCTCCTTATATAGGGGCTGAAAGCCTTCATTTTCTTCATAATTTTCGATGTGGGACATCCTTAACTTCATTAATTGAGCATAAGTTTGCAAAACAGCCCAAAATGAAGTTTTAAGTCGGTTTGCCTTCGGAAGGGTGACTTCCCGTGACCATGAGCCTCCAGGTCGCAGCCAGGAGTGCTTCTACCGTGCTCTGAGACTGCCAAGTCGCGGCCAAGTGATGGTTCGGCTGCTCGTCATACCATCTTTTCTCCGAATGTATCTTGAGATCTAATCGTTGGATCGTCCTCAAACAAGTTGCAAATAAAAGCCGGTATACCCCTACATCTTGTTTCCAATGTTGAGCATGATCTATCGGTGGAAAGGTTTTCCATTTGATGTCAAATTTCTGACGGAAAGTGTGAGTGTCAAAATGTGGACTTCCCGACTTGTTTTGCCCAATTTTCCTGAAAAGCCAAATAAAACTGTAAAATGTAAATCACTTGAAATACATTAGAAAAACCATAAAACAACATGAAAATATACATAAAAATGGTGTAAAAACGGGTTATATCAGAGAGTGGTAAGAAAGATGTTTCTGAAAAGCATTATCACGATCCCCGAACTGCTTGGATAATTTCGCGTTATATGTATGCTGTGAAATTTTATTAATTATTTAGAGTTTTGAAAAGTATGTCTCAAAAAAGTATATCAAACGTTTAAATATTTTAGAATGTAAAAGGTTTTAAGAAGGTTTTGGAGAAGGTAATCATGTTTTTGGAGGAACGATGCCTTGCAAGTAGGGGTGGACAAAATATCCGAACCCGAAATACCGAATCGAACCCGAACCGAAAAATAAGAATCGAACCCAAACCCGAACCGACAAAATACCCGAATGGGTCCTAAACCTCTATACCCGATGAACCGGAACCGAACCCGACCCGAACCGAGAACCAAATGGGTACCCGAAATATCCGAACTACAATTATATATTCAAAATATTAATTATATTTAGACTTAATATAACATAATTATCTAAAATTATAATTACAAACCCAAATATATTTGTTAGTTTTAGACCAAAATAGCTAAAATGTCCAAAATAAAAGAAATATACAAAACTTCTTGCTATGTTTGTTTCAATTTAGCAATTTTTTTGTTCAAATTGATCAATTTTTATTTTTGTTTGATGATTTTATAGGTACCCGAACCCGAACCGAACCCGAATGGAACCGAACCAAACCCGAACCGAAATTATAAAATACCCGAATGGATCTTATATGTCTAGACCCGAAAACCCGAAAGACCCGAACCGAACCCGAACGGGTACCCGAATGCCCAGGCCTACTTGCAAGCATGCAAATTTTGAAAATATTAAAAGGAAATAAAATAGAAACCAGGGAGACCATTTGGCTTGAATTTGTTCCTACTTAATGAACCAAATGAATGTAAAATATAATGGACCCAATCTGATTAGAAGAATTGAATAAAAATAAATATGAATAAAGAGGAATAAATATTCATATTTTGTTGCTCAGCAACTTGAAAGAGGAAAATATTTGTTCAATCATTCCTCAAAACATGAGAAAATGAAAAGATCAGAGTGGGGCCCAAAATTGGATCATGTCTTAGGTTTGAGAAGTTGCGGTTTGGGGTGTCTGTGCCTCATGAGCCGCTGCAAGAGTTGCATTGGTCACGGTCCGTCCTGATCGATGTGAGCCTTTTGCGAGCTTTCATGCGGTCTACTTGGACAGTTGTATTGTGGTTGTTGTTGAGGTTGCGGTCTGCTTGGACTGTGGAGGCTCTTCCGATATGGTTACTGGTCCGGCCTGTCCCCCAGCTCAAGGTTTGGTGTGTCCAGTATGCCTCAGCCATGGAAGCACTGGTGCTCTTCTTAGCCCGGTGTACCTTGGTCAATATAGCTTATTCGGATTTGGCCATGATTTCCCTTCTTTTTTTGATTGTTCCAACTTCCCAAACCTATAGATACTTAACAGAGACATAAAAATGACTAGCAAAGATAAACTTGCTAGGATGAACTTGTCCATCTTTTCATTCACGGATTTGATCTCCTTGCTAGTGTTATCTTCAACAACCTTAACTCCCATTGGAGCTCTATCATAGTCCTCATTGTAATTGTCATCACTCAAGGCAATATTCTCCACTAGGTCCATTCCATGTTCAGCCTCCTTCCAAAGGAAGTTTCCATTGCTAGCGGTGTTTAAAAGCATTCTTATCTTTTCCAAGACATCATGTAGAGAGTACTAAGGAGATACTATTCTGAGAAACCGTAGTTTGGGAATTGATTGGTGTACCTCTTGAAACGTTATCATGCCTAACTGAAAGTCTCATTGTTCCTTTGAGCAAAGGTGGTGATCTCATTCCTAAACTGAGTTGTCCTTAAGCTAGAGAAGAACTTGGATAGAAAATCCTTCTTGTAATGATTTCCATGAAGTGATAGGGCCTTGTGGGAGAGTATTTTCCCATAGGTATGCTTTATCCCTGAGAGAGAAGGAGAAGAGCCTTAGCTTGAAGCTATCTTCGAACACTCCATTGATTTTGATCATTCCACAAATCCTATCAAATTGGTCCAAGTGGTCTAATGGATCTTAAACTGCAAGACCATGGAAACTATTGCCTTGTACCATTGAGATGAGGCTTACCTTGCTCTTGAAATGGTTGTTTTGGAACCGGATGAGGCAATTCCTTGGAAGTTTTGGAGTGTTTTTGGAGCATCACCCGCTCCAATTTGTCTACCTCTTCTAGATGGGTGACGTGGCGTAGAGGAGGAGGGTTATGAGGAGGAGGCTGATTGAGGTGCCCAACGTGATCAGCTTGGTTTCCTTGACCATCATGGCCATAGTGTTCATCCATGTGCTCCATACGCAAACGTTGAATGTGTGCTTCTCTCTATCTTTGATTCCTTACTCTAGCTCCCAATTCCAATAGTTGAATATTGTCCTAAGGTTGAACCAAGTGTGCTTGAAATCTAGTCCTTGTGATCAGTAACCTATGAGAACAATAAGGATAGAGAAGTAGAGCGATTAGTAATATAAAAAAATAACTTAGTCTCAAAAAGATACGAATGACTAAAGTTAAATTCCATCGGGAAACGGCGCCAAATTGATACTTAAATTTTTTGGTTCTTATCAATCACCTCAAAACATAGAAACTGGTCATTGTATCATATTGAGGGTTTATAAATTCAATGAGTTAAGTTTAGAAGCAAAAGGAATACATATAAGTAACTGAGCTAAGCCAACTGAAAAAGAGTTTTGTCTAGGAAAATCCTAAGTAGAATGAAAGCAAGAAACAAGAAGCAAAGAAGAGTGAAACAAGAGATTGCAAATAAGAAACAAGAACAAGCAATAAACAAGAAGATAAACAAGATTAAAAGATTGTCTTAAGATGAGGTCAATGTATTAGATCTAGCTAGATATGATCATGGGTTCAACAATCAAACATGCAAATGAATGCTAATGATTCCTAAACTAGCTAATCACATTCCCATGTTTGAAGCCCTATCCTAATGATACAACAATCCAATTCCAAAATTTAATTCACAAT
Source organism: Orychophragmus violaceus (assembly GCA_030180135.1). Classification (NCBI taxonomy): domain Eukaryota; kingdom Viridiplantae; phylum Streptophyta; class Magnoliopsida; order Brassicales; family Brassicaceae; genus Orychophragmus; species Orychophragmus violaceus. Next base: position 54,465,182 of record CM058240.1, on the reverse strand, counting down.
ATAGCATGCAATTCATTCAATCAAAACACCATCAAGCAAGCTTAATCCTTTAGTCAAGAATACTAATTAAGCATTTCATTGAACACCTTCCGAGAAACAAAAATCCTATGATCTAAAATCAATAATTCCTTGCAAAAATAGCATTGAGATCAACATAATAAAGAAGGACTAACATAGATTAAGCACTAAACACCCTAGATCATACCTAATCTACCTCATCCATGAGACCCAAGATGACTACTCGCTAATCATATAGATTCCCACAAAAAAAAGCATATATATTATAATGAAAAATCATAATTAAGTAGACAAATAAAGAATAGGTTAAGAATAAGGAAGTAAAAATTGTATTAAACTTAAGAGAAAAGGTTTGCAAAGTTCTTAGATCTAAAAGAGGTAAAGAAATACTTAGGCAAAGATAATGTGGCCCAAACATTAGGCTAAATACATAGTTATAGGCTAAGGGTTCGAAATAGGTTTTTTATGGGAAGGGGTGGTCGTGGTCGGCCTGGACCGGTATGGCCAGGTCGTGATGGAGCTTTGCATGAGTTTAAGATTCTAGGATGATCATCACGTTCCAGACGGGCCGCTATGCGGGCCGCGTCTAAACAAGGCCGTTATGTGCCACCCGGTATTCTTCCTAATGGAGAGAATACTTTGAACATGCGAGCTGTGGCGGACAGCCCAATCTGATGATGGTGAGAACGTTTGGCTCGGGCCATTATGAGAAGGCCATGGAACTTCCTTGTCCGATGAAGACTTGGTTCGGGTTGTGCTGGAGTGGGTGAGATGGACTGTTAGCTTTGGACCGGGATGAAGACGGAGGCTTGACCAGACCGCGACAGGTGAACCGCGAGATCTCCTAGTGAGTTGGGCACTTGGGGCGTGAGGGCTGTGGAGCTTCACTGCTGGTCGCAGAACGCGGAATGGGCCGCGGTTGGCTCGGACCGCCGTGCTTGATTCATGATGGCTCGACAGTCCTTTCTCCGTCTTTAGCTCAACTCTTTTTGCTCCCAAACTCTAACGACTCTTTCAAAACTCCAAAATCACCTAATAAAAACTCCAAAACACACAAATATACAAAATTCTAATCTAGACTCACTTAGCTCTAAATATACAAAATCGCCTAGGACCATTTAAATCTGCTTAGTAACATAAACGTCTAATTAACGCCTTAGAGAAAATTGTCACATTCAAGACCGACTAACGCCTAGGCCCCGTGTAGGCGACTGTCTATACAACTTTTCGAACACTGTAAATGAATGATCTCGTAATAAAATGACTAGAAATGAATGCAAAACCCATGCAAATGTGACTGCTAAAATAAGCTAAAATATGGTCTCATCAGCTTTTACAAGGGATAATCAAGAACGATACTTGAGAAAGTTCTTCTGATGATGAAAATGTGTTCTATGAGCTGGTGAAGAAATCTATAAGTTTTGATGTTAGTAAAACGTAATTCATGGAGACTTGGGAGTTTGAAGAAGAAGTTTGCGAACAATCTTGGTAAAGGGAAGAAGAACGGAGAGGATCTGGTGTTTACCAAACCTCATGATCACAAGGCTTTTGATTTGTCAAAGTTAGTCTGTGGAGCTAATGGGATTATGGCTCTTGATTCGTCAGCTGTGAAATATAATGGCAAGTCGGACAAGATCAACAAAGTTGAGAATGTGTTGAAGCAAGAGGAGCTTGTTTTCTCTTTGCATAAAGTTGATCAGCATGTGAAGCAAGAGTTTGTTTCCATTGTTGAATCTATAACTCGTTTTGGTGTCGATAGTCTAGCTGCTCAATAAGATGCAACAAGCTTGCCTCAGATGATAAGAAGAGACTCAAGGAGCAATGGAAAGAGTTGCAGCTCAGAGAATTCAAGTTCTTCTCGCAAAAGTGTGGTTTCATCCATCAATTGGTCAAATATGGCTGAAGCGTTTCGACCAAACTCTTAGAATTATATTTTTGCTTTTGGTCATGTCTCTTTTTCCTAGAACACGCCTTGTGGTTTTTTACTTTCTATTCATTCTTGATTATTTTCAATTTTAATCTATATTCAGAAACGCGTTAGGTGATATACGTCCGGCCATCAGAGTAACGAATTACTAAAAATTCGGGGTAAATTCGGAGAGAACGCGGGCATGATGTTTTAGACTTTTAAAATAAAATACCAAACATTTTAGACATTTTATTTGTAATACATACAAAAATTAAGTTGTTATTCATACATTTGTCTAACATCAATAGAAAAAACCAATTACATTTAAAAAATATTGTTATTTCTTCTAATTCACATTTAATATTAAAAATATATATATAATAATCACTCATAATTCACAAGATACACACAAAATTATATCTTGATGTTGAAAACATAAATATATATATATATACTAAAAATTGTAATTCTTTAACCTTTTGTTCTTCGAAGATAAAGTTATTTTGTAGTAGATTTATAAATATGTTAGAAGTTTGGATTTGTACATTTGATAAATAAGTTAAAATCGTTAATATTGACAAACAAACAAAAAAAGTTAAAATCATCAATAGACAGATAAATAATTTGGTTACAGTTCTAAATTACTAGAGTCTAGCAAATTACTCTAGTCTAGCTACGCAAAACTAAACTGAGACTTAAACTACTCTTGTAACTAAGAGAACCGAGACTTAAATTACTCTAGTCTAGAAAGAAAACTTACAAAAATTGAAAATGTTCAAAGTCAAAGTTACAGTTGTGACAAACTTAGTAAGCAAACCCGAGACGTAAACTAAACAAAATAAGAAGAGTACCAAGACCTATAGTATAATCACAACAACGCAAGTATTCAAACGAAATGCAAGACAAATAAGGGAAAGAAAACAATGCAAGACTAATAAGGGAAAGAAAATTTATCCTACTAAGCTGGTTGTGTGTCACTGATTAACATCACTCAATCAAATGTCACAAGTTTTGGCTGCAATTAAACAAACCTGAATTTCGAGTTGGTTCTTAAGGTTCAATTTTCACAGTTAATGACTGCAACTATCGTCTCCATCCATTTCATATCAATGCCGTTGACGTCGATGTAGTTGTCGAAGTAGAACGGCAACGTGTTTTGTTTATTAAATTCTTCGGCAGACAGAAGTTTATATCACAGCTAACGGTAAGGTGTTTGTTTATTAGAATCTCAGACAGCGATAAGTTATTCTCTCAGGGAGAAGAGAACCTTAAAAATATCACTGTTTTTCACTCACTCAGGTACATAGGTGAGAGGGGGTCAGCTGACCCCACCTTATTTTAAAATATAATTTTTTTCTTTAGTAAAAAAATAACTTGATCCTAATAAAATTTATTGTTTGACCCTATAAAAAACTCTGAAAACACAAGCTTAATTTGTTAATTTGACATTTGGGCTCAGGTTTTATTTTGATTTGGGCTCACTTATACTGGTTTACAGTGGAAAACTTCAATAGTTCATGTCGTCGAGTTCTAAACTAATCAAATAAAAGAATGCTTGGACTTAATCCAGAGTTTAGCTAATTTAAACCCACTTAAAATATAGTATGCATAATCTTTTTAAGGATCTCACACAATTATTAGATAATTTTAAACAATACATAAAAAAAAACAAAAATTAAACGTTCAGAAGTTAAAAACTTTGTTATCCTTCTTTCTCATATTTTTCATCTAGTTTGTGAACTAAAAAAATATAAAACATCTAATATGTTTAGAAGTTATATTTCTTTACACTTTTTCAAATTAATCTTTCTAAATTATGCTTGGGGGGGGGGGGGGGGATTTATTAAATAATATATGAAATCATTTGATAATTGGCTTATTTTGTGAATTTGATAAACAAAAGAAAACTATTAAGGCTATCTGAATTTTATTCTCAAGATTTTAGTTTTGTAGACTTTAAAAGCTTTTAAAATTAATTTTAGTTTAATTTTTTTTTTGCTACAAAAACTGCTGCCAAAACAAATCTAGGAATGAATATTATAAGTGGTTGTTATATTTTTTAAATCGAAAACATTATTTGAAGATATAACAAATGAAGTTGTAACTAAAAAATAATTTAAACTACAAGTTCATGTATAATATATGAAATCATTTGATAATTGGCTTATTTTGTGAATTTGATAAACAAAGAAAACTATTAAGCCTATCTGAATTTTATTCTCAAGATTTTAGTTTTGTAGACTTTAAAAGCTTTTAAAATTAATTTTAGTTTGATTTTTTTTTGCTACAAAAACTGCTGCCAAAAAAAATCTAGGAATGAATATTATAAGTGATTGTTATATTTTTTTTAATAGAAAACATTATTTGAAGATATAACAAATGAAGTTGTAACTAAAAAATATTTTAAACTACAAGTTTATGTATAATATATTTAATTTAAAAATATATATATATATATATATATATATATTTGTCTTCGGTAAAAAACATTTCTGGTTCCGCATATAACGATATATATCCTAAAACAGATTGATGAAGCTTAGAGTTATTACTGGCAGTTTCTGCCCTAAGTATTAACTATGAATTGAAAACAAGCGCTTACGTCTCCCTGATCAGTTTTATCATCCTCATGGATTCTCACTGATCTACAAGAAAGTAGAAAGATTTACCATTAACCAACCATTGACTTTAAAACACCAAGAAGACTTCTCAAAATAAATGAGAGCTTTTTGTTACGGGTTACTGCAATAACACATTGACTTTAAAACACTGGTGATTTTCACAGAAAATCATTGACCGGTTTATCTTGCCAATTTGGGTTAAATTGTGGTTGCACACCTCTGCCAGGCGCCTACGGGGCCGATTATGCGGCTAGACACTCACACTTTGGAACGAGAAGTTTTAATGTTGCGGGTTTATCAATATTGAAGTGAAGTTTCATGTCTAAGTAAAGCTATATTGTTCATTTTTATACACAAGACTATAAAAAAGTATATGGTGAGGTGAACATTGTGAGATCTGGGATTCACACTAAGAATTTGTATTCGTGGATTTGGACTTTAGGATATAGAAATGGTATAGATTTCCTATGAATCAAAGACTTTATTGAGATTGATCGTCGAGATAGAACAAACACAATCGAAAAGAGAATACAAAGTATGATGATCGAGCTATCTAGTCGAAGTGTTCTTAGCCAGGGTTGGAATGTCTTGAATGAATCGCCACTTCTCCTTTAAATACTCTCGACTTTGATCTTCTTGTTCCGATATTTTGGCCTCGCCGTCATAACGATCTCTAAGATTTGTGTGGATCAGTTGAACTGATGAAGACCGGGTTGCTCTCTCTCCACGTCGTCTCCTGCCGAGCTCGAGCTCGATCGCTTCCCACCTCGGCATTGATTGGGCCTTGTCCAGAAGTCAATCGCACAGGCCCAACAGAGGACCATGGTCGATCTCTCTCTGTCTTGATTATTGGAGCGGGCTCATAAATATGGGCCTTTGTTTTATTTGTTAATGGGCCGGATTTCCTAGAGGGAAATCTAGTACCAAAAATAGCCCCCCAGCCCATTAATTTCGAGAAGTCGAGGTTGATGGGAGGTTTGACGCTCTCGGGAAGAAGTGTGTGCCTCGGGCGTGATAAACCTAATGATTACTTTCGCCCCATCCGTTGATCTTGTTTCGATCCAACGGTCAAGGGTGGGCGCGTGGGTCGAGCTGACCTGCTTTTTAGCGCGTCGGCAGTCGTGGCGTGTATTTGTTTTGAGATTTTCATCTCCCACCGTGCATCCGGTCGCTTGCTGACGGCTGAGATTTGAGGGTCACGAAGAGTCTTTTCGAACTCAATTCCTTGCTGACGTGGCTTGGTAGGCGTGCGCTCGTGACCGTTGATCTCGTACCGACAGTCAGGATGGGGAAGGCGAGGACTCTCAACCGTCTCGATTTTCTCGTAGTTATTACGAGTTTGGAATCGTCCGAGACTTTGCACGATTTCCATCATAGACAATAATAAATATTTTTTATTGTAGAGAGTAACTTCCCCTCTTCTCACTTGCGCCTCGCGTTATTTTCGATCATCGAAAACTCTCTTAGAGGCTTCTTTTCTTTTCTTTGGTATATTTCTTCTCATGGCTCTGAGAGACGCAACGGGAGCGAGTACGAGTATGGCGGCGGGATCATTTGGTCCACATCCACCGTCCGTCTTAACCGAGAGTCTTATCAAGCGGTTACGGACGCAGTGCCAGATCCCGCCGGAAGTAGAGATTGTTATCCCGTCACCGGGGCTCTCGCCGGAGACCGTCGTGGAAGGCTACTGTTGTGCTTCCTATGCCTACTTTGAGAAATGTGGGCTCTTCTTCCCCATTCCCCGCCTTGTTTTCTTAGTGCTGTCCCAACTCCATTTGGCGTTTCATCAGATGACGCCAAATTTCGTTCGATACGTTATCGGACTTGGAGTCAGGGCCGCAGAGGAGGGGACTGAGTTTGGTCCTGAGGAGCTCATGCGAGTTTCCTCGGTGAAGCAAGATTCCCGCTTTAAGGGGACGTATCGTCTTTCTCCCCGCTTTGGGAGGATCCTTGACAGTATTCCGTCGAGGGATGAGTGGAGGGACCGGTATTTCTTCTTTAGGATGACCCATCATTCGGTCGGAGAGTTCGATTGCTCGGTCGTCCCTTCACGGTGGGCTTCCAATGTTGGTAAGATTCACGGTTTAATACTCGATCCTCTCCCTCCCTTTTTTGTTGCTGTCTGACTGCTTCCTGATTGGGTTTAGTCTGTACCACTAGGTCTCCTGAGTCGCTCACTCTAAACCCTATTACGGAGGCCTTAATAACCCGACTGATGAGGGGTACCGTTAACTGGGACAGTTTTACAGTGGAGCGCATGCAGGCTGCTCTGAGGATCGATCTCGGGGGGGGGGGGGGGGGGGTTCCGCGGGATCGACCTTGGATTTCTCGGGACTTACCACTTCCTCATGTGCTTCCTCGGGCTTCTCCAGTTCGAGCTGTCCAACCCCCGCTTTGTATCATTGAGCGGGCAGGGGAAAGTGATTTGTTTGTCTGTGACATTTTGTTTATCATTATTGGGAAAAGCCTAAACCCCTTTTTATATAATTCTGCAGGTCGTCCTCCTTTGGATGATGATTCAACCGCCAGCACTCCTCCTCGCGAGAAACTGTCTCGGAGAGCAAGGAGTCGCCGAAATGGGAAGGACCCTGCGGATTTGGTGAAGAAGGTGAGGGATGAGAATCTGAGCAGCGCCATCTTTTTTGCCATGTGTGATTCTCCTCCTCCCCTTCCTCCAAGTCTTCCCTTGGGCATAGGGGTTGCCGATGCCGTCGCAGAGACGGATGGCTTTCCCCCTTCTCTGATTGCCCGGGAGGTGGTTCTGATACCGTTCGGGGGGTCGATTTTAAGCGACCCCTAGTCGAGTAGTTCGAGGGAATCGGACGGCTAGAGCGGGAGTGGGGCTCCCGTGCCGAAGCGCCGAAGGGTCAGCACTGGAGAGAACTCGAGGAGATCAGGCGAAGATATCGGAACGCCGGGAAGCGTAGCTTGTCTGCTAAGGCGTTTTACGCCTGCGGGTGTCCAGCTCCCGGCTATTGGAGACATGGTCCTTGGTGATTCATACACCGAGATAACGACGGCCATTGGAAAGGTAATGGCCGTAGTGCTTCGTTTTCCTTGCCTTTGTTTGGAGAACTCAGCATTAGTATTTCTGTGTAGCTTCTGGAGGCCACGGATGGATTCGTGGCCAATTCTGAGTGTGAGCTGCGCAAAGGATCGCGGGTGGGCGAGCTTGAGGCCGTCAAGAATACGGTTGTTTATTTGAGTGCGCAGTTGCAGGGGTCCTTGTCCCGAGAGAAGGAATTTAAAAGGAGGTTGGCTCGGTACGAGGGAATCGAGGCTCGCCTACTAGTTCTCGAGAATCAGGAGGAGGATCTTTCCCAGAAGCTGCAAGCGGCTGTGGGTCGAACTCTGGCTGCCGAGGAAGAGAGACGGGTCGCAGTATCGCAAGCTGCTCAGGATCGGGTTGACCTGGAAAGGGTCCTTGTAGGAAGGAAATTCGACGTGAAGGTCGCAGCTCATGAGGCGCGGAAGAAGATGAGCGGGGAGTACTTGGAGATCCTTAAGGAGATTAAGGAGAAGAGCGAGAGACGGAAGGCTGAAACTAGCGCCGAGGTCCGACTCCAAGAGGCCTTGGACAATATTGAGCTCATCGCGGAGTTCGCCTCTGGCGAGATCGACCTGACTGAGGAAGTACTGACGGTGGCTGATAAGAGGGGTGCGGCCCTGGTGGAGATGAATGCCGCGGCGGTTTCTGATTTCAGTATTGGCAAGTTGAACCTGCCGGCGGTGTCAAGCGACTCGGTTATTTTGGCGCATGCTCCTCTGCCTGCTGCTCCTTGCCCTAATCAGTGCGGGTCGAATCTCCCGACGGGAGTTGGCTCTTCCGGTGATCAGGCAGAGGATGGAGACGAGGCTTCCTCGCAACAATTTTGATTGCTCTATTACTGCCCGAATGGGTCTCTCTTTTTTTTTTTAAATGTTTCTCATTAGTGGGCTTTTGTGGACTCGAGGGCGTCAAGTCCTTTTTTAATGAAAATTTTTTTTAATCATTTTATGCCTTAGCATAGCTTTTATTGTTTTAACACCTTAGCACAAAGTCGGCCTTATGGTGTTTTGGACCTCTAGAGAGGGGTCATAGCCTGGCTTGAATCGCCTTAGGGAGTTCTTTTACGAACTTTAGGACTGATTCATTTGAGCTCGAGCTCTTCCCCAATATTCATTCGAGGTATAACTCCTTCCCGATATGAAATACGAGCAGGAATTCCTAAGTATATGATAAATCGAAGTAGACTTACATAGATTTATTTCGAATGTGTGCGGAGGCCCCTTTTGTATGAGCAGCTGCCTCGACCTCGTTGTTTTTGCTTAAAGGGAGAGGGTAGCCCCCCCAATTCTTCTGAGCTGTATAAGGCTGGAAGAATTTTAGGTTTGCCAAAGATCGTTTCGGATCGCTTTGGTTTGAAGGGATAATTTCATATCACTTGGGTTTGGGGGGATAATTTCATATCGCTTGATATCGGGGGAGGCCATTTCAGGTCGCTCGGAGAGGGTGATTTAATATCGTTTACTTCTGAAGAGATAATTTCATATCACTTTAATATTTGAAGAGATAATTTCATATCACTTTGCAAAATGTAGTGGCAAAGTATTTCGCAATGATTCTGACTTTTACAACAGAAAGAGACATTGATCGAGAGGTTTATTTTGATTTCACAAAGATAAGTTAATACGAATTCGTTCGAAGTTGTCGAGCTCAGTAAGAGCTTTGTGTCGGGGGCGGCTGCGCTCGAAGTCGAGCTGCCTACGTACCCTTTTAAGGGGATCAAGCCATTTTGTAGTTCGATTATGTTGCGTACTTTATTGAAAGTACTTTTTGAGGTTGACGATGTTCCAAAGTCGTAGTTCAGGCTTCTGGGTTTCCACCGACTTGAGTCGGTAGACCTCGTCCTTCACAACGTCGGTGACCTGGTAAGGACCTTCCCACTTTGCTCCTAACTTTCCAGCGTGTTCTTCCTTTTTATGGTCGAACACTTTCCGTAAGACGAGCTCGCCCACTTGAAACCTTCGGGTTTTAATTCTGGAATCATAGTAGCGAGCTGCAGCTTGTTGGTAGTTCTGGATTCGAGCTAGTGCGAGGTTCCTCCTTTCGTCGACGAGATCGAGCTCGTCTGTTATCATCTTGTTGTTAAGTTCCTCTTGACGTGGACATTCTTCTTTGCAGATGCTTGACACGAGGATTTCGGCTGGTACTACCGCCTCGATTCCATAAGCCAGCGAAAAGGGAGTCTCGCCGGTGGATTTGCGGGGGGTAGTCCGGTAAGCCCAGAGTACGACCGAGAGCTCGTCGCTCCAGCTTGTTTTGCACTCATTGAGTCTTTTCTTGAGGCTATTCATGATTGCTTTGTTAGCTGCTTCTGCCAGTCCGTTCCCTTGAGAGTAGCGGGGCGTAGAGTAGGTCAGCTTTATGTTCCAGGTTCTACAGAACTCTTTGAACACGTTTGATATGAATTGTGGTCCGTTATCGGTGACGATCTCATGGGGTAGTCCATGTCGGCATACGATGTTTCGCCAGACGAACTCCTTAACGTGAACGTCCTTGACCTTTTAGTATGATTCCGCTTCAATCCACTTAGTGAAGTAGTCTGGCATCACTAGTAAGTGTGTAGATTTCTTTTTGCCGGATGGGACTAGAGGTCCCACGATGTCCATTCCCCATCGCATGAATGGGTATGGCGATGAGATAGAGGAGAGTTTCTCCGATGCTTGATGGATAATCGGGGCATGCTTTTGGCATTTTTCACATTTGCTGGAAAAAGATTCGCATTCGGTGGCCATTGTTGGCCAGAAATAGCCTTGCCTTTTGATTCGTACGGCCAGGGCTCGTCCTCCAGAATGGCTTCCGCAGGATCCGTCGTGGGCCTGCGCGACCACGGCTAGAGCTTGATTTTTATCGAGGCATTTGAGGTAAGGTCCGGAGAGACTTCTTTTGAAGAGATCTCCTTGCGTTACGCGGTACCTTGCACTCTGCGTCTTGAGTTTCCGCGCATCCCATTTGTCGTCTGGGACTTCGCCCTTTGTAATGTATCAAATGATCGGAGTTCTCCAATCTTCGTCATCGTTAGGCTCAAGTCCTCGACTAGTGGATGCAGCTTGGATTGGTCAATCGGGGACGTTCGCGACGTACACGGCGCTTCTTGGATCGAGATCATCATCAACCTCGATGATGTCGCGACTGGTGTCCTTGGGACGTTCCTTGTGTTCGACCCCGTCCTTTATGGTGGGATAGTCCTCTTTCAAGGATAGAGCTTTCAGGGCTATGTCGATACTTGGTTTTTCGATCCCCTCGACTGGTATGATCCTTTTGAGATTAGGATCTGATGTCGACGCTAGAGCGGCCAAGGCATCGGCTGCGGTGTTTTCCCCTCGCGGGATCCATGTTAGATCAAAGAATTCGATCTGTTCGGCGAGCGTATGGACTACCTGTAGGTATGCTTCCATGCGTTCTTCTTTGGCCTCGTAGTCGCCATGATATTGGCTTGTGGCCAATTGGGAATCACTGAAGGCGTCTACTTCTCGGGCTCCTATCGCTATTGCTAGTCTGATCCCGGCTATTAACGCTTCGTATTCTGCTTCGTTATTTGATGCGGCGAAGCCCAGTCTGAATGACTGTTCTAATACTTCACCAGTGGGGGAGACCAGTTTTACTCCGACTCCGGATCCTTGCCTCGAGGAAGCTCCATCGACGTACAGTTTCCATTTCTTGGCGGAGGTCGGGTCGAGTTCTATGGTCGGGGGGAGCTCGATTATGAAATCTGCCAGCACTTGCGCTTTTAGGCACGTTCGAGCTTTATATTCTATATCATACTCGCTAAGTTCGATAGCCCATTTGACCAGTCGACCTGACTGGCTCGGACTGTGAAGGATGGTTCTCAGTGGCTGAGAGGTCATCACTATGATTGAGTGCGATTGGAAGTATGGTCGGAGTTTCCGAGCCGATGTGACCAGCGCTAAAGCGAGTTTTTCCATAGCGGGGTACCTGGTTTCAGCATCGATTAAGGTCTTACTGATGTAGTACATGTTGGAATTGTGTCCAGTAATCTCGGTACTGTCTCTAGAAAGTAAGAGTATGTCAATGATCAGACATAAGTCATATAATACTGGGGGTCATGATGGCTTGCTAGAGTCCGCTCATGATCTATAAGTCTTGGACTTATTGCCTTTATTATATGATCCCATATGGGTCACACGCCTAAGCTAACAGGAAAATGTGTAGGAACGGTTTAGCAGAAGTACGGTAAAAGTGCTAGGCATTTACTGTACTTAGAGAGAATAAAACGGTTTAGCCACTGTGTGTCGATCGATACACAAGGTGTGTCGATCGACACAGTGCGCGAATGCCGTCGAGTTAATTGGTGTTTGGGCCAAATGGCCCAAACGGAACCGGACAAGTTTTATGAGATAAAACTCGAGTTCAAAACAATGAACCCTAGCCTCTTAGCCGAAAACTCTCTCTCTCTCTCTGCGCCGAGTTCCTTGTGGTCTAGCAGCCGTTTTCTGTGATCGCGTGTGTGAACCTTTGGAGGATTCATCTCTCGGTGTTTCTCTGATCTCTGACCTGTTCTATTCCTTCCGCTGCAATTAACAGGTAAAAGGTGAGATCATCATTTGTTTCTATTCGAGAAGAACCTAGATCCGCATGTTTAGGTTGATATGAATCTAAGAATTGAATCAGGATCAACTAAACATTCCTTCAGTGGTATCAGAGCTATTGGTTCTGGTTTTTCTTGTTTAGATTCAAGTTTAGGATTGTTTCTCTTGTTTAAAAGTGTTTTGAATCAACTACTGATAAGAGAAATCACTTAAGTAACAAGAATTGAAACCTAAACATATGAAAAATCGCATGATCAAGCTATATGATTTGGTATGCGATCTGATCCGAGAGAATGAGTATCGGCTGCGATCGCATGGATCGATCGATACGATCGCATGGATCGGTCGATACAGTCTATCGGCAAAACCTGTTAACGCGTGAAAGCATCGATCGATGCAGGATCGATGCAGGTTCGATGTTGGTGCATCGACCGATGCGGTTGGTGCATCGATCGACACGGTTAGGGTTTTGGCTCGGTTCCGTGCATGCGTGAGAGCATCGATCGATACAGGATCGATGCACGATCGATGCAGGATCGATGCTGAGAGCATCGACCGATGCGGTTGATGGATCGATCGACACGGTTGGTTCATCGATCGACATGGTTGGTTTAAGGCTCGGTTTAATATTTTGATTAAAATTAAACGTCACGGTTTAATAAACATATTTAATAATTTTATTAAGTCTGGTTAAACCGGGATAAGAAATCCAAAGTCGAAAAATTGGATTTTGTGCCTAAACCAGGATTTTCTAATTTGATTTGGTTGGACCAAATAAATTGAGAAAATCCGGTTTAGTAAATAACCGGTTGACAATTGTGGTCATCGTAGTAATTAAAATTTGGTTAGACCAATTTTAATGAACCAGACCGGTTATGTCATTTAATTGGACAATTGGGTCATGTCTTGGACATGGACCAATTCTTGGGCCTCGGGCCAAGAAGTTAAAACAATTGGGCCAATTATTTGAGTCTTTCTTCAGATTTAATTTAAGATTTATTTTATAAAGAATATAAATCGATTTTAAATTAAAGTTTCCGATATTTTGAAATTAGAAAGTTTCTTAATTTATAGAAGTTTCTAGATTTGCATGATTCGGATTTTAAGAAATTTCTAAAGTTAGAAAGTTTCCGTTTTTAGAAAGTTTCCAATTTTAGAAAGTTTCCAAAAATAGTAGGTTTCCAAAAATGGAAAGTTTCCCGAAATAGTAATCTTCTATTTTGGGAATGAATTTTTTAAATAAACCTACGAACCTCAAATAATATCAAGCGTTGGATGTCTTGTCCATTCTATGTCAGCTGTCGAAGCCCATTCAATTGTATTCATGGCCTTACAGTGTGAGGGTGTCTGCTTTTGCGTGGATAAGACGGTTTGTGATTCATAAATGTCATTGGGAGTCCCAGACATTAATGATTACATGACTGTATAGTCTGGTTTTCTTGACTGGGCCATCGGGAGTCCCGGGCCTTGAGACATCAGAGTGGATTGGGCCTCGGGCCCAGATTCACAACCAAGAGTTATATCACGGATATAATTAGCCGATATAGGGCTTACCGATATAAGCTAAGGTTTGGTGACGGCCAGTGGCCCACTTTAATCTTAGTTATATGTGGATCTTGGAATCATTATATTCTATTGAGGGTAACTTATGTTATGTTATTGAATATAATGCGTGATTAATCATATTAAATTTAATACGAGATTAATCATATTGAACATTTTAACTAATAACCTTTTATCTATATATTTCAGCTATGACTACTACAAGCACACAAAACACATTCTCAATCCGGTCTGTTCTCGAGAAGGAGAAGCTGACTGGAACGAACTTCCTGACGTGGTCAAGGAACTTGAGGCTGGTCCTCAAGCAGGAGAAGAAGGATTATGTCCTTCGTGATCCTCTCCCCGAGAGGCCTCCTGCCAATGCCGCCAGGACTCTGCATAATGCTTGGGAAAAGCATTCGTCATATGAAAATGATGCATATTGCCTGATGTTGGTGACAATGACTCCTGAGCTGCAAAAACAGTTCGAGAGTGTATTGTCACCCATCGAGATAATGGCAAGCCTGAAATCGCTTTTTCAGGAGCAGGCTAGGACTGAGAGGTTTCAAACAGTTAAGAACCTCTTGGACTGCAAGTTGGCTGCGAATGCGGCAGTGAGTCCTCATGTCTTGAAGATGATGGGTTATCTCGATCATCTTCAGAAACTCGACTGCCCAATCAGCCAGGAACTTGCCTGCGACATCATTCTGCAGTCATTACCTGCAAGCTATGATCAGTTCATTCTGAACTTTAACATGCATGGCTTGAGTAAGACATTGCCTGAGCTTCACGGAATGCTCAAGACTGCAGAGCCCAACTTGAGGAAAACCGCCAAGGACCCCAATGTGCTTATGGTGCAAAAGGGCAAGGGGTTTAAGAAATCCTCTGCTAAGGATAAGGGAAAGGCCAAGGCTGTCCAAGTCGCGGACAAGGACACGCCAAAGCCCAAGCCCAAGTCCAAGGCTGGGCCAACTGACATATGCAGGTTCTGTAAAGAACCAGGGCATTGGAGGAGAGAATGTAAGAAATTCCAGGAAGGTCTAAAGGAATTGAAGAAGAAGACTTTTGAGACTTCTTCAACAGGTATTTTTGTTATAGAAGTTAATACAACTACTTCTGATAATACCTCATGGGTTATGGATACTGGTTGTGGGGCTCATATTTGTACTAATATGCAGGCACTCAGCAACAGTAGAAGGCTGAAGCAAGGACAAGTGGAGCTACGAGTTGGGAATGGAGCGAAAGTTCCAGCACTAGCTGTAGGCACTTACTTGTTGTCTTTACCTTCGGGATTGATTTTAGAACTCAATAATTGTTATTTTGTACCTGCTATAAGCAGAAATATTATTTCAATTTCTTTGTTGGATTTGGAAGGTTATGATTTTTCAGTTAAGAATAAATTATGTTCCTTCAATCGCAACAATTTGTTATATGGTTCTGCCCCTCTTATGAATGGGCTTTACATACTCGATCAATCCGCGCCAATTTATAACATTAATACCAAACGGTTCAAACCTAATGAGGAGAACCGAACGTTTCTATGGCATTGTCGTTTAGGGCACATCAGCGAGAAACGCATCAAGAGGCTCCATTCGAATGGACTTCTTGGCTCATTTGACTTTGAGTCATGTGAGAAATGCGAATCCTGCATGATGGGCAAAATGACACGGGCCCCCTTTAATAAACCTAACGAGAGGGCCAGTGACGTATTGGGCCTGATACACACTGATGTGTGTGGCCCAATGTCCACTAATGCAAGAGGAAACTATCAGTACTTCATTACCTTTACTGATGATTTCAGTAGGTATGGATATGTTTATTTAATGAAACATAAGTCTGAATCTTTTGAGAAGTTCAGAGAATTCCAAAATGAAGTACAGAACCAACTTGGCAAAAGCATTAAGGCTCTTCGGTCCGACCGAGGAGGAGAATACTTAAGCCAAGAATTCAGTGATCATCTGAGAGAGTGTGGGATCGTATCCCAACTCACTCCTCCTGGAACACCTCAATGGAATGGTGTGTCTGAAAGGAGAAATCGGACCTTATTGGATATGGTTCGATCTATGATGAGTCACACAGACCTTCCAATATCCCTTTGGGGATATGCTCTGCTAACAGCAGTGTTCACTCTAAATAGAGCGCCATCGAAAGCAGTAGCAAAGACACCATATGAATTATGGACTGGAGAAGCTCCAGTGCTGTCTTATCTCAGAATTTGGGGTTGTGAAGCCTATGTCAAGAGATTGATCTCAGACAAGCTTACACCAAAATCTGACAAATGCTACTTCATTGGTTATCCACGGGAAACCAAGGCTTATTACTTCTATCTACGTTCCGAGAACAAGATCTTTGTTGCCCGGGATTGTAACTTTCTTGAGAGGGAGTTTCTCTCTAAGAAAGACAGTGGGAGTAAGGTACTGCTTGAAGAAATTCAAGATGAACAGGATACTACTCAACCTAATGAGGAAGAGCAGCAGGAGGACCTACAAGAAATTGTAGAGCCTGAACCTGTAGTACCTGAAGTTCGAAGATCCGGGAGGATCCGTCACGAACCCGAGAGATATCAAGGATTCCTCGTGACTGACTGTCATGATCTTCTGATCATTGATGGTGATGAACCATCGAACTTCAATCAAGCCATGATGGGCCCAGATTCCTCTAAGTGGCGCAAGGCCACTGATTCCGAAATGGACTCCATGTCGGTCAACCAAGTGTTTTCGTTGGTTGACTTACCCGCTGGTGTAAAAGCCATCGAGTGCAAATGGATCTTCAAGAAGAAGATTGACGTGGATGGAAATGTCCAGATTTATAAAGCCAGGTTGGTGGCAAAAGGTTTCAGACAAGTTCACGGTGTGGATTACGATGAAACCTATTCACCAGTGGCTATGATGAAATCTATTCGGATTCTACTAGCAACTGCAGCTTTTCGTGATTATGAAATTTGGCAGATGGACGTGAAAACCGCCTTCCTGAATGGTATTCTGGAAGAGGATGTGTATATGACACAACCTGACGGTTACATAGATCCAAAGAATGCTGGAAAAGTATGCAAGCTTCATAAATCCATTTATGGATTGAAGCAAGCATCGAGGAGCTGGAATCTTCGTTTTGATGAAGCGATCAAGCAATTTGACTTCATCAGAAACGAAGAAGAACAATGCGTGTACAAGAAATCTAGTGGGAGCAAGATTGTATTTCTTATTCTGTATGTCGATGACATACTGCTTCTCGGAAACGACGTTCCAATGCTGAAGTCCGTAAAGGACTGGCTTGGAAGTTGTTTTTCCATGAAAGACATGGGTGAAGCCGCATACGTTCTTGGAATCAGGATCTACCGGGATAGATCTAGAAGGCTGATAGGCTTGTGTCAAGATTCATACATTGACAAAGTCCTACAAAGATTCAGCATGAAGGATTCCAAGAAGGGCTTCACGCCAATGGTACATGGCACAACGCTAAGCAAGAAGCAGAGCCCTACGTCGGCTGCTGAGCTTGAGCGCATGAAGAATATTCCTTATGCATCTGCAATAGGATCTATCATGTATGCCATGATCTGTACTCGTCCTGATGTTGCTTATGCATTGAGCATGACGAGTAGATACCAGTCAAATCCAGGTGAAAACCATTGGATTGCCGTAAAGAATATCTTGAAGTATCTAAGACATACTAAGGATAAGTTCTTAGTGTACGGTGGAAGTGATGTGCTTAAAGTCAGTGGATTCACGGACGCAAGTTTCCAGACAGACCAAGATGATTTCCGGTCACAGTCCGGTTATATCTTTTGTCTGAATGGCGGTGCAATCAGTTGGAGAAGCTCCAAGCAAGACACCGTTGCTGATTCCACTACAGAAGCTGAATATATCGCCGCCTCAGAAGCTGCGAAGGAAGCTGTTTGGATACGAAAGTTCATTATTGAACTAGGTGTGATACCAGATGCGGCTGAGCCTCTGGCACTGTTTTGTGACAACAATGGTGCTATAGCTCAGGCAAAGGAACCAAGATCACACCAGAAATCCAAGCATGTTCTAAGAAGATTTCACTTGATACGTGACATCATTAATAGAAAGGAAGTCAAGATCAGCCGAGTTCAGACAGATGATAACGTCGCTGATCCGTTGACAAAGCCACTCCCAAGGCCTAAGCTCGAGTTTCTGACTGAAGCTGTAGGCATTAGAGACATAGAAATGTAATCTAAATTTGAGTGGGAGTTTGAGGGCTTTTATTTAGTTATTTGATATGTTCTTGTAAAACATTCTTATGTTTAATGAAATTATTATTTCAAGATTATTTTAACTGTGATGAAATAATCGTTCCAAAGTGATATGAACCATATTATAGGTCATCGAAGTAAATGACTTGATCTTGAGTCATCGAAGTCATTTAGCTTGATCATGAGACCCTATATTTGATAGATGTTTTATATCATCCCGTCCCTAGTCGAAGGTTGTTGAAATTGGAACACCAACAACCGTGTGAGACTGGATTGGTACGTGACTTATGACAAAGTCTCAGTGTGTCATAGATGCGCGGCATCAAAGTCAGTACATAGGTGTATGTTTGGGAACATACGACCGGACAAGACCCTCTTATAAGAACTCTTCAGGATATTTATATATGTGTCATAAGAGATTCTTACTACGACTATAGAGTATAGTCCTTAGACCTGAGTTCGCATGCATGTGACTGCACATGGACTGATGCACTTTGATCATTGTCTAACGCTATCGTTCTGCGATAGTTATAAGGACCTTGTTTGGGTACATTATGAAATGAGCAGTTTACAGTGATGGAACAAGACGGAATTTGTCCCTCCAATATAAATGGAGTGAATATCTCTAGGCCAATCGGAGATTTGAATACTGGAAAATGCATGGCCATGCTCAAACGGACTGTCCCGAGTCGTTTGGATTGTCAGTATCGAATCAGAGTCCGATGAACAAGATTAGGCTTTATAAGGATGACACCAATCTTGCCTTATGACTAATCGAGATATTGTGACAAAAGGATTATGAATACAGAGATTCCAGTACAAGTGGGAGATTGTTGGAATTGTGTCCAGTAATCTCGGTACTGTCTCTAGAAAGTAAGAGTATGTCAATGATCAGACATAAGTCATATAATACTGGGGGTCATGATGGCTTGCTAGAGTCCGCTCATGATCTATAAGTCTTGGACTTATTGCCTTTATTATATGATCCCATATGGGTCACACGCCTAAGCTAACAGGAAAATGTGTAGGAACGGTTTAGCAGAAGTACGGTAAAAGTGCTAGGCATTTACTGTACTTAGAGAGAATAAAACGGTTTAGCCACTGTGTGTCGATCGATACACAAGGTGTGTCGATCGACACAGTGCGCGAATGCCGTCGAGTTAATTGGTGTTTGGGCCAAATGGCCCAAACGGAACCGGACAAGTTTTATGAGATAAAACTCGAGTTCAGAACAATGAACCCTAGCCTCTTAGCCGAAAACTCTCTCTCTCTCTGCGTCGAGTTCCTTGTGGTCTAGCAGCCGTTTTCTGTGATCGCGTGTGTGAACCTTTGGAGGATTCATCTCTCGGTGTTTCTCTGATCTCTGACCTGTTCTATTCCTTCCGCTGCAATTAACAGGTAAAAGGTGAGATCATCATTTGTTTCTATTCGAGAAGAACCTAGATCCGCATGTTTAGGTTGATATGAATCTAAGAATTGAATCAGGATCAACTAAACATTCCTTCAGTACACCGGCCGTTGTTCGTTTTATTCTTCGCGAACCAGGACTCCACTTACTGCTGTCGTGGAAACAGCTAGGTAAAGGTAGAGGGGCTCCCCTTCTACTGGTTTCGCCAGTATAGGTGGTTCGCTTAGGTAAGACTTAAGCTGGGTGAATGCTTCCTCGCACTTTTCGTCCCAGAGGAACTTCTTGTTCGCTTTGAGAAAGTGATAGAAGGGTAGACATTTATCAGTCGACCTCGAGATGAAGCGGTTCAAAGCAGCAATTTTGCCAGTAAGGCGCTGGACTTCTCGCGTTGTTCTGGGAGATTTCATCTCTATAAATGTTGCGATCTGTTTTGGGTTCGCTTCGATCCCTCTTTCGGTCACTAGGTAACCAAGGAATTCTCCTGAGGGGACCCCGAATGTGCACTTCGCTGGGTTGAGTTTCATCCCGTATTTATTGAGAATAATAAAGCATTCTTTTAGATATGGGATATGGTCCTCATACCTAGAAGATTTGACCAACATATCGTCGATGTAGACTTCCATGGTTTTACCCAGGAGTCCTGAAAACATCTTGTTGACGAGACATTGGTAAGTTGCTCCTGCATTTTTTAATCCGAAGGGCATGACTTTGTAGCAGTATGTTCCTCGATCAGTTATGAACGAGGTCCTTTCTTGGTCTTCGGGGTTCATTAGTATTTGGTTATACCCCGAGAAGGCATCCATGAAGGATAGTAGTTGGTGTCCAGCGGTAGCTTCGACCAGTCGGTCGATGTGCGGGAGTGGGAAGCTGTCCTTCGAACAAGCTTTGTTGAGATCTGTGAAATCTACACAGAATCTCCACTTCCCGTTCTTTTTCTTGACCACTACGGGGTTCGCAAGCCAGTCGGGGTACTTAACCTCTCTGATCGATCCGATTTTTAATAACCAATTGACCTCGTCGTTGACGGCTTGAGCTCGTTCCGGGCCTAGTTTCTGACGCTTTTGTCTTACCGGTTTGTAGGTTGGGTCGACATTCAGCTCGTGGCTGGTTACGTCGATGTTGATCCCTTTCATGTATGCTGAAGACCATGCAAAGGAGTCGACATTCTGTTTAAGAAAACAGACCAATTCATTTTTGACTGGCTCCGATAGGTTGATTCCAATGCCAACAAGTCTTTCGGGATGAGCATCGTCTATGCAAACTTGGGTCGTGAGGTCCTTTGGGGGTCCTATTTGACTTGGGTCGTTCGACCTTTTGGTCTGCATGGTGGCGAGCTCCTCCTCTTTCTGTAATTGCTACGCGGGGGATTTCTCAATTTGCTTGTATCCGTTCATGTAGCAATGGCGGGAAATCTTTTGACTTCCGTAAACGGTTTTTACTCCTTTGGGAGTTGGAAATTTTACGCATTGATGGTAGGTCGACGATACCGCTTTCATGTCATATATCCATGGTCGACCTAGAATTGCGTTGTAGGGAGCTGTTCGATCTACTACGATGAACTCTGTCATTCTTCGAACTCTTCCAGCTATTACTGGGGCGAATACACACTACAAGAAATTTGAGTATATATAGCATTACAATATAGCGTTTTGAAATATTATGCTATAGTAAATCATAACCTTTTTTAATATAGCGTTTGCTAAAAAATAAACGCTATTTATTAGTAGTCCGAATTTTTAATTATGTAACGCTTTGGTTATATTAGAATTTATAGCACTTTTTTGAACGAAAAACGCTATGTTATGTTTTGGCGGAGAAAACTAAAAATTTGCCCGCCACTTAGAAATTTTTTTGCCTCTCTTATAATTTTTTTTCCCTTCTAAAGCTTCTTTCCCCCTAAATATTTAGCTTTTTTCTCTCTTGTACTCTTAGAACAAAAACAATTATCTTCCCAAATCGAGGTTAAGTTGCTTCTTCTTTAACATGCATTCTCTTTACATCTGTGTTTTCGATTTTAGGTTTCATAATTCTTGTCGGTTTTGATTTCTTGTTTACCTCGATTTACAGATGAAATTCGAGCAAGCTATTCATCGAAAGGTAAGAGATTTATTAAGATTTAGTGTACTTTCGGTATGATTTATGGTTACGAAACCCAAATCGATTTCTAACAATTGCTTTGGGTATTGTAGATCTAGCTAGCTCGGATTGTACTCGAGTATTAGCTAAGGTAAGATATTGAACAGCGATTTGATGTTCTGTTTCGGAAATAGTATTACATCGGTGACAATTTGATTTTCAATTGGGTTTTTTTTACAGGTGAGATTGTTGCTTGCTTTTTCGTTTGAAGATTTTAACAAAGGTATGGGATTGCTTGGCCATTCTCTATTTTGTTTTCGATTACAACAATTTGATTTTCACTCATTGATTTCATTAAACCTTTTTGGATTTCACAGCAGTGAGTTACGACAGAAGCATAGGTATGAGATAGTGCTCTTAGTTTTACTTTGTGATTTGAATAATGTTTCTCAGATTGTGATTCCATTTTTTTGCGTTTTACAGGAGGATTTAAGCATTTGACTCAAGCGAAGGTACGGGATTGTCAATCTACTTCCTTTTTGGTTTCAATTTATGTTTACAGTTTCACAAATTAATAGTGGGTTTATTTTGTGTTGGATTATACAGGTTAAGATCTCTCACGTCTGCAGCAAAGGTACGAGACACTTATTGTTCTTATGTTTCATTCTTTGATATGAATATTGTTTTCAGATAGTGATTCCACAGTTTTGGTTTATACAGAGAAGGAATTCAGTCTCCAAATCAATCTAAAAGGTATGGCGCTTACCATTTATCTTTTTATGATGAGAATTGGTTATTGGTTGATTTGTCATAATTTAGATATTTAACCCAACTGACTTGATGCTCGTATAGTTTTTCAAAAACTGTTGAATGATGAACTATATGATTTCTGAATTTGGATTTGAGATTAGATATTTGAGCTTAAAATTTGCGGTAGGTTGTGTTCATATCATCTATGTCTGCTTTTTCTCTTATTTCAGCTATAAGTATAGTTTGATTTCACTGTTTACAGACAATTATTCTTAATCATTTTTGAACTTGACTAGTTTTAAATTCTAAGTAATTTTCTGTGAAAAAAAATTTGAATGATCTCTTGCTAAAAAATCACAATATTTACCCACATTCCTATGCGGGTCTGAATAAATCTAGATAAGTTCATCTCTGCTTTTTTCATTGTTGTTTGTTTGAACTGGCCAAGTTACTAGAGTGTTAAATACCAAAATAATTTACCATAATCTCTGTCTCCTTTGGTCGTGGAGCTGTGGTGCTGTGGTACCATGGACAAAACATGGGTTTGGCGTCCAAGAAACAGACGTGAGTATGAGCAAGGAGCTAGAGATTTTGTGAAGGCATCAGCATTCAAGCTTGGTAATCCTCCCAACATAATCTGCCCATGTGTTGATTGCCGCAATATGAGTCTTCAACCAGTAGCCATAGTACTTGATCACCTGATAATCAGGGGTATGGATCAGAAATATAAGCGTAGTTCAAGCTGGAGTATTCATGGGGAAGAAACGCACGAGACTGATGATGTTACCAACTCATCGTTTGAAACTTATGAGTTGTTAAGAACAGTTTTGCCCGATGGTGGAGATAAAAATCAGTCTCCCAACGTTGATGGCGGTCACAATGAGTATGTTGATAGTGAAGAAGATGTTGCGTTTAAGAAGAAGTTGGAAGATGCAGAAACTCCACTTTACACAAACTGTCCCAACTATACAAAAGTTTCCGCAATAATGGGTCTCTATAGAATCAAAGTGAAGAGTGGGATGTCGGAGAAGTATTTTGATCAGCTTCTGAAAATGGTACACGACATGCTACCAGAAGGTAATGTGCTCCCAACATCTATAGATGAGATGAAGAAATTCTTGAAGATCTTTGGATTCGGGTATGATAGTATTCACGCTTGCAAAAACGATTGCATCTTGTATAGGAAGGAGTATGCAGAGTTGAGAAGCTGCCCTAGATGTAATGCATCAAGATGGGAATTGGACAAGAATTCCGGAGAGGAAAAGAAAGGGATTCCAGTTAAAGTCCTTAGGTATTTCCCAATAAAGGACAGATTTAGAAGGATGTTCAGATCTGAAAGAATAAGTGAGGATCTACGGTGGCATTTCACAAACGCTAGTACTGATGGAACAATGCGCCACCCCGTGGATTCACTAACTTGGGCCCAGATTAATGATCAATGGCCACAATTCGCTGGTGAACCGAGAAACCTACGACTTGGTCTATCTACAGATGGAATGAATCCCTTCTCCATTCAAAGTACAAAATACAGTACATGGCCAGTGTTGCTAGTTAACTACAACATGCATCCGACGTTGTGTATGAAAGCAGAAAATATAATGCTTACTCTATTAATCCCTGGACCAACTGCACCGAGCAACAACATCGATGTGTATCTTCAACCTCTGGTAGATGATCTAAAGGATCTCTGGAATGAGGGTATTGAGGTTTACGACTCCTTTTCTAAGGATAATTTCACATTACGAGCTATGTTGTTATGGACTATCAGTGATTACCCGGGGTTAGGGACACTTGCTGGTTGTAAAGTGAAAGGTAAGCAAGCGTGTAATGTTTGTGGAAAGGATACACCCTTCAGGTGGCTCAAGTTCAGTCGAAAACATGTCTATATGAGGAATAGGAAGAGGCTCAGACCCGGGCATCCATATAGAAGAAAGAAAGGATGGTTCGATAATTCAGTGGAAGAAGGTGTTGCACGTAGAATTCAGACAGGTTCTGAAATATTGGAGACCCTCAAGAATTTTAAAAATGATTTTGGTAGACCGTTAGATAAGAAAATAAAAAGGAAGAGATCTGAGCTAGATGACAATGACGATCTTTCAGATGATGAATGTGATGAAGACTCTGAACAGTGGCGGTGGAAGAAGCGTTCTATTCTTTTCGAACTCCCTTATTGGCAGGTTATTAATTGTTAAAACTAATTTGCAGAATTTAAGTAAAAATGTTTGATCAATGTCTTAGTAATTCTGCTGGTTTTACTTGACAGTACATGCCTGTTCGACATAACATCGACGTAATGCATGTTGAGAAGAACGTTTCTGACGCCATCTTGTCAATTCTGATGCAAAGTTCCAAATCAAAAGATGGATTGAAGTCACGACAGGACCTAGAGGACATGGGTATTAGAAGTAATTTACACGCACAATTACGAGGCAAGCGATCTTACTTACCACCAGCTGCGTATTGGCTATCAAAAGCTGAAAAAAGAAATTTCTGCAAGCGGTTATCTGAATTCAGAGGTCCCGATGGTTATTGTGCAAATATTTCTAATTGCGTTTCATTAGATCCTCCTGCAATTGGTGGCTTGAAATCTCACGACCACCATGTCCTTCTACAAAACCTGTTACCTGTTGCTTTGAGAGGCAATCTGCCGAGAGGTCCTAGGAATGCTGTGACACGTATATGCAACTTCTTCAATAGATTGTGTCAGCGTGTCATTGATCCAGAGAAGATGTTGACATTAGAGACAGAGGTTGTTGAGACCTTGTGCCAGCTAGAAAGGTTTTTTCCACCATCTCTGTTTGATATCATGTTCCATCTTCCGGTACATCTTGCAAGAGAGACACGTCTGGGTGGGCCAGTACACTTTAGGTGGATGTATCCATTCGAGAGGTAGTGTACTTATAAGATAATGTTTGTCTGACGACTATTTTATTTAAAAAAGTCTGATTGGTGATGTATGGCTGTTTGAGGTTTAGGTACATGAAAACTTTAAAGGCTTTTGTCAAAAACTATGCCAGGCCAGAAGCTTGTATGGCTGAGGGATATCTAGCTGGAGAATGCATTGCATTTTGCTTGGAGTTTCTAAAGAATTCTGTCCCAGTAGAAGAAGTATCCAAACGTAATGAGGATGTTGAGACCGATCCTCATATTCTTGAAGGTCGTCCCTTACAGAGTGGTACAGAAGTTAGTCTAACTGATAAAGACAGGGAAATAGCGCACCGATATGTTTTAATGAACACAGAAGTTATGAGTCCTTATGTTGAGTAAGTTCTGGTCTATTAATGATATTTGGATTTGTTATCATTTATCAATTCAGTGTATGAAAACTAACATACATTTGATAAATGAAAACAGTTTGCACTTAGAAGAGTTGCAAAACATTGATGACCGGTGCAGAAGAAGTGAAACTCATCTATGGAAGATTCATGGTAAAAGATTTTCACAGTGGATAAAGGAAAAGGTCTGATAATGCTTAAGGATTCAGTTTCTAATATTGTTATTATAATAACAATACCTTGGTCTATTGTCTTTATAGATTCCTATAAACTCAATGGAGCATTCAACCAAACTGAAATGGTTAGCAAATGGACCAAGACATGTTGTCCAGAACTACAAGGGTTATATCATCAACGGGCATCGGTTTCATACTGCTGACGTCAAACGGAAGACTCAAAACTCTGGAGTATCCCTTGACTCATTCGCAATGTGCAGATCCAGCGCACGAGATACAAATCAGATGGCTGATATAGTGTCGTACTACGGATTGATTCAAGAGATTGTTTTGCTTGATTATCATATGTTCCAAGTACCTCTTTTCAAGTGTAGATGGGCTAACAAAGGGAATGGTGTGAAGGAGGAAGACGGATTTACGCTAGTGAACCTACATGTAAATCAATCAGCATATCTTCAAGATCCATATATCTTGCCATCGCAAGCTAGACAAGTGTTCTACTCCAGAGAAGACGAAACCTCACCTTGGTATGTAGTTATGAGAGCTCCACCAAGGGGATATCACGAGTTAGAGACGGAGGCAGAGATTGTTGCTGCACCTTCAAGAATCCAAGAGATTGACGACTCGGAATATCATTCTGATGACGAGAATTTCTGTGTCAGAGATGATTGTGAAGGAGTCTTAGTGATGGATTAATAATTTCCACAAATCTTATATATTAGTTATTATTGTTTTGCCTGATTTTTTTAGTACTGAAACAATTGATTTATTTTTGTATTTTGGTGATCATTGATTGGTATTCTTTTATTATTAGTTCTGTTTTGTTTTACTTTCATAGTGTGGTGTAATTTCTGACATCAAGCAATATTTACATATGAGTTGTTTACATTATTGACTGATCATACTATTTGTTAACTTGTTGCAGATAGTCAAACATGGTGAATAACACTCGCAGGCGTAGCAAGCGACAGCAAGGCTTGGAGGTGACTCCCATTGAAGTAACAAAAACCAGAAAGTTAAGGCATGTATTATTAGAAAATGTTTATGATAACCTATTTAATTTTAAGCTAGTGAAATGTTTTTGAAGTACTTACTATTGTTTAATTGAATGAAAATAGGCATGTTCCAGTTACTGCTACTGTCATAGATGACCAGCTAGATGCAGTGATGGAGAATCAAGCTGCAGAGAAGGAGGACGTCCCTGAAGAGAATGCAAATGCAGCTGCAGCGTCTGCGCACCATTCTATACATTCTGAGCATGAAGCAGTAGAGACTGAGCAGAATGGTGAAGAGGATCATGTTGTAGAAGAAGCTGAGCAACCTGTCGCAGAGTCTGAGCATGGTGTAGAAGCGCCTGAGCATCAAGCTGGTGGCGATTGTCAGTCCCAGAACTCTGAAGCCAAAAAAAGGAAGACACGAGGACCTACCAAGATGAGTAAAGTTGCCAAAAAACATGAAGAAAAAGTAGATGTTGAGTTTACACGCCTTGGGGAACATGTTGGAAAAGGCTCAGTGGCACTATCATCATTTCTAGGACCACTTGTGAGAGAGCACGTCCCTTACACTCTTTAAGACTGGAGGTACATTGATCCTAAAATAAAACACACTCTATGGGAAATTATCCAGGTATGTCCACCTTCCTACTGTATACTTTGTAAACTTGTCAAATAATGGTTTAACTGTTTTAATGATCTATTGTAGGAGAGATTCAATTTGGATAAAGATTGGCAAAAAGACTGTGTTTTCAAACAAATGGGCTGTATTTGGAGGTCTTCTAAGTCGAAGCTTGTTAGCCAAGTCCGATCAGCAAAGAGTAAGCAAGAACTTCTGGATTTGAAACCAACAAACATACAATCTGTCTCAGCTTGGACTAAGTGGGTTAAGAGTAGGACATCATTGGCTTTTCAGGTTATGCACACTTTTATTTATTCTGCTTTGTTTGATGTTTGTTCTCTGCGTTTGCAAGGCTTAATGTTTAGTGTATATTTGCAGGAAGTTAGTGAAAAGTACAGGAATTTGAGGAGTAACCAGATTCCCCACACAACCAGTAGAAAAGGAATGGTGCGCCTTGCCCATGAAATGGTAGCTCAAAATTCTTACTATAAACTCACTATTTACACTGAAAATTGACAATGTATATGATTAAAATCACTTTGTATTGCAGAAGAAGAAGAGTGATGATCCAAGCAGTGTGACAAGGAGTAAAGTATGGGTCGCAGGACATACCCATTCGGACGGTAGACCAGTAAAACCAGAGTTCGAAGCCGTGATTGTAAGAACTTTTGTATTTCTTTTTATTGTGTTTGTGTATATGTTACGATATAATATAAACATTATAACTTGAATTCAGGATAAAATAAAGCTTCTAGATAGTCAGATGGACTCCACTTCTAGTAGTATTCGAGATGACGCTGTGAGTAAGGTCTTAGGTAAAGACAAGTCGGGGAGAGTTAGAGGTTTTGGTAGAGGGATAACAGCTTCCAAGCTAGCATTCATAGATGCTAGGGACACGCACGTGAAGAAGCTTGAGGCAACGCAAGCTGAGTTGCTTAGCAAAGTTGAATCACTGCAAAATGTAGTTCGTGAGTTAGCTGCAGGAAACAAGGTATTAACAGTCTGACCATTTTTATATTGCAGTCAATTAATCTGTTCATATATACTTAGCTTATTTTTCAGAAACAGGTTGATGATGGTAACAATTCAATATCAAGTAATGTTCATGATGGTGGGCCGAGATGTAAGTTGTTTGGTTGGTACTCAAACGACGAGGTTGTTGGAGAAGCAGAGTTATGTTCTACTGAACCGACATTTAAGATAGGACGTATCCCTTTAGGTCCTAACGCAGCAGCTGTTTTAGTGAAATCAGTATCAGAAGCAGACACATATGTATGGAGGCCTACAACCACTATTGCTTCACTAGGCGATGCTATTGGTAGCGTTATTGCTTGGCCATTCGAGAAGATAGTTATCGGGAATAACTCACCAAATGGAGCTTCTGGTTCATCGGTAATTTTCTATTCTTTTTACTTGTGCATACTTGAAACTTATGAGCAAGATGACATATGAATATATGTTATGTTTGGTGATTTTATAGGCTGCAGGTGAGTTAGACGATAAGATACTGATTAATGACTGGATTTCTGATGATGAAACAATCGCTGAGGGGAGCTTGTACTCGACAGACCCAAAGGAGATGGTGAACAATATTCCTTTGGGTCCAAATGCTGCTATTATAACTGTTAGAAAAGTGGTTAAAGATGGGGCTTTTCTGTGGAGACCAAGCGCTGAGATGAGTGTAATAGGGGATGCCTTGCATGAAAAAATCGCATGGCCTCTTCATAAGATACAGATGATATCAACAAAATCAAGCCAAGAACCAGCTTCAAAAAGTGCATCTCCAAAGGTAAAATCCAAACCTGTTCATAGTCTCTTTACGATTATACAATTGCTTACAATATTATGTAGCTATCTCTTTACGATATGTTGAACTGATTGGGTGATTTGTGTTCATGATGGTAGAGTACTAGTGCAACTCTGAGTAACAGCTCCGACAACAGCAATGGTGTGAAGAAGAAATGCATTCTATTAGACTACACAGGAACAGGAGTCAAAGTAGCTGAAGGCAAAGTTTGTTCTACAGACCCAACACATGTTCTGCATTTCGCTCCTTTGGGACCTAATGCAACAGCTGTTTGGGTAGAAGTTCCCAAGGTAAGAGATGCACCTGTTTGGAGACCAAGTTCAGAAATTGAAATCATTGCTGATGCAGTAGGTACTAGAATTGCTTGGCCAAGTGACAAGCTAGTTTTACTTTAAAAACTTTGTCTTATCAAATGTGCCTGAATGTGTTCTAAGTATGAACCTGTTGTAAACTCTGTTGAATTAGTTGGTATGAACTTGTTGTAAACTCTGTTGTTGTAAGATGTTTTGGGAGTTAATGTTATGGATAATGTTTCACTTTCTAATCAGCATTCAGATATTGAAGCAGGCTAATATGAGCAAATTTAGATCAGAGAATAAGAAGTCATAGCAATACAAAATAAAAATGCTATAACAAGAACTGCTTTATACAAAATAATAATAACAGAAACAAAACGCTATCAAATATGAATTGAAGATATAAAATAACAGAAACAAAACGCTATCAAATATGAATTGAAGATATTAAATAATAGAAACAAAACGCTATCAAATATAAATATTAGATATAATATAACATAAATAAAACGCTATTAAATTATTTTTCATTGCAATAAATAAAGCGCTATTGTAAAATTTTAAAATACAGCGTAACGGAAAACCGCTATGTAAAGGCTCCAATCTATTATAACGGGCACAAATAGGGCGTTCAACAAAACGCTATGATATCAATATATAGCGTTTTTAGGACGCTATATATACTCAAATTTCTTGTAGTGAACCCTACTAGTGGTGTCTTTTCCTCGACGATCTCAGAGTCGTTGAACTCCATCTTTTTGAACGCATCGTAAAAGAGGACATCCACCGAACTTCCTGTGTCGATCATTATCCTCGAGAGTTCGACATCTCCCACTACTAGACAAACGAGGAGAGCGTCGTCGTGTGGTTTGTCGAGATTGCTTGTCTCGCTCTCGTGGAAAGTGATTTCGTGGTCTGGACCTAACATTGGGATTTTCCCTCCTTTGTCGGTCTCGACTCTTCTTTGAAGGGCTTTAATTGAATTGACCGAGTCCCGGCATAGCTTGGAGCCGCCGAAGATGAAGTCAATTCGTTTAGGGGTATAGCCCGTACACCCTCCCGCAGAGACGAGGGAGATTGATTCGTGAGCGTAAACTCTTACTAGGAGCTGGAGGTGGAGATAGTGCCGAGCCTCCCGGGGTGCCGCACAGGCTGAGTTCGCCGAGAATGACCTCGACTCGCTTTTGCGACCCCTGGGGGAGGGTTTCAGGAGATTCCGGCTCCTTAGACCGCTCTCGTTTGTTTTGAGAAGTCTTCTTGGTGTTTGACTCTTTGGTCTACTTACTTTCCTTTTTGTCAGATGGAGTTTCCTCCTCGACTTCCGACTCTTGCTTGTTCTCGGACTCTCGCTTTTGAGCCTCGGCTTTAGCTCGAGTGTAGCACTCTTCAGTCGAATGTCCTCTTTTGTTGTGAAAATTGCAGAATTTTTCCTTGTCGAACTCGAATTTCTTCGAGCTCTTCGGGCACTCGACCGCATTGACGTTTCCTGATTTACGGTAATCCTTTTTTGAGTTCGAGTTCTGCGAGCCCGACGTGTTCTTTTCTTTTCGATGCTTTTCTCTGAGGGCCGTAGTTTCGTCCTCGAGGTGAGCGAAGGCCGATGCGCGATGAAGGGCGTCATCGAGTGTTTGAGGTTCGCGGACTGTTATTTCCTCGCGGAATCTGGTCGAATACCATAGTCCGCGTCTCAGTGCTTCTATAGCTACTTCGTCTTGTGGGTTTGCGATTTTGGATTTTATTTCCTTAATCGGTCGATGTACGAGCGAAGTGTCTCGTCGGGTTTCTGGGAGACACCAAACAGAGCTGCCTCAGTAGTCTTTTCCTCGATAAAGATGGAATATTGTTTGAGGAAAGCCGTCATGAACTGGGTGAAGTTGTCGATGGACCTTTCTTCCAGTCCGGCAAACCATTCTAGGGCGGAGCCTGATAGATTTTCGGCGAAGAGTCTGCAGAAAGCCGGCTCTCTCTCCTCATCGGTAAGATATACCTTTGCCATTGCTAGTCGGAATGCCCTGATATGGGCTTTCGGGTCCGATTTTCCAGAGAACTCCAGAAATTTTGTTTTCTTGATTTCCCGGATTCTTGCAAAGGCGATCCGGTCTGTGAACGGCGTTTATTGCGTTTCTTCGATCACTCGATCGATGTCGGGCGCCGCGCTTGTTTCCATGTGAACTTTGGAGCTCAGACTTGTGAACTGGGCCTTAGTTTGTTCAATGTACTATCTAAGCATATCGTGTTCTTCGCCTACCGTAGGCGCAAACTGGGCTTGTGCCTGATTGGATGTTTGTTCCGGGAACACGGGGTCGTGGAGATCGATTGTTGGGATCGATCTCGTCTAGTCGAGCTGCGGCGTTTGGAACTGTATCGTATTTGATCCGTTAAGGTGTCCTGAGCTCGAGGCGAAAGCAGAGCCTCCTAGTTGCCTCGGTCGGATATTAGATTTATTCGGAAAAAGTGGTGGCCCGGGTAATGGTCGGTTTCCAAATCCGGTTGGATCTGTGACCATTGAACTCGAACTGAACGGGTATCGCGATGGGTGTCATCATAGGGCGGAAGCCGCTACTTGACGTATTAGCGAAATTTCCCGACGCTCCCGGGGGAGTTACTACCTGGGAGAAGTCCAATCGTGTACACGGTGGAGGACTTATGGGGGTTCATGGATCTCGTGTTGATCTACCCCCCTGGTTTTGGCTGGCGAGCTCTTCAAGACGGGCGTTAATGCGCCGTTCTTGTTCATCGAGCTGCGCGGCCAGAGAACGGTTTGCGATCTCTTGGGCATGTGCGCTTGCCTCGTTGTTTCTCGTTCGGTTCACCAACAGGCTTAACATCGAACGGATTTCAGCGAGGTAATTTGGGCCTTGTCGCTGCGGAGCAGAAGGCAGAGGCGAATTAGGTCTGGTTATTCCAGATCCTCCTCCTGAGGTGGGGGCGGAAATGGAATCATTCCTCATCCATACCCAGTTCCTGCTCGGATCGTTTGTTCCTGACAAAACATTTGTCGGAGTCTGGCTCGTCAACACGCCATCGGTCTGACCCATGATTCTTACCCCGGTAGTGTTCTGAGGAACGTTGTCGACTGTTTGAGGGTGGTCGACTGGTGGTGTGGCGCGGGGAGAGCCAGATTGGTCGGGATTCATCTCGATCTATCGGATCTAGGATATGATTCTTAAGACAGGAAAAACTATAGATAATCCCCACAGTCGGCGCCAAATGTGAGATCTGGGATTCACACTAAGAATTTGTATTCGTGGATTTGGACTTTAGGATATAGAAATGGTATAGATTTCCTATGAATCAAAGACTTTATTGAGATTGATCGTCGAGATAGAACAAACACAATCGAAAAGAGAATACAAAGTATGATGATCGAGCTATCTAGTCGAAGTGTTCTTAGCCAGGGTTGGAATGTCTTGAATGAATCGCCACTTCTCCTTTAAATACTCTCGACTTTGATCTTCTTGTTCCGATATTTTGGCCTCGCCGTTATAACGATCTCCGAGATTTGCGTGGATCAGTTGAACTGATGAAGACCGGGTTGCTTTATCTCCACGTCGTCTCCTGCCGAGCTCGAGCTCGATCGCTTCCCACCTCGGCATTGCTTGGGCCTTGTCCAGAAGTCAATCGCACAGGCCCAACAGTGGACCACGATCGATCTCTCTCTGTCTTGATTATTGGAGCGGGCTCATAACTATGTGCCTTTGTTTTATTTGTTAATGGGCCGGATTTCCTAAAGGAAAATCCAGTACCAACAAACATGAGTGGACATGATACTCTGAATCAAGGAAGACTTGTGAATAACAACGTCCACTATTTACTTCAGATCAAGA
This sequence comes from Orychophragmus violaceus, assembly GCA_030180135.1. Taxonomy (NCBI): domain Eukaryota; kingdom Viridiplantae; phylum Streptophyta; class Magnoliopsida; order Brassicales; family Brassicaceae; genus Orychophragmus; species Orychophragmus violaceus. The sequence continues at coordinate 54,432,060 of CM058240.1, read as the reverse complement.
TAATAATGGGAAGATAAAAGAGAATAAACAACTAGCTACTAAATCTTGTAATTTTTATATTAATTGGAAAATAATTTAAATTCTTATTGATTTTAAAAAGATCAGATAACTTTTACTATAATATATTTCTTATTTGACTTTTTTGTCATCTACAACTAAAAGATTTTTGGAATTTCTTCAGTCGGAGCAGTCTGACTTATATGGAAAAACAGTGTGCCACGTGCTCGGACCGTCTTTGCAAGGGAATTCACTCTAAAGTTTGCTTCTCGGGGAATATGTCGAATGCTAAAAACTTCGAAGGATTATCTAAGAAGAATAACTTCAGTTATATCTGACGAAAAGGTGGGCCAATCATCTGGATTTTCCATCATATCAACCAAATCAAAGCAATCCGTCTTGAAAAGAATATGTCTATCTTAGAGGCAAGTCATAGCCCAAATAAAGCCGTCGAGTTGCGCGTGAAGCGGTAAGAGACTACGTCAGCATGCTTTTGCTCCAGAGAACTCGAGTCCCCCATAGTCCCTAATAGTACCGCCTAAGTCCACAGACCGGGCAATGATCGATCCATGATGCATCAATTTGGCACGACGAAACATCGGCAACCAAAAGCAGGTCACTAATCTATGTCCTATCCACTTCTTCGTCCATGTCTTCCTCTCTTTCCGAAGAAAAAAAGCTTGTCTCTAGCTTTCCGCTTCAAGTGAAGCTAGTTAAAGTGTCTCGGTCGGGGGAATTTCTTTCGAGTTGAAAACTTTGTCATTGCTTACTTTCCATGATCCAAAAAAGGTATCTTGTTGTGGTTCAAAAAGTCCCATATCATTTATCCTCTAATTTAGGAAATCCATGTTCGTACAGATAGAGATACTCGGGACGAAACCTGGAATACGAATTTATACATTAATAAATATATTTACTATTTGACTTTCATATATTAATAAATATATTTTGTTATAAATAATATGATTTTATATAATAATATTAAATTTGAAAAATATATAACTCATATATTTTTTTATAAAATTTAAACAAAAATTTAAATATATTGATGTTCAAAACTTTTTGTCCGGGGTGAATGATGCTAGTTAATTGGTAAATTTTAAGATAAAAGTTTCATATATACAAGACAACAAAAGTATCTCATTCTTGGAATCTGAATAGACTAGATACTTAGATCATCTCCAATGGGACTGCATTTTCCACTCCAAAAAGGAGTTTTGGAGTAAATCCTTTCCAATGGGACTGCATTTTCCACTCCAAAATGGAGTAAAAAATGGGATTACTCCAAATATGGAGTAATTTTTGATCAAAAAAAAAAAAATAAAAATATGGAGTAATCTTATTTTTGTTTGTTCATGACTGCATTTTTTACTCCAAAATGGAGTATGGTTGGAGTAAAACTCAACTTCATTTTGGAGTGACTCCATTTTGGAGTAAAAAATGGAGTAGCTCATTGGAGATGCCCTTACACATGCTGCAAACATCAGCTTTAGACATATGAGAATCTACAAGTTTCTGAACTTTTTGAAGCTATTTCAACCGTCTTCCTCTGCAAAATCAATAATCCCACATAAGAACGAACAAATTTATATGGTTGTATCTGAAAGGAAGGAGCAAGAACATATTGTGATCTAGTACCATACCATTTATAGCTCCCATGTTGTCCTCTTCTTTATAGACGCCCAAAGGAGAGCCATGTACAGAGAGCATCATCTCTCCAGGTTTCGGTTGCCTGCGAGTCTTTGGTGTCATTCCAAAAGAGAGTCTTTGCCCATTTACCTGCAAAATTTTACAAGTATCATTCTAAAGTCTCTGCTTGTCTGCGGAAAATCCAAATCACTGACAGCGAATGTAAGTGGTAAGTTTCAAAACCATAAACTGGCTTCTTTCTCTGTGGATCAAAAGTACAAACAAAGAATCCAAGGGAAAAAAACACTCCAAAGAACATAGAGGAGAACCCTCTCAAAATACTTACCACAGGAGTCCGAAGAGCATCATGGCTTGCAAGCATTTGATTCTCAAATGTCCCCTGAAAGACCTAACAACAAGGGGAAAAATTAGGAAACTGAAGTTTTATACCATCAAGTGGAGTGTTTACAAGTAAATTGACATAATTTTGGAAGGCAAAAGAAGATACAATGTTGAAACCTGCAACTGGCAATTGCACAATGTTTTTCAACAAAAGTTGAATCTACTCATTAAAAACTGTGCTACAATCCTTAGTTCTACAAGGCATACGCATATGCAAAGATTCCAGAAACCACAAGAAAATGGAGGAAGAACAAGGATATAAACTTACCAGATTCCCAAGGCTTGCTCTCACTGCCAAAACAAAAGTAAAGTAAAAGTTTAATACCAAAACAAAAGTTCGTAAGAAGAACCTGAATAACTATTTTTTTGTACCGTTTTCGGGTAAGTCAAAGCCACCAAGAGACGGCCTATTATATAAATCAGGAAAACCCATCGACAAGCGCTTCACGATAGAATCATTCACGTCAACACCGTTTTTGTCATTCCACTTTAACTCAATCTCCCCACTTTCTTCGTTTCTCGCTATAGATAAATCGGGAAGATTCTCTTTAAAGAACTTTAAGACAGGAGTCTGAAGCTGATCGTCAGGAAAATACGACCCGAGCAAGCTAAGTGCAGTTAAAGTGTGTTCAATTTCCACATCACGAATTGCCCTAATTGCAGCAATTTGTCTTTCAACTACACAAAATGTATGAACATCAATTAGAGTTTTCCTTTCTTATTTCAAGACAAAAAAAAAATTGTGTTGGAAAAAGATGATACCTTCTTGGTCCACGAAGTCCTCCTTCTTCGTCTCTGCTCTTTGAATCTCTTGGTCGTCGTTCTTTACTTCTTCAGTGCGTTTGATCCTCTTCTTTGCTTTTAGCCTCGGCATTATCGATCTTTCCAAGCCGATAAGGAGCTTAACTCGACGAATAATAAATTGTGTAAGAAACACAATTCGAAAATCGAAGATGAATGCATCAAACAATGCAATTTGAGTATAATTGAAGCGAAATGAGAAGAACGGAAGAAATAATTACCTGAGAAAGACTGAATCCTAAAGGTAGGCTTCCGCCGGAGAATAGAAATGGCCACGACGGAAAATTCGATTCGTCGGTGAAAGCTTTCCGATGTCAAGGAAGAAGCAGAGGACGAAACGGCAGCGAGGAGTGCTTGTTCAGTTCGGTTTGCAGTCGTTTTGGTGGATTTAGGGTTTTCTCTCTCTCTTTTAGGGTTTTTTTTCCTGCTAAACATTTTATTGATTATTTGAAAATTACAAAATCAGTATATAGAATGTTGAAAAACAAGTTATTACATAAACAAACAAATATGGGCCAAGAAAGATATTTTTACAAAAGTGATTTTGACGATGCTTTCTATAGATAAGTTTTATTAGCTAACGGAATACTAAATCCGTTATTATCCTTCTCTATATTCAATCTTCTTCTCATGCGATGAGGGGGTAACATGTCATGGCTTAACCTCCAATTTGAACATCGCGTGACAAAATCCAGTGCTTTCAAAATCCATTCTGAAACTTTGACAATCCAATACCAACATTTCGTATCATAATCTTTTTAGCAATCGTTGACTTTGATTTTCTTCCATTTGAAATCAACCATTCACATTCTATAACAATGAAATCTTCCATGTTATAGTGTTTCCATGGTGGTTTCCAATGGGTCGTTGTTTCGACAGCAAATCCGTTAAGATTTGTACAAAGCAACGGTGATTCATCGTATATCTACGATAGCCACCACAAAATATCCCAAAACTAACTATAGAAGTTAAGATGGAAAAAATATTGGTGAGAAACACCAAATCACCACCGAGATAATTATAGGAATTCACATATTCGGTTAGACCAACAAATCATTCTTAGATGATTTAATACATTACCGCTGATAAAAGTCAAGGAAGATAATTTTCATTGAATATATGTGAATGTGGTTTTATTCAAATGATAATGATATTAACCTACTGTAACCGCCAATTTACGACAACGGACGAAGCCATCTTCGAAGGATTCCAATTGATAGTGAATTGTATATAGACTTGTACATCTCTCATAGATCAATTTATTGAGAATTAAGGGTTCTTTTTACATTTCAAATTAGTCAAAAGAGTTCAGAAATATGAATGATTTGTTTTTTAATTTTTTCTTAACGATGTCTCTCTGATGGCGATGAAAAAAGCATTTACCGTTATCGATCTTCATCGAGAGTTTTTTGTCCGGCGTTGATTTTCCCAACTTTGGATTTGCGGTTATGGATTAACGATTTCTTCAACCCACGATCCCTTAACTTTCGACTTCACGCTCCTGATTTTCACTTTTAAACCGCCTCTGTGGTTTGATTGTTATATAATCAAAACTACTACTATCATAATTCTTTGCTCCCAAAACACAAATTCAGTTATTCTGTGATTTGTCAATGGCAGAAAATTTCAAAAACAAATGCAAGACATAAACTTAGGAATCACAAATGCCCCAATCACTCCCCCATCTGCTATTTGCCAACATGCTACATAGACCAATTAATTTTATTTATTGGTGGTTCCAGTAAATCCTAGGAAGTAGAATTCACGATTGATGATCACTCAAACGCTAAGGCTCTAGGGAATGGAGAATTCAATTATGAGAAGGATCATTGGCGCAAACAGAATTCAATTTCTTTTCCCCTCTGAAGAATCTCTGAACATGGTTTTGCATCGATCGCCTTGGTCTTTTAGTAGATGGTTACTGTTACCAATTGGTACCCAAATTTGTCTGCAAAATCAATCAACATCATTCCTTTCTGGGTGCAGATCAGAGGAATCTCAACAGAATTCCTGACTAGAGATGTGGTTACATACATCGGTAATACTCCCGCCCTTGTTTTCGATGTTGATTATGACGCAAACTCAACCAGGGTTGATTTTGTCCGCGTCCAGATTATGTGGAACATCGACAATCCTCTGCGATTCCAACGTAATTTTCAGTTCATCCCAGGACAAAACACGACTCTCAAATTCAAACATGAACGGCTTCGGAACTTCTGTCAAAAGTGTGGAATTTTGACTCACAAGAAGAGAGATTTCCCGATGCGGTTTGAGATAACGACTGATTCGATGATGGTCCAGACACAAACCAAGATGACGCTGCCGAAAATGATCTCCAAGCCCAGCAACCTCTACATAATATCATCATTCATGATGCTAACGTCCCGCCTGTAGCGGATCCTACTAATGATAACATATATGATGCCCCTAACCATGAAGAAGCCGATGATGATAACAACATTACAAAATATAATCTACTTGTGGAGCGTGAACTGCAATTGATCAGACATACTAAAGGGAAAGAGCATATGTTTGAATCCAGAAACACCTACATGGAAATTGGTGATAGTTCCAAACGTAAACGTACTCCTGAGATTGAAGACATTGCTGGAAACATCAAGACACCAGAAAGACTCAGTCTAGATCCGATCAGGCGTAATGTCAATGATGACGAATCTGCAAGTTCATGCTCAGTCAATCAATTAGATAGAGGCGCGGGGGACCCGCTACCCCCACTGGTTCCATGAAGATATGCTCTTAGAACTATCATGGCCTGCTGGGATCGCTGACAAAGCCTCGTCTGAGGGAGATCTATCGTAAAAAAAAAAAACATATATCATCTTTCTTATTGAGACGATGAATCAATCCTCAGTTGTACATAGTGTTGCTGCTTCATTAGGTTTTTATAATTATGTATGTGTTTTTTCATCGGGTCGCGGTGGAGGTCTATCTTTTCGTTGGAAGAATTCAATGTCAGTTTGTTGTCTTTCACAAGATGTACGCCTCATCAATGTTTATGTCAAGTTTAATGGAATGAAGTTTTATTTTTCTTGCTGTTATGGCCATCTGATAAAACAAAGAAGGAATGAACTTTGGTCTCGATTGATTAAGATTGGTTCCAAAAGAAAAGATGCGAGGTTATCACTTGGTGATTTTAACGATATACTCTCTAATGCTGAGAAACATGGTGGCCTGGAAAGAGAGTCATGGACTTTTAGAAACCTAAGAAATTTATACGCTTCATGTGATTTACTTGATCTGCGTTCTATGGATTCACGGTTTTCATGGGTAGGAGAACATCACATACACATGGTTGAAGAATGAATTGATTGCGTTACCATCAACACTGAGTGGCTTACTCGATTCCCTACTTCAGAGGCACATTACTTGCCTTTTGCTGGATCTGCCACCGTCTGATCATCACTACAATCTCCTCTGTGTCAATTAACATAAAGAAACAGTTCCGGCTCGATAAAAGGCTACTGCAATATCTAGAATTTAAAAACTACGTTCGATATGAATGGTTCTCTCACCAGCTAACATCTACTAACTTAATCACTGGCCAGATTAGGTACTGTCGTTCATCAATCTCTCATTATCGACGATTAGTTAATCTCATTTATGCTCGACGAATCGAAGAATTGAAAGAAGACTTGGACATATCTTTAACAACACACTCTCTTCGTCACCAAATACCGTTGCTATGTCAACAACTTTTCTAGACTTATAGAGACAAGAAAGATTATTGGTACCAAAAAGGTCGGAAGAAATGATTAGTCGATGGAGATCGCAATACAAAGTATTTTTACTCAGTAACCAAAGAGAGGTACAGACGCAATGTTCTCTTATCTATTTTAGATGATAATGACAATATCATTTGGGAGATGAAGCTATTGGACAACGTGTCGAGCACTATTTCTCCTCGGTTTATTCGAGTGCAACAACATCGAAAGATACTACAATCTTCCAAAACTTTCAACCGACTGTTTCTGACTCCATCAACTCTGATCTCACTCGACCGTTATCGAATGAGGATATCGATAAAGCAGTATGTGCCATTGGAGCAGACAAAGGTCCATGACCATATGGATTTACGACGATATTTTATCAAAAGTGTTGGGAAATAGTTGGAGAAGATGTTTGTCGAGAGGTCAGGCAATTTTTCGAATAAAGTGAAATGTCTGCGAGTATCAATCACACAAATATATGTATGATTCCCAAAATTACTGAACCACTTAAGCTCTCAGACTTCCGACCGATAGGACTCTGCAATGTCATTTATAAAGTCATCTTCAAACTACTTGTTTATAGACTCAAGCCTTTTTAGGTTCGATTGTTTGAGAAGAATAGTCTGCATTTGTCCCAGGGAGAATGGCATCAGATAACATTTTCGTAGCAATGAGTTAATGCACTCTCTAAAATCTCGAAAACGTGTTGCTAGTAGTTACATGGCGATCAAAACCGACATATCAAAAGCTTATGATCGAGTTGAATAAGATTTTTTGGAGAATACTATGAAAGCCTTTGGTTTCTCTTCTACATGGATATCCTGGATTATGTCTACTGTTCGAACAGTCTCTTATTTTCAACTGATCAATGGTTGACCTCATGTCTTTATCTCTCCCCAACGAGGACTTTGACAGGGTGACCCTCTCTCCTCATATCATTTCATCTTATGTGTTGATATTCTCAGTCATCTACTCCATATACAATCATCTGCCAACAAGATTCAAGGGATTGAAATAGGCAAAGGTGTGCCTCATTTAAGTCATCTCCTCTTTGCCGATGACTCTCTCTTTTTCATTCAGGCTAACACCAGGATTTGTCGAGCATTGAAAAAAAAAGCTTGACTTGTATGAAAAGTATTCAGGTCAGCAAATCATTGTCTCAAAATCTACTATCACCTTTGGATCTTTGGTACATGGCTCAAAACATCAGCCTCTCAAAGATATTTTGGATACTCAAAAACAAGGAGGAGTAGGTAAATACCTAGGCTTACCCGAACAATTTGGAAGAAAGAAAATTGAATTGTTTCAGTCAATCCGTGAACGAGTAACTCACCCCACCTCATCTTGGACTGGGAAGTTTCTTTCGGCTGCCGATAAAAAGGTAATGCTGAAATCCGTTGCTATCTCCATACTAGTATTTACAATCTCTTGTTTCAAACTACCGGCTCAAGTAAAAAATGATATCACTTCTGAACTTCGTCGGTTTTGGTGGGAAAAGAGCTCTTCTTCAAAAGGAATTCCTTGGGTAGCTTGGGATAAATTAAAACTTTCTAAAGATCAAGGAGAGATAGGTTTTCGAGATTTGCCAAAGTTCAATGACTTATTACTAGCCAAACAAGCTTAGAGATTGCTTACCCACACAAATACCCAGACTTTTTAAGGCCAAGTACTTTCGTGATTGCTCCGTCTTAGAAGCTACAACTCAGAGGCTGCAATCTTATGGATGGCGATCCATCTTAGTCGGATTGGAACTACTAAAGAAAGGTATCAGACTTACCATTGGTGATGGAACTTATGTCCGTGTTTTAAAAGAAAACTGGCTACCTACTCTACGTCCTCGAATGGCTTCTTCAAGCGACCATTTACTTCAGCAGTCCGATATTTGGGTTAAAGATCTCACAACTACTCTTAAAGGTCAAAGATTTTGGAATGATGATGCCCTTCAACAATACATACACGAAGATGACCACCCTCTCATTAAAACGATCTACCTCTATAGAACAAAATTTCAAGATACTCCATTCTGGGTCTATACATAACAAGGAACATACTCGGTTTGTTCAGGTTATCATTTCGCATGGTCTCTGGATCCGAATACAGCAGGCATTCCAGCTCCTCATGGAAATATTGAACTTAAGAAAAAGATTTGGCGGCTTCCAATAGAGCCCAAACTTAAACATTTCCTATGGAGAATATTTTCCAAGGCTCTAGCAACAGGTACTCGTCTTCAATCACGTGGAATCCTACAGAACCCTGTATGTAGACGTTATGGATTAGAAGAAGAATCCATTAACCATCTGTTTTTCTTGTGTCTCTCGTCCTCGGTTTTTTGGTCTCATTTGCATCTACCCTCTCTACAATCCCTTCTCCATCCATCTCTTGATCTGGAGGAGAATATTGGATATATTTTTGACAGGCAATCGGACTTAAACTTATCCCCCGCTCACAAAATCATGACTTTCTGGATCTTTTGGCGAATCTGGAAATCAAGGAATAGCTTCATCTTCTCAAATAAACCGATAGATCATATTTCAGAGATAGGATATTGTTATTCGAAAGTTAGGGAATGGTTGGAATATTCTGCAAACACTTTCAATCCATCGACAGACAATGCACACCAAGATGCTCTACAACAATATTGGTGTCCTCCTCTATCACAGATCTTCAAATGTAATTTTGATGCAAGCTTCAACCTCGCTACCTGATATGCCACAAGAGGTTGCTATTTCGGGATCATTCTGGTAACATTGTTTCTTGGGGAGCATGTCAGTTTGGACAAGTACAATCTGCTTTCCAAGCGGAAGCACATACCCTTCTCGCTGTTGTAGAGAATTCTCATCTTATGGGCTACACTAATATTATTTTTGAAGGTGACTGCCAACCTTTACTACATCAACTCAAAGATTCATCATTTGACTGTTCCATACAAGACATATGCGCTGATATTCTAGAGAACGTTTCTCACCTACATTATCATTCTTTCCAATTTATTCGACGCCAATATGATAGCTTCAATGGCTAGACAAGCAAACTTTACTCCTTTTGACTTTTCTTATATTCCAAATTGGCTTTTTTTCCAACCAAAGATATTGTAAACTTTTCTAATTATCAATAAAATCTATCTTTGTCGGAAAAAATATTAGTCAATTTTTTCTTTTAAATAAATGAGCAAAAAGAAACGACGTCGTGTTATATTTTTAATTATTTACCTTTTAATGATTTTATAAATTTTCTACGTTGTTCTTTTTTTTTTTAATAATTGGTGCCATTGGCCAAACAATTTTTTTTTACTTTGTGTCTTCTCTAGTCTTTCACTCGCACCAGAAACATGGAGAAAAAGAACGATTTTTATTTTCTCTTTATTTCTCTAGAAACAGTCGCAAATCGTAATCATCAAAGCTCAGCCAAGGAGTGATTCCGATCGTCAGTGCTCCAATTCAAACTCTTCACTCCAATTTGTATGTTTTTGTTCAATCATTTTTGATTGTGGTGGCGAGGCGGATATCTCGAAGATGAAGCAACATAAACAGAAGCAGCGCCTCTGTATTCTTCTCCCATGGCTGCTTCTCTTCATACCCTTTTGTTGGTAGAGAAAATAGCTTGTCCGTAACGTCGTCAGAGAACATAAAAGGGACTCATGACAATGCAATTGGCAACTTTGGGATCACTCAGTACAACGGAAGTATGGCCAGTTCTTTGTATTTGAAGATCTTACAACTAATGCTAGATTTAGGAGATTTTAGTTGTTAGGTTCAATGAGAAAGCAATGCCTTTTTTCTTAAAGCTAGGGTCAAATATACACGCTTTAGTCTAATGGATGATCATACTTTATTTTGTAGATTGTTTTTTTTCAGATTTGAAGGTCTGTAATGCTTCATAAACTGTTGAGTCGTAAACCCTAAAATCGATTTTCCTCCCAAATCATGATACATATGCAAAACAATTATACTTTTGGTCAATTTTATTAACTAAAATAGTTAAAATTTTCAAAAAGACTAAAAATGCAAAATAATTTATTTAACAGTTTTTATCTATTTAGTGGAAAATAAAAAATATTAACGGATAATTAATTCCATTAACAATTTTGTAGGAATTGACCACTTTTTAGAATCATGTTTGAATTTCTTAGTTGTTGATGTTTTGACGTTCAATATATTTTATATAAAAAACTTTTTTGGTGTTAAATTTATATGGGAAATTGATGTTTGTCCGCCGCTGCTATGTTTTATCGTCCAACAGCCACCATCTTTTCCACCTTCAACATGACAAATATAATTGAATCTCACAAGAATTTGATCCTTTAAAGTAAGACATTCTCCTGGTCATTTTTCAATGGGAAAACGTCTTTTGTTGGCGGTGCAATAGTGGGAAAAAATATCCCACCAGTGCAAAGCGGAACATATGTCAATGGATATGCCCGATACAGAATACCATCTCATTTTTCATCATTTTCTCTTGGCGAAATATGTATCTGGTTAAGAAGAAAATAGATTTGGAATTCGATCTCGAGATGATGAAGCATATGATATATTTTGCAAGATCTGTAACTTCTCTAAACCCAAACTCTAGCCCATTTGTTTGTTTTGTTCCCTATGCACAAATTCTATTTTGATCGTGTGTGTGCGTGTGTACATGTGTTGGTGTATAGGCGTATATATTCTCTTACATAAACTAGCCCTAGCCGTCATATGTTAATCACGATTTCCACACTTCTTGCAGTGGCCCAATTTGTTTGGCCTTTGGGCTTTCTCAAAAAAATTCAAAATGAAAAAAGAGTAAATTCGAAGTCCAATTCTTTAAACCCGGTTTATTAGATGCAATTTCCATTTCCGATATTAGGCATTAATGTCATTTCCGTATTGGATCGCGTCATAAATGCTTTTTCCGTTTTCGATACCGCCATCAATGCTTTCCTTTTTTGAATTTATTCCTCTCTCCCATTCCTATAAATAGGAGAACCCCAACATGGAGAAACTCATCCAAAAAATATTTCAGCGAAGTCCTATCCGCTTCTAGTGCCGTTCTTACCACCAGATAGCCTATTCCGCCGTTCTCCTCCTTCCTAACTAAAAGGTAGCACCAGAAACTTAGTTTTAAAGCATATTTTCAAAAATAGAATTTTCAAAAGTACATATCTATCAAACCGTTTGGAATCCCGCAAATTTGAGACCACCCTCGCGTTCAGCTCGCCAGGAAGAAGTCGGAGCCGCCAATCGCACCGTTGCCAGCCACCGCACTTACCACCACGCACCGGGAGAAGGGCGGGCGAGTGAGATCCACGCGTCACCACGCACAACTGGAGCCAACCGCCGACAGCGCTGCTGCACCGCCGCCGAAGAGTCGCCGCCGCCGTCATTGGAGAACAGCCGCCCGCCGTTCTTGGAGCACCGTCGCCCTCCGTCGGCGGAGAACCGCCGGAGCCGTCTTCTGCTGGTAACCAAGTCGACTCGCCGGCGACAAGGTAAACATGGTCCAGTTCGTTTCGGTTCAATTTTGAAATTCTCGGTTTTATTCAAATTCGATTGGTTTAGCTTGGTTCAATTTGAATTCCCTGGTTTAGTTTGGTTTAGGTTGGTTTGGGAAAATTGGGCTCGTTATGCAAAAGAATCTGGTTTAATTTGGGTATGAGTCTGGGCTTGGGTTGACTGGATTGACCGGTTGACATTGACTTGGACCGTTTACTTTTAGTCAACAACTTCAAGTGATCATAACTAGCACGTCCTTAAGCCGATTTGAGCGAAACGAAAGCCTAAATTACTCAATATTCCGTCCTCTATCCAGATGTAAAGTTCGTTTGGGCGTCAGGAATGCTTAAATTATGAGTTTGCCCTTCTTTTGCCAAGGTGAGGACCGGTTGTGATCTCTACTTATCCCATCTATATTCCAGGACGCGAGTCCTTTGTTAATATAGTCTTTCCTAGGTAGATCAGGTTTAGTAAAAGCGTTTGATGTGATTGAAAGAATGTAGAACTGCTAGGTTTTCGCTTAAACCGAAAACGTTGAATGTGTTTGATGGACATGTGTGGTGTAGTTGCGGTAGGTGTTGTTTGGATGACACGAGGGCGAGTTGTGTTTCTGTACGTGTCATTGATCGTCTTCAGAGGGTATGACGAGACCTCCCACGTTGCGGTTGCCGGTGAGAGTGCATTATGTTTGCAGGGGCAGTGAGGCCCAGGCTAATCCATGGGAGCGTAGGGGGCTTCGGCCTGAGGCCGCACCTATGGACAAGTAGCTAGTGTGTAGGTTGTGTGATGTTCCATCAGGCGGTTGTGTGTAAGGTGATATTAGCTTAGAACTTGAATCTCATAGTTATGTGGCGTACGCCGAGATCGCATGTTCCTTGAATCCGCTCTCACTTGGTAATTGTGTTTGGATCAATTACTCAGTCATCTTCCGTTTTTCCGCTCTTTTTCCCCTCGCATGTCCGGATGCAGGATGATCGGTCGGCTGGTGTACGTTGGTGAATTTGATTCGAATAGAGCGCGTGGACTCTTGGGACCATGGGAGGACATGTTGTCTAGCCTTGAGGCTCTAATCATTCAACTGAAGGAGACTATTCGGCAATAATGTTCTGGAGTCGTGGAACTGAAAATTGCGGTTTTATTTGGTGTAGTCCTTTTAACCGTGGTATTCTTAGTTTTTTCCATTTAAAATTGTTAATTAGTTGTTGGATTTGATTTTGACAGGGATTTGTATCACGTTCATAAACCATGATTATTGATTTCAGTGAGTTTCTTGTTAGTTTGGTTTTAGTAGACTTATAAAGAAGACTTTTACTGTAGACTTCCTATCGAAGTCTACAGACCAAAATAAAAATGTTTTGAACGAACCAATAAATGAATAGGATTTTGATTGTACCAAATTGAGTAAACCGCTAACTTAAGCTGTTGGAGACCTCTAATGTATACAAAATTAAAAATCTTTTGATCGAACCAATATAAGAATAGGTTTTTAATCGAACCAAATTGAGTTAACCAGTAACGTAAACTGTTGGAGTTCTATTTAGTAGACTTCATGGGGAAGTCTACTTTAGAAAATTTGGGTGGGAACCAGAAAACTTGATACGACCTATTTGGGCGGGAATTGCAATTATATTGTACCGAAGTGACCACAAATTTTTTTATTAATATAAAATTTAACTAAACCACGCCGCAAATTTAATATAACATATCTAAACCGTCGCTAAAGCGATGATAACCGAGACTTATCTGAATTTTTTAGCCTACCATATAAACTTCTTTCAAAGCTTTACTCATAACCTTAATGTGCGTGTATGCCTATTTCGTCTCTCTAATCCGTTACCATCGGCGGTGCATCTCGCCTGTCTAATTAATGTCGTCTCCCAATCTCTCCGTGATGGCGTGAATGTCTCTTGCTCTCCATTTTGGCTTGAATGTATTTTGCTCTCTGGCTCGACGTCAATCTCTACTTAGCGCAGTGTCGCCGGCGTAGTCATCGTTTGCTGACTCGGTCGTATATGATGCCTCTGTCGCCATCGGTAACCTCTCTTGACGACTTTATCTATTCTTCTTCTTCTAAATATTGAAACGACTAGAAAATAACCTTTCTCTAATTTATGTTTTTGCTTCTCTGTCGGCCATCAGTAAACTCCATCGCCGTCACTCGATTTCTTCGCAACACCGCCTATGCTATTTTATTGCCTTGCTACCTCTATTGGATGTTCGTGGGGAAATTGGATCCTGCGGCGCCACAAAGTGTAAAAACCCTAATTTAAATCCCTTCGTTTTCGATTTTAATTTGTTTTTTAATATATTTTTAATTATTTTTCATAATTTACTTTTAACTTTAATTATAATTTTAAGACTTATGTCGTAGACTTCTCTAGTAGACTTATATAGTAGACTTCTTTAGTAGACATATACTGTAGACTTCTCTGGCAGACTTATCGAGAACGCTTCTTTAACGTGTCTTTTTGTTGGTGAAGGTATGTAAATGCTGCATTTAATTACTTTCTTTTACAATTAGGATTATACTATTACTATTGCTGACAAGACTAGAAATTAGAGAGAGAAGAGATAGATTTTGTGTAATCACAGTTGCAACAGTTGTATACGAAATGGTGTGTCCCTTTAGTTGCACTCGTCTGCATGGGTAAGCGGTTAATTAAATTAGAGCTTCTACTAAGTTCTATATAAATGGCATCACCCCTTCGTTTCTTTTCTCATTCTAAGACCTAATTTTTAATCTCTTCATATCTTTTTGGAATAGTCATGACGAACTTCAACTTGGCTTTCCTCCCTACCTCGATGCTTCATAAAATTCTGTCAATGGTGTGTACATAAAGTGTATGTGATCACAGTGCGACAAGAATAGCTTTCTGTGGATTCAATGAAGTAGGGAGGGAAGATCATTTCTATAGGAGTGTGAATCTCCTCTACCTGAACTACTGGTTATGGGAATGGAGTGCCGTGAGGACTTTCAGGCTTAGATGCTATCGTATGGGGAATCAAGAGGAAATCTCTCTTCGTGGTATGTGTGAGTTCTTTTTGTGGAATATGCTTGAGGAAAGAAGGAAGAAAATACGTCTAGCTAGTGAGAGAGGATGCGAGTTGGCCATGTACGTTGATACCATGATGGATTTAGCTTTCACCGTTGATGACAGAGGAAGGGTTCATAACTATCCAAGTTTTACTTGTGATTATGTTTATCGCATGCCAAACATTATATCGAGTTGGGAGCTTGGTGGCCATTGGGACTACGAGAAACCTGCTAAGTTTCTCAAAATCTTGGAAAAAATAGATGGAAACAAAGTCTTTATTTTCCCGTGCTTTAGGCAATAACCACACTGGGTACAGAGACCCGATGGAGTTACAATTATGTGGAGATGCGATACTTGTTTCTAGCAGTATCAGGCGTAGAACTTCTGTGTGAAAATACACTTGTGTGCTCGTGTGTGGCCAATTGAGGACTACTTTGGTTTCTTTCTCGAATATTTTATGTCTCATGTCTCATGTGGAGATGGTTACTCCCATGGTGGGAGAAGATGTTCACCAAGCTGTCGAGACCACAACTGCAGTGGCTGCTCTGGATATTGTTGCTCCGATGGCAATGGTTGCCCTATAGACTGCTGCTCCGGCGGTGGGGGCTTTGGTGGCGAGCTCGGCGGTTGCGCCCCAATATCGAGAAGGTCCTCATCCTAACCGTAAAAGGACGGGCCGAGAACGTCGTGGGACCTAGAATGATGGTGATACAAGGTCGAACTTTTATAATGGGTCGAACGGGAGTCGCCCCTTCTATTGGAAGTTTGAGCACTCAAAGGACTATCCGATTATGAGGACCAGAAGGTATGGCTCATCTCCTGAGGCATTTCAAAGGTGCTGTCTGTCAGCTCCCAGCCATCAGGAACATGACAGAGAGAGAGAGAGGCTACAATGAGTCTTAAGCCGATATTGGCAAGGTAAGTTTCACTACCCTTTGCATGTTTCGAAACTGTGTGCATGATCGATTTTGACTATTTTTTTATCTTTATGTCTTCAGGCGTTGGAGGCGTATCATCATCATGTCGCCTTGCTTGAGAAAATGATGTGTCTCATGCAAAAAAGCTCGAGAGGATGATAAAACAGATCGAGGAGTTGCGGCTTGAAGCACATTTTCAGGGGTCTACTGCTATGCTAAGGTCGAGGCTCTCCGAGAACATGAGGTTTTAATCCAGGCGGAGAGTATGGCTATGGTGGACGTCCATAAGAGGCTGAAGTGGTCGAGAGAGAGAGAATGCTAAGCTTATTGACGAGAACTGAAAGCTCTCCGAGGAGAAACGCAGGCTGGCCACAGGTCGCGATAAAGCGGTGGCGGACAACATGAAGGAAGCCATGGCCAAGCTTAATTCTCAGTACTGAAAGTTTCTGGATTCCTTGAAGGCCAAGTCAGCTCACAAGGACCAACAAATGGATGCCATGATCTTTATCCAATAAATCTAGGCCGACCTTGACTTGATTGAGGAGCTGGAGGCTGGAGCTGATGTCGCAGCCGAGAAGGCAAAGCTGCTTGAGGAGAAAGAAGAAGCTGCCCTCAACCTTGCTGCCGCGGAGGTTCAGACTTATCAATCAGCAAGCTTCCTTTACTCGGGCTTTCAGAGGAGATCGAGCAGCCCGTTCGAGTTGATCCGGTGACTGGAGCTCTGGCGGGAGTGTACCGGCATGGTTTGAACGACGGTGTCGAGCTGTCCTTAATCGCAAGAGAGAGGAGGGAGAATGCATAGAGATCTCGGCCTTCATCGCTCTCTTTACTTGTTTTTTGTTTCATTTTGACTTGGTACCCACTCATCCTTTTGTGTTTCTTTTGACCTTGCTTTGCCCAAGGGGTCTCTGAATAAATAGCTTGTTTTTCCCAAACTTCGTAGTTCGAAATCCATTAAGGAAACTTCTTCGGGAGTAGTGCTCGTGTGAGCCTATGCGGCTTATTGTCTGAATTTTTTACTTGTTCTCAAGTTTTAAGTCGAGTTAGAGATTGAGAGATCGAAGAGTCGGCTTCACAAGGATTTTGAGCTCGGATCGGAGGTCGATGATCTGATCGATCGGTTAGCTAGATTTTAGGAATCAAGGAGGGAGTGTCGAATCTTGATATGTTTCGGGTGTTGTTAATTTGATGCAAGGATGGTAAAATTTGGAAGGAACTTTTTGAGCTTATGAGATTGGTCAAGCTGGCACTCGTCAACCCAATTGCGAACTCTTGTGTAGGAGGTAGCCGAGTGATGTGAGGACATCTTCTTGGGTGTTTTCGAAATTCCTTTATCAAGACTTATTTTGGGTAAGGGTCGTGGAATTGGTTTTTCATATTTATGTTTCCTTGTATCCAACCGTTGTTTAGTCGTTTTGAGACCGAGATCGGATGTTTAGATTCGTAAAGTGTAAATAAGGCGAGTTATTTTACAAGAGTTATTTTATTTAATACAATTTTGTACAAGAGGGACTGAACTCGTCGTTGAGACTAACGAGACAAAATAAAGAAGTAAAAGGAGGTGGGTGCTGCACTCGAGGTGAGAACTTCTTAGGTACCTTGTCAAGGGATTAAGCATGGACGTAGTTCGATTTTGAGAGAAGTACTCAGTGATAATACCTCTTGAGATTCATGTCATTCCATGGTCTTATCTCTGGTTTGTCATATAGGTTGTTTTGGGCATGTAGACTCTATTACAGACTACTTCGATGACTAGGTAGGGGCCTTCCCGATTGGCTCTGAGTTTCCCAGCACGTGGCTCTCTGGTACAGAGTTTTCGCAAGACGTAGTCTCCTACCTTGAATCTCCTCGATCTGCTTGGATTTGTAGTAACGAGATGCGGCTTGCTGATAATTTTGAATTCGAATTAGAGCTTGATCCCGTCTTTCATCGATCATCTCTAAGTGATCCAGGAGCATCTGTTCATTGAGCTCAACATTTTGAGGATGATGTATCCCCCAAAGTCTTTGAACATGTAGCTCGGCGAGAACTACCGCTTCCATTCCATATGCAAGTGAGAAGTGGTCTCGTTAGTTGCTTTGCGTGGTGTAGTGCGACATATCCAGAGCACTCCGGGGAGATCTTCAATCCATATCTGCTTTTTGGCTTCGAGTATTTTCTTGAGGTTGTCAATGCCGACTTGTTTGCTGCTTCGGCCTGACCATTTCCTTGAGTATATTTCGGGGTCGAGGTGGTCATGCAAATGTTGTATGTTACCAAGAAACTTCTGAAGATTTTGGAGGTGAAATTAGTTCCGTCGTCTGTTACGATCTCATAGGGGAGACCGTGGTGACACACGATGTTTTTCCAGATGAAGTTTTGTGTATGGAATTCAATCACTTTATGGTAGGATTCAGCCTCTATCCATTTGGTGAAATAGTCTATTAGGACTAGTATGAAACGATATATCTGTTTGCCAGATGGTACCAAAGGTCCGATGATGTCCATATATCGTCTTATGAATGGATAAAGAGATGAGATCGAAAATAGTTGTTCAGCTGGTTGGTGGATTATAGATGCATGACGTTGGCATTTATCGCACCTTGCTGAGTAAGCTTCACAGTCTGTGAACATGGTGGGCCAAAAGTAGCCTTGTCGTTTGATTCATACATCCAGTGATCAACCTCCAGAGTGGTTTCCGCAAGTACTTTGCTGTGTTTCTTTTAGTAAGGTCGTGATCTTCTTTCCTTGAATGCATACTAAGCATGGTTCAGATAGGCTGCGCTTTGACAATCTGTTTTGTATTGTATAGTATTTTTGTACTTTTGCTTTGACTTTGCGGGCCTCCCATTTGTATAAAGGCACGAGTCCGTGCTGAATGTGTTCGTAGATGGGTAGTCTCCAATCAGGTTTTGTCTCGAGGTGATATTCTGAGAGGAGGTCCGGTGGTTCCTCCTCGACGGGAGGTCCCTACCCGGGGGGGATGAACTCATCATCTAGAGGGGGTATGTCAGATGCAGGGGGTTAGACTCAGCGGCTTCTTGGTAGTCATTGGGTCTTATCTCATTGACAGTTAGTCCTTTTAGTGCTATGTACATACTGGATTTTTCTATTCCTTCTACATAAATTGCCTTTTGACCATTGGGTCTGAGGTTGCACCTAGAGCTGCCAGAGCGTCTACAGAGGTATTTTCACCTCGCGGGATCCTAGTCAGATTGAAAGAGACGGATTGAACTGTCAATCTGCGGACCACTTTTAGGTAGGCGTCCATTTTGTCATCATTTGCTTCATATTTGCCGTGGTATTGGCTAGTAACGAGCTGGGAATCACTGGATGCCTATATTTCTCGAGCTCCAATCTCAAGCGCGAGCTTGAGACTGGTGATGAGAGCTTCATACTCTGCTTCCTTATTGGATTGCTCTAGCACCTCTCATGTAGGAGTTACTAGTTTGATGCCAACTCTCGATCCTTGTCTGGATGACCCTCTGTCAACATGAAGTGTCCATTTCTTGCCGGGAATGGTTTCTTCTGTGGATTGTGGCGTCAGCTAGATGAAAATTCAGCTAGACTTGAGCTATTGCACAGGTCCAAGTGCGGAATTCGATGTCATACTTTCTGAGCTCGATGGCCCATTAAGAAAGCCGGCCAGATTGGCTCGGACTATGGAGTATAGTTCGAATTGGTTGCAGGTCATCACTACAATGGAATGCGATTGGAACTAAGGTCTTAGCTTGCAAGCTGACATGACCAAGGCTAGAGCTATTTTTTCAATTGCTGGATATCAGGTCCCGGCATCTGTTAGCGTTTTTCTTACATAGAAGATTGGATGCTTCTCGTTTTTATCTTTGTGAACAAGTATTCCACTTACTGCAGCAGGTGACACTGCGATGTAGAGGTAGAGCGGGTCTTCCTCCAGTGTTTTGGCCAGTGTAGGGGGCTCGCTCAGATATGCTTTTAGTTTTGTGAATGCCTCTTTGCATTTTTCATCCCACATGAACTTTTTATTCCCTTCGAGGATCTGATAAATGGAAGACATTTGTCGGTTGATCGGGAGACAAAGCGATTGAGAGTTGCTATTCTCCCTGTTAGTCGCTGCACTTCGCGAGTAGTCTTGGGAGATGGCATCTCTATGAAGGCTTGATCTGTTTAGGGTTAGCTTCGATTTCTCTTTCGGTTACAATGTAACCGATGAACTCGCTGGAGAATACTCCAAAGGAGAATTTAGTTGGATTTAATTTCATGTCATATTGATTAAGGATCGAGAAGCATTCCTTTAGCTGAGCTACGTGGTCGCATTATCGAGATGATTTTACTAGCATGTCGTCTATATAGACTACCGAGCTGGTTTGCGAACTTTTTGTTTACTAGGCTGATAGGTTGCACGTGCGTTCTTTAGTCCAAAAGGAATTACCTTATAATTGTAAATGCCTCGGTCAGTGATAAAAGCTGTTTTTTTCTTGATCCTCTAGGGTCATCAAGATCTGATTATACCCATAGAAAGCGTCCATAAAGGATATGAGCTGTTTGACCCAGAAAAAAGAGAAGGACATGCGCGGATTTTCAGCTGTAGCTTCTACAATACGATCTATATGAGGGAGTGGAAATATGTCCTTAGGACAAGCCTTGTTGAGGTCGGTGAAATCGATACACACTCTCCACTTCCCATTTTGTTTTTGACGACTATCGAGATGGCGAGCCAGTCCGGGTATTTAACTTTCCTGATCTGACCTACTCTGAGTAATCGATCGACCTTATCTTTAACTGCTTTAGCTCGGTCAGGGCAGAGCTTCCGCCGTTTTTCCTGGATGGGCTTGTAAGTACGGTCAAGATTTAGGTCGTGAGAGGTCACTTCCAAGCTGATCCCTTTCATATCTGTTGTGGACCACGTGAAGGTGTCCACGTTGCCTTTAAGGGAGGTTATAAATTCATCATTGATCAGGTTGGTTAGGTCCGCTCCGATACCGACACACCTTTCTGGGTTGGTATCATCGAAGCAGACTTGCAAAACGATCTCTTTTCGAGGTCCGCAGACTGTTGGGTCTTTGTTGCGTTTGACCTATCGTTCTGCGAGCTCATTTCTTTTCTGTAATTGCTATAATTCATAATATTATATGTGACGATAGCCATCTAGGTAACATATTTTTGGCTTCCGAAGATAGTCTTGGTTCCATTAAGACCAGGAAATTTGACGCATTGATGGTATGTAGATGGGACTGATTTCATGGTGTAGATCCATGGCATGGCCCTAACTGCATTATGGGGGGCTGGCATGTTTCCTACCATGAAGTCTGTTCGTTTTAGTACTCTGGAAGTGTTAACTTTCAGTTAGATTGAGCATAACGAGTACGTCGTTTCGCCGGTGAAGCCTATGAGAGCTGCTTTCTCACCTTTTAGGTCAGAGTCCGTAAAAGCCATTTTTCTAAAGGGAGTGTAAAACAACACATCTAATGAGCTACTGGTATCGATCATGAATTTGTCTAACTCGAACCCATATACGTCGAGCTCGATTATTAGAGCATCATTGCATGGTCTGTCTAGACTCAACGTTTCGCTTTCCCCGAACGATATTTTTTTATTAGAACCTTCTAGTTTGCTTTCAGTCCTAGAGTCTTTGAAGAACTTTCTTTGGAATGTTTTGATTGAGTTTATCGATTCACAGCAGAACTTGGAGCTTCCACAAATGAAGTTGACGCTTTTTGGAGGTGGGCATAGCCCTTCCCCCTTTTCCCCTCCCCCGGAATTCGAGGTGAGATGTAAGTAAGTTTTTAGTTTGACTCCGCACTATCAAAGTGAGAGGTATGGTGCAACGCTTTTCTCCACTGGGAAGTCCAAAGAGAGCTGGAGCTCTAGTTTGCATTAACCAAGGTAGTGGGTGGGCGGGAGACCTGTTTTTCAGCCATTGAGCATGGTAGCTCAAGTTTTCGGCGAATGAGGTCAATGCGTTTCGGTGCGGTGATTTTTGCAGCGGCGCTTTTTTGAAGTAAGCATAGCCCTTCCTCCCCCTCCCCCGGAAGTGCGTTCTGAGCTTGAGCTTGCTTTCATGGATTTTAAAGGTGTGGGAGGGAGACCACATATTTGGTGGTACGTCCACAAAGGCTGAGGTTTTGAAATATGAACTCGATACGTTTTTCCCCTTTTTGTGGGCCTTGTAGTGGAGACTCAGGAGTCTCCAACTCGATATTCCTGCTCGTCTTATTGGAGGTCGCCTTATTTGTAAAGGGCTTAGGTGGGAGCTCGTCTTCTTTGGGAGTTTGGTCTCCTAGAGATTCGGTCTTAGATTGTTCAGCTGAGAGACGATTTTTGCTTCGGCATTCCTCTGAGGAATGCCCATTCTTGTTAGGATATTTTCCAAATTTGTTCTTGTCAAAGGGTTTGTGTTTGGCCTTGGTCGAATCTTCGATAGCGAAGTTATGTTGAACTTGACCATTATCCTTTGAATCATTTCACGAATTCATGTTCGAGTTGTTTGTGTTAGCTGCTGATTTTTTTGTGACAATCTGCAATATTCATAATCTCTTCCTCATGAAGCGCAAAAGCTGATTCTCGATGGAGAACGTCATCAAGAGAGGCTACTGATCTAACCATGAGCTCTTCACATAATCCGGAGGTGTACCAGAGTCCATGTCTGAGTGCTCTGAGGGCTACGACCTCGTTCGGGTTCGCGATCTTAGCTTTGACCTTTTGAACCTGTCCCTAAGAAGCTTCTAAGCGATTCATCTCGAGCTTGAGAGATTGCCAAAAGATTTTCCTATGAAGCTTGTTCATTTATGTACACCGAGTAATGTTTATGGAAAGCCAAGGCGAGCTGGTTAAATTTGTCTATGGAATTTCCTTCCTTGGCTGCAAGGCGTACTCGGCTAGATTTTTGGCAAGGAAACGGCAATGCCTGGCTTCTTTCTCAAAATTGTTCAGATGCACCCGAGCTATCGCTAGTCTGAATACTTGATAGGCCTCGAGTTTTACCCTATACTAACTGAAAGTGCACAGTATATCAATTGTAGTACTTAGGGATCACTACAAGAAATATGGGTATTGATAGCACCACGAAAACGCTATCATATGTCTATGATAGCGTTTCCATAAACGCTATGTTTGCCGCTGCCATCTT
Organism: Orychophragmus violaceus; assembly: GCA_030180135.1. Taxonomy (NCBI): domain Eukaryota; kingdom Viridiplantae; phylum Streptophyta; class Magnoliopsida; order Brassicales; family Brassicaceae; genus Orychophragmus; species Orychophragmus violaceus. Next base: position 54,408,999 of record CM058240.1, on the reverse strand, counting down.
AGGTCTGCCATCTACTATAGCACTAATTTGAGATGCTATCATATACCTGTCTACGATAGCGCTAATTTTGATGTGATTATATAGTTTTCAGTAGCATTGATTTATCGCCATTTTATAAATTAATGCAGCATATTATTCGTGCAATAATACATATTTTGGTGGCAATATTTTCGGGTTGTATAATACTTTATACTAGCGTTTTATAGTTGTTGTGTTATTATTTAAAATGGCCAATTTTTATGGTTATTGTATATCCTATTAACACTTTTATATTTTGCCATATTTAATGTTAATTGGAATAATAGAAAATTTATTATATAATATTGTTTTGAATTATGGTTTTGAATTATTATTTGAAAATCAATTACAATTGCATAAATATATTAAAATTTTATAAAATTAGAATTGCAAACATAATATCAAACTTAAATTTGTTTGAGCTTTATTCCTAACAAAACATCTATCTTACAAAAAAGTATATGGGGCTTTAGATTCTGGTTTACTCTTCTTCCCCATTATGTTCTCTTCCTCAACTTCCTCATGCTCCTCTTTGGTCAAAAGTTCGACATTCAAACTCGTTAAATACCTGTATAAATTCAGACAAGGATACCAACAAACAGTGAAGCTCTCACCAAGCAAATATAAAATGGGGTTGAGATATTAGAGAAAGAGGTGAAAAAGAATTACTTGGCAGAAGACAAAGGAATTGAATATAAGTGTGTTCTTGACTTTGTAAGCATGATCTTGACTTTTGTTCTCCAGTCTCAGTATACTCTCTCCATGAAAGTTTAGGAGGAGCAATGCAGTCACTTGGTAAGCAACCTAGAAAAGAGGGGTTAAGACCATGTTACCTAAATAACAAAATCATGATATGACTGAGACATAAAAGGTGAATGCAGTTGTGTTTACTTCATTGAAACATATGCAGTGGATAATCTTTAAGAATTACCTCGTCGCTTATAACACGCAGTGGATGCCATACGCTCTTGGACAGTCAGATTTTCAGGAAGAGAAGCTTCATACACAGGGAAAGTCAACACAATTCATAAATAATGAGAAGCGAGTAACAAATCAAGTAACCGTTGAAAACAGTCCTATACACATCAATGTAATAAAGAATGAGAGAGATTTGAGTTCCATTCTGTACATGAACTCCCTGCAAAGGATGCAATTAAGAGAACAATTGTCAAGTAAAAGGTGCATAAAGTAATCACAAAATCAAGGTTTGTAATATAAACCTGGACAAGAATGGTCATGGAAGCTAGGAACATAGCTTCCACGAGGTACCAGCGTATGTACAATTCAGATGACACTTCATAGCTCATTCATGGTTTAGAACTCACTTTGGCTAGTTTCTTTGCATCTCTCCTCTTCTTGACTTTTCTCTTCTTATCATTGCCATCGAAATTCAGTTTCTCTACCAAACAAAAAAGAGAGAGAGTCAGATACGTTATGTTATTATCACACACAAAAGAGACAGCTTGGAATACTTGCACAAGACATCCAACAATGCCACAACTTGAGCAATTAGATACTGATCAAAAGTCAAAATATTTCCAACCCATGATCTGAGAATTTCGTATAGAAGATGCTTACGAAATCTCAGATAGATATGTATGAATTTTTAAGGTTGGAAGTTGATATACTAATGATAATGGTTGTACCCTCTTTCTCTTGGTCATTTTGTCGAACAGGTTGTAAGCAACTTGCCTCTTCGTCCCCATTAGAATCTTCCCCACCGTTGCTCCCACCAGCATCTGCGACACTGTCATTAGACTCATCACGGGTCTGAATCATTTCTGTCGGAAGTAGAGGTCCGATAACTTTCCTCCGACGAGATGCTTCCTCTTTGAGCATCTTCTTTCTTATACGCTTCCTCTGTGCTGGACTCGGTTTCTTTACTGTCTTTGACTCGTCTCCGTTTTCATCGTCATCGCCGTGGTTTGTTGAATCGATTTTCACGTAATCCTCTGAAATGACTCGGATGTGAATTGCATACATACTCGTCAACCTCGGAGAAAGAGACTAAACCCGAATCAGACAGAATCAAAGAGAGAGAGTGAATACCCAAATTCACCGTTGATGAGAGCCTTAATTGGACCAGCTCATTGACCTCTAAGACGCTAAATACCTCTTCGAAAGTTTCTGAGCCATCCCCTCCATTCGACTTACACGGATGAATTAGCCTTCAGAATCACCGGCAGAAGTGAGCTGCGGGCTCGTCGTTTCTGGAAAGCGGAAGCTTCATCTAGAGACAGTGAAGCTGTGTTCGAAGGCTCGGATTGACGGAGGAGTCCCTAGAACCCTAAAGAAGAAAAGAGAGGTGAATGTTTTTTTTCCTAAACACTTCGTGAAATGAGGTTAATTTTTCCCTTCACCGCCCTTAGGCTCTGAATTATTTTGGGTTCCCGCTGAAATTATTGATTGCAGTGCCGAAAAAGTTTTATTTTTGTTTAGAAAATTCTTAGTCTTGCTTAATGTTAAGAACTAAGATTAAAATTTTCAATACCCTTAACTAACATGATATAATTGAATATCATAGAAACCAAACTCGATTTAGATTTGATATAATTGAATATCATAGAAACCAAACTAACATTACAAACATATAAGTTTTAAAATATTTTATTTAGAGTTTAGGACATTGTAGTATAAGTTTCAAATTTAGGGGTGAGTATAGATTTAGGGTTAATGACATTGTGATATATATTTATAAATGTGGATAGAGAATACAATTAATTAGGATTTATGGTTTATGACACTGTAGTATATGTTTAGGGTATAAGATATTGAAATATAGGGTTTGGAAAACAATAATTCTTGTATAAATGTTGAATTTTAGTTTAAGGTATGTTATAGTAATTAGATTTTGATTTATAATTTAGGGTTTTAATATTTATTTAGAGTTTAGCGTTTAAGGTTTAGAGATTTGAGGGTTTAGGGATTTAATGATTTATGGTTTAGACTTGAATTTGAACTTAATGTTTTAAAATATTAGATTTGAAAAATAATAATTCTTTTATAAGTTTTTTGGATTTAGGGTTTAGACTTAAGTTTTGATATTTGGGAGTGAGGATTTAATTGATGGTCTTTTTGTTCTTATAATTTATGATATGATTTAGGTTTGGTTGGATTTGGGGTATTGGAATATAGGTTTAGGGTTTAGGGTAGGTTTAGGACATTGTAGTATATGGTTAGGGTTTAGGGTATTGGAATCTTAGTTTTAGATATGTAATAGTAATTATTTTTTTGTTTTATAATTTAGGGTTTTGATATTTATTTGGAGTTTAGAATTTAGGGATTGGATATTTTGTGAGACTTATTAACTCTTAAACTCTTACACTTCAATACTTTAAACCATAAACATAGTTTCCTAAACTCTAAACTAAATGTTTCAAAACTGCTTTAAAAAAATATATTTTCCATTTCTGTTATATTTTCCATTCTGTTATATTTTCCAATTTTAATTTTATGTTCCTAGAGTAAAACAATAAATTTTTAGAAGAAATGTCTGTAACCTTCAGAATATACGAGACCCCTATATTTGTGTTTCAACGATAAACACCCTTTCCAAATACATTGAATCAAGATTACACAACTTTCTTTTCTTTTTCTGTTCAATTGTCATCCACATTAGTGTTACAGACTCCATGGTTTATTTCAAAAGTAGAAGATAAATAAATAGTTTATACACTTCAAGTCATACATAATGATATCATTATTATAGCGTATGTTCAACTCAAACTACTAGAGAATCCAAAAAGATGAAGCAGATAGTTGTCTATAACGCAGAGCTACCACCCCTTCTGGACATGGTCTGCATAACTCCATTCATCAGACTTTGAAACGATTTCCCAACTCCAGCTCCGATGTCTTCTGCAAAATACTTCGCCTGCCACACAATATGTAATGACAAGTTCTCATTCCAATTCGCAGTAGTGTCAATAATACAGCAAAGCGAGAAAGGTTTTGTTTTACCCAAGCTTTATGCTAATTATATCACCAGGTACCAAGATAGACGCATCTTGCTCTTGCCACTGGCCATCTCTAAGAACCTATTGATCAGGTATAAGATGTTATGGAAACGACAGTTCAGCTAGCTTTGCCATATTGGCTCATTAGAGTTAAAATCCATAAGGTGAAGAAGAAGACTCTTGTTTTTGGAGCTAAGCGAGCCATAAGAGCTGCTGCAGCATTTCCAGCATTGTTTTCTTCAAAGAAGCTGATTGTTGCATTGATCAGTAAAAGGCAAACGATTCCAACAAAGTCTTCCCAGTCAGGACCCTGCCTCTGCAATATCATTTTTCAACATGAGTTTCAAGGTGTACTTCATATATAGTAAAGAAGAAAGAACAGATTGTCTTACTTCACTGTTAGCGAGGGCAATGGCCATCAATGCTGCAGCTTCCATAACCCATGACAATGGATTCCACATAAAACCTAGAAATTTCATGAATTTATTCTCCTGCATCATTAGTTTAAACGGCATTAACAAAACGCTCACATATTACCTTAGGGTCAATGTAAGAAACCACAACTTTGCAGAAACAACAATATGTCCTTAGGATAATTCATGAAAAATATGCATCAAAGTAAAGATACTGGCAGTGTAGACATAAGAGTGTTAATAATGAATAAGATCTCAGAACTCAAAACAATCTCTACTGGAGACACTTTGTAGATAAGCTGTTTATTACCTGTTTTTCTTCAAGTCTGTTAGGACCAAATATCTTCAATCTTTGTTCAGCATCTCCTGATAAAAGACCCCCAGGAGATGTTCTTAGGTTCTCAAAAACCTCCTCCAATGGCAATAGACCCTGTCAAGCTCAAGCATCAAACCCTTTTTGCCACTATGAATCCAAGTATTAGATTGAAATATTAAAGGAACCACACATCCTTTACCAAGTCAATTCCTTCTCTGTTGAAAGTATCAGGATTCAGCAATGGTTTGTCTAAATTCTCGGCCATGCTTAAAGCTACAAAATCCACTCTCCAGCTTCAAAATCAGAGCATTTAGTGATTACATATAATATTAGTGACGACGACATTACCTCAACAAGTGCAGCTTCTTTCCTGGGAAATGAACCAACGATCGAAGGAGACACACCAACATCTCTTGAACCGGCAATCATAGCTTCCTCAGTCCAACCTAATCTCGGCTGCAGAATCTCCCAAATATAGAAATTAATCTCCAAAAGAAGGAAACTTGACGGGAGAAAAGTTGAATATGGAAACAAATATACAAACCACGTGACGAAGAGACGCGGATAGAACACGAGCCTGCTCTTCCTGAAACTCAGCTCTCGGTTTCCTGCTCTCGTGTCGACGTGGTCCTTCCCCTGTAGCCGTGGAAGAAGAAGAAGAAGACGCCGCCGCCGTGGGACCCGATTGATTAAGGTTTACAGATTGATTACCAGTCGGCGATTCGGTATTACCCATCGACGAAGTGCATAGACCAGGAGTGTGAAAGGAAGGGATAACGGTGGACCTGAGCTTGTATCAATTACTTAATCAAGAAAAATAAATGAACTCACTCGATCCATGGAACGAGAGGGTCCTCACCATCACCATCGTTTTCATCGATTGAAACCCAAGAGCATAGATTTGAAAACTGAAAGATGTACTCTGTTTCTCGACGAGATTCTTCCTTACCCAGTGATCGGTGTGGATATGAGGTGACGCCGGAAGACAGACGCCGGAGATGGATCGCCGACGAAAACAGTTCTACGGTTGGAGGGGGAAATAACCTCCTATGCCCCTCCGTACACAGAAATTAATCTCCCATGACCCCGTTATAAGATCAATTTCGTTTTCATTTAAATTAAATCTGCAAAAATGGTAAATTACTTATAAACCGAGTGAAGGGCATGAAATTACAATTTATACCTGGGTGAGGTCCGGTCTCCTTCAACCCAGCCCCATGTAATCGGATTCTACCCGGGTAAACAAAATTCAAAATCGGATAAAAATCGATTCGTTAAAATCGGGAAGGAAAAAAGCGAAAAAACCCAGAAGAAAAAAATCGTGAAATCGAAGAACAAACCCTAGCGAAATTCCGAGTCTCAGCAGATGGGAAATCAATCCGACAATCGATTGAAGAATAGCAAGAACAAAACCCATATCTCAGAGTCATCTCAATCCGTAAGTTCTATTTTGTTCATCCCGAAAACAGACTCAAAATACGATTATGAATGTTGTTTGTTTGGATGAATTTTATAAACAACAATGATTAATTGTGTAATTGAATGTCTTTGAGTAATGTAGGAGGAAATCACTTCTAACTCATTTTACTATGGATTCAATAGTAGAAGGAATCCCCATGGTAGAAGAGGTTTTCCCGAAAATTGTGTGTGTGGAAGCGAACTTGCGATTTACACATCAAAATCGAAAGAAAATCCCGGACGTCCTTATTTCCGTTGTACTTTTAGCCGAGAGGTAACATTGTTTTGACATAGGCCTAGTATTGATTTGTGATTTTGTTAGCTTCATAGTGATTATTGTAAGTGAAATGTAGGATGGTCACTTGTTAAAATGGGTAGAAGATGGGATGTATGAAGAGGTTCAAGACATGATGATTGGCAGAAGAACTTATGGTGGAAGTTAATGATCTTAAAGACATTGTCGAAAACTTGAAAGAGGAGGTGGTGGTGTGCAAATCCGAGATACGTAAGACCAAATTGAAGTTCATGGTGACTGTTGTTTTGTGTATTTGTTTGACTTTCTTGATCATCTATCATCTTCTGTTTGGTAAAAGTAAAGAATTTGTAATCACTATGTGAGTTTGGTTGTAGTTTGAAGACTTTGTTATGGTATTGTAAGACTTTGATGAACTATTATAAGACTATTTTGTGTTTTTGTTCTAGCATAAATAAGTGTAACAAAAATTAACAAACAAGAACACAAGTTTTAAGAGGATAACTAGCTAAGTAATACTAGAATAACTAGGATACTAGGATAACTAGGTAAGTAATACTAGGATAACTAGGTAAGTAATACTAGGATAACTAGGATAATTAGGATAACTAGGATAACTAGCTAAGTAATACTAGGATAACTAGGATAACTGGGTAAGTAATACTAGGATAACTGGGTAAGTAATACTAGGATAATTAGCTAAGTAATACTAGAATAACTAGGATAACTGGGTAAGTAATTGTTTTGTATTTGGAAATTTATTTGCAAGTTGTATTTTTGGGTAAAAACTAAAAACTAATGGTATAACTAGGGCATGTGTGAGTGGGCATGTAAACTTTTTATGTTTTCTGCATTTTAATTTGAAAACCTTATTCAAAAAAAAAAATTCTGCATTTAGGATCAAGGCTGAGATTCTCCATTATGGCGTAAAAGAGAAAGGGGGAAAGAGAGAGAAAGAGAAAGAGAGGGAGAGGTTTAAAAAAAATTATTTTCGGCGCCAAAATAAATTGTTAATTGTAATTAGTTTTTTAAAAGTCGACGATTTCAGCGCCAAAATATCACAGATAGTTGTACCTAGTTACTAGTTATACCATATATTCAAATGCATAGTTCACAATTGAAGTAGTATTACACCAACTGGAAAATATTTTTTCTAGTGTCACATTATATTTTATTGATCTACCATATGTATCTCAGTTCCCAGTGCATTTTTTAGTTTGAAAATTATGTTTCAATATCATTCACTTCCCAAGTGTGTTCTCTATTAGAAAGTATGTCTTAAAATGCAAGGAAACGTTTGACGAATATGATTAATAGTCCCATTTTGAATAAAATTATATAAATTATATAATTTAAGTGAATATGTGTAAACGTGGTGAACCCATTTTCCACTAATTTGTAAACGTGGTGAACCCATTTTCTTAAAATTTAAAGCGTGTTAATATCAATAGTCGCGTTCTGTCTTTTCTCAAAATATAAAATTCTTTCCTCCATAAATCAACTTCTTTCCTCCAAAAACTTTTCATCACCATCTCTCAGTCGTGTCCGATCTTTTCATCTCTCTCTTTTCATCTCTAAAACAGTTTCAAACTTTTCATTTCCATCACCATCTTTGGAATAATGACTTACTCTCACCGTAATCCCGCCTGGGTATGGCCTCCTTACAAACGACCGCGGTACGAAACAAGGTCGGTGACAAGGAGTCGGAGGGAGCAGAAACTGTTCGAACTGCTCGGGTTGCCGGAGGAAATCATCAGGAAGATTATGGTCCGTGTGTGCGAAGAAAACATGCAGGATCTCCGTCACTCCAGAATTACATGCACTCGCCTCAACGCTTTGACTTCCTCCCCCGAGTTCTTCATCTATGTTAATCTAATGGAGATGAACTATTTTTTTGAGTGTCCACGATTTGACTGGACAAAGTTCAACAAAAGTTGCTACGACGCAGGGAACATCTCCGCCGTCACCCTCAAAGGCATCTCAAATCTGTTTTTCGAGAACAACCGGGTTGAAGGTCTCGGGCAAATCAAGGCGGCTGCAGATAGAGGAAGCATCGTCAGCGAGTACATCTTCGGGATGATGAGCAAGATCTTCAGGGAAGATTGGGAGGAAGGTATGTTCGGTAATCATGACCTTACTCGCCAACGTGCAACTCATCTTAGAATTAAACTACCAGAGTTTCCTGGACCGGGGTGGGGAGAATCGAGAAGGCCGACTCCTGATTGGATAATTGTCAAACGGGACCAAACTGATACACATTTGATCTTGAAATGCAACTGTTCAACTCGGTGGAGGTTGGGGAAGCCAAGAGGGGACGACAGAGCGGATGACCTGTGCGATAAGTGTTACTGGATCCTGGAGGTAACGTTTTTCTGCAACATGGTTGATGAGCACTTCAAAGTTTTTAAGTGCAACCGTTGATTGTCCCCTGTTTTTAAATTTTTAAAACCCTCTGTTTTTATGTTTTTTTTTGTTGAACTTAATCCTTCGGATTGGAGACCTTCGGATTGTTTATGATTAATGGTATTATGTTACTACTCATCTCGTATTATTGGTATTCTGTTTGGAGACCATTCTGTTTGACAATAGAACCTGATAGAACCTAAAACAAAGAAACAATAGAACGAGAACCAACAGAGAAACAGAGTTTTGGATTAAAATCGTATTAAGAGTATTTAAAATTGTAGTGGATTCTGGATAATCTTTTACGAGATAAACGATGCTGCTAAGTTGGGAAACTAAATGTCATGATTACACATTTCAGAGTATATTACCAATGCAACACGCAGAAGACAAGATTTGACATACGCCGCTTAAACAGTTCATAATCTTGGGTTTATGTGCACGTTCGATATTTCGATTTGGGTCAATGATTTGAATCGGTTTGATACAACCCAGAAACCCAACCCGGTTAAAACGATTTGAATCGGTTTGATTCAACCAAGAAACCCAACCCGATTTCGATTTTTTCTTTTTAATATTCGATTTTTTTTATACAATCATTAAGGGTAGAAGAGTAAAAACACACCCTCTTTTTAATGAGAGGGGTATTGTAGATTAATGAGGGGCATTGTGGATTTTCTTTGGCAACATATGGGTAAGAGAGCCAAAACCCCGGTTGGAGGCTGTGATGAACGGGACAGAGGTGAAAGAGAAAGAGATGTTGGTGTTAATTTTGGTGGGTTTAATGAATTTCTCAAAGTAAAAAAAAAGACTTACAAATTTTTTATGCCACAACTAAAATTTTTGTTGGCAAAGTGATCTCTTTCAAGAAATATTTGGTGCCTCTAAGTGTTACGAAGAATAAAAAATGTGTTACTAAGACATAAATTGGGACTTTAGCTTCTCCGTTGATTTTTTTTTTTTTTAAAACCCAGCATAGCATTGATTAAAAGTTATAATACATTTAACATTTTTGCTCGGCACTTTTAATAGCATTTTATGAATTCGTGCTATCGCAATATGCTATCAATACACATATTTCTTGTAGTGGATCGAATCCACGAGGACTCTAGGCAACGATAGGATTAGAACTAAAGAGATTAAAACTAGGAGAAATTAAAAAGCAAATTGTATTCGATTAACTAAAAGCAAGCAGGAAAGTAAACAAGTAGCAAGTTGTTGTTGTAGGCAATAAACTAAAGGCGCTAAGTCTAGGGCGTTCTAAGGAAATCAGACAAGCAGATAAATCAATCAGTCAGGATCTAATTAAACTCAGTTCTAGAACTCAAAACACAGATATAGAATTAACCAAATTCCTTCGCGAGAATTCTCTAAGTCTAAGTGCAGCAATCCAAATTCCTTTGCAATTACTAACAGTTTAAACCAGCTTTAATTCCAAGTTCGATATGTTCACAATCTAATTAAACCAAATTCCTTTGCGAGTAATTAAATTGCTCAAGCTAAATAGTTCAGATTCTAAACCACACTGTCGTGTCGTATTTAGCAACCTAAGATCTAGATTCTAATTGATCAGGTTAGAACTAGCATTAAACACAATTTAGCTTGAAGAACATTTATTGATGTGAATCCTTAACTGAATTAATTATATCTAGCAAGTCATGAAATCCCTATGAGAAACCCTAAACCTAACTATGAAACTACTCAGACATAGATGATGTAAACATAATCAATGAATAAATAGAAATCATAAAAGAGATTAGAATAATAAAGGGGTTCGAAAACTTCTCCAAAACAAATGTAGTACAGGATCAGATCAGCCCCAAAAGCTCTAAAAACTCCCTGCTCTAAGTTATGATAGCGTATTTAAAACTGAAGCTAAAAACCTAATTAAATAGCTAAAACACGACTTGGGGCTTCTGTGTAAATATCTGGAACTTCTGGGCATCTTCTGCAATATTGGCATACTTCATTAAACCGCCGAGAGTCTGGCCCAACACGCTATGCATCGATCGATGCAGGTGTGCAACGATCGACGCAGTCATCAAATATGGACAATGAACACAACCTCTCGGGTCAAATCTCCAAAGTGCTCCAATTAGCTCCATAATCTCCACTTTTGCTCCAAACGTACGTGTACCTAATAAAACCTGCAAATGACTCTCAAAGAACACCAAAAGACACTAAAACAGACTTATATCATGGCATAAAACCGGTAAAAACCATGATATATCAACTCCCCCACACTTAGCCTTTGCTTTCCCTCAAGCAAAACAGAGAACTAAAACATGGTGAAGAGGTTTGAAAACTTTCAGAAACTCTTTTTGTCCTAGAAGCAACAACACTCAGATTCCCCTTAGTAAACCACTGAAAGAATCACCTGCAAGACATCAAGACCAACATATACTTCCCCCACACTTAGCAACTGTCCTAAGTAAACTCCACAATCACATTCACGCATTCAAATTCTCCCTACTGACTTCTGCAAGTATTTAAGTGCGGTCTCACCAAAGGAGTATCGATCAAAGGCACATGGACTCTTACCTTGTCAGCTCTAGACCACCATACTATCTTTCTTTGGTCCCTTTCTTCTCTTTTCTCTTCCTTAGCATTCTGATTTTTCCCCATTGGGTATCATTTTATTTTTTTTATCAGTGCTCTTCCCGTTAAGGGGTGTACTTTGGACACATTCCATGGATGCACATGATATGATAGTTGTAGCTACCACTCCCAGAGACCACTTCGGAGTTACTAACTCATCCTCAGTTTATCATTCTTTTTTTTTTTTATGGAAGGGGAGAAGGGAACCAAATAGGACAGGTTTACAGGCTGTGTCAGAACTAACAAGGGAATCCGACACAAGGTATACAAAGCCCTTAGGTGAGAAAATTAAGTCAGTATTAAGGTGAAGTCAGTAAAAGGATCCTCTGATACCTGAAGTGATGTGGGTGTTCTCAGTAGGTTGATCTGTGATGGGGTTTTCTAATAGTCATAGATAGATCCTGCAACTTCATCCCAATGGTTACTTAAGTTCCTGCAAGATATTGTTAAACTCCTCCAAAATTCACTGTTTCTTACTTAAACTAGTTTTGACTCAATAAAACAAATTTTTTTGAAAAACTGGATTGACTCTATGAAAACAGAAAGTTAAAGTTAGTAGCACCTCCCCCACACTTAAGACACACTGTCCCCAGTAGTGTCAAGCTAAGGGTTGGTAAAATAAAAGAAAAATGTTATGGATGTGTTGAGTTCTGTCTGATTTTTACCTCTGTCGCACAGGCATCGATCGTTGCATAAATGCATCGACCGTTGCTAGGCGATTTTTCGTCGTGTGTCGATCGTTGCTCAGGACCGCAACGATCGCTGCAATGCGATTTCTTTCGTGTTGTGACGATCGACACAAGATGTGTCGATCGACGCACTGCGATTTGGCCCAGACCTGCAGACAAAAAAAAACTCACCAAAACCAAAACGTAAAATCCTACAAAAACACCAAAAATCAAAACGCAAAAATGAAACAGTGGGTTGCCTCCCACTCAACGCTCTTTTAACGTCAATAGCTTGACGTTTCAGCTGATCTAGGCAGAGGGTGCATCATCCAGAGGCAGAATCTGACCTACTGGAATCTCGGCTTTAGCCCAATAGTGTTTCACCCTCTGTCCATTCACAATGAATTCATTACCTTCCTTACTGATCAGAACAATAGCTCCGTAGGGACGCACCTCTTTGATCTTGAAAGGGCCAGACCACCTTGATTTCAGCTTTCCTGGAAACAAATGCAAACGTGAGTTATAAAAAAGTACCTGATCATTCGGTGAAAACTGTCTGGAGACAATCTTTTTGTCATGATAGGCCTTAGTCCTCTCTTTGTACAGCTTTGAGTTCTCATAGGCAAAATGTCTAATCTCATCTAACTCATTAAGCTGCACCAATCTCCTCTCTGCAGCAGACTTAAGATCAAAGTTCATCTGTTTTACAGCCCATGCTGCTTTGTGCTCAAGCTCCACTGGCAGATGACATGCTTTTCCATACAGAAGATGGAATGGAGTGGTCCCAAGAGGTGTCTTAAATGCAGTCCGGTAAGCTCATAATGCATCATCTAGCTTTGCTGCCCAATCCTTTCTTGTCTTCCCAACTGTCTTTTCTAAGATCTCCTTGATCTGTCTATTAGAGACCTCGACTTGTCCACTAGTCTGAGGGTGATAAGGAGTAGCAACTCGGTGATGAACTCCATGCTTTCTTAGGAGCTTCTCGAAGACCTTGTTGATAAAGTGGGATCCTCCATCACTAATCACAATCCGAGGTACTCCAAATCTAGGGAATATGATGGTCTTAAACAGCTTAATGACCACCGAAGAATCATTGGTTGGACTAGCTATTGCTTCTACCCACTTAGACACATACTCCACAACAACCAAGATAAACTTATTCCCATAGGATGAGAGAAAAGGACCCATAAAATCTATTCCCCAGCAATCAAAAACCTCAACCTCAAGAATGAAATTCTGAGGCATCTCGTGCCTCTTGCTGATTTTCCCTCTCCTTTGACAGACATCACATTGGGAGACAAAAGAATGTGTGTCTTTAAACATCGTAGGCCACCAGAAACCTGCTTGCAGAACCTTAGACACAGTCTTGAAAGTAGCAAAATGTCCAGCATAATCTGATCCATGACAGTGGAATAGGATGTCTGGAACCTCTGTTTCAGCAACGCATCTCCTGTAAAGATCATATGAATAGTGTTTGTAGAGATAAGGCTCATCCCAGTAGTATCGTCTGAGCTCCCTGAAGAACTTCTTCTTTGCATACCCCTTCAAATCATCTGGTTCAGTCTCTGCGGCCAAGTAATTAGCTATATCCGCGTACCAGGGTCGAGTAGTGGTTGCGACAGCACCTACCTCGAAGACATAGTCTCCAATTTGTATCGTGAAAGGTTCTGGTTCTGTTTCCGCATTGCAACTATCATCGCATAAGGTGGCATCGATCGTCGCATCCTCGACACCTGCATCGATCGTCACAAATGTGGGATCGATCGACGCAGTACGATTTATCCGACAGTTCTGCAGATTTTTGCCCAAATCCGCCTGAAACACTGTCCTGACCATATTGACGTTTTCCTCGGGCAAGTAATCATTAATGGGCACGTCTTCCTCAACCAGAATCCTTGAAAGATGATCATCGACTCCATTCTCAACCCCCTTCTTGTCCCTCACTTCAATGTCAAACTCCTGAAGAAGCAGAATCCATCTTAACAATCTTGGCTTAGCATCCTTCTTCTGCATCAGATACTTCAGGGCTGAATGATCAGTGTGTACAATCACCTTGGAGCCAACAAGATAGGGCGGAACTTCTCAAATGCAAGACAACAGCCAACAGCTCCTTTTCTGTGGTGGCGTAGTTTCTCTGCGCATCATCTAGTGTCCTACTAGCATAATAGATAGCATGAAGCTTTCTATCCTTCTTCTGCCCCAGAACATCTCCTACAGCATAGTCACTTGCATCACACATAACCTCAAAAGGTAGATCCCAATCTGGTGGCTGAACTATTGGAGCGCTCACTAAAGCCTGCTTAATCTGCTCAAATGCAGTCTGACAATCTGCATTGAATTCAAATTTAGTATCCTTACACAACAAAGCAGTTAGTGGCCTAGCAATCTTACTGAAGTCCTTGATGAACTGTCTATAGAAACCAGCATGTCCAAGAAAGCTTCTTATAGACTTGACGGAATCAGGCGCCTGAAGGTTGGTCATTACCTCAATCTTAGCGTGGTCTACTTCAATCCCTGCTTCAGACACTTTATGTCCAAGTACAATGTCATCTCTGACCATGAAATGGCACTTTTCCCAATTAAGAACTAAGTGCTTCTCTTCGCATCTAGTCAGTACCTTGCACAAATTATCTAAGCACTCATTATAAGATGACCCATAGACTGAGAAGTCATCCATAAATACCTCCATAAAGTCCTCAATCATATCAGTGAATATGGACATCATGCATCTCTGGAAAGTAGCTGGTGCGTTGCAAAGTCCAAAAGGCATCCTACGGTAAGCAAATGTGCCATATGGACAAGTGAAGGTGGTCTTTCCCTGATCCTCTGGGTGGATAGGAATCTGAAAGAAACCTGAGTATCCATCGAGGAAGCAATAGTAGGGGTGATTTGCTAACCTCTCCAGCATCTGATCAATGAAGGGTAAAGGGAAATGATCCTTCCTTGTTGCAGCATTAAGTTTCCTGTAATCTATGCACATCCTGTGTCCAGTCACAGTCCTAGTAGGGATCAGCTCATTCTTCTCATTCTTCACAACTGTAAATCCGCCTTTCTTAGGCACCACATGGACTGGACTCACCCAATCACTGTCTGAAATAGGATAGATGATCCCAGCATCTAGGAGTTTCATAATCTCCTTCTTAACCACTTCCTGTAGATTAGGATTGAGCCTTCTCTGATGCTCAACAGATGTCTTAGACTCGTCCTCAAGATGTATCCAATGCATGCACAGCTCCGGAGAGATATCTGAAATGTCATCAAGAGAATAGCCAAGAGCTTTGCGATGCTTACGTAGCTTGCTTAGCAGTAAAGTGAGCTCTGCGTTGTTCAAACTAGCATTAACAATCACTGGATAAGTTGAATTAGGTCCAAGACGCGTATCTTAGCCCCGATGGAAGTTGTTTAAGTTCTATTTTCGGAGCTTTTTCCTCTGCCCAATCTCTGTCGACTTGCAATGATCGATGCTTAGACTGTGTCGATCGATGCAAAGTCGCGGCATACACTTCTAACTTCATCACTTGCTCAGCAGAATCCATCAGTTTTGCATAGCAGATTGCAGGCTCGTCTTGCAGGTGTTCCAGCTCCATTATAGAGCTCAGTAAAGCTCTTTCTAGTGGATCTTCAGCATGTGACTTGTGAAAGTACTCTGCAGCCAAATCACCCAGTGTGTACACATAGAAGGTCTGTCCGTCGATGGTTGGTCTCTTCACCAGTTTGTCCATATCAAAACTCATCTTCAGATCACCCACATTCAGAATTATTCTACCTCCTTGGCAGTCAATCATCGCGCCAGCAGTAGCTAAAAAAGGCCTGCCCAAAATCAGTGGATCCTTCGGTTCCTCTCCATACTGCAGAACCACAAAATCAGTAGGTATCACACATTTACCAATCATTATAGGCACATCTTCTAGTACTCCTTCAGGGATTCTAATTGTTCTGTCTGCTAAGACTAGTGAGATCCTAGTTGGCAAGAAATCAGTCATTCTAAGTCTCTTAGCTACAGAGAAGGGCATAAGATTCTAACTAGAACCAAGATCACATAGGGATCTTTCAAATCTCTCCCTATAGATGGCACAATCCAACACAAAGCTCCCTGGATCTTTCAGCTTCTCAGGAATTCTGCCCTGAACTACCGCACTACACACCTCCGTGATCATCACCACACTCTCCTCATCAGACCACTTACCAACAAGCAAGTCCTTAAGACATCGCCTCATCACAGGAGAAGTCTCCATAGAGTCAATCAAAGGCACTTCGACTTTCACCTTTTTAATGATTTCCTTGCATTTGGTATACTGTCTATCGTTCCTAGCTTTCATGGAATTTTTGGGAAAAGGCACTTTAGGTTTATAGACCCTTTCACTCGACTGTTTTGGCTTCTCTGGTTTTGAATTCTCTGCAGTCGCCTTGCGTCGATCGTCACTGGTGTTGTGTTGATCGTTGCTGGGCGACTTTTTTACGACAGGTTCTCCGTTTTCGCTTTGCAACGACCGTTGCTGAGTAGCGTCGATCGATGCATTGCGAATATCACGGATCCCATCTTCCAATTCTTCAATTTCTACGAGTTCTTCAACACTCAACTGCTTTTTCTGGCCTGGAGACAGCTCCTTACCACTTCTCAATGTTACTGCATTGCATTGATACTTGGGATTAGCATCAGTTCGTCCTGGGAGATATCCATCTTCCCTCTGAACATACCCAGCAGTTCTTGCAACTTTAGCATCAAGCTCCTTCATGTGAGCGCTCAGGTATTCAAATTTCCCGTTCAGATCCTCATAGACAGTACCTATCTTCTTGTCGATGTCTGCAGCATTCTTAGTCTGACTTTTCAACAGCTGTTCCAACATAGCCTCCATCTTACTTTCATGGGTAGTAGCTACAGGAGGTGCTTGGTAAGAGGAAGATCCATAAGTTCTCTGATTACCTTGTTGGAAAGGTTTCTGAAATCCACTCTTCTGTCCTCCATTGAAAAACCTGTTACCAGACTGATTACCAAACCTGTTTCCTTGGAAACCAGATCCTCCGATGTAATTCACATCTTCTTCTTGCTCTTCTCCTTCATCATTGATCATCTCAACATCTTGAGCAAAGTGGACAGCTTTCTTCCCAGCTAGAAGATTGCAAACTGTGTCTAACTTAGATCTAATATCAGCTATCTCAGAATTCTCAATCTTTCCACCGGACTTCTTCCTTCTCTCATCAGTGGTCTTGCAGCTATTACTGCTTACCAGATTGTCTATCAACTGCTTAGCTTGAGCAGGAGTCCTAGTGTTAAAGTTGGCATTGCTAGAATCGTCCAGCGCAGTCTGATATGGAAGATCTATTCCTCTAAAGAAGATGCCTAAAAGTGTTACCTCAGTGAATCCATGGTGCGGGCAGTCACGTTGGTATTTCTTGAATCTCATCCAGGCTGTCTTAAGAGGCTCTGTAGGACCTTGGGTAAAGGTAAGAATGTCCTGTCTGGACTGATCAGAACGTGCATCATCATAGAAATGACGCAGGAACTCACTCTTCAGGGCTGCCCAAGTAACAAACGTCCCAGATGGAAGTTGTTTCAGCCAGGCTGCAGCATCTCCAGCCAGAGAGTAGGGGAAAAGCTTGAGGAACAGATAGTCCTGGTTAACTCCATCGTACTTTATTCCAGTAACTATGCCCTCAAACTCATCTATGTGATCCATCGGCTGCTCACTTGGAGAGCCATGGAAGGCTTTCTGCCTCAGGAGAGAGTAGTAGACGGTTTTGATTTCAAAATCATTCCTCTCAAATTCAGGAAGTACAAGAGCTGACCGGTTAGCATGAAACTCATCCGGACGGTTATAGTCAGCTAAAGTCCTCTCATGGACAACCATCTGTCTACCTTGGGCCTGTCCTTAGCCTTGGTTCTGCTCCTGTTGCGGCTGCTCAGGAGGATCAGGGATAACATTCCCTTCAGCATCTATCGGTTCTCCAGCAGCATTTTAAGGATTGTTGTGTCGGTCCCTCAGGACACCTTGAGCATCAGGCAATATGATCACACGTTCAACAACCATCCTTTCTCTTTGAACTCTTCTGTTTGTCCTCTCTAGTCTAGCAAGCTCTTCAAGTTGGAGGTTTACGAGATTAGTGTTCGGATTACTTCTGGTATCACGCGTCTGCATAAACCATCTGTAATCGCCAAGCAACGATCGATGCTAACAGTGCAACGATCGATTCAACTCCAATCGCCTAGTGTCGATCGACACAAGAAGTGCAACGGTCGATGCTATGCGATTTCGAAACCTGCGACAGAGAGAAAACAGAGAAAAATAAAAAAATCAGTAAACAAAAATAAAAACAAAAATCCTAGTAAAAACCCTAAGTTCGAAGCTATCGAAGACTCTAAGAGTCCCCGGCAACGGCGCCAAAAACTTGATAGGTCTCGAGTTTTACCCTATACTAACTGCAAGTGCACAATATATCAATTGTAGTACTTAGGGATCGAATCCACGAGGACTCTAGGCAACGATAGGATTAGAACTAAAGAGATTAAAACTAGGAGAAATTAAAAAGCAAATTGTATTCGATTAACTAAAAGCAAGCATGAAAGTAAACAAGTAGCAGGTTGTTGTTGTAGGCAATAAACTAAAGGCGCTAAGTCTAGGGCGTTCTCAGGAAATCAGACAAGCAGATAAATCAATCAGTCAGGATCAAATTAAACTCAGTTCTAGAACTCAAAACAAAGATATATAATTAACCAAATTCCTTCGCGAGAATTCTCTAAGTCTAAGTGCAGCAATCCAAATTCCTTTGCAATTACTAACAGTTTAAACCAGCTTTAATTCCAAGTTCGATATGTTCATAATCTAATTAAACCAAATTCCTTTGCGAGTAATTAAATTGCTCAAGCTAAATAGTTCAGATTCTAAACCACACTGTCGTGTCGTATTTAGCAACCTAAGATCTA
Organism: Orychophragmus violaceus; assembly: GCA_030180135.1. Taxonomy (NCBI): domain Eukaryota; kingdom Viridiplantae; phylum Streptophyta; class Magnoliopsida; order Brassicales; family Brassicaceae; genus Orychophragmus; species Orychophragmus violaceus. Next base: position 54,389,994 of record CM058240.1, on the reverse strand, counting down.
GATTCTAATTGATCAGGTTAGAACTAGCATTAAACACAATTTAGCTTGAAGAACATCTATTGATGTGAATCCTTAACTGAATTAATTATATCTAGCAAGTCATGAAATCCCTATGAGAAACCCTAAACCTAACTATGAAACTACTCAGACATAGATGATGTAAACATAATCAATGAATAAATAGAAATCATAAAAGAGATTAGAATAATAAAGGGGTTCGAAAACTTCTCCAAAACAAATGTAGTACATGATCAGATCAGCCCCAAAAGCTCTAAAAACTCTCTGCTCTAAGTTATGATAGCGTATTTAAAACTGAAGCTAAAAACCTAATTAAATAGCTAAAACACGACTTGGGGCTTCTGTGTAAATATCTGGAACTTATGGGCATCTTCTGCAATATTGGCATACTTCATTAAACCGCCGAGAGTGGCACAACACGCTATGCATCGATCGATGCAGGTGTGCAACGATCGACACAGTCATCAAATCTGGACAGTGAACACAACCTCTCGGGTCAAATCTCCAAAGTGCTCTAATTAGCTCCATAATCTCCACTTTTGCTCCAAACGTACGTGTACCTAATAAAACCTGCAAAAGACTCTAAAAGAACACCAAAAGACACTAAAACAGACTTATATCATGGCATAAAACCGGTAAAAACCATGATATATCAATACTATTAGATGAGCTCGAGGATCACCTTTTCAGAGTATTCTGGAATCTGAGTTTAGATGCATATGGAATGCGAACATTAGCAATCCTATTTGTGAAGGGATTTTGTCGAGTTACTCGATTACCCTGTCAATATCAGGAGCTGAGCTTATGGCTGATTGAACTCGATTGTTCATATGTTGCAACTCAGTGTTAGAGTGATCAACGTATCTTTTGAAAGATACGCGATCGATCACGCCTTTTTGGTCAGCAGGGTGATAGTTCAGCCCGTTTGGTTGACCATTTGCTTGACCGTTCCCTGTTTGGGGGAAGTCTAAAATCAAATTGAGTTCCAGAATTGTTCCCGTTCGGGAGCTCCAGAGGTTATCTCGATGTGGAAGGAGTGTCACAAACTATTGGACACAGGGACCTGGATGGTTCATATCCCAGAGACAGAAGAGGTGGATAGGGCAGATGTGTTGGATTGTCAGTTGTTCCCACATCGTTTGAGTTTTTCAAGTTTGTAGTTAACGATGGCGAGCACGCGAAAGACGGAGGTGTCGGATATCCTCCAGTTCGCACTAGGGTAAGTGAATTGTCTCGAGGCGTCAGGACTAACGTAGATCTCAAAGAAATTCAGACGTGTTCACAAAGGCGGACTTCCTCCATTGGTGAGGAGTCTCGTCCCGTTAGGAACTTTGCGAGTCTGTTTGCGAGATCACATATTTGTCGGTCAAGCCGAGCTGTTAGAGCTCGAGTCGTTGATTCATGGCTTTGAGCCTTGTAAACTAATGTTGAGAGCATTTTGTAGATCTCTGCTAGATCATTAAGACTAAACCTTATTGGCACTGTGACTTGTGAAGAGACAGAACTGAGGTCAGTCCTGGTTAAGGTTCGCGCATGACCGGTCAGGTTTTCATCGGATCTTATCCAGACCGAGGTTTTGCGTGATCACTAGCGGAGGTGATCCCATTGGGGATGTTATCTCCAACCATGGTGATAGATCGTGGCAGAAATGGATCTGTGACAGCTCCTGAGGGCGGAGTCACGTTTCCAGAGCCTGTCAATTCTGTTCATGTGGGAGCGTCACTCGGTGGGGTCAACTGCTCGGGATCTGTTGTGACTGGTCGTTTTGATCCATATTTCATGAGTTATGGTTGTTCATCACCCATTTCATTTTTGGAGATATTTTATCGGATCTTTTTTATAGAGGATGATCGTCCCCATATGCCGCTAAAATGTGGAACCGAAAATACACACTATAGATTTATGATTTGTAAATGTGAGTTTTGTAGGGCTAGCACAGAAAAGATCACACTATACTTCAAAGAACTATCTAAAACAAACAATGGGAGTGATCCGTTTGACTAAATCAGCTAGACGTTTGACTTAAATATCGGATACGTATTTGATACGCAATCGTTTCCCAGTTGATGAGGCATATATGTGATGGGCTTCGGTTTGGACCGGATTAATGTCTCTAACGTCAACATGTTTATGAGATAAGGCCATTGGGCCTTATCGGCCCAAATCCGGGTGCGGATTTTGGTACCAACAACTGATTGAAGCGACAGCAGGTCACCAACTCCTATTTATGAATGCTTTCTCAGGGTACAAACAAATACTGATGAACCCGAGGACCATGAAAATACTTCGTTCATAACAGATCGCGGTACTTAGTGTTACAAAGTGATGATATTTGGTCTCAAGAACGCTGGAGCTACTTACCAATGTCTCGTCAACAAAATGTTCGTCGGACTCCTTGCAAAACAATGGAAGTCTATATCAATGACATTTAGATAAATCCTCCAAATGCGAATACGACATCGCTCAACTAAGAGGATGCTTCGCCCTTCTTAACAAGTTCGAGATGAAATTCAAACCAGAGAAATGTACCTTCAGCGTTGCCTCATGAGAATACTTTAGTGCCTAGTAACCGAAAGGGAGATCGAAGCCAACCCTAAGAATATCACATTATTTCTGGAGATGCCATCTCCAAAACCCACGCGAGAAGTCCAAAGGTTGACCGGTAAAATACCTGCCCTAAACCGTTTCATATCGAGGTCTACAGATAAATGCCATCCCTTCTACAAACTCCTCACACCAAACAAAAATTTCTTTGGGACGAGAAGTGTGAAGAAGCATTCACCCATTTTAAAGCTAATCTAAGCAAACCCCTGATATTGAAAAACCAGTAGAAGGAGAACCTCTATACCTTTACGTAGCTGTCTCTTCAGAAGCAGTAAGTGGAGTCTTGGTTCGCAAAGAAAACAACAAGCAAAAACCAGTCTACTACGTTAGCAAAACTTTGATCGATGCTGAAAAAAGGTATCCACAATGGAAAAATTTGCGCTAGCGCTAGTAACATCGGCCCTAACTTCACCCCTATTTCCAGTCCCACTTAATCATAGTGAGTACTTCTTAACCGTTGAAAACGATCCTCCATAGCCCTAGCCAATCAGGTTGATTGGTGAAGTTGGCTATTGAACTAAGCAAATTCGACATAGAGTTTTGAACTCGAACTTGTGAAATGGCTCAAGTATAGCCGACCTCATAATCGAGCTCCCCCAAACCATCTTCAACGAAGAAATGGACTCTCCACGTCGATGGTATGTCCTCAAAACAAGGATCCGGGGTCAGAGTCAAACAAGTATCTCCGACTGGAGAAGTGCTAGAAAAATCTTTCAGGCTCGGCTTTGCCGCATCGAATAATGAAGCGGAGTACGAGGCATTGATAGATGGGCTCAGACTCACAATAGCGATTGGGTCGAAAATTAGATGCTTTCAATGGCGACTACGAAGCCAAAGATGAACAAATAGAAGCATACCTTCGCATTGTTCGTAGCCTCGCCGTTCAGATCAACTTTTTGATCTAATTCAAATAACTAGAGGTAAGAATAATGCGTCTGACGCCCTCGTAGCATTAGCTTCAAATTCCGAACCCAACCTAAGAAGGATCATACCGGTTGGAGGGATTAATAAGCCTAGCATCGATATCGCACTAAAAGCCTTATCCATAAAAGCGGATATCTCTATTAAACAATTCGATGTCGTACTAACAACCAAGGAGGAGACATCTAACGCAGGAACCGACCCGAACATCATCGATGTCGACAATTACATCAACCTTAGAAAAGCTATTTGCGTATCTAATGTGTCGGATGGTCCCATAAAGATGACCTCTACAAGTAAAACACCAGAATCCGACACCGAAAATGATTGGAGAACCCCTATCATACAATACATCGTCGATGGTGAAGCCCCCTCCAATAGGTTGGAGAACTCAAAGCACCAAGCGTGAGGTACTATGTAAGGAAAACTATTCAAACAAAATATTTCCAGACCTTACATCAAATGCCTTAGTGGTGAAGAGACTCTAACAATAATGACCCAAGCTCATAAAGGATCTTGCGGACACCATTCCGGAGGACGAGCTCTGCCCATACAAATCAAATAAGAAGGTTTTTCTCGCCAACCATGGATTACGAGTGCAAAATATTTTATGCGAACTGCGACTAGTGCCAACGGAACACCCCGCTAATCCATCAACCATCAAAGAAACTCTATTTGATCTCCTCATTGTATCCTTTTATGCGATGGGAATGTATATAGTAGGACCCCTTGTCGCATCAGGAAAGAAAAAAACAATGCATTTAATGGTCATGACCGACTACTTAACCAAATGGATCGAAGCTAAATCATACAAAAAATCAAGGACATCCATGTAAATGAGTTCATCTAGTTAAACATAAAATTCCGTCACGGACTTCCTCGCGAGATTGTCATTGAGAACGAATCTCAGTTCATATCGAACATATTCCAAACATTATGCAGAACATGGACATCAAGTTGACCTATTCCACAACTTTTTATCCTCAAGGCAACAGATTAGCCAAGGCAGCCAACAAATTGATCATGAAAAACCTCAAGAAAAGGCTCGACAAGTGAGATGTGCTTTGGGCTTACAGAACTACACCTCAAAAGTCTACGGGAGAAACGCCTTTCTCTCTCATCTACGGCATCGAGGCCATAGTTCCGGCAGAAATTCTTGTTTCGAGCATTCGAAAAAGAAAATGCCCACAGAAGAATGAACATAATAACCAAATGATAACAAACGAGCTTGATCTCATCAACGAACGTAGGAACCTGGCTCTCGCTCGAATCCAGAACTACCAACAGGACGCAGAACGCTATTATGATTTCCGGATTTTAACTTGACGATTTCAGATAGGCAAACTTGTCTTGAGAAAAGTGTTATGTAATAAAAAGGAAGGACACCCTGGAAAGTTAGGGGAAAAGTGGGAAGGTCCCTACCATGTCATCAACATCGTCGTGGACGGGGTATACCGACTCAAGTCAGTGGAAACGCAAAAATCCAAGGTGCGACCTTGAAATATCATAAACCTCAAAGTTTATTATCACTGAGAATATGCTCAACTTTAATCGAACTACGTAAAGCCTTGATCTCTTAAAAGGGTACATAGGCAGCTCGACATCTAGCGCATCCTCCCCTCAAACGCATATCATATGCGTGATCTGCGATCTACGACCTACGACCTCACGCGGGCTAGATCGATGTTTGCTACCACCAATCTTTTTAGAAATTCTACATACTTAAGCTCTCAATTGAGATCACATTCTACTATGTTCGTCACTATCACTTTGTACAAAAATATTTTTTACTTAATAATTTTTATGTTATAATTTGTCGTGATCTCTAACAATTCCAAAACATCAATCTCCAACGATCCCAAAACCAGTGGTCTCTAAATTACCCCCAAAAACAGCGATCTTTAAACGATCCCAAAAAGCGATCTCTAAACGATCCCAAAAAAAAAATGATCTCCAAACGATCCCAAAAACAGTGATCGACCAATATATAAACATGTCTAATCTACCAAAAAAATAATGCATAATCTCTAATCTAACAACAAAACGCACATACATAATCCTAAAACAAATCTACCAAAATAAACTTCCAAGATTTTTAAAGTTAACAAAAGAAATAGTAAACTTACATGATTAAAAGGCTTTGTACAGTCAGAATTGATGAAAGGTGGCAAGAATCATCGGCGGAGTATGGCTATGTAGAGAGAGAAGGCGGAGAACGGCTCTGTAGAGAGAGAGAGAGAGAGAGAGAGAGAGAGAGAGAGAGAGAGAGAGAGAGAGAGAGAGAGAGAGAGAGAGAGAGAGAGAGAGAGAGAGAGAGAGAGAATGAGGAGGAAGAAGAAGTTTTGCGAGAAATAACTATCTAGGGAACTAACTTATTTCCGACGGATAATCATTTACCGTCGGTAATCCATGAGTAATGGGGCAGTTTATTTTTTGGCAAATTTATTGGGTTTCCTTGAAAGTTTGGGACATTTTGGCGGTTATCTTACCGAAGGAAAATGATTATTCGTTGGAAATCCGTCGATTCAGAAAAACAATAACAGTTTCAGCACGACTTGAATCCGTGTTGCTATGCATATCATGTGTAGTCCCAAACCATTACGCTATGTTATTATACTCGTTTATTAATTACAAACAATTGCATATATGTTAAAATTTATTAATTTGTATAATTGTTTAAAAAATATATATTAAGTTTTAGTTTTTATTTATATAATAATTCTTGTAAAATTCTTATAATAATTTTTAAGATAATTGAGTATTTAAAATTTTATTTAATTTGGATTAAACCAAAACATAAATTTTATTAAATTATTTTTTATTGAAAACTTAAATTACACATTTTATTCTAAATTGAGTCCCCGTCAGCAATCTCGTTTCAGTTCTCGATCATTAGCGTCCAATTCTGAACCATAACCCATGCTGTTTTTTGGTCTCCTCATTGCCATATTAGCTTCAAGCGACGCATTTTGCTCTGAAACATCAGTCGGGCCATCTTTTGGAATTCACCCCAAATGTTCCCAATTATGTCTGAGATAAAATTAAAATAATCATGTAAATAGAAACAAATTAATTTACAAATGTAAATGTTGAGAAATAAAGTTGGGAAAATTTGTATTTACCAGAAAATCGAAAAATCATCCCTATTTAATGTTTTCGGGAATATGTACATAAGAGTTATTGGGGTTTTGACCGTTTGATTTCAGAGTAACCGACCCGGCGGTTTTTGAACATTTCAACAGAAAAGTGTCACTAAATAACCGAGGGATTTCCGACGTCTCATGGTTTAGGGAATATTTAGGGTTTTAGTACGTCTTCTTGGACTTGGTAACTTACCGTAGACCTAAATAGCAAGGTTTTCCGTCAAATATAAGTTCTTAATGTACGAACTACAAAAATTCAGTTTTCGATATAAAGATCAGTTGTCATATATAACTTCTTTTTAAATACCATTATATACTAAGAAGCTCTTTTCGTAAGTACTAATGTTTTCTTAAAAAAATCATAGAATAAGTGTTCTTACCGAATATATGTGGTGCTTCGTAGTTTAAAATATGCTGACAACATGTCCCCAGTTCTTATTAGATTGTTCGCTTATGATTTTGAAACCGTATACCTTAAAATTTTATGTTGGTAACTACCGACGATTCTGCACTTTCCGTCGGTATTCCGTCGGAAATGGTGCCAAAGTTTTCCTTCTGTCGGTTTTCCATCGAGAATTAAATAAAAGAAAAACAACTTTCCTTTTTATCGTTCTCGAACTTGGGTACAGAGAGTTAATTTCAAGGGATGGAAACCATTGAGTTGTATTGCTACTGATTTACTTTCTGCTTAGCTATTTATTTTCTGATTAGTATCGCCTAGCTTAACTTGACATTCTATAGTCTATCGTAAGATTTCTTGAGTCTCTGTGGATTCGACCCCTAGATACTACATTTGCATGTGCACTTGCAGTTGAACTTAGGGAAGTAAACTCTGAGCATATCAGCTATATAAACACTTCCGCTTGCTTGTAATAGATCATATTCTTCAACTCCATAGACTCTTCCTCTCGGATTTGTTTTAGTAACAGTGATCCATGGGTCATTCTTGTATGTTTTTGGAGGATAAGGAATGTAACAGACCTATGTCATAAAAAAAATTTTGTGAGGAAGAGTATATAAATATAAAAAAAAATAGATTAATAAAAAGGTAAAGTCACTAACCTAAACTGCTTGTGAAGCAATAATGAATGTATCATATTTATGAAGATTCTTATTCGAATTGATATACGTAATTCAAAAACTCATTGATGGTGACACCTTGCCTAATAATCGGGTTATACCTATCACAAAAAGTCACAATTCTCATCCTGAGCTTTCCCACATACTTTATGTCCAATATTTCTTTGAGAACACCGTAGTACACAACTTTCCTAGAAGACGACGAAACCCTGTGATATGCGGTTGTCCTAGTAGAGCCACCTTTACACACCTTAAACTTATATCCCTTAGTGCAATATTTTGGATAAGACTTTGTAATGTAGTGGGTTCCGTTGATTATGTCTTTCTTCCAGTTCTTGAACTTGTGTCTGTTTCTTTCTTCATCTTCCACCTTTAAAAAAAATACGTGAAAGTTAATAAAAATACTCAATTTATTGGTTTTATTTAATATTTAAAATGAGAATCTTACACAAAATTTGAACCAAACGGAGAAGTCATTTTGTTTACGCTCTTCACACTAGTCGACGGTCAATTATGGATGCCATTGTCGCAAAGCGTCCATGTATAACCTATGAAAAGTAAATATCTCGTTAGTACACTCATTATGAAACTTATTTTTCAATGTAATTATAAACATACTGTAAAATACCTTTCATATTTGAGGACTTCATCACAGTTGGCGAGAATATATGTGTGTAGGTGAGCATACTCTTGGGATGTTAGTTTCGGCTCACGTGCTTTCTCGTTAAAACGTCCAACTTGTTGGAAAATGTTGGGAACCGTGGAGGGATAAATTGGTTTCTCGCCTTTATCATCTTTTAGAACTGTGCGCCGACTCTTTTTACGTATTTGCGATGGAAAGTAATAACTTGCAAAGGTCATGGTCTCTTCGTTGTTATATTGAGCAACAGTAGAACCTTCCACTTTAGCGCGGTTCTTCACCTTATCTTTAAGGTGGATAGCGCTCAAAAGGATATATCCACATATATTGTACTGTACCACCAAGTCTAGCTTCTCGAGGGATATGAATAGGTAGATGTTCCATAACATAAAAGAAAGACGGTGGGAATATCTTCTCTAGATTTCATAGGATCCTAGGAATGTTTTCCTCCTAATTTCTCATGCTATCAGTTGTAAATGACCTCGTGCATAAATCCCTGAAAAAGCACCAACCACTGTGATTTCTTTATGAACATCTTTTGGAAGGAGATGAGCAAATGGTATAAGTTATTGCATCACAACATGACAATCATGGCTCTTCATTCTGATAAACTTCCCTTCTCTCGTGTCAACACAATTACGCAAGTTTTAAGCATAACCATCGGGAAATTTAACTCGTCACATAATCCAATCAAATAACTCTTCACTTGAAAGCTCTTCTAGCCAATACGCTGGAACTGGACATTTCACGTTCTTCATAACATGAAGCTCACTACGAGAACAAATTTCTGACAAATCAACCCTATACTTTAAATTGTCCTTTGTCTTCCCTTGCATATTTAGATACGTGTTATGATGTTATCGAAACAGTTACTCTCAACGTGCATGATATCAAGACTATGTCTTAGTAGTTGGTCCCTCCAATATGGCAAATCCTAGAAAATGCTTTGCTTGTGCCAGTTTTGGGTGAAACCAGCTCCATCAACATTTACGTGTCCATTTCCACCGCATCCAAGAGTCTTTTGTGCACCAAAGGTTGATAAGCAATCCAAAGTAAATGAATCGCTATCTTCTGGATGTGGATCATCAAACACCTTTCTCTATTTTTTTTAAAGTTTGGTGTTCTCCGATATGGGAGATCATGCGGTAGAAATCTCTTGTGATAATCAAACCAACATAATTTGTATCCATTATTCAACTAGAATGCATCAGCCTGTTCTTGAAACACATACATGCAAGCCTCCAATGCGTTGTCGAGCAGATAACATACCATAAGTGGGGAAATCGCTAATGTGCCACATTAGTACAACCCTCATCTGGAAATTTTGCTTTCACGAGACATCATATGCTTCAACACCGGGATCCCATAACATTTGCAACTCATTTATAAATGGCTTAAAGAATAAATAAAGTGATCTTTTTGGATGATCTGGTCCGGGAACGAGTACGGAGAGGAAATAAACTCTTGACGCATGCACAAAGATGATGGTCAGTTATAAGGAGACAAAATCACTGGCCACAACGAATATTGTCTTCCATTCCTTCCAAATGAGTTGAAACCATTTGTACATAATCTGAGGTACACATTACGTGACTCATAAGAAAAATCCGGATGTACTCTCTGAAAATGTCGTCATGCCTCAGCATCTAAAGGATGTGCGATCTCTTCTCCTCTTCTATGCTCGGCATGCCATCTCATTTCCCATGCGGTTCGTTCAGATTGGTATAACTGTTGGAATTGTGTCCAGTAATCTCGGTATTGTCTCTAGAAAGTAAGAGTATGTCGAGATCAGACATAAGTCATACAATACTGGGGATCATGATGGCTTGCTAGAGTCCGCTCATGATCTATAAGTCTTGGACTTATTGCCTTTATTATATGATCCCATATGGGTCACACGCCTAAGCTAACAGGAAAATGTGTTGGAACGGCTTAGCAGAAGTACGACAAAAGTGCTAGGCATTTGTCGTACTAAGAGAGAGATTAATGGGTCTGATTAAATGGGATTTAATCAGATTGGGCCCAAAAGCCCAAAAGGGAAAGAGAAGGCTTTTAATGACTAAAAGCCAAGTCCCTTCTCCCTAACCCTAACACCCAGCCGCGATTCTCCTCTCCCTCTGCGCCTCTGTTCCTTGTGGTCTAGCAGCCATTTCCTTGTGAAGCGTGTGTGAACCTTTGGAGGATTCATCCCTCGGTGCATCTATCTGATCTCTGACCTGTTCTAATCCTTCCGCTGCAACAAACAGGTAAAAGGTGAGATCATGTAATGTTTCTAAATAAGAACACCTAGATCTGATGCATGTTTAGGTCGATATCAATATGAGAATTGAATCAGGATCAACTGAACTATAAAACAGTGGTATCAGAGCCATTGGTTCTTAGGTTTCTTGTTTTAGATTCATGTTTAGGTTGTTTAATCTGTTTAGAATTGTTTTTGAATCAATTACTGATAAGATAAAACAGTTAAGAATCAGAATTGAAATCTAAACACATTAATTGGATCACAAAACCGAGCTATATGACTCGGGTTTTGGTGATCGGCCGAATGGAAGCTCGGGTGGACGGCGGACGGTCGACCGTGAGGCGTCCCGATCGCATGGATCGTGCGATAGCCGATCGCATGGATCGCGTCTCGTCCCGCGTTCGTCGTCCCGATCGTCTCGTCCGGATGCTGTCCCGATCGCGTGAGGTTTCGACCGTCCGGATCGCGTCACGCTCTCGGACGTCCCGATCTCTCGACCCGACTGTCCCGTAGCGTCTCGGCGATCGTCCCGGCTGAACCAGACCATCCCGATCACACGCAAGCGTCCCGTCCGGCAATCCGAGCGTCTCGATCTCGGATCGAGCATGCGGCTTGCGGCTGGACGGCTCTTGCTCGACCGGTTAGGGTTTTGGGTGTAATTGGGCCGGTTCGATTTCGGTTAGGTGATTCGGTTTAAAAACTTGATTAAAATCTTCGTTCTGGTTTAATAAACAGATTTTAATAATTTTATTAAATCTGGTTAAATCGGGATAAGAAATCCAATGTCGAAAGAAATATTGGATTTAGTGCCTAAACCAGGAATTTCTAATTTGATTTGGTTGGACCAAATAAATTGAGAAATTCCGGTTTAGTAAATAACCGGTTGACAATTGTGGTCATCGTAGTAATTGAAACTTGGTTAGACCAGTTTTAATGAACCAGACCGGTTATGTCAATTAATTGGACAATTGGGTCATGTCTTGGACATGGACCAATTCTTGGGCCTCGGGCCAAGAAGTTAAAACAATTGGGCCAGTTAATTGAGTCTTTCTTCAGATTAATTTAAAATCTATTTTATAAAATTATAAAGTCGTTTTTAAATTAAAGTTTCCGAAATTTTGAAATTAGAAAGTTTCTTAAAATAGAAGTTTCTGAATTTGCGGGTTTTGGATTTTAAAGAAATTTCTAAAGTTAGAAAGTTTCGGTTTTAGAAAGTTTCCAATTTTAGAAAGTTTCCAAAAATAGTAGGTTTCCATAAATAGAAAGTTTCCCGAAATAGTAATCTTCTATTTTGGGAATGATTTTAATAAACCTACGAACCTCAAATAATATCAAGCGTTGGATGTCTTGTCCAGGCTATGTCAGCTGTCAAAGCCCATTCAATTGCATTCATGGCCTTACAGTGTGAGGATGTCTGCTTTTGCGTGGGTAAGACGGTTTGTGATTCATAAATGTCATTGGGAGTCCCAGACATTAATGATTACATGACTGTATAGTCCGGTTTTCTTGACTAGGCCATCGGGAGTCCCGGGCCTTGAGACATCAGAGTGGATTGGGCCTCGGGCCCAGATTCACAACCAAGAGTTATATCACGGATATAATTAGCCGATATAGGGCTTACCGATATAAGCTAAGGTTGGGTGACGGCCAGTGGCCCACTTTGATCTTAGTTATATGTGGATCTTGGAATCATTATATTCTATTGAGGGTAACTTATGTTATTGAATATAATGCATGATTAATCATATTATACTTTAATACGAGATTAATCATTTTGAACATATAACTAATAACCTTTTTATTTATATATTTCAGATATGACTACTACAAGCACACAAAACACATTCTCGATCCGGTCTGTTCTCGAGAAGGAGAAGCTGACTGGAACGAACTTCCTGACATGGTCAAGGAACTTGAGGCTGGTCCTCAAGCAGGAGAAGAAGGATTATGTCCTTCGAGATCCCCTCCCCGAGAGGCCTCTTGCCAATGCTGCCAGGACTCTGCACAATGCTTGGGAAAAGCATTCGTCAGATGAAAATGATGTTTATTGCCTGATGTTGGTGACAATGACTCCTGAGCTGCAAAAACAGTTCGAGAGTGTATTGTCTCCCATTGAGATCATGGCAAGCCTGAAATCGCTTTTTCAGGAGCAGGCTAGGACTGAGAGGTTCCAGACAGTTAAGAACCTCTTGGACTGTAAGTTGGCTGCGAATGCGGCAGTGAGTCCTCATGTCTTGAAGATGATGGGTTATCTCGATCATCTTCAGAAACTCGACTGCCCAATCAGCCAGGAACTTGCCTGCGACATCATTCTGCAGTCTTTACCTGCAAGCTATGATCAGTTCATCCTGAACTTTAACATGCATGGCTTGAGTAAGACACTGCCTGAGCTTCACGGAATGCTCAAGACTGCAGAGCCCAACTTGAAGAAAACCGCCAAGGACCCCAATGTACTTATGGTACAAAAGGGCAAGGGGTTTAAGAAGTCTTCTGCTAAGGATAAGGGAAAGGCCAAGGGTGTCCAAGTCGCTGACAAGGACACGCCAAAGCCCAAGCCCAAGTCCAAGGCTGGGCCTACTGACATGTGCAGGTTCTGCAAAGAACTGGGGCATTGGAGAAGAGATTGTAAGAAATTCCAGGAAGGTCTAAAGGAATTAAAGAAGAAGACTTTCGAGACTTCTTCATCAGGTATTTTTGTTATAGAAGTTAATACAACTACTTCTGATAATACCTCATGGGTCATGGATACTGGTTGTGGGGCTCATATTTGTACTAATATGCAGGCACTCAGCAACAGTAGAAGGCTGAAGCAAGGACAAGTGGAGCTACGAGTTGGGAATGGAGCGAAAGTTTCAGCACTAGCTGTAGGAACATACTTGTTGTCTTTACCTTCGGGATTGATTTTAGAACTTAATAATTGTTATTTTGTACCTGCTATAAGCAGAAATATTATTTCAATTTCTTTGTTGGATTTGGAAGGTTATGATTTTTCAGTTAAGAATAAATTATGTTCCTTCAATCGCAACAATTTGTTCTATGGTTCTGCCCCTCTTACGAATGGGCTTTACATACTCGATCAATCCGCGCCAATTTATAACATTAATACAAAACGGTTTAAACCTAATGAGGAAAACCGAACTTTTCTATGGCATTGTCGTTTAGGGCACATCAGCGAGAAACGCATCAAGAGGCTCCATTCGAATGGACTTCTTGGCTCATTTGACTTTGAGTCATGTGAGAAATGCGAATCATGCATGATGGGCAAAATGACACGGGCCCCCTTTAATAAACCTAACGAGAGGGCCAGTGACTTATTGGGCCTGATACACACTGATGTGTGTGGCCCAATGTCCACAAATGCAAGAGGAAACTATCAGTACTTCATAACCTTCACTGATGATTTCAGTAGGTATGGATATGTTTATTTGATGAAACTGATATATCATGGTTTTTACCCACTTTATACCATGATATAGTTGTGTTTTTAGAGTCTTTTGTATTAGTTTAGAGTCTTTTACAGGTTAAATCAGGTTTGGAGCTAATTGGAGATATATGGAGCATTTTGGGCATTTTGGGACGTTTTGGCCGAGAGCTTTATTCACTGTTCGATTATTTGATGTTGCATCGATCGACACGCATTGTGCATCGGTCGATGCAGTCGCGAGATGGGCCGTACGCGTCGGCGTAACCAGTATTGAAGATTTGCAAAGAAGCCCAAGATACTTTCAGTATTTACACAGAAGCCCCAGCCGAGATTTTGCCTATATATACTAGTTTTTGGTGTTTAATTTAGACACGCTTTCATACTTAGAGTTAAGAGATTTGTAGAGTTTTCGGGGCTGATCTATTTCCTTGTATTCATTTATTTTGGAAAAGATTTCGAACCCCTTTACTTATTTAATTTCTTATATGCAATCTATTTATTCTATGATTATGTTTTCATCAATCATGTCTGAGTAGATCCATAGTTGAGTTTAGGGTTTCTCGTTAGGGTTTGATGACTTGCTAGACTTGTTGAATTCAGTTAGGATTCATATGATTAGAATGTCCTTCAAACTAAATTGTGCTTAAAGCTAGTTCTAACCTGATCAATTAGAATCTAGATCCTAGGTTACTAAATACGTCACGAGAGTGGGATTTAGAAATCTGAACTATTTAGGTTGAGCAATTGAATTATTCGCAAAGAGATTTGGTTTAGTTTAATTGTGAACATATCGAACTTGAACTTAATGCTTGTCTAATCTGTTAGTAGTTGCAAAGAGATTTGGATTACTGCACTTAGACTTAGAGAGTTTTCGCAAAGAGATTTGGTTAATTCTATTTCCGTGATTCGAGTTCTAGAACTGAGTTTAATTTGATCCTGACTGATTAACTTGTCTGCTTGTCTGATTTCCTGAGAATACCCTAGGCTTGACGCTTTTAGTTTATTGTTTACAAACCGATTTCCTGCTACTGTTTACTTTCTTGCACCGCAATTTATTACAATCACTACTTGCTTATTTCTAGTATAAATTCCTACGGTTTGATCCTCTTGAGACCAAGTGTCCCTGTGGATTCGATAACCCTATATACTACATTGACTATACTGTGCACTTGCAGTTTTAGAATAGGGTAAAACTTAGAACCTATCAAGTTTTTGGCGCCGTTGCCGGGGACTCTTTGTGTAATACCCTGTATCAAGAATGGGTCAACGGGCAGTCAAGAAGTCGACGAGGGGCATTTTCGTAATTTCCAGAAGATGAGGGGTATTTTGGTAAATCTACCAAAATACGAGCCAGAAGCTAAGACGGGCCAAATGTTATTCTTTTTAAGTAAAGAAAATATTTAGAAGACCAAGAAAGGTGGAAACGGAGATTAAACTAGTTTTTCGGGTTATCGGGAATGGAAACCGATAAAACCGACAAAACTTGTAAAATTCATTACAGGAGCTACGGGTGTCCGTTTGAAGTGATTAAAATTTCTAAATTCATATAAGAGCATCTAGAATCTGAAAAGAAGGCTTGGTGGATTTATAGAAGCAGATAAAGAGTTTTTAAAATATTAAACCTTAAACCAGTTTTTCCGAGGAACCGATATAATGTTCGGGGAAGCGAGAAGACCTTCTAAACTCCACCAAAAATTATGAAATTTGGACCACAGCCTCATGAGAAGATGTAGAAGCCGCGGTTAAAAGGATTCAGTAAGATTCAATGCCTAGATTAAGTTACATATTTTAGATCATTAATGGGTGATTAGTGGCTAAAAATCCAAAATAAATTCTTTGGAGCTTGGGCTTGAACCAGGGTATTTAGGGCTGATTGCTAAGATCATATTGGACCCAAATCCAGCTCAGTATGAAGAATGAGCCACGAAATCCAGCCCAAGAATTTTAGAAGCTTCTTGGTATGTTAGGTTCATGAATCTAAAAGTGGTGTGTTGTCATCAATCCAAGGGCTGCATGGGGGAGGCTACAAGTGGATGGTGGATGCTCAAATGCATTGTTTTTGGATGGTTTTTGGTGAGGAGGTCGTGGCACAAGATGGAGGAAGAAGAGAAGACAAATGGAGGGTGAAGATCACTCCACTTTTACTATATAAGGAGACCTTCCCCCTCCCATTTTCTTCACACCAAACTCACAAAGAGTAAAGAGAAGTAAAGAAGAGAGAAAGAAGAGAGGGAGAAGAGAGGGAGAAGGGAGGAAGAAGAAGAAGAAGAAGGAGGCGGCAAGAAGAAGGAGGAGGAGGAGGAGCCGGGAGAAGAAGAAGAAGGAGGAGCCGGAGGGGAGAGAGAGAGATAAAGGAGAGAGAAAGAAGAGAGAGAGTGGAAATAAATAAAAGAAAGATGGGGAAAGGAAAATTAATACGTCGGAATATTCTAAAGAATATTCTTCGGAAAAGGAATTTTTCCGACGTAATAATCTTCCCGATAAACCGGATTTCTTTTATTTAGAAATAGGATAGATGGTTGTAGTAGACATCATACGAGGGTTGTCCGGAGGTTCGGGATCACGAAGGTCAACGGCATGGTCAAGTGCGGGTCAAGGTCGGGTCAAAGAGACGGAGGTTCGGGGAAGGTTCGGGTTAGCGTCGGGTTCATGCCGGGTCTCGTTGTTCCGCTAGTCCGTCAATCCGTCCGTCCGTCATCATAATAGCAATGTGAGTCGGCTCAAAACACCGTAGAGTAGTATTGCATATAGATCATAAAACGAGAAACCGTAGATTAAGTAATTGCATACCCGGATATAAATTGATGGCGTTTAAGAATTGAATTGACAGATTAACAATAAACCGGTTAGGGGGTTGAGACGCATACTAGGATCGTAAGATTAAACGGATTAAACTTGTTGTGTGCCGTTAGGTTGGTAGTAACGTTGTGTGATGCATACATATAAACGTTGTATGATAGGGCCGTATATGCATATATATCTATGTATGAAGAACGATCTAAAATGAATCTAAGTACGGAAATTAAGACGCTATAAAATACGGAAGTAAACTTAACAAACGTATAGCATATGGAATGATACTTGGTTAAGGTTTAATGATAAAGGAATGAATAGAATAAATAAATGGTGAGACGTCGGGGAGTTTAGTAAGCTACTAGCTCTAAACCGACGGATCGGGGAGTTGATAAAAGATACCTAGGAAAGGTTAAGAAAAGAAAAGTGTTGAGATTGGAGCCGTCTACGGGTTAGAAATCCGCTAATCCAAGGTAGCGGACGATAAAGAGATATGAGCCGTCTACGGGTTAGCAATCCGCTAATCCAGTGTAGCGGACGTGAATGAGTTAAAAGACATTAGGAACCCTAATAGGCTTGCTTGTGTGATGATTGTTTGTATTGTGTGATTGCGTGTTTGGGGTTGTTAAGCTTTGTTGTGCAGGCCTATTAGATTGTCTCGGTATTGGGCCGAGCGAGCGGTGGTGCGGGTGTGTGTGTAGACTTGCGGGGTGCGGTGATGAGATGGTGGTTAATGGTTGTTCGAGTCTGATTGATTGCTAGAGTCCGAGCGAGTCTGCTTGTTTACTTTTCTGCACTAGGACTCTAGGGTGCGTTAGATCCCGCAAGTCTAGGTGATTGGAGACGTTCTGGTACTTCCGACCCGATTGGATCCTCGGGAAGTTGCTTAACCGGATCATGGTAATTTCGGTTATGGCGTTAACCTATGGAGTGACGTCTGTAGGTGTGTAGTCCGGAGAACACGGGGTCGCGTCCTAGGGCCGGACTGCATGGAAGCTCGGGTTGCCGGGGGGGTAACCGGAGTCACTGCGTATCGATGGACGGAGAACAGTGTCCTGGATCGTGAGACTTGGTGTTAACATCTGGGAGTCGAGAGGGTTTGTTACCATATCAGTAATGGTGGAAACCCGTGGAAGTTACCAAGAAGCGTAAGGGCCCAGTGGTGTGTTGATGATGATGATGGTGTTGCGCGATAGATAGATCGAGTCTAATCGAGAGCATGTGCCGCAATGCTCTCGATTTCCTTCATTGACGTGATGTGTTGTTATTATTGAATTGCTTGTGTGTTGTGAAGCTCATCACGTCTTGGTAGCACGTGATCGGCTATTATACTTGATTGTTATTTTGGGTTTTGGGCGGGATTATTAGATTGTTAGAAGCCGTAGTGGGGAGCCGTCTCACTGGGTAATCTTAGATTGCTCATTAGACTCTTTTGTGTTTTTCAGGTTTGGCGTAGCTTGGCGGACGCGTAGGACGCTCGGAGTAGTCTCGGGTTGACATTGGGTATCGGTGTGGAGTTTACACATTTTGACTGTTACTTTCGGTTTCAGACTTTGTTGGGATCCCGTTAAATGTTTTGTGTATTAGACTGTATATTATTATGAATGAGATTTATATATTTTCAAATAATAAAAACGGAACAATTCCCTGATATACGGTTTCGTCCGAACCGAACACAACTCGTGGAAGTGGTACAGGTTGAAAAGCTTTGTATCACGGAAACGAGGTAAACGGAGTTAAGGACGGTTTGGTTCGAGCCTTTGTCTCAAACCGGACTGCCTTTGACTTCGTATTGTGACAACCTCTTCTTGTATGACTGCTCGGGTTCGATCGGTCATGTTCTTGTTTGATTGTTGGCCGGTCAGCTCGTCGGTCAGCGGTAAACGGGAAGGGGGCGTTACAAAAGGTGGTATCAGAGCATGGTTCGTCATGGGTTCGAATATTCCGGTTTTTCAAAGTTTTCAATGTTTTATCGAGTCAAATGTGTCGCCAATTCAACCATTAGGAATCCGAGTCGCGTTCGTCAATCCGGGGAAATGGGTATTTTATTAAAATTGTGCTAATCATTTGGTATTTTATTGCAGTCACGCAGCAGAGTTGTCCTTGGAGGATTGGTGTGTGTGTGTGGTTGCGACGAAAAGATGAGCGGCATCAGTATGGATGCCCTTGGATCCATCGGAGCTACTGCAGCTAGTCCGAGTCCATTTTTCCAGCTCGCGGAGTGTTCCCATCTTTCGCAGCCTATTACGGAGTATGTGGTTGCCGATGCCGAGCCCGTTACCACTTCACCCATTCCATAGCCGCCTTATGATACGATTACATACGGAGTACTACCGTCAGTAGCGCGCACCGTCGACATTCATCCCTAATGACATGGCGATAAAATACATCCTCGGGGTATGGGAGCTATCACCGCCTGCTATTCGACCACCAGTTCGACGCATTGGACTCTTCGTTCCTTACCCGCGGTGACACGTGTCTTTCATTTCCATTCGGTGTCGGTAGTTTGGCCAAGCATATCAGTCACCACCGCATTGACGCCGATTCCGACTTACCACATTTGCGGCCGAGGTGAACATTGTGCTCCTTTCTGTCATAACCGAGACCGAGTCGCTCCGCCACCACCACCACACTCATTCCATCCTCCTGGTACACCTGTCTATTAGTATCCACATGAGTTGTACCCCTCATGTTGGAGATTAGGAAATAGATTAGGCCCAGGTAAGTAAGGGCTCTAACTCGCTTTTGATGTGTGTATATCGGCTTGCGTTCGTCTCTAACGATTCAGTTGTGTGTAGCAGTGTTTCGTTTGGGACGGATTGGTAACCGCGAGTATGTAGACTTCGACGGACATACGTATTTAAAACTCTATGTGGTGAATAGATGTTTTATTTACGTAGTGGATGTGGAGTATTCGGTATTTTTCGTTTAAGTAACGAAGTGATCTTATTGCATGAGTTGGGATAATAAATGCAATATGGTTATACCGTGAAAGCAAATGATGATCCGATGAGACGGTTACTACGACCCTAAGAGACGACCGTAATTGCCGATTTGTTTGATTGATTGATTGTGTGTGATTGATTGCTTTGCTAGGGTGTTAGAATGTTGAATTGATTGATGCATTGATTGCCCGCTAGGTTGGTAGTTGTTGATTTTGAATCTCTGCATTTCGTTTAAATCGCTAGGTTGCTAGAAAGTGATTTTTTTTTTTTTTTTGAATAGCGAGATCGTTTGGTTTGCTTGGTAGAATTGTTTTTGGTAAGCCTAGAATTGATAAAGCGGTTTTTAGAAAACTTATTCGAGATTGAGCGGAATTATAAGATATTGGTTATTAGCCACGTGTGACCATTGGGTCTGTGACTAAATACCAATATCTCTATAAGGAAGCGATATCGGGAGTATGTTAAAAAGGTCTAACCGTGTTGGTGTTGTTGAGATTGTTGATGTAGGACGTGATGGACGAGTTGACGAGGACACGAGACCGAACCTGAACCCGAGAGGCGAGATGTTATTTCAGGGAACAGTTTGACCCGAGCCTGCAAGAAAGTCAGTGTGGATTCAGAAAGGAGTTTGGGTAGTAATGGTAGAAAGAAGCAAGGCGAATGAGTTCAAGAAGATAGCAATGAGATTCAGAAGCATCAGAGTCGATGGAAGAGTTCGTTCGGGGATATCAATGGGAAGAGAAGTTTTGAGAATCGATGAAGTGTGGAGATCAGTGATTGAGGATTTCGAGACATACATGAGTATGGCGGATTCATTGGAAGGAGGAACATCAATCCTATCAGAACATTAGTGGGAAGCGATAAGTATTAAAGGCGGAATAAGTATCCGGGGTTGAGGACGAGGCAATGTTGCGTAATCAAGAAGGTCGAATCAGAGTGGGGAAGTCAGAATATCGGTTAAGGAGATCATCAGATGGCGAAGATGGAGTCAGGAGTCAGACTGAAGCATTAAGACGAAACCAATGGTCCAAAATCGGAAATGAGTCGGAAAGTCCAATGGCGATGAAGAATCAGGAAGCGATCAGAAATCAGACAAGTCGGTGTCAGGAGTTCAAAGTGACATCGTGTTAGGGTTGCGCACAACTGCATAGCAGGGAGTCATCTGGGCATCGGAAGTATGAGTTTGGAAACCATAGACAGAATCAACGAAGTAATCAAATGGAGAAGCTGGGATTGAATGAGAGTCAAGCCATTTCGCGTGGGAAGTTCAAAGATGTCAATGTACTGAGAAGGGGAGCAAAACCAAGGTTCAAGAAACAGTGGAAGCATCGGGATTGTAACTACAAATTCAGAGTTCAAGCAGTATCGTGTGGCGAAGAAGGAAACAAGACTCAGAATGGAGTCGTGCAGTCAAGAGAAATGAATATGTCATCAGAGAGAAGTTCGGTGTAGCGACGTTTGTGCAAACCAGTGGGTTGAAAGTCAGTAGGCATCGGAAGAGCGGGGTTACCATGAGATCAGAGCATAAGAAGCAAAGCAGAGTTGGATTGAAATCAACGACCGAGTGAAGCAGTTCAATCACGACCGTTGGTATTGAGAATCAAGATCAGAGTCTGTAAAGCGAGAAGATGTGAAACCAGAAGTGATCGTGAGTTAAGTTTTTGGTTTGGGAAGTCCGAGATGTCCGCGTGAGCAAGACGGGGTTTCAGAATTCAGTACGCATCGAAAGTATAGTTCAGTCAATTCAGCGTTCGGGTGTTGGAGCAGACATATCAGTTTCAGAAGTGGTAACTTACGGGGTTCAGTTCCGATTCGAAGTTAGTAAGTAACGGAGAATTCGGGGACCGAATTCCTGTAAGTGGGGAAGAATGTAATACCCTGTATCAAGAATGGGTCAACGGGCAGTCAAGAAGTCGACGAGGGGCATTTTCGTAATTTCCAGAAGATGAGGGGTATTTTGGTAAATCTACCAAAATACGAGCCAGAAGCTAAGACGGGCCAAATGTTATTCTTTTTAAGTAAAGAAAATATTTAGAAGACCAAGAAAGGTGGAAACGGAGATTAAACTAGTTTTTCGGGTTATCGGGAATGGAAACCGATAAAACCGACAAAACTTGTAAAATTCATTACAGGAGCTACGGGTGTCCGTTTGAAGTGATTAAAATTTCTAAATTCATATAAGAGCATCTAGAATCTGAAAAGAAGGCTTGGTGGATTTATAGAAGCAGATAAAGAGTTTTTAAAATATTAAACCTTAAACCAGTTTTTCCGAGGAACCGATATAATGTTCGGGGAAGCGAGAAGACCTTCTAAACTCCACCAAAAATTATGAAATTTGGACCACAGCCTCATGAGAAGATGTAGAAGCCGCGGTTAAAAGGATTCAGTAAGATTCAATGCCTAGATTAAGTTACATATTTTAGATCATTAATGGGTGATTAGTGGCTAAAAATCCAAAATAAATTCTTTGGAGCTTGGGCTTGAACCAGGGTATTTAGGGCTGATTGCTAAGATCATATTGGACCCAAATCCAGCTCAGTATGAAGAATGAGCCACGAAATCCAGCCCAAGAATTTTAGAAGCTTCTTGGTATGTTAGGTTCATGAATCTAAAAGTGGTGTGTTGTCATCAATCCAAGGGCTGCATGGAGGAGGCTACAAGTGGATGGTGGATGCTCAAATGCATTGTTTTTGGATGGTTTTTGGTGAGGAGGTCGTGGCACAAGATGGAGGAAGAAGAGAAGACAAATGGAGGGTGAAGATCACTCCACTTTTACTATATAAGGAGACCTTCCCCCTCCCATTTTCTTCACACCAAACTCACAAAGAGTAAAGAGAAGTAAAGAAGAGAGAAAGAAGAGAGGGAGAAGAGAGGGAGAAGGGAGGAAGAAGAAGAAGAAGAAGGAGGCGGCAAGAAGAAGGAGGAGGAGGAGGAGCCGGGAGAAGAAGAAGAAGGAGGAGCCGGAGGGGAGAGAGAGAGATAAAGGAGAGAGAAAGAAGAGAGAGAGTGGAAATAAATAAAAGAAAGATGGGGAAAGGAAAATTAATACGTCGGAATATTCTAAAGAATATTCTTCGGAAAAGGAATTTTTCCGACGTAATAATCTTCCCGATAAACCGGATTTCTTTTATTTAGAAATAGGATAGATGGTTGTAGTAGACATCATACGAGGGTTGTCCGGAGGTTCGGGATCACGAAGGTCAACGGCATGGTCAAGTGCGGGTCAAGGTCGGGTCAAAGAGACGGAGGTTCGGGGAAGGTTCGGGTTAGCGTCGGGTTCATGCCGGGTCTCGTTGTTCCGCTAGTCCGTCAATCCGTCCGTCCGTCATCATAATAGCAATGTGAGTCGGCTCAAAACACCGTAGAGTAGTATTGCATATAGATCATAAAACGAGAAACCGTAGATTAAGTAATTGCATACCCGGATATAAATTGATGGCGTTTAAGAATTGAATTGACAGATTAACAATAAACCGGTTAGGGGGTTGAGACGCATACTAGGATCGTAAGATTAAACGGATTAAACTTGTTGTGTGCCGTTAGGTTGGTAGTAACGTTGTGTGATGCATACATATAAACGTTGTATGATAGGGCCGTATATGCATATATATCTATGTATGAAGAACGATCTAAAATGAATCTAAGTACGGAAATTAAGACGCTATAAAATACGGAAGTAAACTTAACAAACGTATAGCATATGGAATGATACTTGGTTAAGGTTTAATGATAAAGGAATGAATAGAATAAATAAATGGTGAGACGTCGGGGAGTTTAGTAAGCTACTAGCTCTAAACCGACGGATCGGGGAGTTGATAAAAGATACCTAGGAAAGGTTAAGAAAAGAAAAGTGTTGAGATTGGAGCCGTCTACGGGTTAGAAATCCGCTAATCCAAGGTAGCGGACGATAAAGAGATATGAGCCGTCTACGGGTTAGCAATCCGCTAATCCAGTGTAGCGGACGTGAATGAGTTAAAAGACATTAGGAACCCTAATAGGCTTGCTTGTGTGATGATTGTTTGTATTGTGTGATTGCGTGTTTGGGGTTGTTAAGCTTTGTTGTGCAGGCCTATTAGATTGTCTCGGTATTGGGCCGAGCGAGCGGTGGTGCGGGTGTGTGTGTAGACTTGCGGGGTGCGGTGATGAGATGGTGGTTAATGGTTGTTCGAGTCTGATTGATTGCTAGAGTCCGAGCGAGTCTGCTTGTTTACTTTTCTGCACTAGGACTCTAGGGTGCGTTAGATCCCGCAAGTCTAGGTGATTGGAGACGTTCTGGTACTTCCGACCCGATTGGATCCTCGGGAAGTTGCTTAACCGGATCATGGTAATTTCGGTTATGGCGTTAACCTATGGAGTGACGTCTGTAGGTGTGTAGTCCGGAGAACACGGGGTCGCGTCCTAGGGCCGGACTGCATGGAAGCTCGGGTTGCCGGGGGGGGTAACCGGAGTCACTGCGTATCGATGGACGGAGAACAGTGTCCTGGATCGTGAGACTTGGTGTTAACATCTGGGAGTCGAGAGGGTTTGTTACCATATCAGTAATGGTGGAAACCCGTGGAAGTTACCAAGAAGCGTAAGGGCCCAGTGGTGTGTTGATGATGATGATGGTGTTGCGCGATAGATAGATCGAGTCTAATCGAGAGCATGTGCCGCAATGCTCTCGATTTCCTTCATTGACGTGATGTGTTGTTATTATTGAATTGCTTGTGTGTTGTGAAGCTCATCACGTCTTGGTAGCACGTGATCGGCTATTATACTTGATTGTTATTTTGGGTTTTGGGCGGGATTATTAGATTGTTAGAAGCCGTAGTGGGGAGCCGTCTCACTGGGTAATCTTAGATTGCTCATTAGACTCTTTTGTGTTTTTCAGGTTTGGCGTAGCTTGGCGGACGCGTAGGACGCTCGGAGTAGTCTCGGGTTGGCATTGGGTATCGGTGTGGAGTTTACACATTTTGACTGTTACTTTCGGTTTCAGACTTTGTTGGGATCCCGTTAAATGTTTTGTGTATTAGACTGTATATTATTATGAATGAGATTTATATATTTTCAAATAATAAAAACGGAACAATTCCCTGATATACGGTTTCGTCCGAACCGAACACAACTCGTGGAAGTGGTACAGGTTGAAAAGCTTTGTATCACGGAAACGAGGTAAACGGAGTTAAGGACGGTTTGGTTCGAGCCTTTGTCTCAAACCGGACTGCCTTTGACTTCGTATTGTGACAACCTCTTCTTGTATGACTGCTCGGGTTCGATCGGTCATGTTCTTGTTTGATTGTTGGCCGGTCAGCTCGTCGGTCAGCGGTAAACGGGAAGGGGGCGTTACACTTTGAGTCTTCGATAGGACCGAACTTAGGGTTTTACTAGAAATTTTTCGTTTTTGCTTTTTGTTTTTCGTTTTTTTTATTTTGATTTTACTGATTCTTTTCTCTGATTCTTTCTGTCGCAGGTACCGAAATCGCCTTGCGTCGACCGTTGCACACCTTGCGTCGATCGACACTAGACGATTCTGAGATTGAATCGATCGTTGCACTGATAGCATCGATCGTTGCTGGACGATTACAGACAGTTTATGCCAACGCAGAACACTAGAAGTAATCCGAACTCGAGCTTAGTTAATCTCAATCTAGAGGAACTTGGACGTTTAGAAAGGACAATCAGAAGAGAAAAGAGAGAGAGAATGGTACGAGAACGCTTGATCTTGATACCAGATGCTGATGGAATCCTGAGGGATCCAGAGAACAATCCTTACAATGCTGCTGGGCAAAGGATTGATGCTGCAGGGAACGTAATCCCTGACCCTCCTGAACAACCGATTTTGGAACCAAACCAAGGTCAAAGACGAGCTCAAGATAGAGAGATGGTGGTTCATGAGAGAACGCTAGCTGATTACAACAGACCTGATGAGTTTCATGCGAACCGAGCAGCTTTAGTGCTTCCTGCCTTTGAGAGGAACGACTTTGAGGTAAAGACTATCTACTACCAACTGATGAGGCAGATTGCTTTTCATGGTCTTCAATCAGAGCAGCCTATGGATCACATAGATAAGTTTGAGGACATAGTTACTGGTATGAAATACGATGGAGTTTGCCAGGACTATCTGTTCCTTAAGCTATTTCCGCACAGTCTTGCTGGAGACGCTAGTGCATGGCTGAGACAACTGGCACCTGGTCAGTATACTACTTGGGCAGCCTTAAAGAGTGAGTTCCTGCGTCATTTCTATGACGATGCGCGTTCAGACCAATCTAGACAGGACATACTTACTTTCTCCCAAGGAGTTGTGGAGCCTTTAAAGACTGCCTGGATGAGATTTAAGCAGTATCAGCGTGACTGTCCGCACCATGGATTCACTGAAGTTCAGCTGATTGGTATCTTCTTCAGAGGAATAGATCTTCCGTATCAGCAGGCGCTGGATAATTCTAGTGATGCCAACTTCAACACCAGGACTCCTACACAAGCTAAGCAGTTGATCGAGAACTTGATTAGCAGCAACAGCTGCAAGACTATGGATGATAGGAGGAAGAAATCTGGTGGAAGTATTGATAACTCAGAGATGGCTGAATTGAGGTCCAGAATGGATAAAATCTGCACTCTTCTAGGAGAGAAGAAAGCTGTCCACTTTGCTCAAGAAGTAGAAGTAATTCAGACTGAGGAGGACACTCAGGAAGAGGATGTGAATTACATCGGAGGATCTGGTTTCCAAGGAAACAGATTTGGATATCAATCTGGGAACAGATTTTCCGGTGGAGGACAGAAAACCGCCTACACGGGCAATCAGAACTCTTCAGGCTATGGACAGAACGGCAACTTTCAGAAGCCTTATGGACAGAATGCTCAAAGGACCTACGGATCTTCATCTTATCAAACACCTCCTACACCTACTGCTTTCGAGACCAAGATGGAGACAATGATGGAACAGTTGCTGGAGAGCCAAATCAAGACTTCTGTGGACTGCAACAAGAAGATTGATGCTATGTATGGAGATCTCAATGGGAAGATTGAGTCTATGAACACTCACATGAAGCAACTGGACACTCAGGTTAATCAGATTTCAGGTACTATGAAAGGAAAAGGACCTGCAGATACTCATATTAAAGCCTGGTCTGTACTCGTTAATGATGGATCTCATCTGGGTGAGAAGTTTGAGCTAAGCACAGCTGAGTTGGTTGTTGAAGAAGAATTTTCGGAATTTAGTGGAAAACTCACGGGTGGAATCGGCGAAAATCGCATTGCAACGATCGACACACACCTTGTGTCGGTCGATGCAGGACGTAAACAGACAGTGTTGCCGGATGATTATGAGACTGATGCAGAACTGGCCCGCCTATTCCCTGATGTATCTGAAATCACTCAGGAGGAGATTTATGCACAAGCCATTAGGCAATATCCCAAGGTATCTGAGGTGATTAAACAGGAGATAGAGGAGCTGAAGAAGTTGGAGAAGAGTGGTGAAGACTTGGAAGAAATTCCACCGCCTGATGATCCACCTTATCATCCCTGTGTGCAGAGGTATTTGAACAAGATGCTACCATTGGATGATGACCTGAAAGAATGGGTGATTGTAGTTCCCCAACACATTAGTGAAGTGCTACTGAACAAGATTCCAAAGAAGTTACCTGACCCTGGAGTCTTTATACTTGATTGCTCCATCTTCGAGAATAGCTTTAGACGCTCTCTTTGTGATTTAGGAGCTGCTGGAAGTATGATGCCTTATTCTGTGGCAGAGAAGCTGGGGGTGCTGAATTTTTCTCCTACTAGAACCCGTCTTATCCTAGCTGATCAGTCTATACGAGTACCAGAAGGAGTTTTAGAAGACATACCAGTGAGAGTTGGAAACTACTTGGTTCCAACAGATTTCCTTGTGCTGAAATATGATTGCGATCCGGATGAAGCACTGTTACTTGGAAGACCATTCTTGGCTACAGCAGGAGCTGTGATTGATGTCAGACAAAGTCTAATAGACCTCCACCTGGGAGATGAGACGCTGCGATATGACATGGAGAAGCTGCGGAAACCAATGATAGATGGGCAGACCTTCGCGATCCTGGAAGCAGAAGATGAGCAGCCAGATGGGTCTGTGATACTAGATCCTGGAGCACAATCTACACCTGCTTTTCTTGGACTGAAGCATTCAGCAACAGCCTACACTCCACCATGGATGAGGAGACTTGAACAGAGACAGAAAAAGTCTCTGTCAGGATCTCTAAGTGCCTGAAAGATCTTGTGCGTCCGGTCAAGCTAATGACCTTAAACAAGCGCTGAGTGGGAGGCAACCCACTGATAGGTTTAGTTGTTTTCTTTCTTATTTTTGGTGTTTTTCTTAGGCTTTCACGTTTTTGTTTTTGTTTTGCTAAGTTACAGGATGCAGAATTCGAACCTGGAGATGTGTGACGATCGATGCATATCTGCACCGGTCGTTGCAAGGAGATTTGACGAAGAAGGGAAAACGCATTGTGACGATCGTTGCTCCTGCGCAACGGTCGTTGCTCGATGGTTCAATTGCAAAAATTAAGGTTTGTGCTTAACCGGAAATCGAATTCGATTTACGAAGCATCGATCGTTGCCCCTAACGCAACGATCGTTGCAACCCACGACCGAGGTAAGTGCCTTAAACCCTTTTCTTTTCTCTTCTCCTCCTCATTTGCTCGCCGTCCGTACAACCGAGAGCTAAACACCTAAATCTCTAAATTCTTCATCAATTTCTGTGATTTCAAGCTTGAATCTTGTTGTTTTAACCCCCTCTAGTTGATTCTATTACCCATTTACAGAGAATCGAAGGTATGACTTCTCATTTTCGCCATTTTTAAAATGGATTTTAGGGTTTATGGAATTTGGGATTTTAGGCTCGAAATTTATGATGCTATGCTAAGATGAACGTGATTTAGGTTGTTTAGCAAGGTACTCTTGATGATTTGAGGCAATGTGGCTTGATTTGAACCGATTTTGATGATTTGTTTGCGGCAAAATCGCCTTGCAACGGTCGTTGCTTTTGAGCAACGGTCGTTGCTTTGCGATTTTGGGAAATGTTCGACGAAGTGAAATCGCCTTGCAGCGATCGATGCCTTAGATGCAACGGTCGATGCTTCGCGATTTCACAGAGAATTGCCGAGGCTTATTTGTGTTTCAATTTTGTTTGTTTTGCAGATGGCAACTAATCGACAACCCCGCAAGAAACGAGCCACAGCTTCTACAGCTTCAAGGCAATACATCCCACCACCTGCCTGGTTTAGCAGAGAGTCTGAGCCACCCGCACCATATCAGAGATATGGACCACCAGTTACTTTACCCTGGCCCCGAGCAGACAAGACACCAATGCCGACAACAATAGCATGGCCAGAGGAACCTCAGAAGTTCTTCAAGTCTGATGAGTTCACAGAGCGCCCATTGCTCAGCAGTTGGGACGAATATGACTCGCTTCTCTATAATGGTTGGTGTGGGATGATCTTCAAGCCAACCAAGTTCGCCGACTACTCCACCTGCAAGACTCTTGGGATTGATGAGCAGGTACTAGCTGTATGCAGAGGCATTGGTCTAGGGACAATGCCGATGCGACCTTATGATCTCTACCCGGAGCTGGCCAGACAGTTATTGGCCACTTGCAGAGTGGTTTACTCTGATCCTGACAACCGGAGTGCTACAGTGGGATCATTTACATTCATGAGCTGGGGAGTCAGGTATCGGATCCCTCTTCTTGATCTTTGCAGGATCTACGGGTTCAGAACTGAGCCGAGGCGCATAGCCATGCCACTTGAGTGGGACCGTGATGAGGCCATACGGTTCTGGAAGATTATTGGTAGTGGTCAGTACAACTCTAGGACCACACCAGTTGTGCAGATGAGACATCCGGTGCTGCGATATGTCTCGCGTATCTTATGCTGGAGCTTGCTTTGCAAGTTTGAGGCAAACAAGATGCGCAAATATGAGATGGAGCTGTTGTTCATGGGCCTGAGAGATCAGTTCAGGAGTTCTGGAGTGAGAGATCCTACTTCGGGTCTCAACTTGGGAGCTATTTTTGCTCAGCATTTGGTTGATCTACAGACGAAGCCTTTCGATGGAGCTGGTACTGAGACGGTTGGGAGTTTGCTTACTCCCATTTTTGAGTATTGCGGGATTCCTCTTCATGGCACGGAGTGTGTTACAGCCCGGGAGCTCCTAGATCTCAGCCATTTGCAGAGCGCCACTTGGCTCAAGGAGGGGAAGATTTGGATTTACACTGACCCGACTACGGGGAGGACCGGTATAGAGCTTCCTGCTGCCGGATGGACACAGATTGACACATTAGAGGCTCTGAGATTTCAGCCTCCTGAGTCTGCGCAGCGTAGGATTCCTTCTATGGCTCATCCGCTGGGAGAGCCTTCCTCTCGAGCTTCGACTTCCACTACCCCTGCGCCTGCCCCTGCCCCGATCGACGATGTGGGTCCATTTCCCGAACCTGCGATGGCCTACGGTGACTATTCTGATGCAGAGTGGAGAGAGAGATCAGATGGTATGTTCCGAGTTTTCTGGAACTTCATGCGTACTTGCAGCTGCAGGAGGCCACCACAGATCCATCAGCCTGTACCTGATACACGTCGTCGACAGCGATCTCCAGAGGACACCGGTGCTGATCCTTATGCCGGTATAGATGATGAGAGCGAGTGAGCGTAGTCTCCATTATCAGTTTATCGGTTCTGTATTTCTGACTTTTTATCTTTTCTTGCACTTTGTCTTTCTTTTTCTTTTAGGATTTACTATGTTTGGATGGTTTGGCGTGATTTGATACATTTGTTGTTTCAGTTTTACTTTGTTTCTAGTGTTTTCAGTTTGCAGGGTTGGAAATTGACATAAACCGACGGATTAACCTGCTAACCTGCTGACTGTTCGTGAAAATCGTATTGCGTCGATCGACACACGTTTGTGTCGATCGTTACAACAGAAATCGCATAGCAACGGTCGGTGCACCTAGTGCAACGATCGATGCCTGACTGCGACAGAGGTAAAACCCGAGAGAACTAACCATTCAACTATTTTAATTTTTCTTTTCTTTAACCAATCCCTTGCTTGACACTACTGGGGACAGTGTGTTTTAAGTGTGGGGGAGGTTCTACTAATTAGTTTCTTTTGTTTTCTTAGAGTCAGTTAAAAATTTTCAAAATTTGTTTTTCGAGTCAAAATTGGTTTAAGTAGGAAACAATGATTTTTGGAGGAGATTAGCAGCATTTGCAGGAACTTAAGTGACCATTGGGATGAAGCTGCAGATCTATCTATGACTATTAGAAAACCCCATCACAGATCAGCCTACTGAGGACACCCATATCACTTCAGGTATCAGAGGATCCTTTACTGACTTCACCTTAATACTGACTTTAATTTTTCTCACCTAAGGGCTTGGTATACTTTATGTCGGATTCCCTGTTAGTTCTGACACAGCCTGTAAACCTGTCCTATTTAGTCCCCTTCTCCCCTTCTGTAAAGTAAAAAAAAAAAAAAAAATATAAATAACTGAGGATGAGTTAGTAACTCCGAAGTGGTCATGGGAATAGTAGCAAACACTATTATCTCTCATGTGATCCATGGAATGTGTCCAAAGTACACCCCATAACGGGAAGAACACTGATAAAAAAAATAAAATGATACCCAGTGGGGAAAAATCAGTTGTTAAAGAAGGGAAAGAGAAGAAAGGGACTAGAGAAAGATAGTATGGTGGTCTAGAGCTGGCTAGGTAAGAATCCATGTGCCTTTAGATCGATACTCCTTAGGTGAGACCGCACTTAAATATTTGCAGAAGTCAGTAGGGTGAATTTGAATGCTTGAATGTGATTGTGGCGTTTACTTAGGACAGCTGCTAAGTGTGGGGGAAGTACATGTTGGTCTTGATGTCTGTGGATTGATTCTTTCATGTGGATTACTAAGGGGAATCTGAATGCTGTTGCTTCTATGACAAAATGAGTTTCTGAAGAGTTTTCAAACCTCTTCACTGCATTTTAGTTCTCTGTTTTGCTTGAGGGCAAGCAAAGGCTAAGTGTGGGGGAGTTGATATATCATGGTTTTTACCCACTTTATACCATGATATAGTTGTGTTTTTAGAGTCTTTTGTATTAGTTTAGAGTCTTTTACAGGTTAAATCAGGTTTGGAGCTAATTGGAGATATATGGAGCATTTTGGGCATTTTGGGACGTTTTGGCCGAGAGCTTTATTCACTGTTCGATTATTTGATGTTGCATCGATCGACACGCATTGTGCATCGGTCGATGCAGTCGCGAGATGGGCCGTACGCGTCGGCGTAACCAGTATTGAAGATTTGCAAAGAAGCCCAAGATACTTTCAGTATTTACACAGAAGCCCCAGCCGAGATTTTGCCTATATATACTAGTTTTTGGTGTTTAATTTAGACACGCTTTCATACTTAGAGTTAAGAGATTTGTAGAGTTTTCGGGGCTGATCTATTTCCTTGTATTCATTTATTTTGGAAAAGATTTCGAACCCCTTTACTTATTTAATTTCTTATATGCAATCTATTTATTCTATGATTATGTTTTCATCAATCATGTCTGAGTAGATCCATAGTTGAGTTTAGGGTTTCTCGTTAGGGTTTGATGACTTGCTAGACTTGTTGAATTCAGTTAGGATTCATATGATTAGAATGTCCTTCAAACTAAATTGTGCTTAAAGCTAGTTCTAACCTGATCAATTAGAATCTAGATCCTAGGTTACTAAATACGTCACGAGAGTGGGATTTAGAAATCTGAACTATTTAGGTTGAGCAATTGAATTATTCGCAAAGAGATTTGGTTTAGTTTAATTGTGAACATATCGAACTTGAACTTAATGCTTGTCTAATCTGTTAGTAGTTGCAAAGAGATTTGGATTACTGCACTTAGACTTAGAGAGTTTTCGCAAAGAGATTTGGTTAATTCTATTTCCGTGATTCGAGTTCTAGAACTGAGTTTAATTTGATCCTGACTGATTAACTTGTCTGCTTGTCTGATTTCCTGAGAATACCCTAGGCTTGACGCTTTTAGTTTATTGTTTACAAACCGATTTCCTGCTACTGTTTACTTTCTTGCACCGCAATTTATTACAATCACTACTTGCTTATTTCTAGTATAAATTCCTACGGTTTGATCCTCTTGAGACCAAGTGTCCCTGTGGATTCGATAACCCTATATACTACATTGACTATACTGTGCACTTGCAGTTTTAGAATAGGGTAAAACTTAGAACCTATCAGAAACATAAGTCTGAGTCTTTTGAAAAGTTCAGAGAATTCCAAAATGAAGTACAGAACCAACTTGGCAAAAGCATTAAGGCTCTTCGGTCCGACCGAGGAGGAGAATACTTAAGCCAGGAATTCAGTGATCATCTGAGAGAGTGTGGGATCGTATCCCAACTCACTCCTCCTGGAACACCTCAATGGAATGGTGTGTCTGAGAGGAGAAATCGGACCTTATTGGATATGGTTCGATCTATGATGAGTCACACAGACCTTCCAATATCCCTTTGGGGATATGCTCTGCTAACAGCAGTGTTCACTCTAAATAGAGCGCCATCAAAAGCAGTAGCGAAGACACCATATGAATTATGGACTGGAGAAGCTCCAGTGCTGTCTTATCTAAGAATTTGGGGTTGTGAAGCCTATGTTAAGAGATTAATCTCAGATAAGCTTACACCAAAATCTGATAAATGCTACTTCATTGGTTATCCACGGGAAACCAAGGCTTATTACTTCTATCTACGTTCCGAGAACAAGATTTTTGTTGCCCGGGATTGTAACTTTCTTGAGAGAGAGTTTCTCTCTAAGAAAGACAGTGGGAGTAAGGTACTGCTTGAAGAAATTCAAGATGAACAGGATACTGCTCAACCTAATGAGGAAGAGCAGCAGGAGGATCTACAAGAAATTGTAGAGCCTGAACCTGTAGTACCTGAAGTTCGAAGATCCGGGAGGATCCGTCACGAACCCGAGAGATATCAGGGATTCCTCGTGACTGACTGTCATGATCTTTTGATCATTGATGGTGATGAACCATCGAACTTCAATCAAGCCATGATGGGCCCAGATTCCTCTAAGTGGCGCAAGGCCACTGATTCCGAAATGGACTCCATGTCGGTCAACCAAGTATTTTCGTTGGTTGACTTACCCGCTGGTGTAAAAGCCATCGAGTGCAAATGGATCTTCAAGAAGAAGATTGACGTGGATGGAAATGTCCAGATTTATAAAGCCAGGTTGGTGGCAAAAGGTTTCAGACAAGTTCACGGCGTGGACTACGATGAAACCTATTCACCGGTGGCTATGATGAAATCTATTCGGATTCTACTAGCAACTGCAGCTTTTCATGATTATGAAATTTGGCAGATGGACGTGAAAACCGCCTTCCTGAATGGTATTCTGGAAGAGGATGTGTATATGACGCAACCTGACGGTTACATAGATCCAAAGAATGCTGGGAAAGTATGCAAGCTTCATAAATCCATTTATGGATTGAAGCAAGCATCGAGGAGCTGGAATCTTCGTTTTGATGAAGCGATCAAGCAATTTGACTTCATCAGAAACGAAGAAGAACAATGCGTGTATAAGAAATCTAGTGGGAGCAAGATTGTATTTCTTATTCTGTATGTCGATGACATACTGCTTCTCGGAAACGACGTTCCAATGCTGAAGTCTGTAAAGGACTGGCTTGGAAGTTGTTTTTCCATGAAAGACATGGGTGAAGCCGCATACGTTCTTGGAATTAGGATCTATCGGGATAGACCTAAGAGGCTAATAGGTTTGTGTCAAGACTCATACATTGACAAAGTCCTACAAAGATTCAGCATGAAAGATTCCAAGAAGGGCTTCACGCCAATGGTACATGGCACAACGCTAAGCAAGAAGCAGAGCCCTACGTCGGCTGCTGAGCTTGAGCGCATGAAGAATATTCCTTATGCATCTGCAATAGGATCTGTCATGTATGCCATGATCTGTACTCGTCCTGATGTTGCTTACGCATTGAGCATGACGAGTAGATACCAGTCAAATCCAGGTGAAAACCATTGGATTGCCGTAAAGAACATCTTGAAGTATCTAAGACATACTAAGGATAAGTTCTTAGTGTACGGTGGAAGTGATGTGCTTAAAGTCAGTGGATTCACGGACGCAAGTTTCCAGACAGACACAGATGATTTCCGGTCACAGTCCGGTTATGTCTTTTGTCTGAATGGCGGTGCAGTAAGTTGGAGAAGCTCCAAGCAGGACACCGTTGCTGATTCCACTACAGAAGCTGAATATATCGCCGCCTCAGAAGCAGCGAAGGAAGCTGTTTGGATACGAAAGTTCATTATGGAACTAGGTGTGATACCAGATGCGGCTGAGCCTCTGGCACTGTTTTGTGACAACAATGGTGCTATAGCTCAGGCAAAGGAACCAAGATCACACCAGAAATCCAAGCATGTTCAAAGAAGATATCACTTGATACGTGACATCATTAATAGAAAGGAAGTCAAGATCAGCCGAGTTCCGACAGATGATAATGTCGCTGATCCGTTGACAAAGCCACTCCCAAGGCCTAAGCTCGAGTTCTTGACTGAAGCTGTAGGCATTAGAAACATTGAAATGTAATCTAAATTTGAGTGGGAGTTTTGTGAGCTTTATTTTAGTTATTTGATATGTTCTTGTAAAACATTATTTATGTTTTAATGAAATTATTATTTCAAGATTATTTTAACTGTGATGAAATAATCGTTCCAAAATGATATGAACCATTATGTAGGTCATCGAAGTAAATGATTTGATCTTGAGTCATCGAAGTCATTTAGCTTGATCATGAGATCCTATATTTGATAAATGTTTTATATCATCATGTCCCTAGTCGAAGGTTGTTGAAACTGGAACACCAACAACCGTGTGAGACTGGATTGGTACGTGACTTATGACAAAGTCTCAGTGTGTCATAGATGCACGGCATCAAAGTCAGTACATAGGTGTATGTTGGGAACATACGACCGGACAAGACCCGCTTATAAGAACTCTTCAGGATATTTATATCTGTGTCATAAGAGATTCTTACTACGACTATAGAGTATAGTCCTTAGACCTGAGTTCACATGCATGTGACTGCACATGGACTGATGTACTTTGATCATTGTCTAACGCTATCGTTCTGTGATAGCTATAAGGACCTTGTTTGGGTACATCATGAAATGAGTAGCTTACAGTGATGGAACAAGATGGGATTTGTCCCTCCAATATAAATGGAGTGAATATCTCTAGGCCAATCGGAGATTTGAATACTGGAAAACGCATGGCCATGCTCAAACGGACTTTCCCGAGTCGTTTGGATTGTCAGTATCAAATCAGAGTCCGATGAACAAGATTAGGCTTTATAAGGATGACACCAATCTTGCCTTATGACTAATCGAGATATTGAGACAAAAGGATTATGAATACAGAGATTCCAGTACAAGTGGGAGATTGTTGGAATTGTGTCCAGTAATCTCGGTATTGTCTCTAGAAAGTAAGAGTATGTCGAGATCAGACATAAGTCATACAATACTGGGGATCATGATGGCTTGCTAGAGTCCGCTCATGATCTATAAGTCTTGGACTTATTGCCTTTATTATATGATCCCATATGGGTCACACGCCTAAGCTAACAGGAAAATGTGTTGGAACGGCTTAGCAGAAGTACGACAAAAGTGCTAGGCATTTGTCGTACTAAGAGAGAGATTAATGGGTCTGATTAAATGGGATTTAATCAGATTGGGCCCAAAAGCCCAAAAGGGAAAGAGAAGGCTTTTAATGACTAAAAGCCAAGTCCCTTCTCCCTAACCCTAACACCCAGCCGCGATTCTCCTCTCCCTCTGCGCCTCTGTTCCTTGTGGTCTAGCAGCCATTTCCTTGTGAAGCGTGTGTGAACCTTTGGAGGATTCATCCCTCGGTGCATCTATCTGATCTCTGACCTGTTCTAATCCTTCCGCTGCAACAAACAGGTAAAAGGTGAGATCATGTAATGTTTCTAAATAAGAACACCTAGATCTGATGCATGTTTAGGTCGATATCAATATGAGAATTGAATCAGGATCAACTGAACTATCCAACAATAACCGCTTCAACCAATCATTTGACGGAAAATACCACATCCTTTTGAATGGAACTTTAACTATTCCCCTTGTGTCATGTAGCACGGCTTACCAAAAAATTTACATTGCAGGCGGTTTTCATCTCCTCGCCAATAAATCATACAGTTGTCGTTGTACACATCTATCATCTCGTACGGAAATGCAAGCCCATTAACTGGACCTCTGTTAGATGTGGGATTAGCACCCCTCAAAGGCCCGACCCAATAACAGAGACATTCAGCTGAGATTCGGCCCGGAAGAAATGAAGGTCCAGCAAAGCGAAATCCGCCAAGGACAAAGCAGTTCGGCGACGTTATTGGAGCTAGCGTGTCCATCGACCTACGAAAAAGAAAGTGATAAATGTTAAATTGACATTTATCTAGAAAGAGATAAGGAAGAATATTTTTTAGGAAATATTCTGATTATTAAACTTAGTATTTAGTAAAGAATATCAGAGAGAATCTAGCAAAAAAACCCTAGATCTTCTGATATAAATATCCTTCCCATGCGCGGGAAACTAAGTTCACAGTTAATACTTTGTACTCACAAAAACCCTAAGAGTTAGCGATCACTGATCGATTCCGGCTCGTATTCTAAATAAGACTAGATTTTCCGGTCTAACCGTTCTTGCTTCCTAATTCTTGTTTAAACTCACATCCAAGTCCCTTAATTTCTATTCAATTTATCAAGTTGAACATTGTTTGATTTTCTGAATCAACAATTGGCGCCGTCTGTGGGGACTTTGGATATTTTGATTAACCAAAGAAGAGACTAGCAATGAACGATTCACCACCTTCATCTCAAGAGACAGGAGGGACGAACACAGTGGGCGTTGTCACCAACGCCGCGACGGGAGGAGAAGGGAGCCAACCTAATTCAACCCAACAGGACGACAGAGCGCGCAACACGTCAAACTCAGGGCCGCAAGATGACGCGCCACCATCAGGAGGTTCAAGCACCCCGGTCGTACCAACGGTGAGGCCGGTGGACACAGCAGGCGATGTAGAGCCGCCGCCGAGGTCGGTGCGCATGAACACCATGATACCTATTAACAGGATCAGAAACCCGACCACAACGGAGCTGCTTTGCACGCTAC
Source organism: Orychophragmus violaceus (assembly GCA_030180135.1). Classification (NCBI taxonomy): domain Eukaryota; kingdom Viridiplantae; phylum Streptophyta; class Magnoliopsida; order Brassicales; family Brassicaceae; genus Orychophragmus; species Orychophragmus violaceus. The sequence continues at coordinate 54,352,015 of CM058240.1, read as the reverse complement.
TAAGCCGAGTCAAAAATCTGGACAAAACTGCAAATGTGCACATCACCGCGATCGCCGACCAACAGAACTTGCTCCTAGAAAGCTTGCAAAGACGCCAAGGCACACTTACAGCAGAGCACCACCGATTAGCCGATGTATTTTCCCAGAATCACCTCGGAAGACCATGGGATCAACAATCAATCCAACTGGAAGCGCATCAACCCCGTACAACTCGACGCAGGTGCCTAGCGACCATCTCGCGGCTAATCTTACCCAAATTCATGAGTTGAGCTCCAAAGTTCACTGCGTGGCAAGCGCCCCAGACCTCGGTCGTGTTCTGGAACAAGCACAACAGACGCCTTTCACAGCTCGAATCATGAACGCCAGGATCCCACGTATCGAAAAAGTCAAGTTTCCTCTCTATGAAGGGAAAACCTATGCCAACCAGTTCATGACCGCCTTTATGATAGCAATGAGTCGTAACCGATTCACCGACGAGGAAAGGTACCCCGTATACTGCCAACACTTCGTGGAAACCCTTAGAGGAATAGCTCTTACCTGGTTCTCACGGCTCAAAACAGGGTTGATAGACAGCTTGCAGGAGCTCTCGGAACTATTCCTGAAACATTACCCGCTCTTCATAACGCCTGAATCATCGGATGCCGATCTATGGGACCTCGAACAGAGACAAGACGAGCCACTGAAATACTTTATCGATCGATTCAAGGAATGTGTGTCCAAAATAAATGTGAACGACAGTGCAGCAAGAGGAGTACTTCGGAAAGGACTACTCCATCGTTCGGCTTTCAAGACGGACCTAAAACTCAACAAGCCCTCATCTCTAGAAGATGCATTACACAGAGAGGTGGCATTCATCGAACTGGAGGAAGAAAATGCGATATTCTCTAAGAAGCAGTCAGGGTCAGCTAAAAAAGCCTCGACAGCAAAGGAGAAGCCAAAAACCGATTCTCAGGACATCTGCAGCAAAACCTTTGCCATTGCAAACACTTCCCCAGGATGGAACAAGTTCGCCCAGAACCAACCGCACTCGGGAGAACCTGACAATGACCCACCATACTGCGAATACCACAAGAAACACTCCCATAATACCGCGGAATGTCGTAACTTAGCTGAGTACTTGCTTGACCAATACCGGAAGGGGGAAATAGTCAATCCCGAGCGAGGTGATGGACGACCCAAAGGGCGGCAATAACGGGCAAGAAAACCAAGAGGAAGCTCTCTGGGAGGAACCAGAAGGGCGACCTCAGGAAGCAGAGCTCAACAGGCACCCGCGAGACCAGGACGATGAGGGGAGAGCTGTTCCGCAACCTCGTCGAAGAATCAATATGATAATGGGTGGACTACAACTGTGTTCGGATTCAGTGCGATCGATAAAAGAAAACGGTCGAAAATCATCAACATTTAAGAACAACCTTCTCCCGATCGAGGAGGGCATACCGCTGTCGTTTTCCGAAGCCAACGCAATTGGAGTAGACACGCCTCACAACGATCCCCTGGTGGTCGAGATCCTGATTGGATATTGCGAGATTTCCCGCGTACTCATTGACACAGGAAGCTCGGTCGATGTAATCTTCAAAGAAGCCCTAGAAAAAGCAGAGGTCAAAAACCTACGTGTCAAGCCAAAGGTGCAACCCTTAACCGGGTTTGATGGTGACCAAACTATGACCATAGGCACGGTCAAACTCCCTATCTATGTCGGCGGAATAGGGACAATGACGAAGTTCGTCATCGTTGATAAACCAGCCATCTACAATGCCATCTTAGGAACACCCTGGCTATACGCAGTAAAAGCGGTCGTCTCGACATACCACCAATGCGTTAAGTTCCCAACCCCGAACGGGATACACATGCTGAGGGGAGATCAAACCACGTCAAGGCTATGCTTCATTAGCGAACGAAAGCTTCGCCACCCCTCGGAACCAAAAGGAAAGAGAAGAATCATACCAGGACCACCAATCGGAGGAAAGGCACCTGAAGGAGACACACCTCAGAAAAATCAAGCTCAGAGTCAAGTAGCTAAGCTACTCTACGGTTTTAGCGCAAAAAAAAAAAAAAAAGATATTACCCTATGTAATATGAACTACGAACGACTTGATCCTCGTCTTCGAGGTACGTAGGCAACTCTACCCAGAGTGCAGTCGTAAATCAATAAAAGAAAGACTTTTGTCAAAAAAAAATCTTGTCTCACCGACGTCCTAACAGGATACTCGGTTTAAATCTTATCCTCACAACAAAACGTGCAAGATCTATCGCCTTCCCCAAACGACAAAATACTACGATCTTAAAGTTGGATTGGCACAAGGAAAAGCCGGGAATCACACCCGCAACCTAACTCAAACAGACTAAGTAAGCCGACCTGTCTCGCATAGTCGATCCTGAGTTAGGAGAAAAAAATACCGAGCTCTGCTCGACGAATCAAAAACTAAGTCTTCACTCGAGGAAACCCTTATTCAAGGTAAAAAATACCAACCTCCGATCGACGAATCAAAAACCGAGTCCTCACTCGACGAAACCCTTATTCAAGGTACAAAAATACCGAGCTCCGCTCGACAAATCAAAAACCGAGTCTTCACTCGATGAAACCCTTATTCAAGGTACAAAAATACCGAGCTCCGCTCGGCGAATCAAAAACCGAGTCCTCACTCGACAAAACTCTTATTCAAGGTACAAAAATACCGAGCTCCGCTCGACGAATCAAAACCGAGTCTTCACTCGACGAAACCATTATTCAAGGAACCAAAACTTAATATCGAGCTCCGCTCGAATGAATCAAAACCGAGTCTTCACTCGATGAAAATAAAACCCTTATTTGCTAAGGTAAAAATTACATCTTCGAGAGTAAACACTCGAAAGGAGCCAAGCTCCGACTTACAACATCAACATCCCCCAAATCCTTAAAAGAGATTTGAAGACAATAATAACTCGATTAAGTTGCATGATAACAGAGTCTCTTCAGACCACATCGGCAAAGGACGAGATAAACTCATCGCACACAAACCAAAATCGAAGGTTAAATCGCCCAAAAGAAATAATAATCAAAGGCAATAAATCTTTGCCTACATCGTAAAAGAGAGAACGTAAACTCCATTAAAAAAGGGACGACGTCCCAACAAAAGTCTTACAAAAAAAAACGGGAAACGTCGTTACCCCACAACAAGTCTTACAAAAGGGGGGACTAAACCACCCCGGAAACAAAAAATACAGCCTAAGCAGGCGGAGGAAGATCTTGGGTCAACTCGACCAGACGAGCATCCGAAGATGGGGGAGGCACTACCACAGGCAATGACGAGGAAGTTTCCGTCACCTCGAGCTGCACGCCCCCAGGTCTCTTCAGAGTCTCGACCACCTCCGCCGACATCACATTCGCGTTAGTGCCGAACTCATCGAGTAAGGCCACCTCATCTACCTGTCGATCAACAAACGGAGGCTGAAAGGGGTGAGGAGAAGGAGGATTACGATCGTGAACCCTCATCGGAATCGGAGAGACCACAAAGAACTCTTCGATAATATCGGGAGCATTGATCTCATCGATCCTCTTATCCCACCTCTCCTTCTCTATGGCAAGCTCCACGAAAATATCGTCGGGAACGGCCATTCCCCTCTAACCTCGAAGCAACCGGAGGTATTCCAAAGTCTCGGAATACTGGCTGAGGTTCATATACGCATTGCTTTTAGCCTCTTTCAAAATCGTACTTCTCAGTCAAAACCTTGCGACCGTTTATGAGTTCGCCGACCTCCATCGACGAGACATTCCGCTCTTTGGATACCTCCTCAACGCCACGAAGCTTTTCTTGCACCAGCTTGTCAGAGAGACTCTCTTTGTACGCCGCGAGCTCTTGGTTGCGATTCTCAAGCAGCTTGACGTGCTCGTAGGAAGTAGCAACCTTATTCTTCAAATTCACTTCGCTTATTCGGAGAAGCTCGGCGCCAAATTTAAGCTTCTCTAGCTCTTTCGTCTTCTGAGCAAGCTCTTTGCCGAGCTCGGCAGCCCGCGAGTGCAGCTGACGATTCATATCAAAGATGTATGAATTCATCAGCGAGGCTCCCTGAAAAGACAATAAGAGTTAAAACAAAAATTAAAGAAACCATTAAGAAGTCAGATACGGGTACTCACATCGAGGAAAAACTTTGAGATACTGCGGTACACGTTCAGCTTGTACATTTCATTCACCGGGCAAGGCGGGATAGCCTCAAAGGAGATATTTCGAAGCACCTCGGGTTCTTTAGCTTCTCACCCTGAAGAGGAAATGACCTATTCTTCCAACTCTCGGAATTACTCCCGACCCTCGGACATTTACTCGAGTCCGAACCGTCGGAACAACTGACGGCCTTGGAAGGCCTCTTCCTCGCCCCAGAAGGCAACGCCGACGTCTCGGGAGGACCAGAGGTCAAAACTCGCTGAGTGGGAGAAGAAGGAAGAGCTCCTTTATCAGACAAAGGAGGTACCTCGGCAGAATTACCCGACTTCGAGCTTTTCCGGAGCAGCGGGATCGATGTCTCCTCCATCTCGTCCTCAGCGTGAGAAGCGCCGTCTTTCTTCGAGACATCGGCGCACTGAGCCATCTTCTTGAACCGCAGGTCGGACGAATGTCTTCTGGACTCCTCAGACCTATTCTTATCGGCATCATTGGAGGTCCGTTTCTCCCCTCTCCTAGACTGCGATCTAGAAGACGCTGGTCTGGCGGCCGAAGGATGACCGGAACCATCCAGTCGATTAACATCGAAAGGTTTCAAAGTCTTCTTTGGATCGACCACCATACTTGGGATAACCTTCCTCGCCTTCCCCCATTTTCTTCGCTGCTTGGGACGCTGCAAAATTAAATCATAAGAACAAGAGCAACAAGATAAGTCAAGTCGCAAAATATCGGCGAACTCACTAGTTTTCTTGGGTCCTTCGGTTTCAGGCAAAGTCTGCCAGCCGAGCTCAGAAAATTTTCTGTCGACGCCGTCCAAGAACTCTTTTTTGAGAAGCTTCGGATTGAGGCGAGCTGCAAAAAAGAGAAACCGCGATAAGAACCAACAGTGAAAAAGAACACCAACATCTAACCGATCAATCAACTACCAACGGAGAGGTTCCATTCATTAACAACCAAGGCCGCGGAGTCGGGAAACGAATGCTCGTCAATCTTGGAAAAAAAACATATCCTCTGCCATTCATGAGTCTTACTAGATTTAACGCCAGTTCACAACTTATATTGGGACGAAGATTAACTTGAATCCACTCCGGCCTCTTCGTCTGAATGTTTAGTTGGCCAAAGCATTTGAATAGCTCGGCCGTGAGCGGAATTCCGAGAGGCACGCTAAGCTCAAGGAGAACGGTTAAATTAATGATGCCGGCGAGCTTGAGCTGGGTGAAAGCGATCTTGAACTACGCGCAAAAGTCAACCAGCACTTTCAGCAACGGAAATCGGAGATTCCCAACGTGGAAGAAAGACTCGTAGAGACAAGCGAAGTTTGGAGGAGCAGTCCAGGGACGCTGAGAAGCAGAAGGCAAAAGAACCTCGACGTTGCCACACCCGGGAAGAGCCTTCAATGAGGCCAGAGACTCTTCAGTAGATGAAGTCGGCAGAACACCGAAGTCATCCACTGATCGAGTGGAAGATGTCTGTTCCACCTTTTCTTGGAGGCAACCTTTTCCTTACCTCGGTTTGCAGAGGCCGCTCTCAACGCAAGAGGAACGTGTTCATCATCATGATCGGCCACATTATCACGGAGAGACGCAGAATGTCTCCAAGATAGCTCCTGACTCAGATTGACAAAGCCTGAGCTGCGCGGAGAAGAGGAAGGGATGCTTTCCCCATCAAAAGCACCCGCACTTGCAAAACTGGCGGAATTCTCACTAGACTCGGCACGGATATGCATATCGGCAGGAAATTTGACAAAGAAAGAAAGGATGGAAAAAGAAAAGATCAGAAAGGTTTAGAAGAAGGGGTACCTGAAATTTAATTATGGAGAGCGAAACAACAAGCAATGAAGAGGAGAAGCAATATTGCGAGGAAGTGGGAGTCTTCCGAGGGACGCAACTTTACCTCACAACGGACGCGACCCTAGAACTTCCCAGGACACATGTCCTTACGCGATTGGATGGAGAGGAAGCGTCCTAAATATGTAGTTTTATGAGGAGACACGTGGAAGAAATCGATCCGACTCGAATCTCGGTTCACAATATCTCGGTTATTGGGACGAAGTCACAAACAAATCCGCCGACCTAAGTTTCACCCGGTGCGACGAACTGGGGGGGCTTACTGTTATGGGTGGGATTAACACCCCTCTAAGGTCCTGCCCAATAACATAGACATTCAGCAGAGATTCGGCCCGGAAGAAATGAAGGTCCAGCAAAGGGAAATCCGCCAAGAACGAAGCAGTTCAGAGACGTATTGGAGCTCGGCAGCTTGTCCATCGACCTACGAAAAAGAAAGAGATAAATGTTAAATTGACATTTATCTAGAAAGAGATAAGGAAGAATATTTTTTAGGAAATATTCTGATTATTAAATTTATTATTATGTAAAGAATATCAGAGAGAATCTAGGAAAAAACCCTAGATCCTCTAGGATAAATATCATTCCCCTGCGCAGGAAAAGACTAAGTTCACAATTAATACTTTGTACTCACAAAAACCCTAAGAGCTAGCTATCACTGATCGATTCCGGCTAGTATTCTAAATAAGACTAGATTTTTTGGTCTACTCGTTCTTGCTTCCTAATTCTTGTTTAAACTCATATCCAAGTCCCTTAATTTCTATTCAATTTATCAAGTTGAATACTGTTTGATTTTCTGAATCAACAGCCTCGTAGTATTAACAAGCCGCAAGATTATCTTCAAGAAGAATATTTTTCACGAAATCGCAAATCACATCCACACATTCCTCCACCAAATTGTAGTCCGTCTTTATATCCATCAAACTAGTAGCAGATGATAATGACGAATGATCCTGTCTGCAACGTTTTTACAGTGGCTGCTTTGCTGCATATAATATATCAAAAAATCTCCTAGCTTCTATATTAGGTTCATCTACCCTAGAAATTTGATATTCACATACTTCCTAAATATTTTCCAGATATGCATCATTAACCATATGAATGGTACCTACACAAAAATATACTTCCACACTATAAGGTTCGCTAGTACTACCATAAGGTTCCCTACTACTACTAGTACTACCATAAGGTTCTCTATTACTACTTCCATAATCCGATGTTTCTCCATGAAGATACCAAATCTTATTACCCGACATAACCCCCCCCCATGAATACAAGTGATGCCATATTTCCTCAATACTAGCATTTCTAACATTTCGACACTAAGTACATGAAGATTTTAACTTGCTGGTTTTATGCGTTTGTGGTTGACGACATGCTACCGTCATGAATTTCATAATGAAGGAATTTCTAGCAGTTCTAATCAGGATTAGCAACCCTAGTCTGAATTCCGAGCCTAGGATCTAAGGTTCAAGTAATTGAATCTATGGGATCTCAGATTTACCTGATGATTAGCAGCGGAAGATTTGCAGATAATCGAGATCACGAAGCACCTCAAACGCTGTGCCTCTACTGGTATCCACACGCACACAAACTGGACAGGAGGGATGCTAGTGCCTGTAAGAGATCTAATCTCTAGAGAGGTTTCTATCTCGTTCTGGTGGCTGTGAATTAGGTTAGCGAACAGTTTAGGTCGACCATATATCTTATATATGTCGACTTAAACCATAACGGAATTAACCAACGATTAAACCGAATCAATCTGATTAATCCGCGAGTTGCATCGATCGATGCACTATCTGCAACGATCGACACTGTCCCAGAATATTGATATCGAATGCACATCATATATGCATTCACTGGATCATTACATTAATGATCAACCTCGTCTTTTAACGCCCAGTTTGCTTAGGTGTGTGACCCTGTAGGATCATATAACACTAACAATGAGTTATCAACTCATTGATCATAAGTGGCTTCTAGCAAAGCGTTATGACTACCTAGTGTTATGTGATTGTCTCATCTCGACAATACGACTTTCACTTAGAGCAAGTACAATAGATTTCAGGACATTCCCAACAATCTCCCACTTGTACTGGAATCATCTTGTCCTTTAATCCCTTTGTAGCTATATCTCAATCTAGCATAAGGAAAGAACTGTATCATCCTTATTAAGCCAGATCACGTTTATCGAATCCCGATTTGTACTGATTAAAACAAACGACTGACAATCACCTCGTTTGAGCGCGGCCACGCATTTCCAGTATCAAATCTTCGATAGGCCCAGAGATATTTAACTCCTGTTATATAGAAGGTACAAATCCCATCTTGTTCCATCCATGTCTCTTTTATATCTCATGATACGCCTAATCAGTGTCTTTATGATCACCAGTTACGGCTGACGTTTGACAAAGTCAAGACGAACCAATCCATATAAGAGAGGACATGATGAACTCAGGTCTAAGGACTACACTCTTTAGTCGTAATAAGAAACTCTTATGACACTCATATAACATCTTGTAGAGTTCTCATTAACGGGTCAAGTCCGATCATGTGTTCTCTAACACATATCTATGTGATTGACTTTAATACACTTATTAAATGACTCCATGAAACATAGTCATCAGTCACCTCACATTTATAATTTATGTCATTTGTTTCTTATAGGGTTTCATGATCAAGTCACATACTTGATGACCTATAAAATGTCATAAATTACTTTGGGACAATTATTTAATAACACAATTAAATAATACTGAAACAATTTCATTAAAATAACATAACCAAATTATGTTGTACAAACATCAAGTCATAACTAAAAACCAAATATAACTCCCACTGAAAACAAGATCATATCTTAAGAAATCTAATGCCTACAGCAGCAGTATGAAACTCATGCTTAGGCCTTGGGAGGTGCTTGGTCAGTGGATCAGCAACATTCTCATCCGTCGGGACTCTGCTGATTTTCACATCTCCTCTATTCACAATATCACGGATAAGGTGATATCTCCTTTCTATGTGTTTGGATTTCTGGTGTGATCTAGGTTCCTTTGCTTGCGCAATGGCTCCATTGTTGTCACAATACAAATCCACTGGCTCAGAAATGCTAGGAATCACACCAAGTTCAGTGATGAACTTCTTGATCCAAACAGCCTCCTTTGCCGCTTCAGAAGCAGCGAGGTACTCAGCTTCAGTTGTGGAATCTGCTACAGTGTCCTGCTTGGAACTCTTCCAGCTGACTGCACCGCCATTCAGGCAGAAGATGTAACCAGATTGCGATCGGAAATCATCTTTGTCTGTCTGAAAACTTGCGTCTGTGTAACCACTTACTACCAGCTCATCACTTCCTCCATACACCAAGAATTTATCCTTAGTATTTCTCAAATACTTCAGAATATTATTGACTGATGTCCAGTGACTTTCACCTGGATCCGATTGGTATCTACTCGTCATGCTTAAAGCACAAGCAACATCTGGACGAGTACAGAGCATGGCATACATGATGGATCCCAACGCCGAGGCATAGGGAATCCGACTCATGTGATCTCGCTCAGCAGGTGTCTCAGGACACTGCTTCTTGCTGAGACTTATGCCATAAGACATTGGTATGAAGCCTTTCTTGGAATCTTGCATTCTGAACCTGTGTAAGACTTTATCGATATAAGTGTCTTGACACAGTCCAATCAACTTGTTTAATCTATCTCTATAGATTCTTATTCCAAGAATATACGCGGCTTCTCCCATGTCTTTCATTGAAAAACAACTTCCGAGCCAAGTCTTAACCGACTGTAACAACGGAACATCATTTCCGAGAAGAAGTATGTCATCTACTGAAGGATTATAGTGTTTTTCCATGGTTCAATTCCCAAATTGCAACCTAGCACATAATCTTAAAAAGATCTAGGTTCTTGTAACTGAATCATAAAACAAACCTGGACATTACCTTTTGCAGCGGAATGGTGGTAATGACGAGATCAACGAACAGATGATTACCTGTTCCTCCTTGGTGTCCACACTCTTACAAGCAGGGGATGGCTGCTAGACCGGATGGAATGATCAAAGAGAGAGAGAGATGTGTGACAAAGAGGCCGACGGCCACCAGCCCCAAATCGCCAAAGATGGTTTTAGGGTTTCTAAAACCCTTGTTGCAATCTTATTAATTCACTAATGGGCCCAAGTTTAATTAATTAAACTAATGGTCCATTAGACTTTTGGGCCCAAGACACAAATCAGACAAAAGCCCATTTGTTGTCTGCCCAACTCTCTGTACAAATACAGTAAATGCCTTAGCATCTTACCGTATTAATTCCATCTTAACTTTCCCGTTAGCTATGGTGTGTGACCCTTCGGGATCATACAATACTGGTAATAAGTCCTAAACTTATAGATCATGAGCGGGCTCTAGCAAGTCATCATGATCACCCAGTATTTATGACTTATGTCTGATCTCGACATTTATCATACTTTCTAGAGATAGTACAGTAGATTTCAGGACATTCCCAACAATCTCCCACTTGTACTGGAATCCTACATTCCCTAGTCCTTTCGTCTCAATATCTCGATCTGGCATAAGGCAAGATGCGTGTCATCCTTATATAGCCAGACCATTTTAATCGGACCAGATTTGATACTGACAATTCAAACGACTTGGGCAAGTCTGTTTGGGAGTGGCCACTCTCTTACCAGCTATCAAGTCTCCGATTGGCCTAGAGATATTACCTCCGTTATACGGCAGGGACAAATCCCATCTTGTTCCATCACTATGAACTACACGCTTCATAATACACCCAACCAAGGTCCTTATAGCTCCCAGTTACGAAACAGCGTTAGACAATGATCAAAGTGCATCAATCCATGTGCAGCCACATGCATGCGAACTCAGGTCTAAGGACTATACTCTATAGTCGTATATGAGAACCTCTTATGACACAAATATTAATATCTTGTAGAGTTCTCATCAGCGGGCCATGTCCGGTCATATGCTCCCCTACATATACCTATGTGTCGACTTTGATGCCGCGCATCTATGACCCCTCGAAACTTGGTCATAAGTCTCAACACACTCTAGTCTCAAGTGGTTGTTGGTGTTCCAATTTCAACAACCTTCGACTATGGACACTATGATTCATGTCATTACGTTAAATATGGGGTTTCAGGATCAAGTCTACTCATGTACTTCGATGGCCCATATATAATGACATGAATCATTTTGGAACGATTATTTATATCACAGTTAAAATAATCCAGAAATCATAGATTTCATAAACATAAAATATTATGTTTACATGAACCTTTCAAAACAACTAAGTAAAGCCCTTTACAAACTCCCACTGAAATTAAGACTACATCTTAATTTCACTCATCCTACAGCTACAGTCCGCGACTCGTGCTTAGGCATAAGGAGTGGCTTCGTTAATAGATTAGCAAAGTTCTCATTCGATGAAACTTGCTTATCTACTTAACACCTCTGTCATTTATCTCACGGAATAGGTTATACCTACCCTCAAGGTGTTTGGACCTCTGATGTGCAGCTAGTCTCATCTATGCTGGGAATCACATCAAGTTCAGTGATGAACTCTTCTTTCCAAACAACCTTTTTCGCCGCTTCTCAAGCTGCGAAATGTTCAGCTTAAGTCATGGAGTCAGTAACAGTGCCTTGCACCGCCAGTCAGACACAAGATATAGCCGGACTGTGACCGGGAATTATCTTTGTCAATTGAAAAATTGCCTTTCAGACTCTATCGACTTGTAGCACCTCACTTTCTCCGTAAACCAAGAATTTATCCTTAGTATTTCTCAAATACTTTAGGATATTCTTTACGGTAATCCAGTGATTCTTTGCTGGATTTGACTGGTCTATACTTGTCTTGCTTAACATTAAAGCAATATCAAAACAAGTGCGTGTCATGGCATACATGATAGATCCAATTGCCTACGCATATGGAATCTCATCCATGCATTCAAGCTCAGCAGTTATCGTAGGATACTGTATCTTGCTTAACTTAATGCCATGTGACATTGGCATAAAACCCTTCTTGGATTGCTCAAAACGTGTAGGACTTTGTCAATGTAAGAATCCTGACTTTGTCCTACCAGCTCTTCTGGATCTCTATCTTTAGATCCAGAATCCAAGAACTACGTGGCTTTACCCATGTCAATCACAAAACCAACTCCCAAGCCAGTCCTTTACCGACTGCTGTATTGGGACGTTATTTCCGAGAATCAGTATGTCATCGACATACAATATGAGAAATGCAACATCGCCCCCACTTATCTATTAGTAAACGCACAGTTCCATTACGTTCCTGTTCAAGTCAAAACCTTGACTACTTCAACAGAACGAAGATTCCAACTCCGATATGTTTGCTTCCATCCATGAATGGATCGATGAAGCTAACTTACACAAAATGTAATTTTTCGGAGTCCGGGCTCACTTTCGCTTCTTTGAATTTCGCAGATTCGTCGCTTTCAATGATCATCAGATCATGCGAACTTTCAATGATCATCAGGTTCAACTAATGACGAGAAATCACTCTCGGATTAGTGACTGATTCATTCACATCTGCGAACTTCAGGCTCTACAGGTGTAGATTCTACAGAAATCTGTAAATCCATCCGATGCTCTCCCTCAACAGGTTGAGCAGCCTCCTGTATTTCTCGAATTTCTTCGAGTTATACTTTTACTCCCACTGTTCTTCTTGGAAAGTAACTTCCCTTCTTAGAAAACAGAATGGACATAAAAGTAACAAGCCTTGGTTTCCCTAGGACAACCAGCGAAGTAGCACAACTACAAATACTCAGTAAAGACGAATTTGGATCGATTACAATCCACATTTACGTGGTGTCTTTCAACTGATATTGGTGGAACTATTTCAGCGTAAACTTAGATATTTTAGAGCGTTATTCTTAAAGAATATCATGGAAGATTCGTGTGACTCCTCACAGAAATACCTCAAGGTTTTCAGGAGAATTGAGCTGTGAAACGACTTCACACTCATTCAGATGATCACACCATTAATGACTCAAGTATTCTCACTCGTGATCTAATCCAGAGTCTTAATACTTCTGTCACTCAGATTCTATACCTCATTCTGGAACTCTTTCGACCATGTCAAAGAATTCCGACTTGTGTTTCATCAAATGAACACAATCTTACTCACTGAAGTAATCAGTAGAGACAATGAAGTACATGAAATTTTCTCTGGCATTACTGCTCATCGGACCACATACATGAGTATGTTCAATCTCCAATAAGCCTTTGGGCCTTTCTCTAGCTCGGCTAAGATGGGCCCTTTGTCTTTTGGTCTAGTAAGCAGAATTCAAGTCTCATAAGATATCCATTCAAATGAGCCCAAAAGTCCATAACTATGGGGTTTCTGAATCTGACTTACTCTATGTGACCAAAACATTTATGCCAAGAAAAATCAGGTTTAATTCATCAGATTTAAACCAATTGCGGTATTTATGTTACATTTTAGGCACTCTTTGGTTTAAGATATAAAACCCATTCCTTGAATAGGGTGCTACAATTAATATTTCATTAAGATCAAAAGAACAAAACTTGTCTTTTATCAAAATGAAAAACATTCAAATTCTTACAAGAAAATGAAAGACAACTCTGCTTAAAGCAGGTACATTGTAGCAATTACTTAATACAAAACCAAGCCTCAAAGGCATCTACAAGTGAAAACCCTACGGCTGAGACAGCATCCATAGCTCCTTCCAGACACGCAGTTCCACTTGTCCTTCCTTCAACGTTCTACTGTTGCTCAGGCTCTGCATATTATAACAAATATCAGTGCCACAACCAGTATCTAATACCTATAAGGTATAACTTGAAGTAATAACATGAATACCTGAGGAAGTAGTCTCATACATCGACTTTAACTCCTCATAATCTTCCATGAATTTAATGCAATTTCTCTTCCAATGCCCAGTCTCTTTACAGTAGCAGCACTTACCAACGTAAGAGGTATCTGACTCGGGCTCAGAAGACACACGCTTGCCATGATTCAAAATCTGGACAACTTTGACTTCACCCTTGTCAGCACTAGGTTTAGTAAACCTACCCTTCTCATTCATGAGATTGTACAGGGTACTCTTCACGTTTGGCTCAACTGTCTTGAGCATATCATGCATTTCAGTCAACGTCTTCGTTAAGCCTTTCTTGATATAGTTCCTTACGAACTTATCATAGCTTGATGGCAGTGACTGCAGAATGATCTCAGTTGCCAATTCTTGGCTAACTGGATAATCCAGTTTCCTCAGGTTATCAATGTAACCCATCATTTTACTGATATGAGGACTTACTGGATGATCATTCGGTAGCTTGCAGCTAGTGAGAGATTTAACCAACTGGTATCTCTCCACTCTTACCTGCTCCTGAAATCTCAATTTCAGACTGCTGATCATCTCTATTGGCGACTCCATGTTCTCATATTGCTTCCGCAAATCTGAGTCCATGGTAGCCAATATCAGACCACGCACATCTACCGCATCATCATAATGCTTATTCCAAGCATTACGTACTGCATGACAGGCCTTGGATCCGATCCTCTCGGGGAGAGATTTCTCAAGGACATAGTCCTTTCTCTCATGCCTGAGAACTAGCCTCAGGTTCCGCGACCAAGTCAAGAAATTTGATCCGTTCAGTTTGTCCATCTCAAGGACAGACCGGATCGAGAAAGTGTTTTGATTGTTTGTGCTAGTCATAGCTGAAATTTAGAGATAAATAGAGTTTTAGTTATTTAGTTCATTAAAAGAGTAATCTTAATAACTTATAAGAAGACTCGCATTGCATTCAAAATTTCTTTGTTTAACCTCATAAGAATGCAATGATTCCGAGACCCATGTTCAGCTAAATCCAAAGTGGGCCACTGGCCGTCACCCAGAAGTAGCTTTACTTGGTAAGCATACACACAACTAGTTATATCTCATATAACTCTCGGTTGTGAATTGGGCCCAAGGCCCAATACACCAGATGTCTCAAGGCCCGGGACTCCCGATGGCCCAGTCAAGGAAACCAATCTCTTACAGCCAAATAATCACTAAAGTCTGGGACTCCCAATGAAATTAATGACTATATACTACTTTACTTACGCGAAAACAGATACCTCACACTGTAAGCCATATCTGTAATCGAATAAGCGTTAAGTAGCTGACAAGATTGGAAAGACATCCAAGCTTGATATTGTTTTTGAGGATTTTCAGTTTTATTTCCAAAAATAGAAGATTACTATTTTGGGAAACTTACTTATTTTAGAAACTTTCTAAATTTAGTAACATACTAAAAATAGAAATTTCTAATTTAATATTTTATAAATGTTTTGGGATTGGGTCACAAATTATAGGCCCAATTCTTGGCCCAAGACCATAGAATTCCAGTTGGCCCAATAATTTGACATAACCGATTCGGTTTATTAATTCTGGTCCAAGACCAAACTAACTATCAAAACCATCGGTTATTTACTAAACCAGACCAGCTCTAAATTATTTGGTCCAACCAAATCAAACTTAGACCAGCCTTCGGTTTAGGTTAAAATTCAATTTTTTTTTTGAATTTCAATCCGGTTTAACCAGAAATTAAATAATACCATGTATTAAATAATTTCCAGCAAACCGCGATTTGGGTTAACCGCTTGAACCACCAATTAAATTGGATCGGTTCAGTTAAATCCAAAACCGGGAAGAAACACCTAGTGTTTTAGCCAATTTGACCTAACTTGCGGTTTAAGGCTTAAAACACTCGATTAACCGCCAATTAAATGGACCGGTCTAATCGGTGCGGTTTGGGGTAACGAACCGCGAAGCTCGGTTTAACCGATTGACTATTCGCGGGACGTAAAATTTAACGGGCCAAACGATCGGATCCATGATCCAACTCGGCCCATTAACGCATGATCCGTTACACGCGTTCGATCGCCGCGATCCATCTCGATCACACGGCCTCTCGATCACTTACGGCATCACGGCATCACGGCATCACTCGGCGACGATCCATGCGATCCATGATCACACGATCCCTCAGCCTTGCGACTCCGTATCACTCGGCCCATGAACGATTGATCATTGACTTGCGGCTCACCCACATGCCGTGATCACATGATCATCACACGATCATGCGGCATTCTTTTTCTCAGCCCATAACATGATCACAACTTGCGATCGAATTAGGGCAAAGAAATACGGCCGAGACTCACCGATCGATCACGTGGCATACACACGATCACGTTGCCGTGATCCAATGATCCGAGATCATTGTGTACACGCGATCGCCGGCCCTAATCATTAGTTAACCTTGCGGCTTACGTCAAAATGCCATACCTTTGATCCGAGACCAAATGATGGCGATTGATTAGGGTTTATTTATGATTTCAATCAATTAATCATCATTAAATCGATTCAAAAACCATTAAAACATTCATATGATCCAAATTACAAGAATCTAACGAACCTGGCTCTGATACCACTGAAGGATTATAGTGTTTTTCCATGGTTCAATTCCCAAATTGCAACCTAGCACATAATCTTAAACAGATCTAGGTTCTTGTAACTGAATCATAAAACAAACCTGGACATTACCTTTTGCAGCGGAATGGTGGTAATGACGAGATCAACGAACAGATGATTACCTGTTCCTCCTTGGTGTCCACACTCTTACAAGCAGGGGATGGCTGCTAGACCGGATGGAATGATCAAAGAGAGAGAGATGTGTGACAAAGAGGCCGACGGCCACCAGCCCCAAATCGCCAAAGATGGTTTTAGGGTTTCTAAAACCCTTGTTGCAATCTTATTAATTCACTAATGGGCCCAAGTTTAATTAATTAAACTAATGGTCCATTAGACTTTTGGGCCCAAGACACAAATCAGACAAAAGCCCATTTGTTGTCTGCCCAACTCTCTGTACAAATACATTAAATGCCTTAGCATCTTACCGTATTAATTCCATCTTAACTTTCCCGTTAGCTATGGTGTGTGACCCTTCGGGATCATACAATACTGGTAATAAGTCCTAAACTTATAGATCATGAGCGGGCTCTAGCAAGTCATCATGATCACCCAGTATTTATGACTTATGTCTGATCTCGACATTTATCATACTTTCTAGAGATAGTACAGTAGATTTCAGGACATTCCCAACATCTACATACAACACGAGAAATGCAACTGCGCTCCCACTAGTCTTCTTGTAAACACATGGTTCTTCTTCGCTTCTGATGAAATCAAACTTTTTGACTGCTTCATCAAAACGAAGATTCCAATTCCGAGATGCTTGCTTCAATCCATAAATGTATCGATGAAGCTTGCATACTTTCCTAGCTGCATTTGGATCGATGAAACCTTCGGGTTGTGTCATGTACACATCCTCTTCCAGAATTCAATTAAGGAAAGTTGTTTTCACGTCCATCTGCCAGATCTCATAGTCATAATGAGCTGCTGTTGCTAGGAGAATCCGAATGGATTTAAGCATGGCGACCGAGGAATAAGTTTCTTCATAGTCAATGCCATGAATTTGTTTGAAACCTTTTGCCACCAGCCTTGCTTTATATATCTGAATATTTCCATCCACATCAATTTTCTTCTTGAAAATCCATTTACACTCAATGGGTCTTGCACCATCGGGTAAATCAACCAAAGTCCATACTTGGTTCTGTGACATGGATCCCATTTCGGATTCAGCGGCTTTCAGCCACTTTTTGGAGTCAGGGCTCATCATCGCTTCTTCAAAATTCGCTGGCTCGTCACTGTCAATGATCAACAAATCATGACAATTGGTTACGAGAAATTCATATCTCTCGGGTTCGTGACGGATCCTTTCGGATCGGCGAATTTCAGGCTCCACAGGCGCCGTCTCTACAACTCTTTGTAGATCCAACTGTTGCTCTTCCTCTACGGGTTGAGCATTTTCCTGCGGTTCTCGAACTTCTTCGAGTTGTACTTTACTCCCACTGTTTTTCCTGGAAAGAAATTCTCTCTCAAGAAAGACGCAGTTCCGAGCAACAAACACTTTGTTCTCGGATTAGTTGTAAAATTAGTATGCCTTGGTTTCCTTAGGATAACCAACGAAGTAGCACTTATCATATTTGGGTTCGAGCTTATCTGTAATTAATCGCTTAACATAAGCTTTGCAACCCCAAATCTTCAGGAAAGACAAACTCGGAACATTTCCAGTCAACATCTCATGTGGTGTCTTTGCAACTGATTTTGACGGAACCCTATTAAGTGTAAACGCAGACGTTTCTAGAGCGTATCCCCAAAAGGATAATGGAAGAGTTGAGAGACTCATCATTGATCGAACCATATCTAATAAAGTTTGATTCCTCCTCTCGGACACCCCATTCCATTGTGGTGTTTCAGGAGGAGTGAGTTGTGAAACAATTCCACAATCTCTTAAATGATCACTGAATTCTTGGCTTAAGTATTCTCCTCCACGATCTGATCGAAGAGCCTTAATACTTTTGCCAAGTTGATTCTGTACTTCATTTTGGAATTCTTTGAACCTTTCAAAAGATTCCGACTTGTGTCTCATTAAATAGACATAGCCATACCTGCTGAAATCATCAGTGAAGGTAATGAAGTATCGAAAATTTCCTCTGGCACTTGTGCTCATTGGGCCGCACACATCTGTATGTATAAGGCCCAATAGGTCACTGGCCCTTTCATTTGATTTGTTGAAAGGGGCCTTAGTCATTTTGCCTAGTAAACAAGATTCACATTTCTCACATGATTCATAATCAAATGAGCCCAGAAGCCCATCACTATGGAGCTTTTGGATCCGTTTCTCGTTTATGTGGCCCAAACGACAATGCCAAAGAAAAGTCTGATTCATGTCATTTGATTTGAATCTCTTGGTGTTAATGTTATAGATTGGTGCAGTCTGGTTTAAAACATAAAGTCCATTCTCTAATGGGCTGCTACCATAAAATATATCATTGTAATCAAAAGAACAACATTTATTCTTAATTGAAAAATGATATCCTTCCACATCCAAAACAGGAATGGAAATAATATTTCTGCTTATAGCAGATACATAGTAGCAATTAGTAAGTTTTAAAACCAAACCAGAAGGTAAAGACAAGTTATATGTTCCTACGGCTAATGCAGCAACTCTTGCTCCATTCCCCACGCGCAGGTCCACTTGTCCCTTTTCCAGCTTCCTACTGTTTCTTAGGCCCTGCATATTTGTACAAATTTGAGCACCACAGCCGGTATCCAATACCCAAGAAGTAGAACCAGAAGTAGTAACATTTACTTCTATAACATAAATACCTGAAGATGAAGTCTCGAAAGTCTTCTTCTTCTTCTTCTTTTCTTCCAAGAATTTGTTGCAATTTCTCTTCCAATGCCCAAGCTCTTTACAGTAATGGCACTTATCAGTCTCAGATGGGCCCGGCTTGGGCTTCGGGGCTGGCGCAGGCGTGTCCTGGTTCTCAACCTGGACTGCCTTGCCCTTTCCCTTACCCTTGCCAAGTTTCTTAAACTTCTTACCCCCTTGTACCATAAGTACATTAGGAGTGCCCTTCTTGATATTAGGCTCAGCTGTCTTGAGCATGCCATGCAGCTCAGTCAACATCTTCGTCAAGTTGTTCATGTTATAGTTCATAACAAACTGATCATAGCTTGACGGCAGTGACTGCAGAATGATGTCAGTAGCCAACTCTTGGCTAATGGGACAATCCAGCCTCCCCAGGTTATCAATATAACCCATCATCTTAATGACATGAGGACTGACTGGACCGTCCTTTGGTAGCTTGCATTTAATGAGAGATTTAACCGTCTGGTACCTCTCAGTTCGTGCTTGCTCCTGAAACATACTTTTCAGGCAAGTGATCATCTCCACTGGCGACTCCACGTTCTCGTATTGCTTTTGCAAATCCGAGTTCATGGTAGCCAACATGAGACAATTCACATCGACCACATCATTAGAGTGCTTATCCCAAGCACTCTTTTCTGCATGTGGAGCATTGGCTCTCGGTTTTTCAGGGAGAACAGTTTCCAGGACATAGTCCCTTTTCTCCTGCTTGAGAACAATTCTCAACTTCCGATACCATTCGAGAAAATTCGATCCAGTTAACTTGTCCTTCTCAAGGACGGATCGCAGGGAGAAAGAGTTATTATGAGTGTTAGTCATAGCTGAGAACAAAGAAAGGTAAAAGGTTTAGTTATGATGTTCAGGAAATGAGAAGTCTTAACTTTTAAGAAACTCTCATTATATTCAAACAATGTTTCCTCAGATGAATATAATGATCCAAGACCCATACTTCACTAAATTCAAGTGAGCCACTGGCTATCACTCAACTTTAGCTATCTAGGTAAGCAACAACTTTGCTAGTTATATCCAATATAACTCTTGGTTGTGGATTGACATCTTATGTCCAATCCACCTGATGTCTCTGAGCCCAAAACGATTTTGATGGCCCAGTCAAGTAAACCAATCTTTTCAGTCATGTAATTGTTGACGTCTCGCACTGCAAGTCCATCAACACAATTACCTCTGTCTTACTCATGAAATTGTGGACATCTCGCACTGCAAGTCTATCGCACAATCAAATGGGTCTTGACAGTTGACAAGATTGGAAAGACATCAAGTATCACTTGATATTTGATTGAGGAACGGAATCATTTAACACGTTCAGTTTTATTATGTTTTAATTCTTATAATTAATTGATTCATCTTGCTTCGGTTCTGTGATTTCAGGTTCAATAACCTAATCAACAAGTCTGATGTCGACCGACACTACTATAGTGTCGATCGATGCAGGATAACCAAAAGCAATCCGCGATAACCGATCAATCCAATTGATCCGGTTTTGAATACCGGTCAGCATCGATCGATGCTACATTAGCATCGGTCGATGCCAACCTAATCAAACCAATCGCAATTAAACCATTCACAGTGTTCGACCATCTTTAACCAAGCTCGATAACCGGTCCAATCCAATTGAACCGATTCATCAATCTCGCGAGGTTTGTGTCGATCGACACTAGGCGAAAACTGAGTTTTATTCGGGTTTTCGCCCTGTGTCGATCGATGCCGGATTGGCAACGATCGACACCATGCGAAAAACCCTAAATTTTATTCGGGTTTTCGCCCTGTGTCGATCGATGCCGGATTGGCATCGATCGACACCATGCGAAAAGGCCCTAAAACGTTTTCGAACAGAACCCTAAACTAGGTTTTCATGAAAACGAATTTTAGCAAGTTTGTATCAACCATACACAGATTCAGATTCAACTAATCTAATCAACATGCTACATATTCAATGGAACCCTAAAGCTCTGATACCACTGAAGGAATTTCTAGCAGTTCTAATCAGGATTAGCAACCCTAGTCTGAATTCCGAGCCTAGGATCTAAGGTTCAAGTAATTGAATCTATAGGATCTCAGATTTACCTGATGATTAGCAGCGGAAGGTTTGCAGATAATCGAGATCACGAAGCACCTCAAACGCTGTGCCTCTACTGGTATCCACACGCACACAAACTGGACAGGAGGGATGCTAGTGCCTGTAAGAGATCTAATCTCTAGAGAGGTTTCTATCTCGTTCTGGTGGCTGTGAATTAGGTTAGCGAACAGTTTAGGTCGACCATATATCTTATATATGTCGACTTAAACCATAACGGAATTAACCAACGATTAAACCGAATCAATCTGATTAATCCGCGAGTTGCATCGATCGATGCACTATCTGCATCGATCGACACTGCCACAGAATATTGATATCGAATGCATATCATATATGCATTCACTGGATCATTACATTAATGATCAACCTCGTCTTTTAACGCCCAGTTTGCTTAGGTGTGTGACCCTGTAGGATCATATAACACTAGCAATGAGTTATCAACTCATTGATCATAAGTGGCTTCTAGCAAAGCGTTATGACTACCTAGTGTTATGTGATTGTCTCATCTCGACAATACGACTTTCACTTAGAGCAAGTACAATAGATTTCAGGACATTCCCAACACATAATACCGAGTGCATATTCAGCATACAATAAGTTCGTCTCCGGATCAACCCTTGGTCCGTCCATCCACGATCTATAATAATTGGAAGAAGACATTTTCGTAATCAAAGATATTATAGGGTGTGTGTGTGTGTGTGTGTGTGAGAGAGAGAGAGAGAGAGAGAGAGAGAGAGAGAGAGAGAGAGAGATTGGTGTGGATGATAAGGAATGAATCAGTTGATACTTATAGAGAACTAGTCGACGGATTATCAACAGATATAGTCGTTACCCGTCGGTTATTTGGCGGCCCAATGGCTACTACAACGGCTACTCTAATGTATCTATTATCGGCTACATTGGACCAACAACTAACCGACGGATAACGGATTTTGTCGATAATCCGTCTGTAATTTTTGACGGCAAGAGGATTCATCAGAAATTACCAACGAAAATCCGACGGTTGTATTTTAGACGGAAAAACAACCGTCGGATCTGAGCTTATTTTCTTATAGTGTTAGAGGCAAGAGAAAGTAAGCAAGGAGAAGATCGCCATTGTAGTCGCCGAGAGAAGAAAACGAGCTTGGGTTTTTTTCCATTGAAAATGTCGGAGTTGTGTCTGAATACCTAAGGAAGAGTTTTGTCATATTGGCTCTAGCCAAAATCGATTTGGGCAGAATCTCTTAAACAAGCTGAGCTAAACGGTTTCAGACCAACCAGTTTTCAAGTACAACTATGGCAAAGTGGAGGTTTTGCATACTGCTTGGGTCCACCGGAGAATGAACTTTCGGGCTTCACAGTCTTCTTCCCACCTTCGATTTCCTCTTTTCTAGTCTTTAGATATGTTTTCCTCCTAAACTATTTCTTTGGTGACCGTAATTTTCTACCGGCGACCGTCATTGTATCCTTTTACTATTCCCACTTCGGGTTGAATTTTGATATATATATTTTTAATTTTAAAAAGGGTAAATTAAATGGTCGTGTAAAAACTGCCACTAGAGATAGGGTAAGAATATTTCATATATTAAAATTCAATACATGAAGTGTATGCTTAAAAATTTGGTTGGATAATATGGATAACATGTAAAATAATCAATAGTATTAAAACAAAAAACATTATTATAGAATAATAATGATTTCAAGTGTAATATTACGATCTATGTCACCGGTTTTAAGTAAAAAATATGATTATTTCTTTAATGATATTTTATCTCTCTAAAGTACACTAATGGGTGAATCATACTAACTGTTTTATAATTTATGGTTTCATTCAAAGTATTTTCAAAGTATATTTTAATATCTTCCTTTTGGTTTATATATATTATTATAAATTAATTTTAATTACATATAACCTGTAAAAATGAAAATATTATGATATATATTACATAATTTTAATTAACTATTAAATCAGATTATAAATATAATTAAATGAGTCAATACACCAAATATTTTATAAAATATAAAATCAAATGTAAATAAGTATACACATAAAATAATACAATTTCATGTATTTTTAAAAAAACCCTAACTTTTTAAAAGTTAATATTATAAAATAAATATATAAATATTAATTAATATTGAGTTTATAAAATGAAAATTTTACACTTAGAATATTAAAAATTAGAATAAATTTAATACAAATATTAAAATTAGTCAATATTTAAATTATTTAAATATATAATGGATCAATTGCTGTTAATATTTTTACGATTAAAGTTTTTGATTGGTTGTTTCATCATATTTGCAAAATATTTATACCTCTATAAAATAAGTTGGAAAATAGAGTATCCAATTTTGATTAGAAAAATATTAAAAAATAGACTATCTGGTGGAAGACGAATTAAATGAATTAACCAATTTCAGTTGATATATTTTTAGTTTGATAAAATATTATAATTATTTAAATATATGATGAGTCATGTTATGGTTGATGTTTTTACGATCGTAGTTTTTAACGAGTTTTTTTTATCAAATTTACAAAATATTTAAACCATTACAAATTTAAAAAAAAGATTAACCAATGTTGATTATAAAAATATTAGAGCGAACTTTATTTACCGAAAAATGTTAAAAATAGAAACAATTTCCATTATAGAAACAATTTCATTCCAGTCTATGACGCCTTCGTCTATGCGTTTCAAATACCTCGAGGGCACATGATGATCACGATGGTCTTTTAGTTTTTCCAACTGTCTGGCAGAGTTGGTTATACAAATACGGTGGTCAATCAGTGACCAACAATAGGCCATGGATAAAACACTAACCACAAAAATTACGAGTCAAGACCACGGATTGTAAATGGGGCAACAAAAATTAACGTGGCCTTGTTGTAACAAGCTAGATCACGTTTATTTGTCGCAGACACCGTGGCATATAGCCACATAATATGGGTCGTATTTATGTATTACGGATAGGATGTTATAGTAAGGATTAAATAGTCACAAGTTTTTTTCGTGTTTATCTTTGGCTAATTTCAAGATAGCCACAGATTATGTGCGTCAGTAGAAAATTATGTAACACCCCTCCTTTCGGTCCCAAGTCAACGACTCTTTGACTCCACGAGTCATAGTCCACAAACGCGAACCAAGTCATAAACTAAGGACCAACATGTAAATAGCTGTAAAGGTTTTACTTTATTGAAACGAAAAGCCGAGTCTTACAAGAAAACCGAACCAACTGAAATAGCTTAAACGCAAAACGGAAGAACCGCATAAGTCTCAACGATAAAAAGAACAGAAAAGAAAGAAGGTAAATCCCGCTTCCCAAAACGTAACACCACACCGTCCGTCTACCCCTGCAACGCTCCAGGGTTACCTGCAAAACAAACAACGAAGGAGGCCTGAGTACTTGGTTTACACCAATACCCAGTGAGGGCGGATTCTAGGAATACCGCTATCTCTACTTTAATCTATCACAGCAACAAGAAAACGAATCCAGGGTTAATAACACCCTGCACCCGCGCCCGGAGGCACACACAAACTACACCCACTCGTGCCTTCACACTCATGAGCATCCTCTGGCCCGTAGGCCCACACATTCCTTCTCTTTGGCCCGTCGGCCTTCCTTCTGGGGGGCTCGTCAAACCCCCGACGCCTTCTCAAGGAACGCATACCCCGGCAATGTATACGCCCTGCCACACAACACCCTTTCGGGGGACCTACAACAGTTCTACCACACATAGCCTTCACACACAATCAACGTTTTCAGTTCAAGTGATAACCTAAGGTCTAGGTTCCGTTTTCAGTTTAAGCGACCACTTAGATTCTAGGTTTTCATCCATCACATCAACGCAAGTTCAACAACTAGATCTACACTACTTAGGAAGGACACTATTAAACGAGGTTCGGTTCCCACTACTGCAGTAGATTAAAGAAAAGATCACGTTCGGTCCTCTCCTTAGTCTAGATCTGACGAACGGGAAGTAGATCTGGGATTCCTGCACACAGATCTAGGTTTAGAAGACAGATCTAGAGAAAAGAAGGACAGATCTAACGTTTTGTCCAACAGATCTGGACAAACGACGAAGATACGGTTCAGATCTACCACTTCTATCCATCAGAAGCATAGATCTGAAACAGATCTGGGAGAAAAAGAGAGATACGGTCCAGATCTATAACTTCTATCCATCAGAAGCATAGATCTGGAGCAGATCTGAGCGAGAGAGAGACGAAATGGAAGATACGGTTCAGATCTACTACTTCTACGGATCAGATCTGATCTAGAAGCATAGATCTGAAACAGATCTGGGATTTGGAAGAGGAAAAAGGAGTAGATCTGAGAATCCGGGAATCTCACCTTAAGAACGAGAAGGACGGGCGAATCTACACTCAAACGAATCGAGAAGACGGCGACTCGGGGCTCGGGATCGGAATCGGCGTCGAACGGCGGTCTCCGGCGGGTTTTCCGGCGGTTCACGGCGGCGGTCTCCGGCGGCGCGGCGGCGGTCCGGCGAGCTGCGGCTGCTCCGGCGGTCGTCCGGCGGTCGGCGGCGGTCGGTCTCCGGCGGTCGTCGGTCGTCGGCTCCGGGCTGGTCGGCGGTGGCTGGCTGGCTCGGGGATTCGACAGAACTTCGTTGCCTCGGGAAATGTGCAGAAATGATGGGGCTGCTCCTCTTTTTATAGGGAAATCTGCTAGGGCTTCCTGATCTGCTGGGTTGGGCCTTGGGCTTCTGGCCCATTCTCTCCCTTAATTTGGGCTCAAGCAAAGGGTTTTGGGCTTCCTTCCCTATTTCTTTGGGCTCAAGTAATGGGCCGGGGATTGGGCCCTTACAATTCTCCCCCACCAAAAATGAATTCGTCCCCGAATTCGGTTCGCCCCTCGGTTCCGCAAACAACTCTGGGTGACTTAACTTGAATGGCTGCTCGGGTTCCCAAACATCGTCCTGAATTTCGTCTCTCTCCCATCGAACCAAAACCATCTTGGTTTTCTTCCCGTTGAACTCTGACTCCCGGCGGTCCACAATCTTGACCGGTTTGCTCGTCACTGACCAGTTACGGTTGACATCTGATGGCGGTTCGGGTAAGATCAGCTCCGGTTCACGAACAACCTTCCGCAATACAGATACATGGAACACGTTGTGAAAGTCCGACAGCTCCTGAGGTAACTCTAACCTATACGCCACCACACCAACTCTCTCGACAATCACGAATGGTCCCATATACCTTGGCCTCAACTTTTTCAGCTTGCGGTTGGGATCGTTGCCCCGGAACGTCCTCATCTTAAGGTACACTGTGTCCCCCACTGTGAACTCCAAAGCTTTCCGGTGCTTATCCGCATAACTCTTCTGACGGTCATGAGCCTGCTTCAGTCGCTCCTTGAGCAGTTCCACTTGCTTGACAGTTTCTTGAATCATTTCCGGCTCCAAATCACGCCTCTCCCCCACCTCGGTCCAACATAAGGGGGTCCTGCAAGGTCGACCATATAGAGCCTCGTATGGCGACATGCCTATACTCCGGTGATGACTGTTGTTGTAGGCAAACTCAACCAATGGGAGGAACCTCACCCAGTTCCCTTCCCAGTCCAACACACAGGCTCTTAGCATATCTTCCAATGTCTGAATAGTTCGCTCCGACTGTCCATCCGTCTGAGGGTGATAGGCGGTACTGAGGAGTACCTTCGTTCCCATAGCCTTCTGAAAGGCCTGCCAGAAGATAGAGGTGAACTTGGGATCTCTGTCTGACACGATGCTAACTGGCGCCCCGTGCAACTTTACTACGCATTCGACATACTTCCGTGCAAGTGTCTCAGTCCCGTCTGTCTTCTTAATCGCGAGGAAGTGTGCAGACTTGGTGAGTCGGTCCACGATCACCCAAATCGCATCCTTCTTCCCGGTTGTCCTTGGTAGTCCGGTGACAAAATCCATGGTCACCATATCCCATTTCCATTCTGGTATAGGCAGCCCTTGTAGTAATCCGCTGGGGGCCTTCCTCTCCGCCTTAACTCGCTGGCAGTTTTGGCTCTGAGAGATCCATTTCGCCACATCCCTTTTCATGCCTTCCCAGTGGTAGTATTGCTTCAGATTCTGATACATCTTGTGGCTCCCGGGGTGGATCGAGAACTGAGACTGATGAGCTTGCGTTAGGATCCTTCTCCTCAACTCGTCATCTGTAGGCACACATACTCGGTTCTTGAACATGATCATCCCGTTGTCTGCGGTGCGATACCCAATTACTTCTTTCTCGGTCATTGACTGCAGGATTCTGTCTCGGGGTTGCGCTTCTCGGATCTTTCCTAGTAGATCTGCCTGTTCCCAGACTCCTAACCTGGTGACGTCCTCCTCGACGCTGGTAACGCACAACTGCAATCTCGATAATGCCACTGACAGTTCCTGTACTTCCTTGTTTTCAGAAACGACGATCTTCCTTCTACTTAAAGCGTCGGCTACCTGGTTGGCTCTTCCAGGGTGGTACTCAATCTCCAAGTCGTAGTCCGCTAATAACTCCATCCACCGGCGCTGTCTCAAATTTAACTCCCCCTGCGTGAAGACGTACTTCAGGCTCTTATGGTCCGTGAATACCTGCACCTTCTCTCCGTACAGATAAGCACGCCATATTTTCAACGCAAAAACCACCGCTGCTAGCTCCAAATCGTGGGTGGGGTAGTTAACCTCATGCTTCCTCAACTGCCTTGATGCATAAGCGACCACCCTCCCTTCTTGCATCAAGACACACCCAAGTCCAACTCCAGATGCGTCCGTGTAGACTACGAATGGCATCCCCGGTCGTGGTAGTACTAACACTGGAGTGTGGGTCAACCGTTCCTTTAGTTTCTCAAAGCTCCGGGCGCACTTGTCTGTCCACTCAAACTTGACGTCCTTTCCGGTCAAGGCCGTCAAAGGTTTAGCGATGCTGGAGAATCCCTCCACAAACTTCCTGTAGTACCCTGCTAGTCCCAAGAAACTGCGAACGTCGGTTGCATTCTCTGGCTTTGCCCACTCGACAATGGCGGTGATCTTTTCTGGATCCACTGCTACACCGGATGCCGAGATCACGTGGCCAAGGAATCCAATATCCCTTTGCCAAAAGCTACACTTACTGAGCTTGGCGAACAACTGCTGCTTCCTAAGAGTATCTAGGACTATCCTGAGGTCCCACTCGTGTTGCTCCTTGCTCCTCGAGTAGACCAGGATATCGTCAATGAAGACAATAACGCACTTGTCCAAGTACTCTCGGAAGATATCATTCATCATCTTCATGAAGGCTGCTGGCGCGTTGGTTAACCCAAACGGCATTACCACGAACTCGTAGTGTCCATAACGGGTCCGGAATGCTGTCTTCTTGATGTCCTCCTCTGCTATCCGGATCTGATGGTACCCCGAGGCAAGATCGATCTTCGAGAACCAGGTGGCTCCCTGCAGCTGGTCCAACAGCTCATCGATCCTCGGCAGCGGGTACTTGTTCTTGATGGTCACCTTATTTAGCCCTCGGTAGTCGATGCAAAGTCGGAAACTCCCATCTTTCTTCTTGACAAACAACACTGGCGCTCCCCATGGTGAACTGCTCGGCCGGACGAATCCCTTCTCCACCAGATCCTCTAATTGCTTCTTCAATTCTGCCATCTCTGCGGGCGCTAAACGATATGGAGCCCTCGACACAGGTGCCGTTCCGGGCTCTAGCTCTATCGTAAAGGCATCATTCCGTTCCGGCGGTGGTCCTGTCAATGGCGCGAATACGTCCTCATATTCCGCAGCCACGGGAATGCTTTCCAGACTCGGAGCTCCTTCGTCCTTAGTCATCGTGATGGTCGCTAGGTACGCTTCTTTCCCCTTACTGATTAGCTCCTCGGCTTGAATCATGGATATGATCGATATCCCCGTCCGCGTTGTCATCCCTTTGAAAACAATCTCCCCTCC
The DNA here is from genome assembly GCA_030180135.1 of Orychophragmus violaceus. NCBI lineage: Eukaryota > Viridiplantae > Streptophyta > Magnoliopsida > Brassicales > Brassicaceae > Orychophragmus > Orychophragmus violaceus. The sequence goes on along the minus strand of CM058240.1, from coordinate 54,322,737 downwards.
TTCCTTAGGAAAGGTAATGGTTGCCTTGGCACAATCCATTACTGCCCTGTGCCGCACCAACCAATCCAGGCCTAGGATAACCTCGTAGCGGCCCAACTCTATTTGTGCCAAATCCGCAGGTAAGTCGACTCCGTCCACCGTTACTGGCACTGCTTCGAAGATCCCTGAGCCCGTTACTTTCTCCGATCCGGCTGTCTCGACTTTCATGACCCCATCGATGTACTTTCCCTTAAAGGTCCACAGTTTCGTGAGCCGTGGGCTCACAAAACTATGCGTAGCCCCCGTGTCAAACAAGGTGTGGGCGGCTACTCCCCCAACCACGACCGATCCTACACGTTTACTAGGCTAAGCTAATAGACCTTTGACTATTTCGACTACAAGAATCACACAAATAAGTAGGATTTACGTACCCGCGATCGGCTCCACTCCTCGGAGTGCTTCCGCAGCATACACTCTGGGTCCTCCGGCCTGTCCTCCTGGCGGTGGCGGTGGGGGTGGCGCCAATCCTGCTCCCCCCTGCGGTGGCGGTGGCAGTATCCCTGCTCCTCCTTGTCCTCCCGCCCCATCCCGATTATTCGGATTTAGGCAGTACCTCGCGACATGCCCTCCTTGTCCACAATTGTAACACCTCAATCGCGGACACTCCCTCTTGTAGTGACCCATCTGCCCACACTCGAAACATCCTCCCTGTCTCACCTGCTGAAGCGGCTGTGCTAGCTGCGGCTGTGCTTGCTGCGCCGGTACCGCTGGCGCTGCAGCATAGGCCGTATCCCAATGCCTCTTGATTCCTCTGTTGTGCCCATTCTTGTGCTGCTTCTGCTCCTCTTCCCAGTCCGTCTCAGTGTCAGCCGCTTTCTCGATCAGGTCGTTGATGTCGTAGTAGTCCCTCTGCTTGCAACGAACCTTGAGCTCAATCTTCAACCCAGAGAGAAACTGACGAATCAGCTCTCGCTCAGACAAATACCTCCCTGCAAACCTCCTCAGCCGGTTGAACTCCTCCCCGTACTGCCGTACACTCCGGTTTCCCTGGCGGAGGTTTCGGAACTCCCCTTCCAACCTGTCCATGGTCACTTCTGGGAAAAACTTCCGGTTGAATGCCTCACGGAAATCCTCCCAAGTCAGTTGGCGTCCCTGGGCGCTCTCCTGCACTCCTTCCCACCAAACCAATGCATCGTCCTTGAGATAGGAGGTAGCTATCTCCACACGAAACTCCCTCGGGCACCTAGCAGTATCCAAACTCCGCTCCAGCTTCCTCCTCCAGTTGTCTGCGGCAATGGCGCTGACACCTCCAGCAAAGTGATCCATCTGCATCTCCCTCAGATGCTTCAGCATGGTCCAATAGGTCACTCCTGGCACCGCTCCTGGCACCTGCGGTGGTGGTGGTGGCGGGTTCACCACTGGTTGCGGCTGAACGAATCCAAACCCCATTTGAGCGGCTCCCGCTCCTCCAGCGTCCAAGCCAACTCCTCCTGGGGCGTTCACCGCTCCTTCCTGACCATTCCCAACTCCTCCTGGGGCTCCAGGCGCCCCGTTGACGTGCACCGGTATCACTCCGGGTGCTCCTACTCCATCTCCTCCTGGTGCTCCTCCTACCTCGGCGGCTATGGCAGCTTGTGCCTGTTGAAGCGCGAGCAGCTCTTGCAGAAGAGCGGCATTGACAGCTACCTGTCCAGCCTCCAATGCTTGTCCAACTTGGTTTCCAACAACCGGTCCTTGGGGTCCGTGCACACTGGTGGCACTGTGCGTCGATGAAGCCGGCACTGGTGCATCTTGGTTACGACGAGCTGGCGGGGTTCTTCTCTTTGGCGGCATCTGTTGCAAAAGAAGGACGATTTGAGTCAGTTAACGGCTGAATACTGAACTCACTTCCGGAGAGTATGTAAGGAGGAGATCGGAGTGGTGCCCCTAATATCTAGTTTTTTTTTTAGAAATCCCCGTTTGAGAAGAATCGAAAAAAAGTTTGAAAACGGTTTTGAAAGATGGTTTGAAATCCGCATATAAATAAACTACCTAACCAGGCAGGACTGGTTAGGCAACAACCTGGCTCTGATACCAAATTGTAACACCCCTCCTTTCGGTCCCAAGTCAACGACTCTTTGACTCCACGAGTCATAGTCCACAAACGCGAACCAAGTCATAAACTAAGGACCAACATGTAAATAGCTGTAAAGGTTTACTTTATTGAAACGAAAAGCCGAGTCTTACAAGAAAACCGAACCAACTGAAATAGCTTAAACGCAAAACGGAAGAACCGCATAAGTCTCAACGATAAAAAGAACAGAAAAGAAAGAAGGTAAATCCCGCTTCCCAAAACGTAACACCACACCGTCCGTCTACCCCTGCAACGCTCCAGGGTTACCTGCAAAACAAACAACGAAGGAGGCCTGAGTACTTGGTTTACACCAATACCCAGTGAGGGCGGATTCTAGGAATACCGCTATCTCTACTTTAATCTATCACAGCAACAAGAAAACGAATCCAGGGTTAATAACACCCTGCACCCGCGCCCGGAGGCACACACAAACTACACCCACTCGTGCCTTCACACTCATGAGCATCCTCTGGCCCGTAGGCCCACACATTCCTTCTCTTTGGCCCGTCGGCCTTCCTTCTGGGGGGCTCGTCAAACCCCCGACGCCTTCTCAAGGAACGCATACCCCGGCAATGTATACGCCCTGCCACACAACACCCTTTCGGGGGACCTACAACAGTTCTACCACACATAGCCTTCACACACAATCAACGTTTTCAGTTCAAGTGATAACCTAAGGTCTAGGTTCCGTTTTCAGTTTAAGCGACCACTTAGATTCTAGGTTTTCATCCATCACATCAACGCAAGTTCAACAACTAGATCTACACTACTTAGGAAGGACACTATTAAACGAGGTTCGGTTCCCACTACTGCAGTAGATTAAAGAAAAGATCACGTTCGGTCCTCACCTTAGTCTAGATCTGACGAACGGGAAGTAGATCTGGGATTCCTGCACACAGATCTAGGTTTAGAAGACAGATCTAGAGAAAAGAAGGACAGATCTAACGTTTTGTCCAACAGATCTGGACAAACGACGAAGATACGGTTCAGATCTACCACTTCTATCCATCAGAAGCATAGATCTGAAACAGATCTGGGAGAAAAAGAGAGATACGGTCCAGATCTACAACTTCTATCCATCAGAAGCATAGATCTGGAGCAGATCTGAGCGAGAGAGAGACGAAATGGAAGATACGGTTCAGATCTACTACTTCTACGGATCAGATCTGATCTAGAAGCATAGATCTGAAACAGATCTGGGATTTGGAAGAGGAAAAAGGAGTAGATCTGAGAATCCGGGAATCTCACCTTAAGAACGAGAAGGACGGGCGAATCTACACTCAAACGAATCGAGAAGACGGCGACTCGGGGCTCGGGATCGGAATCGGCGTCGAACGGCGGTCTCCGGCGGGTTTTCCGGCGGTTCACGGCGGCGGTCTCCGGCGGCGCGGCGGCGGTCCGACGAGCTGCGGCTGCTCCGGCGGTCGTCCGGCGGTCGGCGGCGGTCGGTCTCCGGCGGTCGTCGGTCGTCGGCTCCGGGCTGGTCGGCGGTGGCTGGCTGGCTCGGGGATTCGACAGAACTTCGTTGCCTCGGGAAATGTGCAGAAATGATGGGGCTGCTCCTCTTTTTATAGGGAAATCTGCTAGGGCTTCCTGATCTGCTGGGTTGGGCCTTGGGCTTCTGGCCCATTCTCTCCCTTTCTTTGGGCTCAAGCAAAGGGTTTTGGGCTTCCTTCCCTATTTCTTTGGGCTCAAGTAATGGGCCGGGGATTGGGCCCTTACAAATTACGTAGCTACAAACATGTTATTTTTTAGTCGAATGTTTCCACATTTTGCGTCAAATTTAAGACAGCTCGAAAATAAGGTATTGGTCTGACGTAGTAAACCGATGATCTTTTTTCTTTAGTTAGTTAAAAATATGTAGGGCTCTTCGATTGCCAAACTTGACAAAGGGTACCCAACCTCCAATTAGTTAAGATATCTCACCTCCAGTTAGTTTTTATATCCCATTACGAATTTGATTGTATAGTGATTAGTGAGTGTCATAAACATCTTACCAAAAAAATTGATAATTGAGAATTGGAGATAATTGAGCTAGAATTTCAAGAACCATTAACCAAATCTATATAGTAAATTTATCATGTTTTTATAAGTTCAAAATCTATACTTTGATAATCAGAGAATTTCAATAATGAATCGCAACATACTCTTCAGGATTTACAATCGGTAAAAAATTTGTCCAGTGAATAAAGAGAGTGCATCAAGTGAAAACTACTAAAAATGATAGACAATAGACTAATATCATTTATTTATTTATAAAAAAAATTATTTTATTCAGCTAACAAAAATCATATTTATATAGTTATATACATAATTGTTGCACACAAAAACCTTGTTGTATTGCACACAAAAAAACATCGATATGTGTAACATAATATTGTACAGTTACAGTACAGATAAGCTCAAGCGTAGAATAATATTGAATGAAGATAGATTATGCTACATACGTATTACTAATTTACTATACGTCAATCTCACACATGTCTTTCATAGATGTTACGTGGTCAATTTGTCTCTAAAGCCTAATCATGCATATTGGTGTTCTGCCATGCCCACGACATAAAAAAAAAAAAACACACAAGACTTGAGATTTACGTATTGCATGAGTTAGGTTCCTTTTTCCAATCACGGACCTAACTTAACAGTATGACATTCGTCTTAACCTTTTGCATTATTCTCAAATTATTAGCGAAAAAAATTACCTAGCTAATAATTAAGAAATTTAACAATATAAATAATAAGACAAAATTATAAACAGTTTTGTCGACTACTTTCTCTGAAATAGATGACTCACCAAGAAACATTCAAGATTGAAGTTTGTTGGGCTAACAACTAGATGGATAAAATTTTCAAACCTTTGTTTGTAAAAGGAGGGCCAAGAGTCCCTTAAAGAGAACGTGATTCCACACTACAAAGTACGTATTCCTGATATACCACATTCACTTTGTTCTTACAAATAAGATAGCATTCACTAAAAAAAAAATAGCATTCACTTAGTTGCTTATGATGTATGCTGTGATTGTTTTTAATGTGAACGTTAACTTCTTCTTTTCTTTTTAATAAATTAAAATTTTAGAATATATTATATTTTTTTTGTAAATTGTAAACGAAAAACTCAGAATCAAGTAGATTGCATTAACAATTTATAAAACATTAAATATTTAAGATACTTAAAGGCATGTAGGGCAGATCCATTAACAGTTTCCCAATTCTTTTTTAAAGAATATTTATAATTTTTTTATGGGAAAAATATCGTGCATAATTCAAATTAACTAAAAACAACATTAATTAGAAAAATATGTGGTGCACGTGCACCCTCACCACTACTCTACATCTGCCATGTTAGATAGGATCGTATCTTGGAGAATATCTACGAAATATATACAAATCTTATTAAAACGGAGACGTGATCTTTAATACCACGGTCCAAGGCTGATAACGTTGTTCATTTTATATGGTTTTTCAGACATAAGTTCGATGCTAGAAGAAAGCTTGCGCGCTACAAGGCTCGCCTGGTGGCAAATGGAAAATCGCAGCAAGCCGGCATCGATTGTGATGAGACATTCAGCCCGGTCATTAAGCAAGCCACAATTCGCTCGGTCCTTCACGTCGTCATCTCTAAGCAATGGTCGTTGCATCAGCTCGACGTCAAAAATGCCTTTCTGGAAGGCGATCTTAAAGAAACGGTCTACATGCATCAGCCTCCTGGGTTCAAGGACAAATCTCGACCTTATCATGTATGCTTACTACACCGCTCTCTTTACGGTCTCAAGCAGGCACCGCTTACATGGTTCTCACGTTTCACAACATTCGCTCGTCGCATTGGATTTCTCCAAAGAAAGATGGATACCTCTTTTTCGTATTCAACCATGGGGAGGCCCGAGCCTACCTTCTTCTTTACGTTGACGATATCATTCTCACGGCCTCCTCCTCTACGGTTTTGCAATCCATTATAGCGGCTTTATCATCTGAATTTCCAATGACGAATTTTGGACTTCTACACCACTTTTTCGGCATCTCTGTCGAACAGGACTCCAAGGGCCTCTTCATGCATCAACAAAATTATATCGCTGATCTCCTACATTGATCCAAAATGACGGAATGCAAGCCCTATCAAACGCAGGTCGATACAAAACCGAAGCTGAGCAGCGATGCAGGCAAGCCATTCACGGACCCGACCCAATACTGAAGTATGACTGGTGCTCTTCAATACATGACTTTCACTCGTCCACACATCTCGTATGCGGTTCAGCAGGTGTGTCTCTTTATGCATGACCCTCGGGAGATTTATTTTCAGGCTCTCAAGCGCATCCTTCGCTATCTCAAGGGTTCTATCACTCACAGTCTTCATCTTCACGCCTCATGATCCATGAAGATCTTTGCGTACACTGATGCGGATTGGGCTTGCTGCCCTGACACGCGGCAATCTACCTCTGGTTTTGGCATCTTCATTAGCGACAATCTGGTCTTGTGGTCAGCCAAGAGACAACCAACCATCTCTCGCTCCAGTGCTGAATCGGAATACAAAGGGGTTGCTAACATGGTTGCTGAGTTAACATGGCTGCGTAACCTTTTGCTAGAGCTCAACATTCCGATCTCCTCTGCCTCGGTTATCTACTGCGACAACATCAGTTCAGTATATCTATCATCCAATCCAGTCCTGCATTAACGAACAAAACATATTGAGATCGATATTCAGTTTTTCCGTGAACAGGTTGCACTAGGCCGCGTCAAAGTTGTGCATGTACCGACATCTCTCCAATATGCGGATATATTCACCAAGGGACTTCCCACATCCATTTTCTTAAATTTTCGCTCCAGCCTGAACGTTCGCAAACCTCCGGTTCAGACTGCGGGAGGGTGTTAGATAGGATATTCTCAAATATTATATTTGTATATATCTCGTAGATATTCTCCAAGATACGATCCTATCAATTGTACGCTATATATTGGAAATCAATGCACAACCTCCATCATCGGAGTTTCATAATATTACATGCCCTTCTATGATTTATATCTTACATAAAATAAAAAGGGGTAAATTTTAAACAAGATACAAAATAAGAAAACGGTCGAATAAATAATAAACTAATTCACCAAAATAAATACCATTCACTAATCCAAAAAATGTACAAACTTTAAGCTGACCGAATTAATTTAGATATCAATTTAGTCGACATTAATTTTTATCTAACATCCATTTGTTTTTTAACGAATGTCAAAATGACATCATCTTTAAAACATGAGAAAAAACAAAACAAAAAAAATGTGAAATGGTTAATAAAATACAGAACTTACACATTTTTGCCAAATAACACATGAACTTAGTATTCATTCAAAAATATATAAATTTATATTCACTGTGCCAAATTAGATATGAGTTAACATATCTATTTTCGGTTAACAACTGTTTATGGTTAAGGAAAATTGAAACGAAGTCACATTAAATACATTATAATTCTAAAAAAATCACATTTTCTTAATCTGTCATTTCTCTCTTCTCCGCTTCACTTACTTCACTTAAATTTGTTCTCTTCTTCTTTCATTGATTTGTACCTAACAAATTCAATCTAGCTATGCATTAGCAGTTTGGATGAGATATATGACATGTCAAAGAAACAAAACTTTTGCTTTACGAATTCAAATTTGTGTAGTTCCAGTTAGGAGAAGAAAAAGAGAACAAATGTAATTGAATAGAGAAGAAACTAGAGAAGAATTAAGAATCAAAATCAATTTGAGAATTTTGAGAATTTTATGTTTCTAAAACAAAGTCGTTTTAGTTTCCGCTAAAATTAAACGACTGTTAAACGAAAATAAATGTTGGCTCAATTTATATCTAGTTTGGTTCGATCAATATAAGTTTACATATTTTTAGATTAATAAGGAATTTATGTTTTATTTGGTAAAATTGTGCAAGTTCAGCATTTTATTGACCATTTTATGTTTTTAAAATGACGTTATTTTGATATCCGTTAAAACATAAACGGATGTTAACTAAAAATTAATATTGACTAAATTGATATCTAAATTGCATTGGTCAACTTAAATTTTTACGTTTTTTATTAATAAAAGTCGGTATATATTTTGGTGAATTCGTGTAAGTTGATTATTAGTTTGACCATTTTCTGGATACAAAATGCATGCATGTCAAATTAATAGATATGAGTATTAAAACCTCTTCTCGCATCGAGAAATTAGTGATCAATTAACAAAGCATGACTTAGCAATTGAAATACTTTTTGATAATGAATAATTAAAATATTAAATAAATCCCAAAGATGAGGTGTGAAGGAGCATGAATGGCGTTGCCGGGGAGGAGGTTTCTTCGTCGTTAACGAATAGTTGTCGTCTCCCTCAACCCCGCAGCTTTTTACGACGGTTTCGCCGGCACCGCCTAACCCTGGTCCTCTCAGATCCGCCGTCATCACTTTTTCTCGGCGCCGTTCGTCAGCTCTGGTGTGTCGTATCTTGGCGTCGTGGCCAGTCTCCGTTTTGTCTCTGCTCAACCGTCGTGTGCTCCATCATGTATTTTCTCTGGTGCGGTTTGTGTTCATGGTCGACGGTGGTCCTCTTTCTTTCCATGATGTGCCGGACGGGATCGAGCTCCTCTTGATTCGGTGGTGAATTTATCGTTGGCTTTGGTCGAGATCTATTAAGCGTTTTGGGTCTGTGGTGTTGGTTTGGAGGTCTGGTTTTGTTTGTAGGCTTTGGTTTGGTGTTGTTTCCCGTTCTTGGTGTGGGTTAGAGGGTTTATCGGTTTAGTGTAAATCTAGTTACCTTTGCTACTAGGTTAAATTGGTGGTCTGTTGTTGGCTATAGGTTCTCAGCTTGGTTCTTTGTCGCTAGTTTTGGTTTTAGTTAAGAGTGCTTTTCAATCCGGTCCTTCCGTTTTCGGTCGGGTTTGTAGGTTGTTTAGATTTCGTTGGAGATTTGAGTTTTGTCTTGGGCTTATATCTAGGTTTAATCAAGGCGTTTATGAGTACGTCTTTTCTGTTTCCGAAAGAGGTTTGGTAGAAATTTCTTAGGTTTTTTCTTGTCGGGTTACAAAGTCTCGTTCTTTGGTTATGGGTTGGTGAGAGAGCGTCTCTCTCTGAGTCTCCAGATTGTTGGTGACATCGTTCGGTGAGCTGTGGACTACGTCGGTGTATCGCGCTCGTTTGCCTTTTTCTTTGCCACAATTTCCAAGTTTGAGTTATAATAGTTAACTATTGAATTAGATCAATGTATGTTTCCTAGGTTTAGCAACCCTTTATGGACTTTTATTTTCGGGGATATTTTGTTGTTCCACTGGATTAATTTCTGGAGAAGGATCTGTCTTTTGCCAGCTTTTGTATCTCAAAATCGTATCCCTCTTTGTTTAATAAAAATATTACTTCAGAGGGAAGAAAAAAAAAAGAAGGAGCATGAAACGCTGGGACAATTACACAGATGCATGAGTGGGAAGTTTAATCAGAAAGTTTGGTGCATGAGAGTTTTTTTTTTTTTTTTGGTCGGGCAACTTTTCAACTTAACACTCTTTTAATTTCTTATCAATCTGAAATCTAGAAATATATATGCGGATAAAAATGTTTTTTTATGTTTTGAAAGTAAATTCTTTACACCTTCTGAATTTACATATAGATATGATACTTGTAGTAGCTTGGAGACTGAGAATATCAGATTCGGTCAAATATGACAAATACTCCATGTAATTGTGAGACAATTCATGTATATTAATAGCTATTGGTTATAAGCATATTTCCACTTGCGTTTTACAATAATAGTTTTATGATTCATTGGGTTCTTTCATTTTTACAGTGTCAAAAACTTTTACTAGGTGCACATTTATATTTGTATCAAAAATCGAGAATAGAAAGATTGATGAAATCGCCAAACGGTTGTAAAATAATTCGAACACTCATCTATTATAATAGAGTAGAATTTATTCTAATAACAAAAATTATTTCAACCCAAAAAAATGATCTAAATTTTAGTATTTATGTGTTTTTTATAAACGTGGAGATATAACAAGTTTATAAACTCAAAAACTAATTTTACGAGACCTTGTATTCATGTACGCGTTTGAAAATTTGTGGATTGTTATTAGTTACAAAATTTGTACTTATAATCAATAATTATTAGTTAATTTATGTAAGTTGCTAGGAGCAACCACGTTATATATACCGACAGGGTTCAACTTCTGGATTCATGGAGTTGTTGTAAATGGATACTAATACAAAAGGTATCTAATGGTTTTGTAATGTTTCTTCAATTTTTTTCCTTTGTTTTCACTAATACGAATTACTTTACAATATTGTACTAAATCTAAACTTTTACGGGTTAGATCTAATTGAATAAATAAATAGTTAATCAAACTTCGAAGACAATTGCTCCATCATATATTGTTTTTAGAATCTTCGTATGTGCATCATATAAATATAATGAAAATAAAAAGTTAAATAGTTGATTCCTGTACGAGCTTTTAACTCAGTATGATGTAATTAAGTTTGCATGCAACCAAAAATAGAATAAATTATTACATATCATTACGTGTAGAAGTTCGCTGAGACATTTATATTCGTTTTATCCTTGTTACAAAAAAAAAATACATTTATGTTCACTTTCAAACATTTTTTTTTGGAATAACAAAGAAGAAACCTTAATAAAAGCCTGTTGCTGATGCAGCAACAGACGCCACTAAGGAAAGCTACTTATGTCCAAACTTATATGTTTGCTTCGTCCTTCACTCTATAAATTAACTCTTCTCCTCTCTTCCACTCATCAACTACTATTTTTATTTCACCTCTTTCTTAATTTAGAGCTCGTTACAAGTTGTGAAGAAAAAGAGTTTGTAAAATATATATATTTTAATCATGTGTACTGGAAAATCATCACACACAAAATCCTCACCCAAGGTTGTTCAATAATTATTTCCTTTTTTGTTTGCTTTGTCAACTTTAATAATTGGTTACTTTTTTTTGGTCAACAATAATTGGTTACTTTAGGTGCTACTTTCTTGTATAAAAATACACATAACACGTAAATATTTTAGCACGTGTATATAAAAGTGGGCGTGTGTAAAATGTACTTAAATCAAAGAGTCTTACATTGACAAAGTGTGTTTCTCTTTTTCAAAGTTTGGGAAAACAAGTCCAACTTCTTCTGTAGTACTCTCCCTGGGTTCCAACGGTAAAGGAATGGTGAGATGAAAATTCCATTTTCTTGATTTATTTGTTCACTTTGACTATATATATTTTTGTTTGTATAGCAAAATAATTATAATCTGTGTGCATAGTTTTACCATTATACATTCATGCTCACCACATTTTATCAAATGTCCTCAAATTTGTGGGTTCGTCTCTTTTCTTTTTTCTTTTTAAACTTTAATTGGTTTATCTCTAATTTGCGAAAAAAGAAAAGACTTGCTTGAAGATTCTACTTGTATAAATACGTTTGGCTTTAAAAATTATTTTAGCAAAACATTAATTCCGTCAATACTTTTTCTTTTGTTGTTAATTAAAAGAATTAAATTGTCAAGTTTCAAAATAAATAAATTTATCTCCATATAGGCCCGGCTCGTAAAACAAGCGTGCAAAGTTATCGCATGAGGTCTCTGAAATTTTTAAGTTTTAAAGGTCACATTTTTGCTTAAAATCCATGTTTTTAAGGTCACAATAATCAAGTAAATATTCATGAATGCAACAAATTCGGAGAACTAAAATTTAATTTTTCGAAACACATATTTTATTATTTAAAATTTTCGATAATAAATACACGTTTATATATAAAAAGCCATAATTATTTTTCTCGCATAGGGCTACTGTTTTTGTTGGACCGGCACTGTCTCCAAATGATTTAAACATCATTGTTTCTACCAGTTTTAGTACTATTGAATTACAATATGAAAGTCCAAATATAATAGTAATAACAAAATCGGAAACTTTTAGGGATATCCCAATAATCTTTAAAATGCCACTTCGTGAAAAGTTTTACATATGTAATTAAGTCTGAGTTTGTGTGTTTGTGTGGTCGTGTGATCATTTTAGACAATAGTAAATCCGGAAAGGTGACATACCCCACGTTCTATAACATATTAGTTAACTAACAGTTGGTTATCAAAAAAGTAAATAGTATATGTCTGAACTTCTGGTTCGAAAGTTTTTTAAAAATGAGTGAGAAAATAATAGTTTTCCTAGAATCTACGTGTTGTGATCAATCATCAAATGTAAATCCTTATACAATTATATTCAGTTTCTTCAGTTATTCACCAAAAATCTATTTGTAGACCAAAGTGGAATTCAAAGAGAGATCGCATGACAAACCCAAGATAGCCGCGGCTAAGGTACCCATATAGAGAATCTCTGATCAATTGTGAAATTCTTTTCAATAAAATATGATAACAACTATCCACAGTATTTTTAACACAAAAAATAATGCATATTGTACATGAATATATTATACATATGTTACGACACTCATCTACGTCCTCGTTCTGGTATATATACATACTTGCACGAATGCATGCGGCCTGAAACTATTTAACATTTTTCATACAAATTGTATATTGATATGTTAAAATTACAAAAAAACAGGAGTCTCACAATATATAATATTCAAAAAAGAAGTTATAGCTATTAAAATTTGTTTTAAATCATATTTTGTTCTAATGCGCTAGTTACACATGCTAAAATATAATCTTATATTAACATAATCACTTCAATGATTAGTTAACATGCATGTAATTGTCTTTAAAAAAAAAATTAAACAGAATGTTGCAAAGGCACCAGCAAAAGAGAACAAAAAGCCTCTTGAATTCAAGCTTCATTCTGGCGAGAGAGCAGTGAAACGTGCCATGTTCAACTATTCGGTTTACACAAACTTCATCGATATTAATTAGTTTTCATTAACTTTAATTTGTTTTTCAACTTCCATGGAGCTCATTCATCATCTTCGCAGGTTGCAACAAATTATTATATCACGAAACTACAGAAAAAACAAGAAGAAAGGTTGCAAAAGGTAACTTATAAATAAAAAGATGCTTACTATTAGGCTAGAGAACAACTCCGTAACCAATTCAGACCGACGCAAATCGTAATCTTATTGATCTTGGTCTCGCTTGGGCTGTAAACCGACAACTCTTACCTTAAACTAATTAAATTGAGGTGAATCTTTCAAGTTTCGGAACATAAAAACTTCTTTAAAAGAATGATATTAGTTTGTAGTCGTTTACTGCGGTGTGCGATGAAATTTCAAAATATAAACCGATCCAACAATGGAACAGATGATAGAAGAAGAAGAGATACGCATGATGAGGAAGGAAATGGTTCCAAAAGCTCAATTGATGCCTTTCTTTGACCGACCTTTCCTTCCACAAAGGTAAGTTTAAGATATATTTCTTCTTTTTTTCAATATACTTGATATGTTTATAAAATAGTTATTAAATATTAATATGAATTCAATTTTTATATATAAATATTTCGTGTGTAGATCGAGCAGACCATTGACGATGCCAAAAGAACCAAGTTTTGGAAACGTAAACAGCACTTGTTGGACTTGCATCTTCAACAACCAACATTATCTCTACCATTTTCACCAAGCTCATGCTTAAATCTTAAAAGCCACTAGCTCAGTTAGAGGCTTTTGCTAATTTTCAATCGAAATCTTTCCTTTCCTTTTCTTTTGTTTTTTGTTTTTTTTTGGTTTTTTTTTTTGGGTTCCTGGCAGCTTTGTCTCCCTTCTTTTGTCATTTTCGTTCGTCAGTTTAGATAATAACATCATATTCATAATGTACAAGTCAGTCAGTCCCATTTGTTATGTACATCAAATGGAGTGTAAAAGTTTTTGGAAAACAAAGATAAGATGAAGCAAATATGGAAACCTATATCTAAACGCATGGCAACTTTTTTATTAATATGGTGGAAGTTTTTTTCTAAATTATGTGGGCTTTCAACTATAAACTAATTATTAATAAGTGGATTGACTCATTTCTTTTATATATTATTTATAATCTTTCGAGCTTCTAAGACCATGTCCAATGGTGTTACTCCCTTGGAGTTCTTAAAAAAAAATGTATTAATTTTTTATTTTTTTTTTCTCAGATGCAAAAAAAAAAAAAAAAAAAAATTTTTAAAAAAGGACCAATGAGGATGCGCCACGTCACATGAATAGTTAAGAAACGGGTTCTTAAACAAGGATTTTAAGGACTCGATTCTTAACTATTCATGTGAGACCCATAATATTTGATTAATTTTTGTTAAGAAACTTTGGGTTAAGAACCCCCATTGTTCTTGCTCGAAACAATTGCTCTTTGACTATTTTTTTGGTCAAACCTTACTACTTTTCCATTAAAAAGTAAACGCTGGAAACAAGATGGCATGAACAGAATTTTTAGCAATACAATCAGCCTTGGAATTGGCTTCTCGAGGGATAAAGAAAAAAGAAACAGAGATAAAGTGCTATCTAATTGATCTCATATCTTGGAGAATCCCATTCAAATCATTTTGCAGCTCAAATGAAGAATAAGAGGTTGACTAGCGCGAGGCAATCTGATCGTACATGAAGAGTCTGAGAGAGTATGTTGAAGAAGATGAAGCATCACTACAAGAATACAACGTTTTGCGACTACACTCTTAGTCGCATAATAATTGTTATTTACAGTTTACGACTAAATAGTGGCTAAAGATGGTAGTTGTAAATCTAAAATTCATAGTCGTAAAAATAGTCGGCAGTATACATCTATTTTTATGACTAGCTTAGGTAATCGTAAAATAGACATAGATTTGTCAGAATATATAAGGACTAATTTGCGACCATTTGGCGTCAATTGCACGACTAAAGAGATTGTCCATATGCAGTCGGAGAAAGGTAGTCATGAAGTAGTCGTTAACCTAGATGACCAATGGACGACTATTTTTGCGACTATTTAATATAGTCACAATGTAGTAGTAAATATTGGCGACTAATTGGCGACTTGGTAATGACTAGGTCAACGACTATTCAACAACTAATCAGAAAATGAAAATACGATTATGGTACTGATTCGGCCACTACTTGTCGACTATTACGTGATTGTCTAATATAGTCACAAAATACTCGTAATATATGATGACTATTTGACGACTGTTTATTGACTAATTTACCGATGATATAACGACTAACAAGAACATCCATATATGATTATGGTAAACATTTTGCTATTAATTAGTGACTGTTTAACGACTAATTTAACGACTATGCAACGTCTAATCAGAACATCCATATTCAATTATGGTAAAGATTGTGTCACTACTTGCCGATTACTGTCTGACTGTCTAATATAGTCACAACTTTGTCGTAATATATGGTTACTACTTGACGACAGTTTAACGACTAATTAACGATTATTCAGCGACTATTCGGAAAATCAAGATACGTCGATGGTAAATATTTTGCGACTACTTTCTGCGTGTAGTGCGAATAATTGACGACCGTTTAGAGATATTTATTCGTAAAAATAAGAATTTGGATTATTTCGATTTACAATTTGGTAATTGGTGATACCGTAATTTGAATGGTACAAGAAATGTAAAAGAAAATTTCAACTACACTACATTTGTAGCTTATATACTTATGTGTAACATGTAGACACAAATGATTCATACGCAAACTCCAACATTAAGGAGTTACCAAATCATACCCTAAAATATTAACAAGTGCAAGAGACAGTGATAAGTAACCTACAAAGCAGACATTGTTGTATTTTTATGCTGAGCTTCCTTCCGTTGCTCTTGGTGGGCCACAAACGCTGAAAAGTGTCTAGGATTCTTGCACTTGCCTATTAAAAGATTTTTTGTCAGGCTTTCGACTCCATCCTTCTTAGTGGTATTTGATAATTAAAGGCAATAAGAGAAAAACAATCAAATAAAGAACATGAGATAACTTTATAAACTTAGATTGTGAAAATGTTACTTTACCTGAGGAAAGATGTAGTTATATTCATATGTTGAGATCTCCCGAGGTTGCAGTCCTTTGCAGTGCTTCTGCAGTCCTTTGTAGCTCTAATCATGTTTTTCATCCGTCGTTGACAGATCTCCTCGGAAAATATTTTAGAAGAAAGGTATGGATGGTTTGGTCATCTCTCAAATGATACACACTATCTTGTAAACACTCAAACACTCGAACTTAACAAAACACAGTGCGTATTTAAACTGAGACATCAAAATCAATTGCTTGCTAACTACAAGCTTAACATCCTAACCATTAGACTCGAACTCATCAAACACTCATTAAAAACAACCAACTTATCGAGACAGTGGAGACCATATTGAAGCTGATAGAGGAATATAGTAGTCGTTTACAACATGGTGAACCAAAATTAATTGTTCTAACACAAGAAAACCATAAGAAAATCACAAGCAAACCAATAATCAGATTCAAAAGCAATCCCTTTTCGAAAGCGAAGCAGAGCAGAAGCAAACTAGACGGTTTAACACACACCCAAACGTCATATCTTACTTGTAATTGATGATTTCTTGACACTTTGTCGAAAATTCTTGGGTTTAGGCGGGTAATTGAAATATTTTGGGCTATAAAATTTGGTTTTGGTTTCCGGATTAATTTGACAGATTTTTTGAATTTTTACTCACTTGTAAGCGTAACGTAATATATACCGTTTTATTGTCTCTATTTTTTAAATTTAAACTTATCTATTATACTTTACTAAAATCAGAATTTTTTTGCTCAAAATATAAAATACGATTGAAGACAGGTTTTATGGAAATATTTAAGAAATAGTTTTGAGACTAGAATGTCAAAGCAAAGATGAAACTTTAGATTTTGATGTTTTAAGGTTTCATTTGGAGTGAGTGAAACCTCAACCTAATGTTTGAGGTTTTGTTCACTTCAAAAGAGACCACCAAACCTCACTTTTGAGGTTTCACTGTACAAAACCTTAATTTTGAGATTTCATATTTTTTTTACATTTTAGTCATTTTTTTAATTATACACCTTACTAGTTTTGGTCCTTAAATAGTTTTATATCTTATGAAAATGTTTGATTTCAACATAAACACTCATTTATCACTTCAAAATGCATTGATTAATCATATTTGAGAGCATAATGAACAAAAACACATTTAAATATTACATATCTTACAAGTGGTACCATAATACTATTTTTCATCTGGTAAATTGGATACTGAATTTCCAAGATCATGGAAATTTGTTAATATATATTCGGATCAAATGAAGATTGTTGTTGCTCTTGGTTGTTTGGAGTGAGCCAAACCTCAAATTTGAGGTTCTATGGTTTCTTTTGGTTAATGTCTCCATATATGTTCCATACCGAAAAGTAATTTTATGGTGCTAAGAAAAGGGAAATATGTGTGTTATTATGATGTTTAACGTTACAGTAGATATATATATACCAATCAGGACTTGGAGCGCAAAACCGTGGCCATCGCTAAGCTACATCAGAAAGCCAAGGAAAACTTGGAGAGGAAGACAGCCGACACAAACGACAAGCAGAAAAGAAGAGGAAGAAGATCACCTCCCAAGCCCGAGATCGGGTGTGGTTACACATGCGCCCCGTGAGGTTTCCAAATCAACAGAAATTGAAGCTTGTACCACGAGGAGACGACCCTTATCGAGTCCTGGAGAAGATGAACGACAACTCCTACAAACTCGAGCTTCTAACTTAGATGCACATTTACTCAAGCTTGAATGTTACTCATTTATCCTTTTTGTGCACATGATGCTATACTGAGGCCAGAACTTTCTCAAGAGGGTGAGAATGATGAGGACATCGGATCATCTGAACCCGATCAGTCTGACCCGGTCGAACAATCGAATAATTCCCGACCATAAGGACCGCACCGGACATGATCAGGACAAAGGCAACTCCAAGACGACTTCAACCGAGTAATGAAACACCTGATCACTAGGAGCAGCATAGAAGACATTACGGAGAACATGGATCAGCTGACCCATAATCAGTCCGTGCTGAACCAGTAATCTCGTTGAGGACCGAGACGATCCCATCCGAAGCTGTCGACCCGCTCGACCCAACTCAAGACCATTTCCTCCAAGATGATCATACTGGAGCAAGAGGAATTCAATTCCACACGCCCACTTCCAGCCCATCTATTTGGCTCAACCTAATAGACGATTGGACTTTGCTCAAGCCAATGGTCCGTCCGTCTTCACCATCATGACCGTTGAGCCTTAGACCGAGCTGACTCTTTGGGTAAAAAGATAATACTCTTTTTCCCTTGTGACTTTTTTTCCCAAATGAGTTTTCCTTACAAGGTTTTTAATGATGTAATCCTAGGCCCGCCCATGATAAAGAGATAGGCCGACCCCTTTCTTTTCCTTTTAGTTTTAATTCTTCCTTCTTTTATAATTAGGTCGCAGGCCCATTTGGCCCATGTAGCTGTCGAAAAACCTAAGGTTATTTAGCCTCTTCTTTGCCTTGTAACTTCATTAAGTTTAATTTTGAAAGAAAACCAAAGTTTATTTGCCTTTGACGGCGCCGACCTTACAAGATTTGTGTGGCTTCCCCTTGTCTTGAAGCTCTTTTGGTTACTTGTTCTTGTAACTGTTCGAATCCACCATTTAATCAACCAACAAGCTGAGCAAGAGCGCCTTCGGCTAGTGCAAAGATTCCATTTGACCACCTCGTTCCATCGGTGAACCTCTCGCCCACGCTTGCCGGCTCAAGACCACCATCCCATCGTCTGACCAACTTCAGCTACAGCTCAGTAAGGAGATCACCCTCTTCCAGACTTGTGTTCCATATCTCTGCACGTTTGTAGGATCCGACCCGGTTCTTACATCAGGATCGGTTGGAAGGTTAGTTCATAGACTTGGTTCAAGGTTGCAATACGGTGCGGGATCTTGTGATAGAGTTCAACCGGCTCAGGTGTTACAAGGACTTGAGGATGAAGGGGAGAAAGTGTGTCATTTCATCTGTGGACGGAGGGTTGAACTTTGTACCTACTGCTTGGTTTGTACTTTTAGCTCCTTCTCAGAGTTGGTCGAATGGACTGCCACATTGGAGGTTTAATTTAGCTGAGGAGAACCGTATGAAAGCCCAGTCATGGGAGAATGTGATGGGCAAAACCGGGAGGGACCTAAAGAGGGAATGGGATCAGATGGATGGTCCCCTGACCTCTAGTGGTCGCACAAGATGACCTACTTTCTGGAAGAACTACACCGGGGAGTGTTGGATGACAAGAGAGGCATGTGCGAGGTGCGTAAGTAAAGATCACGTAATCCTAGACTGTCCACTGGATAAAGGGAAAGTGACGAGTTAGTGAAGGACTCAAGGGAGGCCAGTACCTTCAATGCTATCATTAGTGTGTCGCTAAGCCCAAACTTTTATTTTCTTTTCCTGAAATACATCGTATTGGATAAAAGGGTTACAATTCTTGAAATGCATCATATTGGGGAAAAGGTTGTGATTCCTGCACATCATCGCATGGGGAAAATGGCTATTTTCCTGCATATCATCGCGTGGGGAATTAGGGTTAGGTACTTACCATTCTGGGATGAATGTGTAGGGACCGTAACCAGTGGTCGTGTGGAGACACACACACTGTTTGACTTCGGGGCTACACATGATTTTGTGAGTCCGGAGATGATTGATAAAGGCCGAGTCAGTAAAGGACCAGGGCAAGGATTAAAGGCCGAGTCCGGGAAGGACTGAGGCCTAGGGCTTCCCAATGCGAGTGTGGCTTTGCATTGGGGGAAAGGTTCGAGTCCAAGGAATACCCGGGCCAAGAGATTCCCAATGCGAGTGTGGCATTGCATTGGGGAAAGGGTCGAGTTCGAGGAGGAAAAGGGCCATGATAAAAGGTCGAGTCCATATAGAACCATGTACGCGATAATAGGTCGAGTCCTATGAGGATCATGGCCTGATCATGATCTAGTATGAGACTTATTAATATCAGGATATTAAGATAAAGTCTGGGAGGGATTAGGTTCAAGTCCATGAGGATTTGGATCAAGATTTGACTAAGTTCAAGTCATGACAAAAATCTGGGAAAGGATTAAGTCTTGATGGACCAAAGTCAATGGGAAATGGTTAAGGATAACTCAAATCGAAAGTGAGCAAAGGCTTATCAGGGGCAGAGGGGGCAAAGGGAGCAGACACAAAAGTCAACTGCCACCAAATTCGAGGACGAATTTCCATTTTTTGGGGGAAACTTTGAACATCCCCGTCCCGGGTATATTACATAGGGCCTATTCGGTCCAGGAGAAGAATGAACAGATAGATTCAGATCAAGGGGAATGATCGTGAACAAGTTATCGGGAAGGCTTATTCAAGGTCTAGGAAAAGACCAAATGACTTAGCCGAATGAAATGGGAGCTTGTAGAGTAGCTAGAGGAGCTGAAGTAGCTAAGCTACAAGCTAAACCAGTTGGAAGAGCTGGTAGGCAGCTTAACATAGCTGGACGGAGTGTGCGGTTGCTAGACCAGCTGGATGACTAGATGAGCTAATAGACCTAGCTGATCAGCTGAGTGTTCAGTTGAGTATTGGGAGGAGGTACCAATGAAGAGATGTGTCCATTCTCTGGGACACCAATGAAGAGATGTGTTCATTCGTAGGGACACCAATGCATAAGTTGCGGTGGTTCGCTGGCCAAAGCCAAGCCTATAATAGGAAGTCTTGGGTTCATTTTCAGAAACATAGAAAAATGGAGAGAAAGAAAAAAATGACCAAGAAAGAGGAAGACCAGCAGTGAGAAAATATTCCATGTCCGAGGGGTCATGGTCGGGCCAACCGATCATGATAGTCCTTCGGCGATGCAGTTGATCGACAGTATGACTACCGTCGCGAAGAGATGCGACTGCACGCGAGGACATGCGACTGTTCTCCAAGAGGTGCGACTATTCGCCAAGAGATACGACTGTTAGCTAAGAGATGCGGTTGTTCGCCAAGAGACGTAACCGTTTGTGAAAGGATGCGACCGTTTACGAAAGGCTGCTACCGTTCACCAAAAGGTGTCACTGTTCCCAAAGGGGTGCGACCGGTCCCGAAGGGGTGAGATCGGTCCCGAAGGGGTACAATCGGTACAGAAGCGTGGGATTGGTACCAAAGGGGTGCAATCTGTACCGAAGGGGTGCGGCCGGTACCAAAAGGGTGCGATCGGTACCGAAGGGGTGTGATCGGTTCCGAAGGGGTGCGATCGGTCACGAAAGGGTGCGGTCGGTAACGAAGGGGTGAAAATGGTCACGAAGGCAGAGATATGGAATGCAAGGATGGTTGAGGGCGCTCTCTTTGCTGAACCGTGGGTGAAGCCGGTCAAATGAAGGGATGGTGATCGAGAGCAGAAGAGCGAGGGCGAGAGGTTGAGCAATGGAACGAGGTGGTCGGATGAAAGCTTTGCACTAGACGAAAACGCTCTTGCTCAGCTTGTTGGTTGATTCAATGGTGGATTCCAAAAATAACAAGAAAAAGTAACCAAAAGACCTTCAAGACAAGGGGAAGCCACGCGAATCTTGTGAGGTCGGCGCCGTCAAAGGCAAAGAAACTTAGGTTTTCTTTCAAAATTAAACTTAATGAAATTACAAGGCAAAGAAGAGGCTAAATAGCCTTAGGTTTTTCAACAGCTACATGGGCCAAATGGGCCTGTGACTTAATAATAAAAGAAGGAAGAAGTAAAACTAAAAGGAAAAGAAAGGGGCCAGCCTATCTCTTTCTCATGGGAAGGCCTATGATTACCTCATGAAAAACCTTGTAAGGAAAACCCATTAGGGACAAAACCTCCCAAGGGGAAAACTGTATAACCTTTCTACCCAAAGAGTCAGCTCGGTCTAAGGCTGAACGGTCATGATGGTGAGATCAAGGATGGACCGTTGGTCTTGAGCAAGGGCCTTTCGGATGTTGGTTGAGCCAAATGGATGGGCATGTGGTGGTGTGGACATGAATGCCTTTTGCTCCAGTATGATGTTCTTATAGGGAATGGTCTTGAGTTAGGTCGAGCAAGTCGACAACTTCGGATGGGATCGTCTCGACCATATTCCGAGCTAACTGGTTCAGCACACACTGATCATGGGTCAGTTCATCCAGCTACTCCGTAATGTCTTCTATTCTGCTGTTGGTGATCAGGTGTTCCATTGCTCGGTTGAAGCCGTCTTAGAGTTGCCTTTGTCTTGATCGTGTCCGGGGTGCAGTCCTTGTGGTCGGGAATGGTTCGATTTGCTCGATCGGGTCCGGCTGGTCAGGTTCGAAATATTCGATGTCCTCTTCATTCCCACCCTCTTGAGAATGTTTTGGCCACTGAACATCATCACATGCACAAAAGGAGATAAATCAATAACATTAAAGCTCGTGGAAATGTGAATCTCACTTGGAAGTTCAAGTTTGTAGGCGTTGTGGTTGATCTTCTTCAAGACTCGGAACGGGCCGTCTCCTCGTGGCGCAATCTTCAATTTCTATTTATTTTGAAACCTCTCGGGGGGCATGTGTAACCACACTCAATATACGGGTTGGAAGCCGATCTCCTTCCCCTTCTTGTCTGCTTGTCGGTTGTATTGGGCCGTCTTCTTCTCCTAGTTTTCCTTGACTTTCTGATGTAGCTTAGCAATCACTGCGGCTTTGCTCTCATTGTCTTGATTGGTGAACTCCAAAGGGGGCAATGGCTTGAGTTCTACAGGCGTCTCCGGCTTAAATCCATATACAATCTCAAACGGTGAAAGCTTAGTAGCTGTGTGGTTAGCATTATTTAGGCAAACTCAACGTACGGAATGCGATCTAACCAACTACTTAGGTTTTACCGACTGTGGCCTAAAAGAGGGCTGATAGTGTCTGGTTAATGACCTCAGTCAGCCTGTCCATCTGTGGATGGCAGGTCGTGGAAAATAGTAGCTTGGTCTCGAGCTTCCTCCAAAGCATCATCCAGAGGTGGCTTAGGAAGATTGGGTCTCGGTCTGAGACAATGGTCTGAGGCTGACTGTGTAGTCTTACTACTTCCTTGAATAATAGGTCGTCTGTCTGAGTGTCGTCGTTGGTCTTGGCATATGGTATGAAATTGGCCATCTTCGAGAACCAGTCGATCACCACGAAAATGGAATCCTTGATCTTGATTTTGGGTAAACCTAACACGAAATCCTTAGAAATATCCACCCACGGTCTGTTAGAGATAAGTAAAGGCATATATAGGCCGTATGTATGTGACCTGGACTTGGTTCTAAGGCACGTGATGCACTTAGAACAGATTATTTCCACGTTACGTTTCAGGTGCGGCCAAAGAAATGACCGACCAGAACACTTAAGGTTTTGTCCAACCCAAAATGTCCCATCAGGCCATCTTCATGAGATTCATGGATCATGAGATCTCTTATCGATCCTTGTAGGATGCATAGTCGATTTCCTCGGAACTTTGGCCTCCATGGTGCTGATTAGGGTGTATCTTATGGATAGGGCGTCGGCCATGATGTTCTTCTTGCCTTCTTCTATTTCATGATGTATGGAAACGTCTCCACGAAATCGAGCCAATTCGCATGTCTCCTCTTAAGCGTCATCTGCGCTCGTAAGTGTTTAAACGTTTCATGATCGGCGTGGATCACAAACTCCTTGGCCAGGATATAGTGCTGCCACGTCTCCAACGATATCACCAAGGAGTACAGCTCCTTATCGTAGGTCGGGTAGTTGAGTGTGGCTCCGGTGAGTTTCTCGCTGAAGTAAGCTACGGGTCATCCTCCTTGCTAGAGTGCTGCTCCGATCCCTAAGCCTGAATTATCTCATTCAATCTCGAAAGTTTTGTCAAAGTTAGGTAAAAAAAAGAATGGGAGCGTTAGTCAAAAGATCCTTGAGCTTCTGGAATGCGTACTCCTGTACGGGTGCTTATTTGAACAGAACATACTTCTTGATCATGGCTGTGAGTGGTGCAGCTACAATGCTGAATTCCTTGACGAACTGTCGGTAGAAACTAGCCGATCCGTAGAAACTCCGGACATGGCCAATTCTGTTCGGTGTTGGCCACTCCTGGATAACCTTAAACTTCTCTTGATCCACTAGTATCCCTGCACACTCACAACAAAGCCTAGGAAAACAAGTTGTTCAGTGAAAAATGTGCACTTGTTAAGGTTCACATAAAGACCTTCTTGACAAAGAATCTCTATTACTTGCTCAAGATGCATTAAGTGGTCAGAATAACACTTACTATATATTAAAATATCATCAAAATAAACGAACACAAACTTACTTATATAGGCTCGTAAGACCTGGTTCATGAGTCTCATGCAAGTTCTGGGAGCGTTTGTAAGACCGAACGGCATGACGAGTCATTCATATAGACCCTGTTTCGTCTTAAACACTGTCTTGCATTCGTCTCCTTCTTTCATTCTCTCATGATGGTAGCCACTTCGTAGATCGATCTTAGAGAAGACAAATGCTCTGTGCAGCTCGTCCAACTTGTCGTCTAGGCGTGGTATAGGGTGTCAATACTTGATGGTGATGTTGTTGATCGCTTGGCAGTCGACACACATCCTACACAAGCCGTCTTTCTTGGGTACTAGTAAGACATGAACGACACACAGACTGAGACTCGTGGATATAGCCACTGGACATTAGGTCATGAATTTACTTTTCCAACTCCCTGGACTCTGTCGGGTTCATTCGGTACGCCAGTTGGTTCGGTAAGGCGGCTCCAGGTACGAGGTCGATCTGGTTATCAATGCCTCGGCTCCGTGGTAAGCCAACTGGAATCTCGTCTGGGAACACATCCTTAAACTTTTCATGTTTAAGTGTTTCAAGAGATTGGATCATTTTATCAAAAACAAATCCATAAACTCAAATTCTTTAACTTATTCCAAACCAAATAAATCAAGAACAAACAAATCAGACATTGTATTAACAAATCAAGTTCCTTACAGTGCTCTTCATAAGGAAATGAATCAATGACTAGTTCTGGTACAAAGTTGATTGGTTTCTCCAAGACATTTTCCTGTATCAAACTTCCTTGTGCTTCTCTTGGTGAGATTTCTTTCTAAACCTGTGACAAAGAAACATTGCTACTCGGTTTCACCGGTTCTGAATAGGTTAGTTCCTCACAAATTTTTTCATTTTCATTCTCAAAATCAGAAGAAAGAGTAAGAGAACACCTAGCTTCATTGAGAACTGTGGGTGACTTAAAAGATGGCAAGGTTTCTGATCTTCTCCATTGTTTCCTTTGGTGATGATCTCAACATCAAAGGATTGGCATTTTGCTAGCTTCTTCTTTTGGTTTATTACTTCGGCCATGACTATCTCCAGCATTCTATCCACTAAGTCATCATGGTTATGTTGACTGACCGGTTTAGGAATGGTGACTTTACTTCTCCTAATATGCCTCTCATGTGGTCTCTTTGGTTGTGTCTTTTTCTGCACAAAATCAAAGTTGTTAAGACCAAACTTGTTCTCATTTCGTGAAACCAATTGCTTACTTCTCAAGGAGGGTTTAAATGATGATGAATAGAAAACTCCATGGTGTGTAATCTACTCATGGCTTGGTTTCATTATAAGGCCAAACATTTTATCATGAAATCACTAGCAAACAAGATTTGTAGCAAAAGATTTCCTCACTTGGTTTTTCTCTCTTGTATTTGCTCTATTAGTCAATCTATCAAGTGTTTAGATTCGCAAATCTCAAAGAGTTTGAAAAGAACAATCCAATCAAATCCAGTGAATAAAATCCAAAGAACAAGAGAAGAAGAGAGATGGACAGATCACAAGATATTTTGTGGAAACCGACTGACCAAGCTTTTTAGATCCGATTTCTCCTGGATCTCTTTTATTTCTATTGTTTTTTTTTAAATTGATCAAGTTGTCTCGGTTACCTTTATAATATATAGAAAGGAAAGAAGTATTTTCAGAAATAGATGAAATAGATGAGAAAATGAAGAGATACAAAACCAAAACCTTAGAGTGTGCTCTGATATCACTTGATATTCTTCTGAAGACTATACCACTCAAAAGGTTTGTAGAAAGGATATGCCTTCAACCACAAGCTACTAGCTTAGGTTAAGGTGATGTGGATCGTTAGGTCACATAAAGGTTGGACAAGGCCCTTGATATTCCAACTCTTGAACCGCTTGATATGATACAGGCACCAAACAACAAATTGTTCTATAAAGAACATAATGAGATTGCTCTCAAATAAATAAAAATAATCAAAGAAAAATTATTATTGAATTTCAAAATCAAAGGAGGGGGTACATAAAGGCGGGGGGATGAAGACTAGATGCGGTGCATATTTTGAAGCGTTATTCCAAATACCACATATTGAACATTAATCAAGAATTAAATAAAGAATTTGCATATTTTCTTGAAAAAGAACAAAAACCGCTTGTGGATTCCTACGTATTAAAACAAGCAACTAAACAAAATAACGCACTTTATAATTTTACACAGGTAAAAACCAATGGATTTTTAGAATTACACACTGAACATTTAAAATATATATATATATATATATATATATATATATATATATATATATATATAAACAAATCAATTTGCTACGAATAGTGAAGCTAATTTATGTGATTAATTTATGTAGTTAATAAGATGGAGGAACAAATCAATTTGTATAATTTTACTTCGGCGTACATATTGAAAACCAAAAAACCGTACTAAAGTAACCAAAAATACAATAATAAAACTGAACCAACAAAATAAAATACCAAAACAATTTTATATTTTTATATCTGGAATAGATGAACCAAACCAGAACTGAATCAAAAACGAGTATATATCGAACTACTCGAAATAACCAAAATTAGTTGAATGTTATAAAAAACAGATTATCTGCAATTATATAAATATTTTTATTAGAAATATTCAAAAGAATCCTAATTTTATCTGAATTACTCGAAATATCTGAAATTATACTAAAAGCTGAACCAAACCATAACTGAACCGAATTTTATTTGTATGATATTAACCGATTTCCAATTTACCAAACCAAAAATTGAAAGAATCAAACCGAAACTGACCTGAATTTCGTAAATACCCAAACAATTTTTAAATTTGTATCTCCAAAAAAACCAAAAACCAAAAGAATAAAACAAAACTGACCCAAATTTCGTAAATAAATGAACAATACATCTATCCATATACCTAAAAGAATCGAAAACTGAAAGAACCATACCAAATGTTTTATTTGGATATTTATGATTTACAAATATGTAATTTTTAATAACACAATTTTTTATTACAAATATCTTTATTTTAAAATATTTAATATATACTCTCGAATCTGCACCACAAAATACTTTTCACATTTAAAACATTTTCTTGTGTACCGCAAATTATTTTTTCACCATTCAAATTTTATTTTTTACCGCTTATTTTCTGCAAACTGCACTTGTTCCGCAATCTGCATCTACCGTAGTTAAACCTACTACATTTGAACGCTTTTTTCGCACAACCAAATACGCTCTTACCATTCATACCCAAATAGTTCATACTTGCATGAAAAGATAAGAAAACTAAGAAAATAAAAACATAATAAATCTGAAGACTTGACCCAAAGACTGACTCTTGACCTTCTTCAACACGCCTGACTTATATTTTAACACTTTTGAGTAGCCCTGGGCAAAAGAACCGGAAACGAAGAACCGAATAATTTTGGTTCGGTTTCGGTTCCAGCAAAAATACCCATTGGATCATGTACTTAGGATCCACGGGTATCGGTTCGGTTCTGGGTATTACCTGGGAACCGAAATAAGGAACAGAATACCCGAACATATATATACACTTACAAATATAGTAGTAGAATATGTTGATATTTTGGATTGTTTATAGGTTTTCGGATATTTTATTGACATTTTGGGTATCGGTTCCAGGTATTTTTTGTCATTTCGGGTTTATTTTACATTTCAGGTACCAAATATCCAGAATTTTTTTGTTGATTTCGGGTATTTAAATGTTATTTCGGATAGTTTTTGTTGATTTCGGGTAAAAAAATACGATTTCGGGTACAAAATACCTGGAACCGTTTAGTAACCGAATATTTCGAGTATTTTATGGATCTTAAAATTAGGAATCGAACCGAACTGGAACCGAAAAAAGAACCGGAACGAACCAAAAAAAATAAGTACCTATTGGATCCTAAATTTATGGAACCGAAGTACCCGGAACCGAACCGAATACCCGAATGCCCAGGACTACTCTTGAGCTTCGGAAAATGTAGAATTTCTAATGGGCCTTGCATTATTTTTCTGATCTTGTTCAGACCCAAGAAACATTAAGTTTCATTTTATTTCCAACCGGCCCATTTGTTGGTAAGCTTTCGGCCTTGGACAAATTAGTACATAATTGAACTTATGGGTCTACTTAATTTGTAAGCTGTCATTTGGCCCATCAGAAATGAACATTAGACCTTCAGAAACAGGTGTGGTCGTTGATAGATGCTCATGTGGTCTAACCAGCTTGTCATGGCCGAGAAAGGAGAGGATTCAGCCATCTTTCAATCCACCACGAACCAGGACACTTATGGCTTGACCAAAGTATTCAGAATAGTCACTTGTCTGAGGGACATCTCCTTGGTTGATTGAAAAGAGGCTTAGATCGTCATGCTTCAGCTTAAAATCCAAATATGTCTATACCGAGTAACTTGTGTCATCTTGGCCAACTCCTAATCCAACTCGGTCTATGGACATTTTGACTTGTCCAAAATACTCCTCATAGCTGCCTGGTCTAATGAGAAGTCCATCATTTTTTAAGTTCACTAGTAAAAAATTACCGTATAGCCATGTTTTTGTCACGACAAATCGTGGCTATTTTTTAATTAGTCACGAATTAGTCACGATTTGTTACGTGACAAACAAACGTGGCTAAATCGTGTCTAAAACGTGACATTTAGTCACGTTTTGGTCACGATATAAAGCGTCACTAAGTATAGCCACGTTTTGTCACGAACCAAATGTGGCTAATCTATCCACGTAACATATCGTGGCTAAATCGTGACTAATTAGTCACGATTTAGCTACGTTTATTTCGTGGCCATGGTCTTTCCAATCTAAAATTTTCAAACCTTACCCTCCAAACCCTAAACCCTAAACCCTAAACCATTATCATACTATAAACCATACTCTTAATCATAAACTATTAAATCAAAATATAAACATTAATTATAAAAGAATTATTATTTCTAAATCCAAACTTTCAAACCTTAATTTAAAACCTTATCCTCCAAATCTTATACCCTAAACCATAATCATACTATAAACCTTATTTTAAACATAAATTATTAAATCAAAATATTAACATTAATTATAAAAAGAATTATTATTTCTAAATCTAAAATTTCTAAACCTTATCCTCCAAACCCTAAACCCTAAACCCTAAACCATTATCATACTATAAACCATATTCTTAATCATAAACTATTAAATCAAAATATAAACATTAATTATAAAAATTATTATTTCTAAATCTAAAATTTTCAAACCTTACCCTCCAAACCCTAAACCATTATCATACTATAAATCATACTCTTAATCATAAACTATTAAATCAAAATATAAACATTAATTATAAAATGAATTATTATTTCCAAATCTAAAATTTCAAACTTTAATTTAAAACTTTACCCTCCAAACTCTATACCCTAAACCATAATCATACTATAAACCTTACTCTTAAACATAAACTATTAAATAAAATATTAACATTAATTATAAAAAGAATCATTATTTCCAAATCTAATGTTTTAATATTAATAAGAAATTAAGTCTTAACCAATAATTTAAGTATTATATAATCATAACTAGAATTTAAAATATTGAAAATGATATAAACTAAAAATCAAAACCAAATTATATATATATATCAAAAAATAAAATATAATCATTAGTCACTAAATTTGTTTGATACTTTAGATTAAAATTTATAAACTACAAATTTTAATCCTTATATCTTATATTTAAACATAAAATTAATTCTTATATGTTTTAAAATGATTTTACAAATAACTTAATTCCTATTGGTTACTAGAAGAAGACAAGGATTTGATCTCATTTAATATCAACCGTTGATTCAACTTAAACCTAATGGCCATATACAATCATCCTTAACCTAATTGGGTTCATCATCCAGCGCCGCATTCATTAGTTTTTGTTATCCTTCTTCACCCATCTCCTCTGCTCATCTCTTCTTCTCCCCTTAACGAGTTTTCTCATCTCCTCTCTTCTCACCTCTTATCATCTCGTCTTCTCTCCTCTCTTTATCTTATCTTCGTCTTGTTCTAATTGTTGTTATGTGAGTCCAGTTTGTTTGAGAGAAGCCAAAAGGTTGATGGTGGAAATAGGAGAGATGACCGATTCAGAACAAAGCCAGATCTCGTAGCCGGATGAAGCTAAAGAGGAATCGCGAGATGAAGAAGAAGACCAAGCGCCGATCTCGTCGTCGGACGAAGACGGAGGCCACTCCGGAGGAGAAGACAAAGCGTTGGTCATTCTCTCTGCCTCAACTGCATCGAACTTGCCTTCTTGCTCTGGGTCTATAATCTCTGCAAAATCGTGGTCTGAAACAGAAGAAGGAAAGAAGGTTGCAGATAGAAGACGAAGCGGTGGTCGACAGAGCTGACGGCGTGGTCGTCGGAGCTAACGGCGTGGTCGTCGGAGCTAACAGCGTGGTCGACGGAGATGATGGCGGTGACGACGGAGCAGGCGGTGTTGGTGGTGACGATTTTGATTTTGATTTTTGGTTTTGTTTGGTTTTGTAATTTTCCTAAAATTAATTAATAAATATATCCAATATTTTATTCTGATTTTTATTTTATTCTTGTATTTTTATTTTTTTTTGTATTTTTAAAAATAAAATTTAAATTTTATTCAATTTATTTTATAAATATAAATATTTTTATTTTAAAATTATTTAATACTATAGCCACGGATATATCGTGACAAAACGTGGCTAATATTGTCACGAATAAATCGTGACAAAACCGTGGCTTTTTTGTCACGATTTAGACACGAAAAAAATTAGTCACGATCGTATAGCCACGTTTTTTTTTCGTGACTTTTCGTGGCTAAAACACGATATAGCCACGAAATTTTGACCATAGTCACGAAATATAACGTGGCTATACGATAGATTTTTACTAGTGATTGAGGCTAAAATCGGATGTCTCCTTCTTTGGCTTTATGAATTGTCTGAACCGGATGCTTGATTGGAGGGATGAACTGGTGAGGATCATATTATTATTTTATAGACTTTAATTGACTTGGTGGTTCTAAGAAAGCAAATCATGATAGAACATTTTCCTTTACTGCTAAATCTACAAAGTGTATCATTAGTGCCGTATTTCAAAGGATGACAATTGGAAACGACTATGCTTCTTTTTAGGGAATGAAGCTTCGGTTGGTCCTGACCGGGTTATGCCCTTGTCGCAATGGACCAAGATAATGTTAAGGGAATAATATATTCTGTACATATCTTACAATATATTCTCTCATATATCATAGGATACCCTAGTAGTATCGAATGTGTATAAATACATATGTAAACTCTTTACATATTAATAAGAAGAAACACTTTCTATATGGTATCAGAGGAGACTCTCTAAACCTAATTTTTTTTTTCTCTTCTTCATTCCTTGCCGTCGGTCAATTCTTGCCGTCGTCCGTTCTCTCTTGTTCATCATGTCGGTCACCTCTGAATCCACAGCCACAACACTTGTGAATTCCGCTGATCCTGATACGATAATCCTCTCCGTCAACATGACGGGCATAACAAAGCTCACCACCACGAACTACATGTCGTGGTGTCTTCAGCTTCACTTGTTTCTTGGTGGACACGCTCTCTCCAGTTTCATTGATGATTCTGCTGAAATATCGTCACCAACAATCACTGTCGATGGTGTTTATTCTGTCAACCCAAAACGCACATCGTGGAAACGACAAGACCAACTAATCTTCGCGTCTCTCCTCGGAGCTATTTCCACACCTCTGCAACCACTGGTAACTAGTGCAAACACTGCCTTGGAGGCTTGGCAAATTCTCGCCAAAACATTTGGTACACCTTCTCGGGGACACATCAAACAACTCAAAGATCAACTCAAAAAGTCCACCAAAGGCTCCAAAACCATTGATGAGTACATGCAATCAATGAAAACCAAAGCAGATCAACTCTCTCTGCTTGGCAAGCCCATTGATCACGAAGACTTCATCGAGTACATCATTGATGGACTTCCTGAAGAATATCGTGCTGTCTGTGACGCTATTCAGAACAGAGACACCTCAATCTCGTTTGAGGAATTTCATGAAAAGCTTCGCAATCGAGAAGCAGCAGTCGTGTGCAAGGCGCCATCTCTTGAAGTCTTTCCGGTCACGGCAAATGCAGCAAACGCTCGTCCTCGGAACAACAACTGGAACAACAATACAAAACAGAGTGGTGGTGAACAACGTCAAAACTTTGACAATCGGTCGTCTGACTCACGCTACTCACAGCCCTCAGATCAACGACGTCCCTATCTCGGACGATGCCAAGCTTGTGGAAAACAGGGCCACAGTGCTCAACGTTGCTATTAATTCCGTCTTGTTCAAACTCAGTCGCAGCAAGGCTCCTCCAACAATTGGCAACCGCGAGCGCACGTCGCAACACTCCCTCCACATGACACACCATCGTGGCTGCTAGATAGTGGGGCATCTCACCACATAACTTCTGACCTAAACAACTTGGCGCTCCATGATCCGTACTCCGGCTCAGATGACGTAGTCATTGGCAACGGTCACGGTCTCCCCATCAACAACACGGCTCGACTTCTCTCCCTACTAATACATATGACTTACGTTTATCTAACGTTCTTCATGTTCCTAGTATAGCGAAAAATCTAATCTCTGTTTACAAGCTCTGTGTTGACAATAATGTTTCTGTCACTTTTGATCCCTTGATGTTTCAGGTGAGGGATCTAAGCTCGGGGTTCAACTAACAAAGGGCAAAGCTAAAGATGGGATGTATGAGTGGCCGTCGTGTTCTTCCAATTCGTTTCCTTTTCATGCTTTTTCCAGTGTTAAAACTTCTTTCGTGGATTGGCATTCTCGTTTAGGCCATCCACATGTTGAGCTTTTGAATAAAACAATTTCGAGTTTTGCACTTCCTTTATCTAATAAAACGTCTTCCTCACTGTTTTGCAAATCTTGCTCAATTAACAAAAGTCACAAAATCCTTTTGGTGACAACTCCATTCGCTCCTCCACACCACTAGAGTACATCTACTCTGATGTGTGGACTTCATCGTCTTATTCCTTTGACGGATACAAATATTATCTCGTTCTGGTTGATCACTTTACGAGATATACTTGGCTCTACCGTTAAAGAAAAACTCAGAAGTGCTTTCTACCTTCATTAAGTTTAAAGCTCTTGTCGAAAATCGTTTTCAAACTCGCATTATCACGCTCTATTCGGATAATGGCGGTGAATTTGTTGCCATGGCAAGCTTCCTATTGTCTCATGGCATCTCGCACTTCACAACTCCACCCCACACACCAGAACACAATGGGATCTCTGAAAGAAAGCATCGACACATTGTTGAAACAGGGTTATCCCTGCTCACACATGCTTCTTTACCCGTTGAGTTCTGGTCGTTTGCCTTTGCGACTGCGGTTTATCTCATTAATCATCTTCCTTCCTCTGTTCTTGGGTTCAAAACTCCTTTCATGGCTCTTTTCGGGGAAACACCAAACTTTCACAAACTTCGGGTCTTTGGGTGCCTCTGTTTTCCATGGCTACGACCGTATACCTCTAATAAACTCGAAGCTAGGTCTTCTCCGTGTATCTTTTTGGGGTATTCTCTAACACAAAGTGGATATTTCTGCTATGACCCGCTTCACTCTCGCTTGTATGTTTCTCGACATGTGGAATTTCATGAAAATGTTTTTCCTAGGTCGCATCAAACAACAAGGGTTTCCTCTGCATCACCTCCGGATGAACCTTATGTTCCATCCTTCACGGTGACTCAGATTCTGCTGCCACTCGCTCATCCCTAAGCTCCCATGACCACCGGCTTAAATCTCTCACCCTCGAACAACGATGGACAAATGTACTCCTCGGCTGAAACTCTGCCATCAATCATGCCTCCACCAGTGATACACGAACAGTGTGTAGCTCCTGCACCAGCCACTACCACAAACTCAGTTCCGCGGATACGAACTCCACGCAATGACCATCAAATGGTTACTCGGGCTAAAAATCACATCCACAAACCGCTTAAAAAGTTAAGTCTTCTTGCTTCAGCAACAACAACCAAATAATTTGAACCTGCTACATATAGACAGGCTCTAGCTGATGAAAAGTGGCGCTCGGCAATGTCTGAAGAATACAACTCGCAAATGAGAGAACGTACATGGAACTTGGTTCCACCGGATCTGGTTCAGAATTTAGTTGGGTGTCGCTGGGTTTTTCGGATCAAAAGACTTCCTAATGGTGATGTTGAAAGATACAAAGCAAGACTTGTTGCCAAGGGGTTTCACCAAAGACCGGGTATTGATTATTTTGAAACATTCAGTCCGGTAATTAAGCGAGCATCTATACTCCTTGTGCTGAGCATTGCGATATCATGTAACTGGACTCTTCGACAAATTGACGTGAATAATGCATTCTTGCAAGGTCCTCTCAATGAATTTGTTCACATGGAATAACCTCCCGGCTTTGTTGATAAAGACAAACCAGAGCATGTGTGTAAGCTAAACAAAGCCATATATGGCTTAAAACAAGCTCCACGAGTGTGGTACAATGCACTCCGAACGTTCCTCCTACAGTTGGGTTTCATCAATGCTCTGGCTGATATCTCCTTGTTTGTGCTTCATGCTGCTGGTAAAGTATTATTCGTTTTGGTCTATGTTGATGATATTGTCATCACAGGAAACTCCTCCGTCCATGTGCAACGCTTCATTGATCTCTTGGGCGCTCGTTTCTCACTTAAGGACATGGGACAACTACGTTACTTTCTTGGAGTAGAGGTCTCTCGTAATGTGTCTGGCCTATACCTCACACAAACAAAGTACATCAACGATCTCCTGGGCCGTGTGAACATGCTAGACGCCAAACCGGTATCTACACCTATGGCTGACAAGCCGCCTCTCATAAAACATTCTGGTACGTTACTTAAGGATCCAACAAAGTATCGTATGGTCATTGGCAGTCTTCAATATGTTCTCTTCACTAGGCCCGACATTGCTTTTGCTGTTAACAAGCTGTCCCAGTACATGCAACAACCGTCTACAGAACACTGGTCGGCCTCAAAACGTGTGCTGCGTTATCTCTGCGGTACTCGTCATCGAAGCCTCTTCTTCTCGTCATCTAATCCACTCCATCTTCATGCCTATTCCGATGCTGATTGGGCAGGTGACAAAGATGACTACTCCTCTACTGGTGCAAACCTTGTCTATTTGGGAAAACATCTTATCTCCTGGTCCACAAAGAAACAGTCCACAGTCGCTCGATCCTCTACTGAGGCTGAATACAAGTCGGTTTCTACAACTGCTCAGGAAGTACAATAGTGCTGAATGAACTGGGTATCCCTTTGTCTAAGTCACCGGTGATCTATTGTGATAATGTTGGGGCTACATACCTTTGTGCTAATCCTATTTTTCACTCCCGTATGAAGCATGTTGCCGTTGATTATCACTACATTCGAAACTTGGTCCAATCTGGAGAACTACGAGTCAGCCATGTTGCCTTTGCCGATCAACTTGCTGATGGACTGACCAAACCGTTACCAAAGGCGCGCTTTGTTCCTCTGTTTAACAAGATTGGTCTTAGCCTAGCTAATCCATCTTGAGGGGGCATGTTAAGGGAATAATATATTATGTACATATCTTACAATATATTCTCTCATATATCATAGGATACCCTAGTAGTATCGAATGTGTATAAATACATATGTAAACTCTTTACATATTAATAAGAAGAAACACTTTCTATAGATAAAAGGTGTGATATGTTTTAAAAATATTTTTCCCGGTTTGGCTCTCCGGGCTTGCGCTTTTGTCTGTGTGTTTTGCGTCTTTACTTTCTTCTTTTAGGGAAAAACGTTTTCGCCTCCCTCGAACAAACGTTTTGAATCCATATTCTCACATCTGGAGAAGAAGAAGTGTTGATGGGATCCTGATCTTTTGGAACATATCATGAAGATGTATCTGGTTGTTTCTTTATGAAGGAAAAATATTTTCTTGTTAACCCTTGTTCCTTCCATGTTTTCAAAAACTAGCTCATTTTTGTGGACTTCCCCTAAGTAGACGTTGCTTCTGATGTTGAGAGGATTTTGAAGAGGAAACAAACATCTACAAAGAAAAGTAAGGAGTCTTGAATCGTTTTGGTGGTTTTTTGCTTCTCTTTGGTGATAATAATTCGACACACACACACGCACACAAATATATATACATATATGTATGTATATATGTATGTATTATTAGCACACGAAGGAGTGTTGTGTTAAACAGGTCAATTTTGTGTAAGCAGTGAAGAATTAGGAGATCATGCGGGTAATTGTAGCCATGTGGCGGAATTGGAGTGGAGATAGGAAGCAGTTTGGAACTTCATAAGGATTGAGAGGATAGTGAAGAATAACGATTTGGTGTTATCTTGACAAATATTTAGAAAAGATATGCTCAACGGTGTTAGTTAGGAGTATATATATATATATATATATATATATTTAGTTAACCTAGTAGGGTTACACTTTTAATCAAATAGAACGATTGCTCTGCAACTGTTTTGGACGCAAGTAGTTTAAGGGTTCAGGTGAGTGAATAAAGAGAATGCATAGATGTTGATGTGTATAAATTGGGTAGATTAGGAATCAGTCAGTGACAAGTCGATTCAGGGCTGTGTGTAAACCTGATTAAACAGCTTGTAAGAAATTTTTAACAGGTTTTTAATAAGAAAGAAGTAATTCGGAGTAAATTTCACTTCGTATTTGATTAACGTGTTCAACATGTTTTATATTTGGTATCAGAGCAAGTCACCTAACAGAGGAAGATGGTTATCCTCTTAACATGTTGAGAATATGTGGAAGGGATTGACACATCAAAAGAGCTAGTTGCAATTCACAAGCCTCTTATGATTGATGAGAAAAAATTTAGACACTAGAAAGTGCGGATGAAACAAATAATCATGGCTATCGATGAGGATGCTTGGACAGTCGTTGAGATTGGTTGGGAAGAACCCTACATTCTAAATAATGAAGGAAAGAAACAACCTAAACCTAAGGACAAGTGGACAGAATCTGAGAAAGATGCATCTAAATATAACCCGAAGGCCATTAGTGAAATTTTCATTGCTATCAATGTGGAAAATTTTAAACTAGTCCAAAGTTGTTATGCTGCAAAAGATGTTTGCACTACAAGAAATATGGGTATTGATAGCACCACGAAAACGCTATCATATGTCTATTGTAGCGTTTCCATAAACGCTATGTTTGTCGCTGCCATCTTAGGTCAGCCATCTACGATAGCACTAATTTGACATGCTATCGTATATCTGTCTACGATAGCGCTAATTTTGATGTGATTATATAGTTTTCAGTAGCATTGGTTTAGCACCATTTTATAAATTAAAGCAGTATATTATTCGTGCAATAATATATATTGTGCTGGCAATATTTTAGGGCTGTATTATATATACTTTATCCTAGCATTTTTGTTGTTGATGTATTATTATTTATAATAACCAATCTTTATGGCTGTTATATATCTTATGAACACTTTTATATTTTGTCATATTTAATATTAATTGGAGCTAACAAATTTTTATTATATAATTATATTTTGAATTCTGGTTTTAAATTATTATTTGAAAATCAATTATAATTGCATAAATATATTTAGAATTTATAAACATATAATTACAAACAATTAAATTTTCTCCAACTTAAACATAAACATCCACAAACAAGAAATACATACTCAAGTATACCAACAAACACAAACACAAGTTCGAAAACATAAACTTAATAGTTGTAATGTCTTAATTATGATACCACAACATTAGAAGGAAGCTTTACCCATGGATGATTCTCCGATAAGTGATGGTTGTCCGGTTAGTATAACCCCATGTAACCTTTGCACCCTCTCTGTAATCATAAAAGAACCATATAAGAAATCTACAATATGCTTCCTAAATGGCTAAATCACAGCTATATAGTTTTTTAATGACCAACGAAATATGTAGTTAGGAACAGTGAAGAAACGCTTAATGTTCGAATATATATAAGTAAAACCTTTTAAAGAACTGAACTAAAAAAACTTGTTATTTGGAGCTGTCACCTGAGCAGCAGTCACTTTTCTTCGGCCATTTGACACGATAACATCTTTCTTTGCCCAGACGCCGTGCAACTTCTTCAGCCAGAGCTTGACCAGGTGCATCTCCATCAGTAGCAATAATAATCTGAGATGCCTATAGATTGAACGAAAACCTTTTATAGCCAGATTCTTGGCATATAAACATTTAGACAATTACATATCAAAGCGAATAATAA
This sequence comes from Orychophragmus violaceus, assembly GCA_030180135.1. Classification (NCBI taxonomy): domain Eukaryota; kingdom Viridiplantae; phylum Streptophyta; class Magnoliopsida; order Brassicales; family Brassicaceae; genus Orychophragmus; species Orychophragmus violaceus. The sequence continues at coordinate 54,284,221 of CM058240.1, read as the reverse complement.
ATAATCACACACCTTTAAGTCATTGCAATTCCTCGGATCCCATACTGAAGAACAGCAGCTTTCGCACATTCCAGAACCCATCCGATATTTGGAAGTGAATCCATTTCACATCTGATTAGGTATGAGAATCCAAAACACCAAAATATTATTAACCTAACAAGTCCAAGCTGCAAAAGCTCTATAAAGACTAAAGATTTAACCTTATGAGAGTAAAGGTGTCATTCAACAACTGCTTCCCTTCATCCAACTCCTCCACGCTCATCAGTGGGACAGTTCTCCCATAACTATTAAGAACAAAAGAGTCCGATGATAGTAGGCATCAATTTCATCAAAGAAATCTTTAAAGGGGAATAATCCTTGTATAGGGTATGGTTCAGCATTTTCAATAGCTTCATTGAGTGAATGAGGTCCCATAGACATAAGCACCTAAGCGAATCATCAAAGTAAGGAATCGCTAACATCTTCAAAGTAAGGAATCGCTAACATCTTCAAAGTAACGATAACATCTTTCTTTGCCCAAACGAATAACTCCTGTTGAAATGTATAACTTTATGATTCTGAATCGCGGCAACACCTGAAACAAGAAATTTTTCGATAAATCAAAACGGAGATCATAAGCAAACAGTTACCATATCACAAATCTGAAATAAACAAAGCGTCAAAAATACTCCAAACCCTAAATCTGCAAATCAGAGAGTGAGAGAGAGAGAGCAGTGAAGAGATTGACGAACCGCTGCAAGCATTTGATTCAAACCGCCATTACAAAACACTCGTAGAATTCCGTTGCTTGTATACTTTCCTGCAAAAAAATAAACACTTTCCTTAAATCCTCAAGCACCAAATCAAACCCAGATATCAATCGATTGCATAAGCAGAGAAAGATAAACCCTAATCAATTACTATACAAGATTCACAGACCTGGAGGGTGATGGCGTCTACAGCCTCGTTTCAATATGGGCCAAATATTCTTCTGCAACTTAAGTGAATCTCTATCTCGGTCTCTTCAAAAGTCGGTTGGAGGTATCGCAAACAGAGATTGGGGGCTATGGTTCCTTACAGAGATGAGAAGAAGAGAGGTTTGGTTGGTTACAGAGATTGGAACAAGAGAGATTTAGGGGTTAGGGATTTAGTTTTCTTTGTAAATAACTGGGAAAGAGGTGAGTTGGTCGGGTAGAGTAAAAAATTGGGCGGGTTAAACCAATTTTTAGAGGGGGAAAGTAAAAATTGGACATTTTTAGAATAAAGAATATGTACACAAATATTACTTAGCAACCTAGATGTACCATCGATAATAAGATTTTTAAAAAAATGAAACATTTTTTAATTAACTACATTCATTATCAATTAATTTTTATTCAAATACATTCACTACTAACTAATTTTATAACTAACTTAGCTAATTTTATATCATTAAGGGTTACAAATTTAAAGTTTATGGTTTGTGTTTAGGGTATAGTAATGCTTTAGGGTTTATGATGAAGAAAATAATTATACTTGATTTTTTATTAAGTGTTAGGTTTGTTTTTGCATATTATCTTATTTTATTTTTAATAATATACAATTATAAATTTAGTACTTATGATTAAGGTTTAGAAGTGTAGAATTTAAGCTTTTAGTGTTTGTGGTCTAGAGTTTAGGGTTTAGAGTTTAAGATTTAAAAAATGATAACAAATTATGTTTAAGGTTTGAGGTTAATGTTAGAAAATATTAGTTTATGTTATACCATAACCCTATACCCTAAACCCTATACCCTAAAACATTTTATACTTAATATATCTTTTATATGAAACAATAACTATATTGCAACTAAATAAAAAAAATTGTGAATCCTAAATCCTTATTCTCTAGTACCCTAACCGAACCGTCCAATACCTAAACCTTAAACTAAAACTAAAACTAAAACTAAAAACTGTTTGTTTATAGCTTTTATTTACAATACCCTAAAACATTTTATACTTAATATATCTTTTATATGAAAAATAACTATATTGCAACTAAATAAAAAAAAATTATGAATCCTAAATCCTTATTCTCTAGTACCCTAACCTAACCCTCCAATATCTAAACCTTAAACTAAAACTAAAAATTGTTTCTTTATAGCTTTTATTTACAATGCCCTAAACCCTATACACATATTCAATCAAAGACTAACTAATAAATTAATTGCATTTCATTACCCTAAAGGCCTAAACCTTATTTATACCATAAACCCAAACCCTATTTATACCCTAAATTCTAAACCCTATTTATAACCCTATATATATACCTTAAGATAAAACTGAAAAATTTATTTGTTCATTTTTTTATTTATTTCAAAAAAATTTCGAACAAAACCAATCAAGTATTTGTTTGTAAAAGAATTTGTTGTATTTTTTTGAATCAATTTGTAGTAGCCTTAAACTTTACATTAGAATCAATTACTTATCAATGTATACAAATTTATCAATGTAGACACAACAAGAGTTAGGAGACTAAGCAATGAGATAACATAAAAGCCATCACCGACTATGAGCCACCATCATGTGTCTCCTCCATCACTATATGTTACAAAGCCATCATCAAACTAACATCTTGGTAAATTGTCCCATCTCCATATGTTTCTCTACAAAGGAACGTGATAGAGCCATCCAAGTAGATCATGTGACAACAACAACGGAACAAAACTAAGCTTTGTAGGGCGAGACAGTTTTGATCCTTTGAATCTGCCGAAGCAACAAGATTTGATGGGCAAGCAAAAAGTTTTAAGCTTTCAATGCGGAAGAAGAGTTATGGATCTACAGAAACAATGGAGCTTCAAACACAATTAATAAGACTGACCAGTGAATAATTTAAAGGCAGTTGGCAAACTTCGACGAGGTGAGACCCAATATATATCTGATTTGTTCAACAAGTAGAGTCCAGGATCAATCATTACTGGCATTGCTCGCTTCTCCCTTCACAAGGAAAACAAGAAATCAGTACACGAGCAAATACAACTTCAATAAAACTCAAGAACATGAAAAAACTTACTCTTTCCAACCAAGATCACTTGTGTGTTTGATAAAGTTGAGGTTCTGGTCCAGAGTCGAAAACGTATGAAGCAGATCTTCAAAAACAGAGAAGATTGACAGTAAGTTAATCAATATCTTGATGGAAAGAGAGAAAAAAGTGAGACCAAAGCATTCTCTGACTTCGAGTCATCTTTTTTTACTTTCCCCACCTTCGGTCTCACTTTTTGTCTCACCAGATGGAGTAGACTCCTCTTCAAGTTTCTCTTCCTGGTCCTCTTGTTTGCTTGAGCTCTCATTGCCTTGTGGCAAGCTTGCATCACCATCTCCTTTTTTCTCCTCGCTTGGTGTTTTCTCTTCAAAGTTCTTGGCAATTGCCTTCCTCTGCAGACGGGGTCATCTGTTTCTTTATCCAATCTTTGTTGTCCAGAGAAACCACATCAACATTCTGTGCTGGTCCAAGAGAGGATGATGACATCATCCAGATCCCGACTAAGCATAGGGCCACAAACACAACAAATGTTACTGTTGAGCAATAACTTGATGCGGGCCTCCTGTTATCTATCCTAGTATACATTGGTGCCATCTTAAGCAGCGATGCCACATCCATATCTTCCCATCTTGTTCACCAGGAAGCTTCATGGAAGAGAGACGTCTAACATTGATAGTCAGATTTCCATTCTGATGGGTGGAAATGCATATTCGAAATAAGCAAAGAATGTAACCTTGGCATAGTAATCTTTCCAAACTCTTCGAGCAATCTGATGGCCTCCCAAATCAAAAGCCTTGAACTTGATTTTGCCAATGCTAAGTTCCTCAGACGTTGGATGTTGTGTCGACTGATGCTGAACCAATCTCTGTAACCAATCACACATCACCAAATCTCAGATTCATATAGCATTCACTCTCCATTTTTGACAATCACGAAACTAACCAATATCGATAACTCCCACCTATAATCAGATGCAAAAACTAAACACTACGAAATGCAAAACTCTTCTAAAATTGAATTCCCTAAGTTCTCTGAGTAATCCCCAATACAACTCCATTGAATCTACCCGAATCGAATAATTGAAACAGTAGCGAAGCTTGGAGAAAACAAACCTCGTCTTTGAGCATGTGAAGTAGAGTGTTTTTTCCGGCATTGTCGAGTCCGAGAAACAAGATCTTCACCTCTTTCTGCCATAACCCTAACGACGCCAAGATTCCGTAGAACCAATCGAACAAAAACATGATCTCCTTCTCTCTTCCCACTGATGAAACCTTTTTTAAATCAGATCTTCGTATCAATTCGAAAGACAAACAAGAGAATTCCAAGCCATCGTTGGTGGATCAGACTCGAAACGTTCGACGAAGAGTAGAGAAAAAGAAAATTACCGGTGACTGAGACGGCACAGAAGCGAAGGAAATGGTGTTGGAGGCCATCATCTAGGTTTTCGCAGAGGAGCAGTAGGAGGAAACTGGAAGAACAAATTAGGGTTTGGGTAACGGGATGTGGAGGAGGGTGGTGAGGGGAAGGAGGGTATGGAGAGTTGGTCAGCCATACCAGCGCAGAGGTGGAGATTAGATAGGAGACCGTGTAGGAGAAGATTGGAGGCGAAGTTGGTCAGGAGAGAGATCTCTGTCTTTAATTTTTTTTGCTCAAAGTTTTTTTTGGGTCTTGTTAACAACTAAAGAAAACAATTCACTTTTAACATTAGCATTAATTTTTCTAAGTATTTTGGCGCTCATAGTATCTATAGCATAAAGTGGGCTCCAAATCAAATTTTTGTTTCCCGCTTAGCGAAATAATTGTATAGCGTTGATCTAATGCTGTAATATACTACCCCATCCGAGCACACCTTCTACAACAGCACTTACCAAAATCGTGTTATCCTCATGTGCTATGAATACCTATATTTCTTGTCGTGTTGGGAGGTTCTTTTTAACTTCTATGAAGGAACATCGAGTGTCAAGAGAACAAGCCTAGATCACCTTGCTTCTCGGTTTAAAAATCTCAAGATGGGATGTGATGAATCCATTGAAAGATTTGGATCTAAGCTAATCTCCATAGCCAATGAAGGTGCAGTACTTGGAAAGATCTATTGGTCAAAAAAGATGATGAGATGCTTACCTGAGAGGTACAATGCACAAAAAGCGGTGCTTAAAATGGCTATGAACACAGATGGCATGCAATTCTCACAACTCCTGGGAATATTAAAGGCAGAAGAGATGGAAGCAGTTGTTGATCACCCAAAGCCTAACAAAGGAATTGCCTTTGCTGCTGAACATGGACCTGACAGACTTCAAAATTAGAAGAGAATATGACTCAGAAAATGGAAGAAAGTATGAGACTGATGGCAAGGAATTTCAAAAACTTTTGAGAAGAATAGAAAAGGGACAAAGTAGTAAATATGGCACTCGATCAGATGGTGAAAGGAATTCTAACAGATCTTCAACAAAGTATGGTAACAACAAGCAGAACATGAAGCGTGATCTTCAGTGTCATGATTGTGAAAGGTATGGACATTTCAAATCCGAACGTCCTCTGACCAAACTCAAGGAGCTAAAAAATTTTGAATGTAAAGGCTTTTGTCACACGAAAAATGATTGTCCAAATCTTAACAAATGTAACAAGAAATTATTTGTGAGCTTCAGTGACACAGATTCATATGACAGGAATGACAAAGGGAATTTATTGAATTTTGTTGCCCTGGTAAGAGAAAAATCTGACAAGGAGTCAGCTCATAGGTCAGACTCTGAGGAAGAAGAAGAAGTGGATGCAAGAGTAGAGTACATGAAGCTATATGATAACTGGGTAACACTAAGCAACGCAAATCTCCAGCTACTAAAGGATAAGGCCTTATTGGAAGCTAAAGTCAACATCCTAGAACTAAAAGCAAAGTCTGCTGTAAAAGGGAAAAACAAAGAGACAAGGTCCACAATCGGGTCTAGTTCTAGTACACATATAGACTTAGAGAAAGTAAAATGTATGGAGGCTGAATTAAAAATAATTCATGAAACGTATGCGTCTGAGAAAGAGAATAATCAGACCTTAGAACATGATCCTACTGAAAACTACAAGAAACTCGAGATGTTAAACAAAAGGACTGAAAATCTAGCCAAGATTCTCTCCATGGGATACACCAGTCTGAAGGTAGTTGATCGCGAGCCTGTCTACTCAAATCTGAATAACTTGTTCAAGGAAAGTCTGGACAATACATTGAAGAGATGGCTATATAACTAATCAACAGTAATGCCACGGTCAGACAAGCTGGTAATGGATTTCCTAATATGCGTAAAATAAATCCAAGGTATCAGGCTCAGAGACCAGTTAATCAATTCTCCATACAAAGCTAAAACTCTTAAGGTGATGCATGATCACTTCTTATGGACACATTTGAAGAAGGACGTGGCGAAAGTGTGTGAAAGATGCATGACATGCAAACAATCCAAAGCCACTGCCCAACCCAAAGGTATATACACTCCTTTGCCTATTACTTCTCATATGTGGCATGAAGTGTCAATGGATTTTGTGTGAGGATTGCTAGGACTAAGACTGGAAAGGATTTGATATTTGTGGTTGTGGATATGTTTAGTAAGATGGCACACTTCATTCCGTGTCGTAAAACTAATGATGCTTTGCACATTGCTAATTTGTTCTTTAGAGAAGTCATTAGATTGCATGGCATGCCTAGATCGATTGTTTCTGATAGAGACACCAAGTTCTTAAGCTATTTCTTGAAAACTTTGTGGACTAAGTTAGGAACCAAGTTGTTGTTTTCAACTGCTTGTTATCCTCAAACTGATGGACAAACGGAAGTAGTGAATATAACCTTGTCAACATTGCTTAGGGTTATCATTAAAAAGAACCTGAGAACTTGGGAAGAATGCTTGCCACATGTAGAGTTTGCATATATCATTCTGTGCATTATGCTACTAAGTATTCTCCATTTCAACTTGTTTACGGTTTTAATCCTTTTAACTCCTATGGATCTAATGCCTCTTCCTTTGAGTGAAAGAACAAGTATGGATGAAAAAAGAAAGGCCGAGTTGATTAAGCAGATTCACACAAAGGCCAAGGCGAACATAGAGGAGAAGACCAAGAAGTATGCACAGGTTGCAAACAAAGGGAGCCGCAAGCTTGAGTTTGAAGTTGGAGATCAAGTATGGATATACTTGAGGAAGGAACATTTCCAAGCAGAAAGGAAGTCTAAGCTCTTGCCCAGAGTTAGCCCTGTCAAGCGGGTCAAACCCGCGACCCGCGACCCGTCCCGCGGTGGATTAAACTAATTTTTGATCCGCATCAACCGCCCCGCCAAATCTACAAAATAAAAACCCCATCCGCCCCGCTTAAATTTGCGAATACTTGTGGGTAACCCGTAAATATTTAAATATTAATTAAATTTTAAAATTATAAATGATTTTATTTAAAATAATATTGATTAATAAAATTTAAATACTAAAATGTAAAATAGTAATTTTTATTTTAAAAAACTTTTTTTGAAGAAAAATATTAATTTTATTTTTTTTTTCAATTAAATCCTAAAATTTTAAATTAATAATAAAATATTTATTTATTTTTTAGAAAAATTAAATTTTGCGGATACTCGCAAACCCGCGGTTCTAAACATTCTGATCCGCATCCGCCCCGCTAAAAATACTCTAACCCGCATCCGCCCCAACAAATTTGAAAAAAAAAACTTTAACCCGCATCCGCCCTGCAGCGGGTAAAAACCCGCAGGTAACGACCCAAATTGTCAGGGCTACCCAGAGTTAATGGACCCTTCATAAAGTCAGAAAGATAAATGTCAATGCATACCAGCTTGATCTAAAAGGTAAGTACAATGTATCTTCAAGTTTCAATGTTTCTGATCTCATTCCTTTTCTTGTAGATGAACCAGATTTGAGGGCAAATCCTTTTCAATAAGGAGGAGATGATGTGAACATAGATGGAGAGCTTGAACCTGATCAGGAAGCTGAGCTTGTAGCTGAGTAGCAGCCTAAGGAAAAGGGTGAGCTGAGCAGAGGAGAGCTGGTCGAGGATGGGCCGGGCAAGGACGAGCTGGTCGAGGACTATCTGGTCGAGGTCGAGTGGTCGAACGAGCGTGGTCGAGAACAATACTCCTTGACCAAAATGCAATAAAAAGAAGATATTCACATTCCAACTGGACCAATTACAAGATCCAAGTCCAAGAAACTCGTAGAAGCTGTTCAAACACTTTTGGGCCGAGTTGAATTTGAGATGGTCAAGGATGAAGAAGGCATGGGCTGGTCGGTCCATTTGTGCACTCATTTTGCAGCAGCTGATCAAGTCATTGGAGATGGGCCATTGCCAAATTTATAGAAGAAATGAAAGAAGTCAGAAGCCCATTAAGCCTTAGAAGATTTCGTGACCAAAAGATGGAAATTCGGTGGTCATAGTTTTATGGTCATAGCCGTATGGTCAATAGTCTAAGTAGTTATTTCCTTTCATTTTTCCTAAGTCTTTGACTGGTTTTCTTCAGGAAAACACTAGCTCTTTCGTAAACCAGTAAGAAATACAACATTTTCCCTTTTGATCAATTGATCCTGTTGAGAGTTTCTATTGTTTTGTTCTTCGTGAGCAATCTATTGTTTGATGCGTCATATCCAACCAACAAACCCTCCAATTCTTGACATGTGCATCACATCAGGCAGAAGAAGAGGTTGGGAACATCAAGGACCATCTGCCATCCTTGTGTGACCCATTCACTCCACACGCCTTGAACCGGTGCTAGTACCCCGATTTCAAGGATTATCCCTTCTTCATACAATCCTACGAGTATCCATCCTTGGGAGAATCACATCAACACCTTTGTCTAGTATCCACTGATATCAATTTACTACCAACGACGGGAATATAAGTCGGGATTCCCGCACCTGTAATGAGATCGAGGTAAACTCTGAAACCCAGTTAAACGCTTCCGAGCAAACTGGTCTAAATCATCACAGGTCCATAAGTCGAGTATATATCGTTGAACTTAACTTGAATCCCAGTCAAATACTTCCGAGCACACTATTCTTAGTCATCAAAGGTTCGTAATTAAAGTATATCTCGTTAACCTTCGAACTTAACTCGAAACCCAGTTAAAGGCTTCCGAGCACACTGGTCTTAGTCATCACAGGTCCGTAAGTCGAGTATATCTCGCTAACCTTCAAACTTAACTCAAAACCCAATTAAACACTTCCGAGCACACATGTCTTAATCATCACAGGTCCGTAAGTCGAGTATATCTTGCTAACCCCCAAACTCGGAATACAAATCAATACGCTTCTGAATGAAACACTCCTAAAGCACCAAGAATCAAAACTTAAATCACACCCTCCTTCGGGAACTATATGAAGCCATTCAAAAAGTCTTCGAGCTATATGAAACCAACTCCGGCGGTCTAGACAAATCTGAAAAAGGAATTTATTCTTCCGACGAAATCTGCTCGACTTTTCCCCACTAATTGACATAACGTCGACATAACTACTCAGCTTCTCGTAAGGACAAACCATCCTCGCAGGCTCAACCAACTAACCCAAAACCAAATCCTGATCAAAAATCAAGCAAACCTGTTCCAAGCAAGACTGCTCGAAAATCTGAGCATCTCGGAAAGTCCGGGCAAAGCGTGATCAAACGGACCGACTCGATGGCGCAAACAAATTTATCATATTCGGTGCACGAGGCAACATACTTTCTCGACTGTTATGCTTGATCGAAATCAGAAACAGTGACCAAGACCCGGAAACGGATTCAAAAATATCCGGAAAAGAGTCCTGAAGTTTAGAACAAAAGCATCTTATTTAAAGAAAACAGATCATAAAATGGAATGACCAACCGCTCCGGAAAGAAAGTTGAACGATATTAAAAGAAACAATACAGACATGCTCAAAACTCAAAGATAGGAGCCGTAGGCATAGGATACGCCGGCTGAAGCTGGGTTATCCCAGAGCGATGCATCCCATTGCGACGGCCCGCCGGAATCTCCAAAAAAAGGGGAAATATCGAACTAGTTTTCGGCCTCGGCCATCAGCCTGTTGTACAAAGGGACATCGCTCGCCAGGAGATCCGCCTTCGTCTTCTCCAGCTGCTCTTCCACGATTTCAAATGCTGGAGGATCCTGCACCTTCAGCCCAGCAATCATCTCGAGATTTCTCTTTGTTGCGAAAAACTGGCAATGCTTCTTCTTAGTCGCATGTAGTTTGGATAAAATACCGCGAAGCCTGATGAAGCAGGATGAAATTTTGTCAAACATCTCCTTCCTCCCTTTCTTTGTTGCCTTGTTCAAGGCAACTTCACGGGAAGAGCTCTCTTCTGCAAGCTGCAGTCTCAAAGCTTCGGCCTCACCAAGGGCTTGCGCCCTTTCGTTATCAACCGAACGGCACCCGGCCTCGAACTCGGCTATCTGCCCATGATACGTGGCTCTCAACTCGGAAAGTGAGCTTTCTAATTTCTGGTTATCGATGGAGTGTCTGTGAAGTAATGTCTGGTCCCATTCAATCTCCTTCTCGGACTCAGCGGCGTGTCTATGTACCAATGCCCACACCTGCGATAAAAAGGGAGTTAATAAACATACCATCTAAATCAAAAAGGGTAGATACGTATCAATTGATAGGAAAAACATTAACCCTCAACAAGTCATGGCCTGCATGAGTAAGCGAACTACCACATGCCATATCCTCATACCAGACAGGGCCAATGCCCGGATGCCACACTCCTGAGCAAAACTTTGCTACCTCAGAAACATCGTCGTATATGGGACCACCAACGCTTGGACCACTCCAGATTGGTTCGGGCTCCGACTGAGGAACTTCGGCGTTTCACGCCTTCTTAATCCGCTTCCATTTTGGCTTGGACACAGTACTCGAGGTGGAAGTCCCAAGACTTCTCCTAAAGGCGCATGGGGAGCGACCGAACTCTCGCTGGTCTCCATTCCACCTGCACCGATGATGAAGCCTTGAACAAGCACCGGATCCTGCACATTCTTCTGGTCGTTCCCAACCACTCCGTCCGCTTGCTCTTCATTTCTTCGTCTCCATTCTTCCGCCTCTATCTTCTTACGGGTTTTCACAAGTTCGCATTCAGACAACGGAAGAGACATTCTCCTAAATTTCACCGCTTTTATGAAAGACAAATGTCAAGAAACAGTATCATAAACTTGTAGAGAATCGAAAGCTATAAATCTTGGAAGGTTCGAAAACGATAAAAAAACATTCAAGAGAAAAATCAGAGAGAAGCTACCTTAAAGTATTGAGAGAAGGGAATGAGTGAAGAAATGAATGGTGAAAGGAGAATACCTATAGATTTTCCTAAACCATGCGCGTAGAATCATAATTTTACATGATTATTTAAACTTGATCATGTTTCGGCCAAACATGCTTAAACTAATCATTAAGTGAGCCAACTCGAAGATCGGCGATATTTTGAAGAACCGATCTTCCACGAGCCGTACAATCCAAGAAGACTATTGCACACAATGATCTCGCCCGACGTACCGACCGTTGGTGCATTGTAACAAGAATGTTCAGATAACCTTCCGTTATCACCAAAGGAAAGAATAACCGAACTTTCGAACAATTGTTTTCGCCTCGACTACTTACAACTCGCCATCATCGTACTCGAGCCAGACAAGCTGGGGGCTAACTGTTGGGGACAAAATCCCCCTTGACGAAATCAATGGTCGAAAATAGATCGAGGAAATATTTCGTATAAGGAATGTTTCATATAAATAGCGTTCGTACGAAATATACGAGACCACTTAGCCACATGGGAAATATTTTGTATAAGGAATGTTTCGTATAAATAGTGTTTCCTACGAAACATACGAGAAAACTTAGCCAAACTTCCGAACAATCTGATTGCTCGGACAGATCGCAGGGGCAGGCATTTCACTCGACAGAATATACTGAAAAGCTCAAATATTCAAACAAGCTGCTCGGAAATTCCGAGCATACCATGCAGCTCAAACAATCCGAGCAGGCCAAGCAACTTGGATAACCCAAGCACATCCCTCTTATTTTCCAAACATGACACACTCCCTCGGAAGTTCTCAGAAGGATATGGTCCCTCAGAACTTCCAAGCAGAAACATATTCCAAGAATCTTCCGAACGGACACTTAGCTTAGACCAAGTGCTCGGACATTTGCCAATATCTTCCTCCGAATGCAGGACTTGCTGTAATCCATTCCCATAACGATAACTTATACACTTCTAGCCGTTAATGGAATCGCCGAGTAAGTTATATGAAATATGAACTTGGGACTAACCCACAAGACTCCTATTTCCTAGAAATCGGGATGAATAAAGAAACTTACGCTCAAACGGACTCGGATCGTTCCTTTTTGGCCCATTCGGTAGATCAAGGTAAACCACATAAGGATAATTACAAAAATGGAAAGATAAACTCGAAGATGAAAAGGAAAGATAATTTCGAGCAGGAAGAGGAAAATCCGTGCAGAAATGTAAATCCCAACAGAAATGGAATATACGATCATAGGAAGATTTCCGGAAATCATGTGGGAGAATATCCTCGGAACCGACTCACCGCGACTATATTAGACGAAGGACTTTCTACGATCAAACCATCTCGAAAAACCCTAGCAACTAGACTTAGACATTTCTTAAGCTTTTGTTCTTTGTACTTTGTTTCTGATCAAATATATCAATAAATATCCTCTAGATCTCTTTTCGAGTCGTTTACATTGAAAATCTATGATCCCTAAAAGTGTTCTCTACAAAAATCGACAGTGCGAGTTTCGACTCTCACATGTAACATGTCTAGGATTTAGTTCCTAAACCTTAACATGTAAATGTGGTTGGAATGAAGTGGATCTTCAAGAACAAAATTGATGAAGACCGGAACATTGTGAGGAACAAGGCCAGTCTAGTTGCACAGGACTACTGTCAGATTGAGGGAGTCAATTTTGATGAGACACTTGCACCTGTAGCCAGACTTGAATCCATTCGATTGCTATTGGAATTTCATGCAAGCTGAACATCAAACTATTTCAAGTGAATGTGAAAATTACATTTCTAAATGAGATTTTCCAAGAAGAAGTCTAATTTCACAGCATAAAAGATTTGAAGATTCAAAGTTTCCAGATCATGGTTACAAACTGAAGAGGGATCTATATTGATTAAAGCAAGATCCAAGAGTTTGGTATGAAAGATTGACCTCACTTCTCTTGAAAGATGGGTTAAGCAGAGGTAATATCGACAAGACTCTATTTATTCTGTGTGATAACACATACATTTTGATTGTGAAAATATACGTGGATGATATCATATTTGGAAGCACACGAAAGAGTCGGGTAAATCATTTTGTGAAGGACATGACTGACGAGTTTAAAATGAGTATGTGCGGGGAACTCAAATACTTCTTGGGACTGCAATTTAAGCATACAAATGAAGGAATCTTTGTGTGTCAAAGCACGTATGCTAGAAATCGGGTAACTCGATTTGGAATGCAGACAAGCAAAGAGTCTAGAACTCCTATGAGTACCACAGCTAAACTCTCACTAGATTATGAAGGAACAATTGTGGATGAAAAGCTATATCGGGGAATGATAGGCAGTCTCTTGTATCTCACAGCGAGTCGACCTGACCTGTGCTACAATGTGTGTGTGTGTAAGATATCAAGCATGTCCAAAGGAGTATCTTGCAGAAGTAAAATGTATCATTAAAAACCTAAAGGGGAAAATGAATCTGGGGCTATTATACACTAAGGACACTAACACAAACTTGGAAGGTTACTACGATGCTGATTAGGCAGGGAGCATTGACGAAAGGAAAAGCACATCTGGAGGATGCTTCTTTCTGGATAACAACATGATATCCTTGCATAGTAAGAAGCAAAATTGCATCAATCTCTCAACATCATAGGCCGAGTACATTGCCCTTGGAAGTTGTTGCACTCAGCTGGTTTGGATGAAACACATGCTCGATGACTATGGTATGACTTCTAGAACTAATATTTTACATCGTGATAACATGAGTGCCATTACCTTATTTAAGAATCATGTGAAGCATTCTCGTACCAAACACATAGATATTAGGCATCACTTTATCATAGAATTGGTTGAGGAAAAACTTGTTGAAATAGTGCATGTAGCTTCTAAAAAACAACTTGCAGATATATTCACAAAATCACTTGAATTTAACACATTTGTGCACTTGCGCAAAGCTCTTGGTATGTGTGAATTTTGACAGGTTTTGTCATGGAGAGAGAGTCATCTTGGATGCTTGAATTGTAGTTCATAGCTGGTGCTTTAATCCCTTTGTATAGATCACCTCTCAAAAATCTCGTGCAAATTGATTTATGCATGAAAATAGCTGCTTCTCATGCTTTAAACGACTATAGACTTCTCTGGAAGGTTAGACAAGAAATGTTATTGTGCAAGGATGAGCAAAAAAATGAATGAAAAGATAAAGGCCTGAAGAGTAGAACACTCATTGCATTCTCTCTATTCATCAGAAGTACAAAGAGATGACCCAAAATGAAAGGGGGGGGGGAATGTCTTCGATCACTGTTTGGATCAGGAGAGCGACCAGAGAATAAGATTAAACAAGTGCCTTATGGATGTCTCTTGGAGATTGAATGTCTAGGACACAAATATTATTGTGGAAGATCAGACAAGGAATCAGAGAATGAGTGCAGAAAAGTGCATTTTGAATTTTAGTTGAAGAAGAAAGCAACTCACTAGAATGAGTAGTTCTATCTTAGCTCAGTTACACTTGTTAGGAGAAGTGAGTCTAAAGGTATGGAAATGGGTAGACTGTCACATATCACTCAATCTTTATGTTGACCACTTTTAAAAAATTATCACAAGTTGTTGTCTGATATGGGCTATGTGGGATCCTCCAATCGGGGTGGAACAAGTCAAAATTTCTTTCACTAGTACTTAAAAATGTTGAATTGATTAAATAGTTGTCTATATGAACTATCTCAGTCATGGGGTCCTTATCTCGTCTTTGAACAAACTGCCTGTGTAGGATGCTCACTTGGTTCAGATAAACATCTCAATTTGATATGTCACACAGCACAGATGGGCATGGTTTTGTAACCATGTTATTTTAATGTGATTATTGTTTTTGAGTGTTCCGTGTTAGGGTTTTTTCAGTTTCTCGCTCAGGTCTATTATAGTTATTTACCAGATCAAGAGTCGCCGCTCACTATCAATAAGACCCATGAAACCTTAAAATCGCTCTTATGTTGGTGACAATTTCCATGGCTCCCAAACGCCCATTCTCTTCACTCCCAGATGACGGCAATATGTCTTTAGCCACTCTCAGACGATTCACTTGCCGTCTCTTAGAAATCCGTGATGGCATCCAAACCGCTCGTACCTGTCTCAAGCAGTCAAAATTCAAATTTGACCGCTCCTCCACAAGCAAAAAGGTCACAGTCGACCGATTGACAAATCCTATGACGGAAGCCGAAGACTCAAGTCCACCGAATCAACAACTCGGCTCCGATAAAATCTCTCAAAACCTCGTCACTGAAGTGATGGAGGAAGAAGCTTATTCCGATTTTCGGGTTTTCACTCATGCAGATCTACGAAAGGAGAATCGAAAGAAGGTGAAGCAGCTGGGAAAAAAGGATCCAAGTCGCCTCAAACCGCGAAATCCAAGTTTCAATCCACTGTTCAAAACAGAAGGCGCAAGTCGTCGAGTCAAGGCCTTTGAGAATAAAAAAATTCAACTAATGAGCATTCTCCCGATTGATGATCCCGATCAAAATGAAGCAAAGGAGTTTATCTCAAGGGCTGGTATTCTCACACGGTTTTGCATGTTGAAGGGTATGTGCCAGAAATAGTTCATGTGTTATATGAATATCTTGGTGATTTGGAGTATCAGATGTTTCTCATATGTCATATTTTCGAGTTCACTTGAGGGCTCATTAGCCATATCTTTCTACTCCCAAATCTTGAGAAGGCATCTCGCACACCTTGGGAATTGGAGGAGATTGTTCCAGCTGTGCTTGGTGTAACGCTCCCTTCCCATTTTCTTCTGACCGACGAGTTGACCGGCCAACATCAAACAAGAACATGACCGATCGAACCCGAGCAGGCCATACGAGAATATTTTGAAACAATACAAAGCCAGAGACAGTCCGGTTTGAGTCAAAGACTCGAACCAAATCACCCTTGACTTTGTTTACCTCGTTTCCACGATACAAGGCTTTTCAACCACTACCGCTTCCACGATTTGTGCTCGGTTCGGACTAAACCGTATATCAGGGAATTATTCTGTTTTTTATTATTTTAAATCATAAATCTTATTCTTATCAAATACGGTTTCCTACAATTCATTTAGCGGGATCCCAAAAAATCTGAAACCAGAAATAAAGTCAAAATTCTTAAACAAACCGTAGCCAAATGCCAACCCAAGACTACTCCGAGTATCCTACGCGTCCGTCGAGCTATGCCAAACATGAAAAAACACAAAAGAGTCAAATGAGTAATCTAAGATTGCCCAGTGAGATGGCTCCCAACTAGCAGGCTGCTAACAATCTAATAATCCCGCCCAAATCAAAAATAACAATCAAGTACAATAGTTGATCACGTGGTACCACGACGTGATGAGCTCCACAACACACAAACATTCAATTAACAACACAAAAAAGGTAACCACGAAAATTGAGAACATTGCGGCACATGCTCTCGATTGGACTCGATCTATCTATCGCAGCTCTAACACAACTCGACACCAACTGGTTCCACTATGCGAACTTGGTAACTTCCACGGAAATGCATAGCTACCCCCATGGTAAATAAAACCTCTCACGACCCCTAGACGTAAACACAAAGTCCTACGACCTAGGACACTGTTCTCTGTCCATCGATACGCGGTGACTCAGGCCACCCCTAGATAACCAAAGCTTTCATGCAGTCCGGCCCGAATACGTGACCCCGTATTCTTTGGACTACACACCTACAGACGTCACTCCATAGGTTAACACCTACCAGAACCACTACCCGAAGGTATGTGAACTAACCAGGAACTCAACTCCCGAGGATCCAATCGAGCAGGAAGTACCGGAACGCCATCACCAGACTTTCGGGATCTAACGCACCCTAGAGTCGTGATAACAATTAAAATAAACAAGCAGACTCTCTGTGACTCTACAACCATACACAAGACCGAAAAGGTCATCATAAATAAATAACGCAATCTCATCACCCAATCTATCCCGCAAGTCCTATCACCAACCTCCACATCACCTGGCCTTATCTGGTTCCATACATGAATAGATATCTATCCAAACTTACATGGTCATGTACCGAGGTAAGTAACAAAAAACACGGTCTATCGGGCCCAACACCTGACTAGACTAAACACCAGACAAACAACAGTCTACCCGGCCTAACACCAGAGTAAACAAAACATCACACAATCAATGGTCTACCCGGCCCAACACCGGAGTAGACAAAAACCACACAACAATAATCACAACACCACTCAAACAATTATTTAGGTTTCAATAGTCTTTTAGTCTTAACTTTAACTCATTCACCCCGCTACCTTGGGATTAGTGGCTTACTAGTCATGTAGATGGCTTAATCCATATTATAATTTTTAATTCTTATTCCCTTAAATTCACATTATTCTTTAATTATTTCATTCAACCTGTTAACCCGGACTATTGACTAATTTACCCACTTGTTATTATATTCTAAGTGTTTTATGTATTTTAAATACGTATTTTAATTCACTTTTAATTCCTCATATCAATCAACCTAGTCGTTCTAACAAATTCAATCATCCATGTATGCAACCTAATTCTACGGTTAATGAATCCAAGGTCTATATGTCCTAATCTATATACAACACACAATTTAGCCGATTCACATTGCGTATGGAAGTGACAGATGGATGATCTGACTGAGCACCGAATCACGAAACCGAGCTAACCCTTCCTCAACCCTTCTTGAACTGAACCAACTGAAATCCCAAGCTAAACCGTCTTGAACCAACGCATTGACCAACTAAATCGGGCGTTGACCAAGCATTGACCAAGTTTAACTTGAGTTGAGCCACATCTTTGACCTGATCGAAGACCGGCTGAAGGAGGCGTTTGACCGTGGCGGAGGGAGACTTTTCTAGCGTTGACCACGGCAGCTCAGGTGTTGACCGGCCATTGACCACAATGGTAGACCGGCGAGGAGAGGCTTTCTTCGGCGAGAACTGGTCCGGCGGGGCTGGACGGTGGTGAGAGAACCGGCTAGGAGGTCACGGCAAAGGAAAAAATCTCACGACAAGCTTATTTCGGCGACGACCAAGAACTCCAACGACAGCGGCCGAGCTCCAGCGAGAGCTTCTGGCGATGGCTGGTCTCTGGTGAGGTCTTCGGAGGGAGAAGAGACTGATGAGAGGAGAACAACCAGCTAGATAGAGAATGGCTGAGCATAAAAGGTGAGAGGAGCAGCGTAGCTACCGGCGGTGGCTTTCCGATGATGGCTCCAGCGATTCTCTGGCGGCGGCGGCAGCTAGAGAACCGGCAGTTGATGAGTGAAGGCTGGTGATCTCAGATCTTCAACTGGTTTATAGAGATTCAGCCTTGAATGAGATTTATGAAGTTAACTTGGGAGCCAAGATTTTATAAAGGTATGAATATCTTCATGAGTTTCTTTGAAGATAGAGAGAGAACTTGAAAATGCTGGTTGAAGGTGGAGAGAGAGGATGAAGATTTCATGGGAGGTGGAGAGAGGAGAGAAGGGAGAGGGGAGAGGATTTTTGTGAGTGTTAGGTGAATCTTTGGGTGAGAGAGAGTGAAATTAGAGAGGGAGATAACAAAAAATGGTTTTCATGCAATGCACCAAGAGAAGATTCATTGAATCTTTAGTATAGGTGGTCCAAATGAGAGGAATTGAGACATTTTTTACTCCAGGGGATCTTCTGAGTTTGCATTCATTGGATCTCAAAGTCCGCAGGTTCTCCGAATCTTCCATTAGTTCGCTCGGTAAATAATTTGGCAACTCCGGTTAAATTCTCCAAAACCCTTGTAGCTTCTGAAATAAACAAAACTCCTTTTTAAATTACTAGACTCCATAAGAAACGTTTTGCAATTTGTTTCACTCAAATTGGCCTCCCATAGCTCCCACACCAAATATTACAAGTTTTATCGGTTTTATCGGTTTCCATCCCAATAGTCCGTAAAACTCTTTTGAAAATCTGATTCTACTATTTTCCGTCTTCTAAATGATTTCTTTAATTAAAAAGAGAGTCATTTGGCCCATCTATGCTTCCGTCTTGTATTTTGATAAAATTACCAAAATGCCCCTTAACTCTATGAAATTATAAAATGTCCTTCGTTGACTTTCTGATTGCATGTTGACCATTTTTATGAGACAGGGTATTATATTCTTACCCACTTACAGGAATTCGGTCCCCGAATTCTTCGTTACTAACAAACCTCGAATCAGAAATTGAACCTTGTAAGTCTTCATTTCTGAATTTGGTCCACTATGCTTCGCTGCTTACACTATGATCCCAAACTGAACCCATACTTCTGATCTCCAAAACTGATATTCTGATATAACAACTTGCACAAAACCCCAACACACTGATGTCTTGGACTTCCCACACTGAAATGTGTGACTCTCGATCACTTCCTGATTCCTCATCTTGATTGCTTTCACTGAATTTAGACCTTGGTTCCATAGCCACTGATTCCGTCTGCATTGCTCCACTCTGATTCCTCAAATATTTTGCGCCAATTGTTGATCTTCCCAAACCATACTTATAGGCTTCCCCACTTTGTCTTGGCTTCGAAATCACGTAACATTTACTCATCCTCCTTTCAAAATGCTTGACTTGCTCGCCTCGCTTACTGTTTCAACTTGGTACTCTGCTGATGTCACTACCCGTTTCCTTCCATTTAACTGAATCGTCATGCCCATACATGCCGTGAATTTTTCTCGATTACTGAATCCAAACTTTACTGACTCCATGACGGCTCTTCCCAATTGAGACCCTTGAACTGATCCTTTCACTGACACTGATGCCTTCACATCTCTTTCCTAACTCATCATACTTATCCATCTTGATTCCATCTTTCACTGATACTCACACCTTTCTAAAACCACATTGTCTTGCTTGCAAGCTCGGTTCAAACTGCTTTCTGGAACAACATCTTATCTCTCGGGTTCGGGTCCGATCTCGTGTTCGCGTCAATCATCCATCGGGTCCTGCATCAACAACCTCAACAACACTGGAATGGTTATACCTTTCTAATTTACTTTTCGATATGAATTCCTTATAGAGATATTGGTATTTAGTCACGTACCCAACGGTCACGCATGAAAAATTAACAATATCTTATAATTCCGCTCTACAACAATAAGCTTCCTATAAAAACTGCTTAGTTCTATCTAAGAGGTTCTCTACCTTCCCAACTGTACACAAGTCTAACCGATAACTTATCGTTCTAATCATAACAATCCATCGGTCTCACGATCTACCAAAACATCCACTACTCAAACCAATCATTCTCTACGATTTGCTACCCAAGCTCGAAATCTACCATCTAACAACCTAGCGAATAAAAAAATGTGATGATGCTCAACATTCAGCTAACAAACTAACAAGAGGATTGATGCAACGAATCTCAATTATCCATCTACCAACCTAGTTATCAAACATATGCAATACTTGCAACTTAGCGATCAAACAAACACAATGCTATCAACCTAGCGGTCAAACAGATGCAATACTAGCAACCTAACGATCCATGAATGCAATGCTATCCAATTAAATGAATCTATATGCTAGGCAATGCATTGATGCTAAATAAATCATTCTAACAACCTAATGATCACTCAGATTAAATTATTCAAGACCAGTGGCTAGCAACCTAGCGAACAATCAACACATTAATCACATCAAAATTCTAACACCTTAGCAAATAAAAAAATCTCACGTAAGCAATCAACCAAACAATCAAATCGGCTCATCCACATGGTAATCTCAACACGGTCTTCTCATGGGTCATGGTGAGTAATCGCTTATCCAGACTATCATTTGTTCTCACGTTGTAATCATATTGCATTCACTAGCCATCACATGCATGCAATATAACTACTCCGCTACTCAAAACGACAAACCGAAATACTCCACATCCACTACAAAAATAAAACATTCATACACCACATAGAGTTTTAAATACACAAGTCAGTCGGAGTCTACATACTAGCGATTACCAATCCATCCCAAAAGAAACACAGCTACATAACCTAATCGTCAGAGACGAATACAAGCCGATATACACATCAAAATGTGAGTTATAGCCCTTACTTACCTGGCCTTAATCTACTTCCTAATATCTCCAACATGAGCGGTATGCCCCGCACTGAGTACAGTATGACTCATGTGGATCACGATTGGCAGGTGCGCCATGAGGATAAAATGAGTGTGGTGGTCATGGTGGTGTGACGCGGTCTCGATAGAAGGGTCCAACAGAGCAGGAAGGAGCGTAGTGTCCTACTTGACCGCAAATGAAGCAAAGGCGGGAGCTTTGCCGGTGGTGGTGACAGATGATACTCCCGGGAAAACAATTGACACCATGTAAAATGAAAACCCGTAGCGCCGCATGCAAGGCACGAAGGGTCCGATGCAGGAGATGCGTGTCGGACTAGTGGAATATCTGGTGGTGGTAGTTCGCATATTCTGAGAATATACTGCACCACCATGTCATCAGGGATGAATATAGGTGCTTCTGGTGGTGGTACCGATACTGGAGGAAGTGGAACCCTTGTGGTCGGTAACGCCCGGATGGCACCGCTGGTTGCCTGAGACAAACCCAAGTGCTCGCGATGCCAGATATAGCTGTATCATAAGGCGGCCCTGAAATGAGTGGAGTGGCAACTGGCTCGGCACCGGTAATGACATGCTCTTGAATAGGTTGTGAAATACGAGAACTCTCCGCAGGCTGGAAGTATGGACTGGATTTGGTAGATCCAACGGACTCAAGGTCGTCTATACTGATGTCGCTCATACTTTCGTCGCAACCACACTCACACAGAAATCATCATAGGACAACTCTGCTATAAGACTGCATCAAACACACAAAAAGGTTAGTACATTTCTAGCAAATTTCCTAACTTAACCATTTCCCCAGTTTGACGAACGCGGCTCGGATTCCTAATGGTTGCATTGGCTACACATTTTGACTCGATAAAATATTGAAAACTTTGAAAAACAGAATTTTTGAATCCATGACGAACCATGCTATGATGCCACCTTTTGTAACACCCCCTTCCCATTTTCCGCTGACCGACGAGCTGACCATCCAACAATCAAACAAGAACATGACCAATCGAAACCGAGCATGCCATCCGAGAATAATTTGTCACAATTCAAAGCCAGATACAGTCCGATTTGAGTCAAAGTCTCAAACCAAACCACCATGGACTTCGTTTACCTCATTTCCACGATACAAGGCTTTTCAACCCGTACCGCTTCCACGAGTTGTGTTCGGTTTGGACTAAACCGTATATCAGGGAAATATTCATTTTTATTATTTTAAATCGTAAACCTTATTCTTATCAAATAACGGTTTTCTACAATTTATTTAGCAGGATCCCAACAAAATCTGAAACCGAAAATAAAGTCAAATGCTTA
Organism: Orychophragmus violaceus; assembly: GCA_030180135.1. Classification (NCBI taxonomy): domain Eukaryota; kingdom Viridiplantae; phylum Streptophyta; class Magnoliopsida; order Brassicales; family Brassicaceae; genus Orychophragmus; species Orychophragmus violaceus. Next base: position 54,261,628 of record CM058240.1, on the reverse strand, counting down.
AACAAACCATAGCCAAATGCCAACCCAAGACTACTCGAGTATCCTATGCATCCGCCGAGCTATGACAAACCTGACAAACACAAAAGACTCTAATGAGTAATCTAAGATTACCCAATGAGACGGCTCCCAACTAACAGGCTTCTAGCAATCTAATAATCCTGCCCAAACGCAAAATAAAAATCAAGTACAATAGCTGATCACGTGCTACCAAGACGGGATGAGCTCCACAACACACATGTATTCAATTAACAACACACAACAACAAAAGGTAACCACATAAATCGAGAACACTGCGGAACATGCTATCGATTGGACTCGATCTACCTATCGCGGCTCTAACACAACTCCACACCAACTGGGCCCACTATGCAAACTCGGTACCTTCCACGGGAACACTTAGCTACCCCCATGGTAACTAAAACCTCCCACGACTCCTACACATAAACACAAAGTCCTACGACCTAGGACACCTTTTTGTGTCCATCGATTCACGGTGACTCGGGCCCAAGGACGCGACCCCGTATTCTCCAGACTACACATCTACAGACGTCACTCCACATGTTAACACCTACCAGAACCACTACTCGAAGGTACGTGAATTAACCAGAAAATCAACCCCGCACCCTACAGTCTTGATAACAATTAAAATAAACAATCAGACTCTCTGGGACTCTACAACCACACAAAAGACCGACAAGGGTATCATAAATAAATAACATAATCTCATCACCTAATCAATCCCGCAAGTCCTATCACCAACCTCCACATCACCCAACCTTATCCGGTTCCATACCGGAATATGTATCTATCCAAACTTACCTGGTCTTGTACTGAGGTAAGTAACAAACAACACAGTCTATCGGGACCAACACCAGACTAGACTAAACACCACACAAACAATAATCTACCCGGCCCAAGAACGAAGTAAGCAAAACAACACACAATCAATGGTCTACTCGGCCCAACATCGTAGTAGATAAACAATCACATAAACAACGGTCTACTCAGATTCTAATTATTAATTCTTATTCCCTTAAATTCTTATTCTTAATCTGCTCTTTCCGTCAGCTTGAGATTAGTAAACTTACTAATATCCTGACTTCACATTATTCTTTAATTAGTTCATTCAACCTGTAACCCCGACTATTAACTAATTAACCCATTCCGTTATTATATTCTAAGGGTGTTATGTGTTTAAAATCAGTATTTTAATTTACTCTTAATTCCTCGTATATAGATTCATTAATTACGTTCTTATTATCATATATATATATATAGGTCCTAGCATGCCGTTCTGAAATGAATGCATCAATCAATAACTGTCAATCAATATCATAAACAATATATTACCAATACAAGCTATCTACATGCCATATCCTTAACCTAACCGTTTAATCAATCAATTTAGTTATCAATCAACCTAGCCGTTCTAACCAATTCAATCATCTAGGTATGCAACCTAATTCAATGGTTAATGAATCCAAGGTCTATATGTCCTAATCCATATGCAATACACAATTTAGCCGACTCACAATGCGTATGGAAGTGACGGATTGATAATATGACTGAGCAACAAATCCCGAGACCGAGCTAAACCCTTCCCAAGCTGAACCAAAAAATCTCGAGCTAAACCGGCTTGACCCAAAGCATTGACCAACTAAACCGAGCGTTGACCAACTAAACTGGGCGTTGACCAACTAAACCGGGCGTTGACCAACTAAGCCGGGTGTTGACCAAGTTTGACTTGAGTTGACCCGCAGCTTTGACCTGATTGAAGACCGGCTGAAGGAGGCGTTTGACAACGGTGTAGGGAGACTTTTCTGATGTTGACCACAGCAGCTCTGGCGTTGACCTGCGAGGAGAGGCTTTCTACGGCGAGGCTGGCCGGTAATGAGAGAACCGGCGAGGATGTCACGGTAAGAGAAATAAGATCACGGTAAGTTTCTTCCGGCGGTGACCAAGAACTCCGGCGATGGCGGCCGAGCTCCAGAGAGATCTTCCGGCGGTGGCAGGTCTCCAGTGAGGTCTCAGGCGGAAGAATAGACTGATAAGAGTAGAAAACCCGGCTAGAGAGAGAATGGCTGAGCTGAAAAGAAGAGACGAGCGGTGGAGCTACCGGCGGCGGCTTTCCGGCGACGGCTCCGACGACTCTCCGGTAGCGGTAGCAGCTAGAGAAACGGCTGTTGATGAGTGAAGGCTGGTGATCTAAGATAAACAACTGATTTGTAGAGATTCATCCTTGAATGAGAGTTATGAAGTTAATTTGGGAGACAAGCTTTTATGAAGGTATGAATATCTTCATGAGTTTCTTTGAAGATGGAGAGAGAACTTGAAGATGATGGTTGAAGGTGGAGAGAGAGGATGAAGATTTCGTGGGAGGTGGAGATAGGAGAGAGGGGAGAGGATTTTGGTGAGTGGTCGGTGAATCTTTGGGTGAGAGAGAGTGAAATGAGAGAGTGAGATAACCAAAAAATGGTGTTCATGCAATGCACCAAGACAAGATTCGTTGAATCTTGAGGATATGTGGCGCCAAATGAGAGGAAGTGAGACACTTGTCACTCCAGAGGATCTTCTGAGATTCCATTCATTGAATCTCCAAGTCCGTAGGTTCTCCGAATCTTCCATTAGTCCGCTCGGTAAATAATTTGGCAACTCCAGTTAAATTCTCCAAAACCCTCGTAGCTTCTGAAATAAATCCTTAAAGGTCCTTTTTAATTTACTAGAATCCATAATAAATATTTTTCAATTCGTTTCACTCAAATTGGCCTTTCGTAGCTTCCATACCAATTTTACAAATTTTATCGGTTTTATCGGTTTTATAGGTTTCCATCATGATAGTCCGTAAAACTCTTTTAAAAATCTGATTCCACCATTTTCCGTCTTCTAAATCATTTCTTTAATTAAAAAGATAATCATTTGGCCTATTTATGATTTCGTCTTGCATTTTTGGTAAAATTACCAAAATTTCCCTTAACTCCTTGAAATTACAAAAATGCCCTCCGTTGACTTTATAATTGCCCATTAACCACTTTTATGAGACAGGGTATTACACTTGCTCTTACAGATGGAAAATGGAAGCAATGGGTGGGGGTTTGCTCGAAGAATATATACTCCACAAGGCAAATCGTCTACAAGTTATGATGCTCCAACTGGATGGCTTCGTCAAACAAAACCACCATGATTCAGAGTCGTGTGAAGTTCCTTCAAATGATTCTCCATAATAAGAAGTTTGACCTTGGTGTGATGATTTATTATCAAATCCTAGATATTGAGACTAATCCCCAAAAGAAGAACAACCTGATGTATCCAAACCTGATATGTCAGATCCTCCAATTCCAGTGCAATGTGTCTAAGGGTAATGCATACTATGCTCCTTTCCTTCCTCTTCCGATGAAGCATAATAAGAAACAAGGAGTTTCCAAAAAGGAGGACAGTGTTGGACTTGAACCAACAACACTTGAGGAAGACGTCTGATCCTTGTACCTGTTGAACTGTAGGATTCTCAAACTTATACAAGGTAAGTGTTCTTGAACTCTACTGGTGTACTTGGTGGTGTTGTTTTGTTCTGAGTGTGAACTCAAGCAGGGGGAGAGTGAAAAGGATTGGAAGGAACCTCCTCATCTTCTGGTTATGGTGAAGACGAAGATGATGAGCCAGAGGAGCAAAAGGAAGAAGAAAGTGGCTAAGAGCTGAAATTCAAGGATTCAGTAGATAGGGGAGGAAATCAGTAGTTTCTTTTTGGTTTTAATCTAGGATTAGGATCTCGGCGATTTTTCCCACTTCTCGGATTTAGTATCTTAACTTTGTTTTGAATCACTTGGTTTATCTTTTGTACTATGTTTTCTTGTGATTTCAAACTTATGCAAGTTGCTTTGATAATGATTTCCTTCTATGATGTTTGTTTATGGGCACGGTTGGTTGTGGTTATGTTTATGGTCACATGTTGATTGAAATGTCACATTCAGACAAAAAGGGGGAGATTGTTAGCACACAAATGAGTGTTGTGTTACACAGGTCCGTCAACAGTGTAAGCTGCGAAGAATTATAAGATCACACGGGTAATTGTAGCTGATATGGCGGAACTGGAGTGGAGCTAGGAAGTAGCTTGGATAACTTCATAAGATTGAGAGGATCATGAAGAATAACGATTTTGTGTTATCTTGACAAAGATCTAGAAAAGGTATACTCATCGCTGTTAGTTAGAAGTATATAGTATCGTTAGTTAACCTAGTAGGGTTACACTTTTAATCAGATAGAACGATTGCTCTGCAACTGTTTTGGAGTCAAGTCGTTCAATGGTTCAGGTGAGTGAAGAAAGAGAGTGCATAGCTGTTGATGTGTGTAAGTTGGGTAGCTTAGGAATCGGTCAGTAGCAAGTCCATTCAGGGTTGTGTGTAAACCTAACTAAACAACTTGTAAGGTGTTTAACATATTTAATAAGAATGAAATATTTTTGAATGAATTTCACTTCGTATTGGATTAACGTTGTAACGCCCCCCTTCCCATTTATCTGTTGACCGACGAGCTAACCGGACGAATCCGTGCAGGTCTAACAAGAAGGGTCCGCCACAATATGAAAGCCGGAGACGGCCAGTTTGAGACAAAAGGCTCGAATTGATCCGTCCTCGTCTCCGTTTACCTCGTTTTCATGATACAAGGATTTTCAACTTGTATCATGCAATAATTTCGTTTTTAGTCTTTTAAATCTTTAATATCTTTAATCTAATTATTATGTAATTTGAAGGTTTTTCTAAATCTTTTAATGGGTACCCAAAATCTGAAACCGAAAATAGTCAAAATGTTTACGAAAACAAACCGTAACTAAATGCAACCCGAATCTACTCCGAGAGGCCTACGCATCCGCCGAGCTACTCTGAAACCTGGAAAAAAAGGAAAAAGTGTTGGATAAACATTCTAAGATCACCCACTGAGCTGGCTCCCAACTACAAGGCTAAAATCCTACCCGACAAAACCCAAAATAACGAACAATAAAAATCAATGAATTAAAACAGCTAATCACGTACTACCACAACGTAATGGGCTCCACACAACAGACAATCATTCTCTACCAACACAAATCATCAACGAAAGAAATTGAGAACACTGCGGCACATGCCCTCGATTAGACTTGATTTACACAACACATCTCTACGCAATCTCAACACCATGGGCCCCTAATTCGAACTCGGTAAACTTCCACAGAAACATTTAGCTACCTCTTTTTGCATGATAACTAAAACCTCACATGACTCCTAGATGTAAAATACGAAGTCCTACGACTAGAACACCGTTCTTTGTCCATCGATACACGGTGACTCGGACTACCCCATGATAGTCAAAGTTTCCATGCATTTAAGCACTAGAACATGACCCCGTTCCTCCGGACCACACACCTACTGGCATCACCCATGTAGGTTAATGCCTGCCAGAACCTGACCACAAAGTACATGAACTGACCAGGATCTCCCGAGGTTCCATTTGGGAAGGAAGTACCAGAACGCCAAACCAGACTCGCGGGATGTAATGCACCTTAAGCAGTCTTAACCATAATAACAAACTCTCCAACGCGCAAGCAGACTCACCGAGACTCTACGACTCAACACAAAACCGATAAGGTCAAACAACCAATAACAACTCAAACTAAGTACCCGAAAGCTATCCCGCAAGTCCTAACCTCAACGTCACCACTAAAATCAACATCTCTAACTTAACCCGACCTATCTGGCCCCACCCGGAATAGGTAACCACAATCATACCCTATCCAACCCCACACCGAAATAGGTATCAATCAACACAACCTACTCGGTCTAACACCGGAATAGGTAAAACAACAATTCAACGCAATGATAAATCCACAAACGCTCAACCAATACTCAATATGCAAACATGCAATAACTCTACGCAAGCAATTTACTTAGATTCATTCAATCATTTAATTCACTTAATCCACTTAAACTTATTTTATGTTTAACTTTCAGTTTTAACTTAATTCTCTTTAATTATCTAATTCTTTTTAATCCTGCTAACTTGGAGTTAGTAAACTTACTAACTCTGTAACCCCAATAATTAATTAAATTCATTAAATTTATTTCTTAGATTTAATTCCATTTAATTCTTTAGTTTTAATTCTAATTTCAATTATTTAATTTATTTAACCGCTAGATTGAAGTTAGTAAACTTACTAACCCCCTAGACGGTTTAACCTCATTTCTTTAAGTTTTTTTTTTAAATTTCCTAATTCTTTAATTATAATTCAATTGCTTATATGTCAGATTGAGTTACTAACCTTCTAACCTCAATTTTAATTATTTAATTCTTTAAATACTTTAACCCAATTATTTAATTCTAGTAAACCCTAGCCCGGTCTATATAGTATTTTAAGGTTTGTTAAGTATTAATTCAAATTTTAATTATCTCTTAGTTCCTTATATATATATATATATATATATATATATATATATATATATATATATATATTCATTTATATTGTTCTTATACTTTATATATATGCATATATTTCTAATTATGCCATTCTATATGCAGTGCAACACTCAACAGTGAAACAATTATGCATAAATAAATAATAACTACGCAAACATTCAATCATGTCATTTACTGAAATTTAAACGTGTATGCATCTTATTACCCTATCCAGTTTTAATTAAGTCCATTTTATTTAATCAACCTAACCGCATTCTCTCATATTCAATTTTCAGGTACAAAATCCTACGACTCTTCGGTGTTTGAATTCTAGGGTTTATATGGAGACTCGATATATCCTAATGCAACAATAAATCAGACATAACCAACTCACAGTAATATGGATGAAGGATGTGACACGGATGGACGGATGGACGGAACCCAAGACTCTGAACACGAACCCGACAAACCCCGACAATAACCAGAACCGTTGACCAAGTTGACCCAAACGTTGACCGGCTGACATGAGAGTTGACCGACTGACCTGTGAGTTGACCGACTGACCCGTGAGTTAACTGGCTGACCCGAGCGTTAACATAATCTCCGACAATGACTGCTACCGCCGGCGTTGACTCCAGCGACTTTACAGCCTTTACCGGCGTTAACTGCTGATGTTGACCGCGTTGACTCTGGAGGTTCTTATCCGGTCAACACTCGGGCGACCCTTCGGCGGGGGATGGAGATGAACTGCGAGAGTATGATGACTCCGATGACTTTCCGGCGGTACTTCTGCGAGATTACGACAAACTCCGGCGACTTCTCAGGAGATCAAGTATATTTACGACATGTATTAGGTAGGCAGTTTATGGCTAATTTAAGTGGTTTATAGGAAAATAATGATTAGGGAGGTGTTTAGGATGATTAGAGAAGGATTAAGGCTTTTGTGGTGGTTTAAGAGTAACTGTGTAAGCATGAAACTATGGGAGGGAGAGAGGAAGAGTCGCCGGCGGTTTAGAGAGAGAGAGAGAGAGAGAGAGAGAGAGAGAGAGAGAGAGAGAGAGAGAGAGAGAGAGAGAGAGAGAGAGAGAGAGAGAGAGAGAGAGAGAGAGAGAGAGAGAGAGAGAGAGAGAGAGAGAGAGAGAGAGAGAAGAGGACATGATTTTGAGGTGTGAGTTGCTAGAGTTTCCATTCTTCTCCTTTTATAGCCAATTTGGAAGACTTGCATGTAAAGTTTTATGTTCCAATGTCATTGTATGCCTTTGCATGCTCTCCAACTCACAAGCCTCCATTCAATTCACCATGTGGGTGAATGTACCTTTCCCAATAATTTCCAAGTGGTGGCCCGGCCTAATCAAAAGCTGCCACGTGTCCCGGCGATCATAGGACACAATTCTAGAACTTTCCAAAAATTCCAAAAATTCTTCAAAACGCCATTTTATTTTTTCGGAATTCCAAAAATAATTCTACACAATTTATTAGGTCCGTATTGACCTTCCGTAGCTCCCAAACTACAAAACGAGCTTCCCAATCTTTTTTTCGGATTATCGGTTTCTTTTCCTATAAACTCTAAAAGCTATCCAAAAACCTGTCTTGTGCATTTTTCGTCTTCTAAATAATCTTTATTAATTAATAAAATAGTATTTCACCCTATGTAGTTTCCCGACTCCCATTTTATATGAATTACCAAAACTCCATTTACACTCCAAAATTACCAAAATGTCCTTTCCACCTTTTTCTCGGATCTCGACATGCCCGTCGATGATAATACGAGACGGGGTATTACAAAGCGTGTTCCTCAGATTTTACATATTTTTGATCTTTCTTCTTCAAAATCGGTTGTTGGTTCGCCCTCTTTGAAAAAGTCTAATAGGAAGAAGCTTAATATGAAAAGCGCTTTGGTTGTTGCTTCAAACTCCAAAGTTCCAATAGTTGAGCCATTTAGAGGTGATGATTGTTTGAGTGCAGTCCCTATAACCATAGCTTCGAGTGAGGCAATGGAAGAGACTATTTTGTTTATTCATTGAGGTTCTCCCAAACTTGTTGGGGATGAAGTCGAGACTACTAGGGCTGTTGACCCTTCTTCTCTTCTTCGATGACCTGATGGGGTCGAAGAGATTTCTCCTATCCTTCTGACCTTTAACAATGTCGATAAGGAGCGTCCTCCTAATAATGAACTTGTTTTTGTTTATCCTCCTTTTCCGGAAGATATTTATCTTCCTTCTTCGCCAAAAGAATGGGGTGATTTTTCCTCCGATCTTGAACATAGTCAAGAGTCATCAGTCTTCATACTTAGTCAATTTACTTTCGACTCTACTCCTTTGGATTTAACAGCTCTTTCAGATGAAATAACTTACAATGCCACGGAGTGCTTTAAACATATAAATTTTTTCCCTCGTTTTCTTCTGCCTTTTTTAGAAGAACGAACATAGGAGAGAGAGTGTGAAGTTTGTTACATGATCGAAAACTGTTATTCTTCATTAATCACATAATTGTGTTACAAGCTCATTATATAGAGTTGTGGTTTACCAGGAGGCAATGAACATATTTCCCATGTATTTGTACTATCTAAATCAATGAGTTCCTCATTCATTGCTTTCAGCAATTCATCAAACTTATTGGCTTGATTGAATGTGGTTAGCTCAGGATATAGATTGATGGCACAAATATATGCCTTCTACTCTTTAGACAAATTTTCATATGACATGTATGCCGCAAGAGGATAAGGAATATTTGTATCCGTCATGTTGCAATAATAATCATGAAGATATGTTGATGTTTACGCTATTCTTTGAGTTGTATCTTCTTTATCATTTGATGGTGTATGTTTTGTTGTAGAATCATGAGGCTGACCTGACTTGTCATCCGTATCTTTAAGCAATGATAAGAAGTCTGGAGTGGATTCTGAAGTACTTCCTGATAATGGGAAGATATCTTCATCAAAACCACATTCTTTGAGACAATAATGTTTTTTTGATTCTGGATCCAACATTTTGTATCCTTTACACCCTGCTGGATATCCAAGAAAAGCACAAGGTTTCACTCTTGGTTGAAACTTGTGACGACACTTTGATGATGTAGAGTTGTAACACATGCAACCAAGAACATGTAAACCACACTAATATGGTTTATTCTTCATAAGTACCTCAAAAGGAGATTTGTTTTGAAGAAGAGGTGTTGGTAATCTGTTAATAAGAAAGACAGCCGTCAAAGCAAAATCTCTCAGGTATTCCAAAGGAATATGTCCCTGAAACATCAAATATCTTGCAACATTTAATATATGTTGATGATTACTTTCTACTACTGATTTTTGCTCTGGAGTTTGTGGGTTTTCTCTGAACAGATCCACAAACTTGAATTCAGGAGCATTATCACCTCTCACACCCTTAACAGAAACTTTATACTGATTCTCAATCATTGTTAGGAAGTCTGGAAACACTTGAAGAACATATGACTTGAGACGCATAAGATATATCCATGTAACTCTTGTATGGTCATATACTATGGTAAGAAAATACATATAGCCTTCTGGTGTAGCAACAAAGAATGGTCCCCAAACATATATATGCAACAGATCAAAAGCATTGTCATACATATTATTATGTGAGTTGAAAGGAAGGTGTTTCTGTTTGGCAAGAGAACATATGGCACAATGAAAAAGTTTTTATTTCTTTGAGTAATACCAAGTACATTTGTGATAGATTCAATCTTTGATACAAATTGATGGCCTAACTTATTGCGCCATAATGTTGTATCCACAACTATATTAACTGAAAAATAGAAGTCCTTATTTGAAGTCTCTGGAATAACATCTTAACTCAGCACATAGAGATTGAAGATCTGCTCACCCTGACCAATCATCAACCCCTTGATAGAATCATGTATCATACAAGACTCATTGTCAAAAGTAACACGACATTTCAAATCTTTAGTTAGTTGACTGATGTTGAGGAGATTCATCCTGAAATCTGGAATGTACAAGACATTATGCAGAACCAAATATTCGTTTAGCCGGATGGTTCCTACTCCTTCAATCTTAATTCCTATTCCTGTGGGAAGAGTGATTGATCTATTTACAGAATCAGTCAGATTAGCAAATAGAGTTTCTCCATGTGAAACATTATGTGTTGCACCACTATCAATGATCCATGACTTAGATGATAAAACTTTGTTTGTGGCTTTCAACATTCAACCAAAACACAGTGATGATGAAGAGAAAGCCATACAAGGAAGTGTTGTTATTGTTCCACCAGATGTAGAAGCACCAACACTTTGATCACCTTTGATTCGAGAATTGAAATAAGAAATCAGTCCTTCCATTTGATCTTTTGACAGAGTTTTCAACATGTCTGATGTTGCATCTCCAACAGTCAGTTGAGCAACCATTGGTTTCAGTGTTCCAAGTGACTTGTCATTGGATGATTTGTCATGAGATTGCTTCACTTTATGCTTGAAACCAGGTGGATATCCATGGATTTATCCATGGTATGACCATTTTATCCACAATGTGAGCAAACAGGTCGTGACGGACGTGTACCAGTATAGGTTGCATTTATCGATGTGAAACATTCTCTGTAGAAGTAACATGAAACGCACTAGAATTTGAGACTGTATTGATACTCCTTTGACTATGATCTTGATCAAGAATATTGTAAACTTCAGATAAGTCAGACACCTATTTCTTCATGATGATCTGACTGTGATCATGAGCATAAGAATCATTCAAACACGCTAAGAACTTGATGACTTTTGTATGCTCAGCCTTGGTAGCAGTAGCCTTGCAACATTTGCATGTCTGACAAGTTTTCACGCAATCTGCTCCATCAAAATAGTCCCACATTGTCTTCAATTTAGTGTAATATGTTGACAAGTCCGTAGATCCTTGCTAAAGAAACCAAATTTGTGTGTGAGATGATAAGATCTTAGCAAATTTGTAATATGAAACCTTGCCATAAGATCTTTCCATATTTCAGACCCATCATTGAATCGCAAGATGCTTCCATATATCGTTTTATTCGGAGGGGTCAAGATTCAAGACTTCACCATATTGTTGCATCTTGACCAAATGCGATAATATGGATGAGATTCACTAGGCCTAGGTAATGATCCATCACCAAACGCAATTTTGTTCTTGGCATCTAATGAAATAGTTATAGCCAAACTCCATGTGTTAAAATTTGTTCCATTTAATACCTCAGAAATAATCGATGATCCAGGGTTGTCACCATTTGTGAGGTAGTATGGTGAATATAAAATTCCATCAAAGTCATCACATCGTGAGTATAGACTTGTGGAACAATAGCTGGTTCTAATCATGATGGAAACAATCGAGTTGGTTTCACCATCAGAATTGGAGGATCGGAGATTGAATCGGTTGGAATAGACTGAGATGTGGTGACTCGAGTTGCTTTCGTAACTGAGTCATTTGCACAAAACTATTCTTCGTGAAGATCACCGAAGAGTAACCATTGTTGACGGAATGTCAAGAATCAATTGTTTTCGGCGGAATAACCGAGAAATTGATCAATCGGAAGAAAAAGTTCGATCAATGCTCTGATACCATTTAACAGAGGAGAGAAAGTGTGAAGTTCGTTACATGATCGAAAACTATTATTCTTCATTAATTACCAAAATGTGTTACAAGTTCATTATATAGAACTGTGGTTTACCATTTAACCAATGAACTGAAATACAATTAATTAAACTAAATCACATTCTTTGATTACACTAATAGCCGTCTTTCGAAATTCTTGCATATTGCTGATTTTGGATTACTTCAGGTTTCTTCATGTGCGGTTTCATTTTCAAGGACTGCATTTCACGTTTCAATCATGACAAAAAGATTGCTGACCTGTGAGCTCAAGTAAGTTTAGAATTTTTAGAATATGCTTCTTATAATCAACATCTTTATAAATATTCATAACATTATGGTTGACCAAAAATGGCCTTGACATAGCGATCATTTATGGAAATGGAAATTTTGATCAAACTCTTTACGACTATCGAGGCCACGTCACTAATGTGTACCGTTTCCGTCTTCTCACTTGGTGATTAACAAAATGTTTGAGTCTGGACAATGATACGTGCATAAGCCTTCCCTTGTGGCGATGTCACACTTCACACATTTGATATATTAAATAGATGAAGAGGATGATCTTTGTACGTGTTTATGGTTCTCTAAATGAGTGATAGAAAATATAAGAGTCTTAATTAGTACATCCCAAGATGTCTCTGTGTTTGGAAAGCAGTCAATTATTACATGGCAGGACTGTTAAAAAGTAATATCAATTTAGGAAGGTTCTCAAGAGCTACTGTGAAGAGTCCACCAAGAATAAACATCAAAACAAATGCAAACATTATTCTCCAAATGTATTTCAGACTTTGATCTCCTTCAACTTCTGATTTCGTATCTCTTGTGGACTTTGAATCTTTGAAACCCTGCAAAGCAAACCGCACAATGCTGAAGTATGATTACACGATACCATTGCAATTCCGTAAAATCACAGAACGGAAGCAAAGATATTTGAAACAGAGCATATGATCTAAAGCAAGAAAACGAGCTTATATCGATTTTTACTGTCTTACAAGTAGACTGTTTCACAAGTTGATTTTATAGTTGTATTGAATTTCCTTTCCATATTGAAAATTCTTAATGCAATCTCACTATGAATTTACCAACAAACTCGAGCTACATACCGTCGAAAATACAGAAGGAAACTGCCTCGGTAGATGCCACACTTCCTTTTTCTCAGTTCCTGCAGGTTGGAAAAAAAAATTACATGTCGGCACCATCATTTCCATCACAAAATGTACATAAAAAGTGTTAATAACATCATCATTTGAATCAACACTGTTATATCTCATCCATAACTAATACCAAAGTGTTCTCTGAAACTTCCTCTCCATTAATATAATAAGAAAGGGAGAGAAAAAAACTAAGCCTAAGAATCTGAGATCTTTAACTTAACATTCCATCTTTTGCATCATGATCATCACTATGACCACAATTTACAAATACATAACCACAACAGTTCATGTGAGCTAAATAGATTGCAACTAGTCAGAGCACTAGAATCACGATGCTGTAACAAGAGTTGAATAGAAGTATAGAACAGCTCAAAGGAGAGAAGCAGTTCAGCATGTATCATTTTAGTTTTTTCAGTTGATCAAAATCACAAATAGCAGATATATCTCGAATCCAAAACCTGAAATTGACAAAGAAAAAATATTACCAGTAGAATCAGCATCATCAGCCACTGTCTTCAACTTCCAACCATGTCCATAACTCACAAGATAAGCATCATCCCCAAAACTGACGGGCTCTTCACCTTCCTTTGCCGCTTCGATGTAAATAACTCTAGATTTTGAGGAACCAAGTTTCCTATTGATCACGGAGACAGCAAACGCTGCCTTCGTCCCAGCTGTGAATCGGTACTCCTTACCAGAAATCTCACAAAACACCTCCAGAAACTAAAATTTCCACAACCAACAATGTTTGAGTTTAGACCCGTGACTCAGAATGACATAAATCTAAGCAGTAAAGGAAACTTACGGGAGAAGCTACGTGGGAGGTATCATCGTCCACCATTGGGCAGAGTAGGATTAAAAAGTACACACTTGTTACTTGTGCATATAGGTAATAGCTCTGAAGCAAAGCACATATCAAATCAGTCAATTAAGGCATCAAAAGGCTACACATGAAACATACTCATGTGAGCTCCTCAAAGAAGAAACACAACTTGATTAAAAAAATAACCGTAAGCATTATTTTCTTTAAGAAGATAAACATGTTTCAAGCAGTTAAATTTATTTCACGAACACTTTCTGATTAACCAAAATAATGTTATTTGAAATTATCATTGAATAACCAAAAATTCATCAAAATACCACAGATCGGGAAACCAAAAGAAGTCGAATCTGATCTATTACACAAAGCAAAGATGATGGATGAGAACAATCTCGAGAATCCTAAAGTCTGTACAATCCCAGAAACAGTATTGGGTAAAACTCAGTAGAAACTCGCAAACATAAACCTCAGGCGATTCGATTGTAAAAGAGATTACGAGAAACCTATCGATCGAGAAAGAGGGAAGCTGAGATCGAGAGGTCAACCGTCGACAATTTGTTTGAGCGAGAGAAAGAGGTCAACTTAGATCCTTAACCGATCTAAACCGAATTCTGTTTGAGAAACATTATTTATTACACAATCGAGTTTTTTTTTTGTCCTCTTACTTTTTAAACTAGAGTTCGTACTTAACCCCTTGCGCTGATTTTTATACGTGTACAAATTTTATACTTTACTTAGTAATATGAATCTTTAGTATTCATATCCCTAAATTTACTAACTTAATATTACAGATGTGTAAAATGACATAATTATTTATTTCAATATACTTACCATTTTTAATATCTCTACCTAAAATCAAAATCGATTTAAAAACAAAGAAACAAAAATTTTTATATGAATAAAAAATAGATTAAAAAAAAACTAAATACTAAGTTATTTTTACTATCGATAAAATCCAGGTATGAGTAAACATTGTCAACTTTTTTCCCCTTTTCCTCGTCGTCGTTATCAATTAGGGTAATCGTTATTCTTCTTTAGCTTCGTCGCCATTCTTCTTTAGCTCCGTCGCCGACCTCCGCTTGCAAAGTCGTCGTTGTCCGCCGATTTGCACTCATCTCCTCCCGATTCGAGAGGTGTTCAGTGCTCTCTTGCTCTATTTTCTCTTCTTCTTCGCGATTTAACTTTATTTTATCACTTTTTAGGTCTGTTTTCCCATGTTCTTCCCAATTAGAATTCGTTTTATCAATGCTCTCTTGTTGGTTAGTTTAATTTTGCACTCGTTATTTGACTTCCCTCGCTCTGTCTCTCTTGATTTTTTCCGTCGTTGTCATCAATTGTTTGTAAATTTATCATCTCTGGGCTAATATGATAACACGGTTGTGGTCGTTTTGCTTGTTCTCGGTCATTTACTTGTCTAATAATAACACTGAATTTTAAGCTATTTGATCTCAAACGAAATTTAGGTTTGTTACAAATTTCTTTCAATAATTGTTTTGTGTCTAGAATCGTAGGGAAATAGTGAAATTATAGTGCTCTAAGTCATAATTGTTTTGTTACAGATTTTTTGACGAGATTACAGATTTTTTTGATTAGTTTTACTCTCCTTGTTGTTTGATGAGATTGCAACTTTGTTTGTGTAGACATGGAGAATGCGAAGAAGAAGAAATATCTGCAGCGCTTGTTTAAAGACGGAAAATATCCGTCTCTGCCGCAAAGTCTGAATCACGGTAGCAGCTTAGAGCAGTTGAGAGTAGCTAGAAAAGTTCTCAGTAAAGATGCATGGAACAATATGAGGGAGTCTAAACTTGGGTGTATTGCTAAGCTTGCTGAAAACAAATTCATTTTTTGTGGGAGGATGTTGTTCTGCTTTCTTACACGACAGTTGGAGACTAAGAAGTTGATGGAAATGTGGTGTTTGATTGGAGATGATCCACTTAGGATTTCCTTCAACGAATTTGCACAGATAACATGTCTGAATTGTGATCCATATGGTGTGGGAGTTGAAGTAAATGTTGATCACATAGAGTTATAGAGTAAAATGGGTTTGGCTGTAGGCGATGGACCTCATTGGAAAGACATGCGACGGGTTTTGGATATATGCGGCGGCTGGTCTTTACCAGAGAGGACGGTTGTTGGTTTTTTATGCCTCCTCCATGTATGAGTTTTTGGGTTTCAGAGAGGTTGCAGAATCGAGTCCAAGTATGCTAAAAAGGCTTTAGATACCGATGTTTTTATATTGTTCAGTGGGGTCGGCTAGCATTTGAGGTTCTGATCAAGTCCATCAAAGAAACAAATCTTGTTGCGTCTTCGGTTACACTACATGGTTTTGGTCACGCGGTGTCTGTATGGGATCTGGAGTCTTATCCGAAGCTGGGAGAAATGTATGGTGGTAAAAAGAGAGTTGGAGAGCTTCCTTTACTTCGTTAGATCACGCTGTCATTACGATGTTGACGATGTGGTTCTTGAAGCTAAGCGTGACAACGCCGTGGTATGTCTCGATTTATAACTTATATTAGTTCGTCTTTTATCTTCAAATTTTGGACGGTTGTTGGATATGGGTTTAGCACCCATCCAAAAGTTCATTGGAAATCTTGCTAAGTCAACCAAAACATCTCGGCCCAAGAAGACAAGCCCGCTAAGGAGTCAATGGCCCAATGGGAAGTCAGCATCTGAGCGCTATAAATAGGACCCTTTACTCTTCATTTTACACACATTGTAACTTGCGAGAGTGCCGAGCTACTTCTATAAAGCTTCGACCTCAAGCAATATTTAGGGGGCACGTCATTAGACGGACTCCCACCTCGTACCATCTTGTTCACAGCTCGGCTTCGGCCTTAAGATCAATAAAGAACAGTTTCAACCTCACTTTAAGTTTATATTTCACCTCGTAGTTCGGACATTTCAGATCGTAGCCCGGCTTTATTTACTAGATCAAATTTCTGTAACAACAATTGGCGCCGTCTGTGGGGACGAGAAACTTTTCTACACTCTAAGACGAAGCCGAGATGACAGGACCCCTTCCAACTAATAACAACCCAAAATCACCCGAGCAAACCCGAAGCTCGCTCGCTCTGAGCTCAGGGTCACCAAGCCCGTTAAATAACAGTCCAATCTCACCAGCCAACGCCCGGACTAACCAAGCTAGGGTAGCCAGAACCCTCCAAGACGGAGCACGATCAGAAGACCAGGACCAGGACGTCCCCACTCTCATAAGTACTCTAATGGCACAAATCGATAAATTGACTAGAGACAACAACACCCGCTTCGACGTACTCATAAGCAATCAATACACATGCAGAGAACGGATTAACTACCTACAGACCGTCGGGTTTCAAGCATCCCAAACGACCGACAACCCTACTCCGCGACTTCAAAGGGTCCTGTTCGGGGAAACACCGCCCCTAAACACTGAATCGAGCATGCAACCACCCATTCATTCGAGACCTACGTCAACTGGATTTATCCAAAGCCAAGCAGGAGCAAGAAGGAACAGCAAACTCGAGTCACTCAAAATTCAATTAGACCACATGACATCAAAAGTCCATAAAGCGACTAGCTCAGCCCCCGAAATAGACTGGGTCCTAAAGGAGACCCAGAACTCGCCATTCACGAGCAGAATAATGGGAACGCCGGTCAGTCACCCAGGGAAAATCAGACTACCTACTTACGACGGTAGTTCAGATCCGCGACAATACCTGACGGCTTTCAATATCGCAATGGGACGAGCTCAGTTCTCGCCAGAAGAACGTGACGCCGGCTTCTTCCAATTATTCGTTGAAAACCGTAGCGGCGCCGCCCTCAATTGGTTCTCTCGCCTAGAAGCATACTCCATCGACAGCTATCACCAATTGACGACCACCTTTCTGAAGCACTACTCAATGTTCATCCAGGAGGGAGCCTCAAGCGCCGACCTCTGGGTCGTAAGTCAAAGGCCAAACGAACCCCTCAGATCCTACATCGACAAATTCAAAGTCATCGTCACGAAAATCATAGTGACCGACAAAGAGGGGCTCCCGACGCTCAGAAATGGCATCTGGTATGAATCACCGTTCCGAGACGAACTGGCCATAAACAAGCCACACACCCTTGAGGACGCCCTCCACCGAGCGGTCGTCTTCGTCGAGATAGAAGAAGAAAAGGACCTACTCGCCAAGAAGTTCGCCTCAGCCAAGAAGGGCAAAGACGTGATGTTCGAGATTCCTGACGACAAAGTAAAGAGAGCCACAACGTGCTACGTCGGCGAGCAGCAAGGAAGCCAACAAGCGTCCCAGCAGCCAGGGCGCAATCAAACAAACATCCAGCCATGGAACAAGTAAGTACGAAATGACGATCATGAAAAGGCCTTTTGCAGTTTCCACCAGCGCTCCAGGCATAACACCGTAGAATGTCGACACCTCCATAGCCTCCTATTCGGCGAATATAAGAAGGGAGTCACAAACAGAACGAATCGCAATGCCCCAGTAGCATCCCCTGGAAATCGAGAGGCACCACCACAGCCCAAAAATGAGGGGGAACGGTTCAAGCTCGTCCATGAGGAAAAAGCGAGGCAAGTAGGTTAGCAGAAGACATAACAAAGCGAGATCGACACAGAACTACCAAAGCGAATCCGCGATGGCGAAGAGGAGGACGCGCCCGCACCTAGAAAATGGATCAAAATAATCATGGGGGGGGGGCTTCCCACTTGCAACGATTTGGTAAGGTCGATAACGGCCTACAACCAGAAAGTCGGTGTACGCCAGCAATGAAACAAGAACCTTCCCGACGAATTGAAACCAGGCACCGAGATTACCTTCACCACGGAAGACGAAGAAAGCATCGACAGACCACACAATGACCCACTCGTGGTTGAACTCTAGATCGGTGATTACGAGGTCACCAAAGTCTTGATCGATACAGGAAGCTCAGTCGACCTCATATTCAAAGAAACCTTGCAAAGGATGGAGTTGCGCGACTACAGAATGAAACGTTCGGAAAAACCTCTCACCGGATTCGCCGGAGACACGACCACGACGATTGGGACGATCAAGCTACCAATGCATGTTGGACGCGTGACCAAATTCACCAAGTTCATCGTCATAGACCGTCCAACAATCTACAACGGATCTTAGGAACCCCCTGGATTCCCGCCATGAAAGCAGTACCCTCAACGTATAACCAGTGCATAAAATTCCCAACCCCGGGAGGGATCTTCGCGCTCCGCGGCAGCCAGAAAGTCTCGAGATACTGCTTCATAGTGGAACGCAAAGTAAGAAAAACATCGTGCTTCGTATCCAAACAGACGATCACCACTCCGGGTCCGGAAGAAAACGAGCAAGACCCGCACCTCGGTTAAGGAGAAAAGACCCTCCGGCAAGAATCACGCCCACAAGTAAACTCTTAAGCTCCACCCAATCATATATATATATATATATAATGTAATCGAGCTGCAGCTCAAAGTATGTAAAAGAAAGAACTACGCTCGGCTTGATCTCTCCTCGGAGAGTACGTAGGCAGCCTCTGCAGGGTGCATCCACCTCCATAATTTAAATTTAAAAGTCCTTGTGCACTTTCGTATAACTTAGCCCCCTAACAACTAACTATTGACATTCTGTCCAAATGATCGATTCAATAAACATGTGTCCCATGCACAATGACATATTGCGTCACATCGTCGTTTTCAACGACATTCAAGCTGGGGCCAGACCCGCACGAGTCCTTGGAAATTTTTTTGTAAGCCGGACCTCCTCCGCATAACTATGTTCGAGGGCTCCATAGGATACGCCGAGCACATACTCACACCTATATATCCAAACAGATGACGAGGTAAGCCGAGCCAAAGCTCGCGCTCAAAAACATCTATATATAAAAGGGCGAGCATTGTTTCGATTCGAGAAAATCAAAGACATGATAAGCCGGGCACGTACTCGCACCTAAATTTTGATCCCGCCCAAAGCCGAGAAACGACTGGCAAAAAAAAACGAGGATTGAGACGATAATAAATCGCTTCTTTCTTTTATCTCATTCTTGTCAAAATTACAAGGAAATGTAAAAAAACAAAAAAAAACAACAAAACGAATCTAATTTCTTGGAAGACGATTTCTTCTGGATCGGAGCTCGTGTGCTGAACCCGATTTCATCCAAAAAGGAGCCGAGCTCCTTTCTTGAAAGACAATTTTGACGTATGTTCCCGACATGGCCTCAAACGGCAGAGGCCCAGCAGTGAACAACGACGAAACCAAACCGGGGAGGATCATCATGGAGTAAGAGAGCTCGTGTAAGCCACCTTCAGCACACCAAAAACAAGCTAATAGCACCCTCACGGCAAAAGAGACAAGTTCAAGAATGGACACCCCCGGCACGTTACTAAAATCAGTGAGGCATCGGATCCACCCAATAGGAGGAACTGCGCGTCGCCCTTAAGTTCGCAAAAGCGACAAAAGGGCGGCTATCGGTATATTTCCATACATCGACAAGCCCCAATTTCGCAGAAAAATATGAGCCCGTACGATAAACAAAAACACTGAAACTCCGGAGGCCGGAGCCGGCCAACAAAAAAAATAGGCAAGAAACCCATTGGCAGAGCGGCCTTGCTGTCACGACCCATTGGGATTCGACACTCCGACGAAACCAAAAAAGAAAAGCCAACCACGCTCAGCAAGAAAAATACGAAAAATCAAAGAACGATGAGATATGGAAAATCAGAGAAGAAGAGAAAGTATTTATAGCCACAAAAGGGGAACGAGTGCAAAAACAACGCATTCAAAGTGATGCGTTAGTTACCAATGCACGCCTTCAATGCGAAAACGGCGGTCCACTTTCCCATAAACACGCAAAGTAACTTCTTAAAGAGCAGTAATGGCGCATGGACCACGCCTCGAAAATCGAGAGGACACGTCTACCAAGACAGATCGAAACAACTTCTTACGAGCACAAACGAAGAAAATAAAGTTCGCATCAGGGATCAAAAGCCGGACGCCGAACTCGCCAATAAAAGCAAACAACAAACAAAAGAGAGAAGAGGAGAAGAGGACAAAGCATACATATAATATCTGCGAATGCAGACGCTGTTCATATAATGATTCCCAAAAAAAGGGAACAAGCAATAAGCCAAAGGCTAATCATCGCAACAAGAACACTACGTCGGGAGCTCGGACACACCAGAAGCGACCTCGTCTCCCGCAACCAAAGATGCCACATCTATCTCTCCTCCCTCCACCGACCTCGCAGGGATAGCAGCACTACTTGACGAACCTCGCAGCGGCGACATGCAAAAAACATTAGGATCCAAAGCATCGGGTCGCAACTCATTAACTTCCCGCTCCAGGAGAGGCTTGTCCACCTCGAGCTGAGCAATCAACGAAGGAGGAACTGGAACACCACTGTCCGCGAGCAGACGATATGCGCCAAGAACACTGGCCGCCTAGTTAAACTCTAAAAGTTTGGGAATATAGCGATCTCCCTGCTCTCTCTCCGACCTCAGCTTGGCCAAACGATCGGAAGCCTTCTTATGCACAGCTTCTCGCTCAGAACGAAGGCGTTCCTCGAAGGATGCTCGGAGCCTATCACGCTTGGCAACGAGGAGATCAACTACCGACCTAAGAGAGCCAGCCTCGGACAAAAGATAACGCTTCTCGTCCTCAAGTTCGGTCAACCGCCTCTCAAGATCCGCAGCCTTTTGCTTCTCCAAAGACAGAGCGGCAGAATCCCCCTTCGCCTTGTCAAGCTCTTTACGAACCCGCTTCAACTCGCGAGCGGAGCGTCGCAGTGCATCAACTTGTTCCCTAAGAATGCCCTCCATCGACTTGGCCTGCCTTATCTTGAATTCATACGAATCCCTAAGCTGGTTCAGGAGAGCGCACACCATGACAAGATGGTGACTTAACTCCTCCTGGAGATGAGGTTTGTGCATAGCCGAAACAGGAATAAGATCCTTGGTCTGACCAACTGCGAGCTTCTGGACAAGGTTGGCACACGACAGTTTGTCATTCACCAAAGGAGCCTTCCCTTTGTGAACATACGACTAGGACGGATCATTCGAATTCGACCCAGCATCACCCGACCCACCCGTCGGGCTGGCAGTACGAATGGAAGCAGAGGAGGATTCTAGCCCCCAGAATGCTCACCCCCGCCCTTGGAATCAGATCTCCGCCCCTCAACGCTAAAGGTTTCGGGAGGCACAACGACCTCGTTCACAGCACATTCCGGCGTCTCCTACAAACGATTAACCCCATCTTCAAAGGCATCAGGTACGCCGTCAAGAACGATCACCGGTGAACCCGTCGCCGCTACAGGCCGCTTAGACATCTTTCGGCTTTTCCTGAACAACCGAGGGGACGACAGCTCACTCTCAACAGAAGGATCCAGTTCAGAAGCACTGAGGCAACGAAATGACAATATCAGCAGCAAAGACCTCCCTGTCTATAAAAAAAGTGGGGGGGGGGGGGAAGCGGGCACATACCTGAATCAACCCTTCGCAAACAACTTCGTACTCTCTGATCAAACAGGCTCTTGACCCTCTTGTCCTTCGATGGAGGCCAAACAACACTGCCGTGAGCCCTCAACTTGCCCAAATCACTATAAAATTCTGCGGTCCAACAAGCTGAAGTAGAACAAACTGCAAAAACAAAAAAAAGGAAAAGCCATAAATGATACCAAAAGACAAGCGCAAAACAAAGAAAGCTACCAAGGTTATAGTTCCAGACCGATATGAAAACCCTGCTCAAGTCAAACGTCAACGCACTATTAACACGCGCAAAGAAATAATTGTCCTGCCAATCGGAAGTCCTATCCGGGGGATCAGATACAACCTTCAAGACGACCAGGTCTAAACCGCACGTAGAAGGTTCCGGACGTTCCTTGGTTAACAGAAATCAAGGTCAGCTCCTCAAAAAAACTAGTACACATTTCGACCCCACTGTCGGTCGCCATGATCAAAATACCTAACAAATTGCGAATGGCGGACGGACAAAGCTGAGAAAGAGCCACCTCCCTAGCCTCGCAGTACTCGACCAAAACTCTAGGAAGGGGAAAGCAGATGACACTCAGTGAACCAACACTCATACAAACAAACCCAACCAGGAGGAGCATCCCAGGGTCGCTCGCACAGAGTCGGCAACCGAAGCTCGAAACCAGAAACACGGGAGCACCGCCGACATATATAATCAAGGATAGGCTGTTCATAGACCGACGAACGGATCACCCTAGGGACATTAGTCTTCATTTCCCTTGCCTCCTTAGATCTCCGTCTTCCTCCCCTTGAGGAAGTCGCTTGAGAGCAATGACCAAGAACAACCGCATTAACTCCCGGATGACCCCTTGGGACAGTAATTTTGACACCGCCCTTCTGGCGACCGAGTTCACTGATAGGTGTATAGTTTTATCCCTATTCTACTACAAGTGCACAGTTAATGCAATCGTAGTATATAAGGTATCGAATCACACAAGGACTCTCAGTCACACAATAGATTATTAGTAGTTCAGATTTAATTAAGCGAAGTAGATGTGAAAACAGTAAACGAAATAGCAAGCGAAAAAGTGAGTTTGTAAGCAAGAGGGCGAAGCGTTAGGTTTCAGGAGTTCTCAGGAAATCAGGAACGCAAACAATCAATCTATCTAGATCTAATCAATAACTGTTCTAGAACTCAAACACGGATATAGAATTAACCAAATTCCTTTGCGATAATTCTCTAAGTCTAAGTGCAGCAAACCAAACTTTCGTTTGCGAGAACTAACAGATTAAACCAACTTTAATCTCAAGTTTGATATGTTCACAATTAACCTAAACCAAACTTTCTTTTGCGAAAAGTTTAATTGCTTATCTAGGTTCTTTCTAGTTAAATTAACCAACTTCCGCTGCATTAATCAACCTAACATCATAATTCTGATTAGCTACTTCAGATTAAGCATTAAGAACAACTTAGATAAAGAACTAGCAGATATAAATCTCTACAGATTAATTAAGCCATAATTCTCTGAAATCCCTAATGAGAATCCTTCAACCTAACAGGTAAACTACTCAGACATATTCATCGAGACAGAAAATATCATAAGTAGAAAACCAAATATCATATAATCAAATAAGAACAGGGGTTCAAAATCAAGTCTCTTTCGAGATCAGGATCAGCCCCTCAACTCTCTCTGAGTAAAACTTAACGTAAGAAAAGCTTGTAAAAGCGTAGCCTAAACAATGGCTTAAAAACTCTATTTATAACCTAAAACATGTTTTGGGGCTTCTTTGTAAATATCAGGAACTTCTGGGTAGAACTGCAATTTCATTATTCTTCAATTAAACCGTCGTTTGGCCCATCTCGCTGGTGCAACGATCGATGCCACAAGTGTGTCGATCGTTGCGGCTCTGAAATATTGACAGTGAAGTCTTTCTCTCGGCCAAATACTCTAATTAGCTCCAGAAAGTGCCATAATCACCAAATATGCTCCAAATGTGCTTGTACCTAATAAACACCTGAAAAGACTCTAAAACATAGTAAAAGACTCGATAAATAACACATATACCATGGTTAAAAACCCTAAAATCCATGGTATATCAACTCCCCCACACTTAGCTCTTGCTTGTCCTCAAGCAAAACAAAGAACTAAATGTAGTCAAGAGGTTTGAAAACTTTCAGAAACTCTTTTCGTCATAGAAGCAACAACACTCAGATTCCCCTTAGTAAACCACTGAAAGAATCAATCACAGGATATCAAGACCAACATGTACTTCCCCCACACTTAGCAACTGTCCTAAGTAAACTCCACAATCACATTCAAGCATTCAAATTCTCCCTACTGACTTCTGCAAGTATTTAAGTGCGGTCTCACCTAAGGAGTATCGATCAAAGGGCACATGGATTCTTACCTTATCAGTTCTAGACCACCATACTATCTTTCTCTAGTCCCTTTCTTCTCTTTCACTTCCTTAACAACTTATTTTTTCCACATTGGGTATCATTTTATTTTTTTATCAGTGTTCTTCCCGTTATGGGGTGTACTTTGGACACATTCCATGGATCGCATAAGAGATAATAGTGTTTGCTACTATTCCCATGACCACTTCGGAGTTACTAACTCATCCTCAGTTTATTATCTCTTTTTTTTTTTACTTTATAGAAGGGGAGAAGGGAACTAAATAGGATAGGTTGACAGGCTGTGTCAGAACTAACAGGGAATCCGACACAAAGTATACCAAGCCCTTAGGTGAGAAATCTAAGTCAGTATTAAGGTTTGAAGTCAGTAAAAGGATCCTCTGATACCTGAAGTGATGTGGGTGTTCCCAGTAGGTTGATCTGTGATGGGGTTTTCTAATAGTCAGAGATAGATCCTGCAACTTCATCCCAATGGTTACTTAAGTTCCTGCAAGTCTTGTAAATCTTCTCAAAAATTCACTGTTTCTTAACAATTTTGACTGAAGAAAACAAAAATTTGAAAAATGGACTGACTCTTAAGAAAACAGAAAGATATAAGTCAGTAGCACCTCCCCCACACTTAAGACACACTGTCCCCAGTAGTGTCAAGCGAAGGATCGGTAAAAATAACTAAAAATTGTTAATGGATTTTGAGTTCTGTCGTATTTACCTCTGTCGCTCAAGCACCGATCGTTGCACTAAGTGCATCGATCGTTGCTATGCGATTTTTCGTTGAGTGTCGATCGTTGCTCATAGCAGCAACGATCGTTGCAATGCGTATATCAGATCAGTCAGCAAGTTAGCAGGTTAGTCCGTTGGAATCTATCAAATTTCGAATCCTGCAAGCTGGAAACACTGAAAACAGAGTAAAATCGAAACAAGTAGCGCAGCATATCAAACATAACATCCAAAAACAAAAGCATCCTAAGAATCAAAAGGAAAAAGTGCAAAGATAGATAAGAAAAGGATAAAAAGTACAGAACCGAAAGTCTGAAAACGGAGATCAATCTCACTCGCTCTCATCATCTATCCCACCATACATCTCATCGTCATCGGCTGCCTCAGCTATGCGATCAGTACCACTCGAAGAGGTAGGAGTCGGGGATCGTCGTCTGCGTCGAGAAGGTCATGGGACGGGCTGGTGAACCTGTGGCTGTCTCCTGCAAGTGCAGCCTCGCATCCACTCCCAGATGGTCTTCCATATCCCATCACTGCGCTCTCTCCACTCAGCCTCATACATACTACCGTAGGGCACTGTCATCTCAGGATAAGGACCCATATCAGCAGCAGGCGCAGGTGTAGAGGAGGACGAAGCTCTCGTAGAAGGCTCTCCGAGCGGATGAGCCATAGTAGGCACTGCGCGTCGAGCTCTGGCAGGAGGGCGGAAACTCAAAGCATCAATGGTATCAATCTGAGTCAACCTAGCAGCAGGAAGATCAATACCATACTGTGTATCCTCAGGGTCGAAGTAAACCCACACTCGCCCCTCCTTCAGCCACGTAGCACTCTGCAAGTGACTGAGATCCAGGAACTCTCTCTCAGTAACGCACTCTGTATCCCCCATAGGTATCCTGCAGTGTCTGAAGATAGGAGTAAGAAGACTCCCTACTGTCTCCTTGCGCACACCGTCATAAGGCTTCTTCTGCAGCTCGCAAAGATGATGGGCAAATAAAGCTCCCAGGTTGACTTTCCTAGCCGGGTCTCTCACATCGGTACCCCTGAACTGCTCCCTCAGTCCTCTGAATAGAATCTCCAACTCGTTCTTGCGCATCTTGTTTGCCTCATGCTTGCACAATAGTGTGCGTCCCAAGATACGCAAGACATACCTGAGAGCCGGATGCCTGACCTGAATCACCGGTGTAGTCCGTGAGTGATACCGTCCACCACCAATGTACTGTTGGAATTATGTCCAGTAATCTCTGTACTGTCTCTAGAACGTAAGAGTATGTCAATGATCAGACATAAGTCATATAATACTGGGGGTCATGATGGCTTGCTAGAGTCCGCTCATGATCTATAAGTCTTGGACTTATTGCCTTTATTATATGATCCCATATGGGTCACACGCCTAAGCTAACGGGAAAATACGAAGGAACGGTTTAGCAGAAGTACGGTAAAAGTGCTAGGCATTTACTGTACTTAGAGAGTATAAATGGCCTGATTAAATCCATGGGATTTAATCAGAACTGAGAATTGGGCCCAAAAGCCCATGAGAACTAAAGGGAGTTTTAATGAATAAAACTTGACCTAAAGCTCTCGAATTCTTCTCAGCCTCTGCGCCTCCCTTAGCCTCTCTCTGCGCCTCCTCTCTGTCTGGTCTAGCAGCCAATTCCCGAGCGTGCGTGTGTGAGCCTTTGGAGGATCCATCTCTTGGTGGTTCTGCTGATCTCTGACCATTACCTCCTCATTCCGCTGCACAAAAGGTAACAGGTGAGATCCATTAAGTTTCTAAATAAGAGAACCTAGATCTGCATGTTTAGTAGGATGAATCAATTGAGAATTGAATCAGGAAACACTAAACGATCCAACAGTGGTATCAGAGCTATTGGTTCTGTGGTTTTTCTTGTTTAGAATCATGTTTAGGATTGTTTAAGAAGTGTTTTTGAATCAATCTACTGATAAGGAAAAACACTTAAGAAACAAAGAATTAAAACCTAAACAAACAAGAAATCGCATGATCCAATCTATATGAATTGGTATGCGTCGGATCGTCCGGATCGAGACAGACGCACGAACCGATCGACAAGGATCGTGTTGCGTGGTCGCGTCCCGATCAACGGATGGATCGCGTCCCGATCGTGATCGAGAGATGGACCGATCGACCGAGATCGCGTCCGTGATCTCTCGGCATCGTCCCGATCGTCCCGTCCCTGTCCAGCTGCTTGCTCGATCGCGTGAGGCTCTCCGCCGTCCGGATCGTGTCTCGCTCGCGGACGTCCCGAACGATCGTCCCGTCCCGTCCCGTGAAGCAGCCGTCCCGATCATGGATCGAACGCGTGCGGCTTGCGGCTGACGTGATCGCGTGAAGCTCACGGCTAGGTCGTGATCGGTTCACGTGATCAATCGGTTCGGTTCGTTTTATGGTTCGGTTTAAAACTTGATTAAAATCAAATCGTCACGGTTTAATAAACAGATTTAATAATTTTATTAAGTTCTGGTTAAACCGGGATAAGAAATCCAAAGTCGAAAATTGGATTTTGTGCCTAAACCAGTGATTTTCTAATTTGATTTGGCTGGACCAAATAAATTGAGAAAATCCGGTTTAGTAAATAACCGGTTGACAATTGTGGTCATCGTAGTAATTAATTTTGGTTAAGACCAATTTTAATGAACCAGATCGGTTATGTCATTTAATTGGACAATTGGGTTATGTCTTGGACATGAACCAATTCTTGGGCCTCGGGCCAAGAAGTTAAAACAATTGGGCCAATTATTTGAGTCTTTTCATCAGATTAATTTAAAATTTATTTTATAAAATAATTATAAAATCGATTTTTAAAAAAAATTAATAAGTTTCCAAAATTTTGAAATTAGAAAGTTTCTTAAAATAGAAGTTTCTAGATTTGCATGTTTTGGATTTTAGAAAGTTTCCGATTTTAGAAAGTTTCCAATTTTAGAAAGTTTCCAAAATTAGAAAGTTTCCAAAATTAGTAGGTTTCCCAAAAAGGAAAGTTTCCCAAAATAGTAATCTTCTATTTTGGGATGAATTTTTAATAAACCTACAAACCTCAAAAAAAAAATATCAAGCGTTGGATGTCTTGTCCAGTCTATGTCAGCTGTCGAAGCCCATTCAATTGTATTCATGGCCTTACAGTGTGAGGGTGTCTATTTTTGCGTGGATAAGACGGTTTGTGATTCATAAATGTCATTGGGAGTCCCAGACATTAATGATTACATGACTGTATAGTCTGGTTTTCTTGACTAGGCCATCGGGAATCCCGGGCCTTGAGACATCAGAGTGGATTGGGCCACGGGCCCAGATTCACAACCAAGAGTTATATCACGGATATAATTAGCCGACATAGGGCTTACCGATATAAGCTAAGGTTGGGTGATGGCCAGTGGCCCACTTTGATCTTAGTTATATGTGGATCTTGGAATCATTATATTCTATTGAGGGTAACTTAAGTTATTGAATATAATGCGTGATTAATCATATTAAGTATAATATAAGATTAATCATATTGAACATATTAACTAATAACTTTTTTATCTTATATATTTCAGCTATGACTACTACAAGCACACAAAACACATTCTCAATCCGGTCTGTTCTCGAGAAGGAGAAGCTGACTGGAACGAACTTCCTGACGTGGTCTAGGAACTTGAGGCTGGTCCTCAAGCAGGAGAAGAAGGATTATGTCCTTCGTGATCCCCTCCCCGAGAGGCCTCCTAACAATGCCGCCAGGACTCTGCATAATGCTTGGGAAAAGCATTCGTCAGATGAAAATGATGTCTATTGCCTGATGTTGGCGACAATGACTGCTGAGCTGCAAATGCAGTTCGAGAGTGTGTTGTCACCCATCGAGATAATGGCAAGCCTGAAATCGCTTTTTCAGGAGCAAGCAAGGACTGAGAGGTTTCAGACAGTTAAGAACCTCTTAGACTGTAAGTTGGCTGCAAATGCGGCAGTGAGTCCTCATGTCTTGAAGATGATGGGTTATCTCGATCATCTTCAGAAACTCGACTGCCCAATCAGCCAGGAACTTGCCTGCGACAT
Source organism: Orychophragmus violaceus (assembly GCA_030180135.1). Lineage (NCBI taxonomy): Eukaryota > Viridiplantae > Streptophyta > Magnoliopsida > Brassicales > Brassicaceae > Orychophragmus > Orychophragmus violaceus. Next base: position 54,232,044 of record CM058240.1, on the reverse strand, counting down.
CGTTCTGCAGTCTTTACATGCAAGCTATGATCAGTTCATTCTGAACTTTAATATGCATGGATTGAGTAAGACATTGCCTGAGCTTCACGGAATGCTCAAGACTGCAGAGCCCAACTTGAGGAAAACCGCCAAGGACCCCAATGTGCTTATGGTGCAAAAGGGCAAGGGGTTTAAGAAATCCTCTACCAAGGACAAGGGAAAGGCTAAGGCTGTCCAAGTCTCGGACAAGGACACGCCAAAGCCCAAGTCTAAGGCTGGGCCTACTGACATATGCAGGTTCTGTAAGGAACCAGGGCATTGGAGGAGAGAATGTAAGAAATTCCAAGAAGGTCTAAAGGAATTGAAGAAGAAGACTCTCGAGACTTCTTCATCAGGTATTTTTGTTATAGAAGTTAATACAACTACTTCTGATAATACCTCATGGGTTATGGATACTGGTTGTGGGGCTCATATTTGTACTAATATGCAGGCACTCAGCAACAGTAGGAGGCTGAAGCAAGGACAAGTGGAGCTACGAGTTGGGAATGGAGCGAAAGTTCCTGCACTAGCTGTAGGCACATACTTGTTGTCTTTACCTTCGGGATTGATTTTAGAACTCAATAATTGTTATTTTGTACCTGCGATAAGCAGAAATATTATTTCAATTTCTTTGTTGGATTTGGAAGGTTATGATTTTTCAGTTAAGAATAAATTATGTTCCTTCAATCGCAACAATTTGTTCTATGGTTGTGCCCCTCTTACGAATGGGCTTTACATACTTGATCAATCCGCGCCAATTTATAACATTGATACCAAACGGTTCAAACCTAATGAGGAGAACCGAACGTTTCTATGGCATTGTCGTTTAGGGCACATCAGCGAGAAACGCATCAAGAGGCTCCATTCGAATGGACTTCTTGGCTCATTTGACTTTGAGTCATGTGAGAAATGCGAATCCTGCATGATGGGCAAAATGACACGGGCCCCCTTTAATAAACCTAACGAGAGGACCAGTGACTTATTGGGCCTGATACACACTGATGTGTGTGGCCCAATGTCCACAAATGCAAGAGGAAACTATCAGTACTTCATTACCTTCACTGATGATTTCAGTCGGTATGGATATGTTTATTTAATGAAACATAAGTCTGAATCTTTTGAGAAGTTCAGAGAATTCCAAAATGAAGTACAGAACCAACTTGGCAAGAGCATTAAGGCTCTTCGGTCCGACCGAGGAGGAGAATACTTAAGCCAAGAATTCAGTGATCATCTAAGAGAGTGTGGGATTGTGTCCCAACTCACTCCTCCTGGAACACCTCAATGGAATGGTGTGTCTGAGAGGAGAAATCGGACCTTATTGGATATGGTTCGATCTATGATGAGTCACACAGACCTTCCAATATCCCTTTGGGGATATGCTCTGCTAACAGCAGTGTTCACTCTAAATAGAGCGCCATCGAAAGCAGTAGCAAAGACACCATATGAATTATGGACTGGAGAAGCTCCAGTGCTGTCTTATCTAAGAATTTGGGGTTGTGAAGCCTATGTCAAGAGATTAATCTCAGACAAGCTTACACCAAAGTCTGATAAATGCTACTTCATTGGTTATCCGAAGGAAACCAAGGCTTATTACTTCTATCTACGTTCCGAGAACAAGATCTTTGTTGCCCGGGATTGTAACTTTCTTGAGAGGGAGTTTCTCTCTAAGAAAGACAGTGGGAGTAAGGTACTGCTTGAAGAAATTCAAGATGAACAGGATACTGCTCAACCTAATGAGGAAGAGCAGCAGGAGGACCTACAAGAAATTGTAGAGCCTGAACCTGTAGTACCTGAAGTTCGAAGATCCGGGAGGATCCGTCACGAACCCGAGAGATATCAAGGATTCCTCGTGACTAACTGTCATGATCTTTTGATCATTGATGGTGATGAACCATCGAACTTCAATCAAGCCATGATGGGCCCAGATTCCTCGAAGTGGCGCAAGGCCACTGATTCCGAAATGGACTCCATGTCGGTCAACCAAGTGTTTTCGTTGGTTGACTTACCCGCTGGTGTAAAAGCCATCGAGTGCAAATGGATCTTCAAGAAGAAGATTGACGTGGATGGAAATGTCCAGATTTATAAAGCCAGGTTGGTGGCAAAAGGTTTCAGACAAGTTCACGGTGTGGATTACGATGAAACCTATTCCCCAGTGGCTATGATGAAATCTATTCGGATTCTACTAGCAACTGCAGCTTTTCATGATTATGAAATTTGGCAGATGGACGTGAAAACCGCTTTCCTGAATGGAATTCTGGAAGAGGATGTGTATATGACACAACCTGACGGTTACATAGATCCAAAGAATGCTGGGAAAGTATGCAAGCTTCATAAATCCATTTATGGATTGAAGCAAGCATCGAGGAGCTGGAATCTTCGTTTTGATGAAGCGATCAAGCAATTTGACTTCATCAGAAACGAAGAAGAACAATGCGTGTATAAGAAAACTAGTGGGAGCAAGATAGTATTTCTTATTCTGTATGTCGATGACATACTGCTTCTCGGAAACGACATTCCAATGCTGAAGTCAGTAAAGGACTGGCTTGGAAGTTGTTTTTCCATGAAAGACATGGGTGAAGCCGCATACGTTCTTGGAATCAGGATCTACCGGGATAGATCTAGAAGGCTGATAGGCTTGTGTCAAGATTCATACATTGACAAAGTCCTACAAAGATTCAGCATGAAAGATTCCAAGAAGGGCTTCACGCCAATGGTACATGGCACAACGCTAAGCAAGAAGCAGAGCCCTACGACGGCTGCTGAGCTTGAACGCATGAAGAATATTCCTTATGCATCTGCAATAGGATCTATCATGTATGCCATGATCTGTACTCGTCCTGATGTTGCTTATGCATTGAGCATGACGAGTAGATACCAGTCAAATCCAGGTGAAAACCATTGGATTGCCGTCAAGAACATCCTGAAGTATCTGAGACATACTAAGGACAAGTTCTTGGTATACGGTGGAAGTGATGTGCTTAAAGTCAGTGGATTCACGGATGCAAGTTTCCAGACAGACCAAGATGATTTCCGGTCACAGTCCGGTTATATTTTTTGTCTGAATGGCGGTGCAATCAGTTGGAGAAGCTCCAAGCAAGACACCGTTGCTGATTCCACTACAGAAGCTGAATATATCGCCGCTTCAGAAGCAGCGAAGGAAGCTGTTTGGATACGAAAGTTCATTATTGAACTAGGTGTGATACCAGATGCGGCTGAGCCTCTGGCACTATTTTGTGATAACAATGGTGCTATTGCTCAGGCAAAGGAACCAAGATCACACCAGAAATCCAAGCATGTTCTAAGAAGATTTCACTTGATACGTGACATCATTAATAGAAAGGAAGTCAAGATCAGCCGAGTTCAGACAGATGATAACGTCGCTGATCCGTTGACAAAGCCACTCCCAAGGCCTAAGCTCGAGTTTCTGACTGAAGCTGTAGGCATTAGAGACATTGAAATGTAATCTAAATTTGAGTGGGAGTTTGAGGGCTTTATTTAGTTATTGATATGTTCTTGTAAAACATTTTCTTATGTTTAATGAAATTATTATTTCGAGATTATTTTAACTGTGATGAAATAATCGTTCCAAAATGATATGAACCATTTTATAGGTCATCGAAGTAAGTGACTTGATCTTGAGTTATCAAAGTCATTTAGCTTGATCATGAGACCCTATATTTGATAGATGGCTTATATCATCATGTCCCTAGTCGAAGGTTGTTGAAATTGGTACACCAACAACCGTGTGAGACTAGATTGGTATGTGACTTATGACAAAGTCTCAGTGTGTCATAGATGCGCGGCATCAAAGTCAGTACATAGGTGTATGTAGGGTACATACGACCGGACAAGACCCGATTATAAGAACTCTTCAGGATATTTATATCTGTGTCATAAGAGATTCTTACTACGACTATAGAGTATAGTCCTTAGACCTAAGTTCGCATGCATGTGACTGCACATGAACTAATGCGCTTTGATCATTGTCTAATGCTGTCGTTAAGCGATAGTTATAAGGACCTTGTTTGGGTGTATTATGAAATGAGTAGTTTACAGTGATGGAACAAGACGGGATTTGTCCCTCCAATATAAATGGAGTGAATATCTCTAGGCCAATTGGAGATTTGAATACTGGAAAAATGCATGGCCATGCTCAAACGGACTTTCCCGAGTCGTTTGGATTGTCAGTATCAAATCAGAGTCCGATAAACAAGATTAGGCTTTATAAGGATGACACTAATCTTGCCTTATGACTAATCGAGATATTGAGACAAAAGGATTATGAATACAGAGATTCCAGTTCAAGTGGGAGATTGTTGGAATTATGTCCAGTAATCTCTGTACTGTCTCTAGAACGTAAGAGTATGTCAATGATCAGACATAAGTCATATAATACTGGGGGTCATGATGGCTTGCTAGAGTCCGCTCATGATCTATAAGTCTTGGACTTATTGCCTTTATTATATGATCCCATATGGGTCACACGCCTAAGCTAACGGGAAAATACGAAGGAACGGTTTAGCAGAAGTACGGTAAAAGTGCTAGGCATTTACTGTACTTAGAGAGTATAAAGGGCCTGATTAAATCCATGGGATTTAATCAGAACTGAGAATTGGGCCCAAAAGCCCATGAGAACTAAAGGGAGTTTTAATGAATAAAACTTGACCTAAAGCTCTCGAATTCTTCTCAGCCTCTGCGCCTCCCTTAGCCTCTCTCTGCGCCTCCTCTCTGTCTGGTCTAGCAGCCAATTCCCGAGCGTGCGTGTGTGAGCCTTTGGAGGATCCATCTCTTGGTGGTTCTGCTGATCTCTGACCATTACCTCCTCATTCCGCTGCACAAAAGGTAACAGGTGAGATCCATTAAGTTTCTAAATAAGAGAACCTAGATCTGCATGTTTAGTAGGATGAATCAATTGAGAATTGAATCAGGAAACACTAAACGATCCAACATGTACTGCCAAAACTGCGCAGCCTCTGCTGGTTCCCATGGAAGGGACAAATCGGTGCGTGGCTGCTCGGTGCTAAACCCATAGATCTTACAGATATCGAGAAGGGGCACTCGATACCTGGCGCCAAGGCACATGAAAGTAAAAGTGCCTCCTTGAGCATTCCTGCTCTCCGGGTTCGGGTATACAACCTTGCATGTGGCAAGCAACTGTCTCACCAGCTCTGGGTATAGATCGTAAGGCTGCATCGGCATTGTCCCCAGACCAATGCCTCTGCACAGCTCCAAAACCTGCCTGTCTATGCCGAGACCATGATAAGTCGAGTAGTCCGCAAACTTGGTTGGCGCTATCTCCATGCCACACCAACTGTTATACAGCATTGTGTCGTACTCGTCCCAGTACTCGTGTAGCGGCCTCTCTGTGAAATCAGTCGTAGTGAGCATCCTCTTGATACCCTTTCCCCAGTTGCGATCAGTCTGAATCCGAGCCTTATCTGCTCTTGGCCATGGTGGCCCAATGGTCGCATGAACCAACTGATATGGCTCTGGAGGATCAGAATCCCTGTGTAGCCACTCTGGTGGCGGAATGTACTGTCGTGAGGCGCTTGTGGCTGTTGCTCTGCGCTTGCGGGGTTGATCCTGAGTTACCATCTGCAAAACAAAAAATTAAGCAAATTAGTCACGGCAGACTCTCTGTGAAATCGTCGAGCAACGACCGTTGCACTAAGGCAGCGATCGTTGCAAGGCGATTTCGTATACTCGAACATTTCCCCAGAATCGTCAAGCAACGACCGTTGCACTAGTGCAACGATCGGTGCAAGGCGATTCTGTTGGGAATGTCCTGAAATCTATTGTACTTGCTCTAAGTGATAGTTGTATTGTCGAGATGAGACAATCATATAATACTAGGTAGTCATAATGCTTTGCTAGAAGCCACTTATGATCAATGAGTTTAGAACTCATTGCTAGTATTATATGATCCTACAGGGTCACACACCTAAGCAAACTGGACGTTAAAGACGAGGTTGATCATTAATGTAATGATCTGGTGAATGCATATTTGATATGCATTCGATATCAATGTTCTGGGACAGCATCGATCGTTGCAGAGAGTGCATCGATCGATGCACTCGCGGATTAATCAGATTAATTCGGTTTAATCGTTGGTTAATTCCGTTGTGGTTTAAGCCGGCATATATAAGATATATGGTCGACCTAAACTCGCCTCTAACCCAATTCACAGCCACCAGAACTTGAATAGAAACCTCTGAAGAGATTAGATCTCTATAGGCACTAGCATCCCTGCTGTCCAGTTTGTGTGCGTGTGGATACCAGTAGAGGCGCAGCATTTGAGGCGCTTCATGATCTCGATTATCTGCAAATCTTCCGCTGCTAATCACCAGGTAATTCTGAGATCCCATAGATTCAATTACATGAACCCTAGATCCTAGGCTCGGAATTCAAACCAGGATTGCCTAATGGGATTAGGATCTGCTAGAAATTCTTTCAGTGGTATCAGAGCTTTAGGGTTCCATTGAATCTGTAGCATGTTGATTAGATTGGTTGAATCTGAATCTCTGTATGATTGATACAAGCATGCTAAAACTCGTTTTGATCAAAGTAACCTAGTTTAGGGTTGTTCGAAAAACGTCTTAGGGTTTTTCGCATGGTGTCGATCGATGCCAATCAGGCATCGATCGACACAGGGCGAAAACCCGAATAAAATTTAGGGTTTTTCGCATGGTGTCGATCGATGCCAATCCGGCGTCGATCGACACAGGGCGAAAACCCAAATAAAACCTATGTTTCGCCTAGTGTCGATCGACACAAGAGTTGTGTCGGTCGACACAAACCTCGCGAGATTGATGAATCGGTTCAATTGGATTGGACCGGTTATCGAGCTTGGTTAAAGATGGTCGAACACTGTGAATGGTTTAATTGCGATTGTCTTGATTAGGTTGGCATCGACCGATGCTAACGTAGCATCGATCGACGCTGACCGGTATTCAAAACCGGATCAATTCGATTGATCGGTTATCGCGGATTGCTTTTGGTTATCCTGTATCGATCGACACTATAGTAGTGTCGGTCGACACCAGACTTGTTAATTAGGTTATTGAACCTGAAATCACAGAACCGAAGCAAGATGAATCAATTAATTATAAGAATTAAAACATAATAAAACTGAACGTTTTAAATGGTTCCGTTCCTCAACCAAATATCAAGTGATACTTGATGTCTTTCCAATCTTGTCAACTGTCAAGACCCATTTAATTGTGCGATAGACTTGCAGTGCAAGATGTCCACAATTTCATGAGTAAGACAGAGGTAATCATGTTGATGGATTTGCAGTGCAAGACATCAACAATTACATGACTGAAGAGATTGGTTTACTTGACTGGGCCATCAAAATCGTTTTGGGCTCAGAGACATCAGGTGGATTGGGCATGAGATGTCGATCCACAACCAAGAGTTATATTGGATATAACTAGCAAAGTTGTTGCTTACCTAGATAGCTAAATTTGGGTGATAGCCAGTGGCTCACTCAAGTTTAGTGAAGTATGGGTCTTGGATCATTATATTCATCTGGGGAAACATTGTTTGAATATAATGCGAGTTGTCTTAATAGTTAAGACTTCTCATTTCTTGAACATCATAACTAAAACCTCCCTCGTTTTTCAGCTATGTCTAGCACAAACCATCGTAACAATTTCTCCCTGCGATCCGTCCTTGAGAAGGACAAGTTAAATGGATCCAACTTTCTTGAATGGTATCGGAACTTGAGAATTGTTCTCAAACAGGAGAAAAAGGACTATGTCCTTGAGAAAGTTCTCCCCAAGAAGTACCGAGCCAATGCCTGGCAGTCAGATAAGGATGCATGGGATAAGCATTCTAATGATGCGGTGGATGTGAGTTGTCTCATGTTGGCTACCATGAACTCGGAATTGCAGAAGCAATATGAGTACGTGGAGTCGCCGAAAGAGATGATCACTGGCCTGAAAAGTATGTTTCAGGAGCAGGCACGAACTCAGAGATACCAGACCGTTAGGTCTCTGATTGAGTGCAAGCTACCAAAGGGCGAACTAGTTAGTCCTCATGTCATTAAGATGATGGGTTATTTTGATAACCTGGGGAAACTGGATTGTCCCATTAGTCAAGAGTTGGCTACTGACATCATTCTGCAGTCACTGCCGTCAAGCTATGATCAATTTGTTATGAACTATAACATGAACAACTTGACGAAGACGTTGACTGAATTGCATGGGATGCTTAAGACTGCTGAACCTAACATCAAGAAGGACACCCCAAATGTCCTTATGGTACAAAAGGGTAAAAAGTTTAAGAAACTTGGTAAGAACAAAGGTGATGGCAAGACGAGCTTGATTGTGAATCCAAGCGTGTCTGGCCGTGTTCCTAAGATTAAAAACAGTCCTTCTGAAGATGTTAAGTGCCGTTATTGTAATGGTTATGGGCATTTGAAAAGAAACTGCAATAAATTCTTGGAAGATTATGAGAAGCTGAAGAAGACGTATGAGACTTCTTCTTCAGGTATTATGTTATAGAAGTAAATGTTACTTCTTATAGTCCTACTTATTGGGTATTTGATACCAGCTGTGGTACTCATGTTTTGTGAAAATGTGCAGGACCTGAGCAAAAGTAGGACTATGGAGAAAGGACAAGTGGACCTATGAGTAGGATTGGAGCAAGAGTTGTTGCATTAACCGTAGGAGTATTTCATTTGTTTTTCCTTTTATGGCATGTTTTGAACTTAAGACTGCTACTATGTACCTGCTATGAGCAGAAAGATTATTTCTATTCCTTGTTTGGATATGAAAGGATATCAGTTTTCAAGTTAAGAATAAGTGTTATTCATTTGATTACAGTGATATATTTTATAGTAGCAATCCATTAGAGAATGGACTTTATGTTCTAAACCAGAATGTGCCTAACTATAACATTAGTACCAAGAGATTCAAGTCAAAAGATACGAATCAAACCTTTTCTCTGGCATTGTCGTTTTGAGCCACATAAATGAGAAACAGATTCAGAAGCTCCATAGTGATGGGCTTTTGGGCTCATCTGATTATGAATCAAAATGAGTAAAGTGAATCTTGTTTATTGGAAAACGACAGAGGCCCCTTTCAACAAAGGTAGTGTCGATCGATGCATGTATGCAACAATCGATACAGGTTGCGAACGATCAAAATGAAAGGGCCAGAAGCTTATTGGGCTTTATACATACGGATGTACATGGCCCGATAAGCGAAAATGCTAGAGAAAATTTTCAGTGCTTTATTACCTTTACTGATATTTTCAGTAAGTACGGTTATATCTTATTTATAAGACATAAGTCAGAATCTTTGAAAAGTTCAAAGAGTTCCAAAATGAAGTACAGAATCAATTTGGCAAAGGTATTAAACCTCTACGATGAGATCATGGAGGTGAATACTTAGGTCAAGAATTTAGTGATTTTCTGAGAGATTGTGAAAGTGTTTCACAATTCACTCCTCCTGTATCGGACTTTATTAGATATGGTTCGATCAATGATGAGTCACTTAGATCTTCCATTATCCTTATAAGAATACGCTCTAGAAATGTCTGAGTTTACATTAAATATAGTTCCATCAAAATCGGTTACAGAGACCACATGAGATGTGGAATGGAAATGTTTCGGATTTATCCATCATAGAGATTTGGAGTTGCGAGACTTATATAAAACGTTTAATCTCTGATAAGCTCACACCCAAATCTGATAAGTGCTGCTTCATTGGTTGTCCTAACAAAACCAAGGCATGTTACTTTTACAACCAGTTCGAGAACAAATTGTTTATTGCTCGGAACTATGTTTTCTTAAGAAAGACTTTCTTTCCAAGAAGAACAGTGGGAGTAAAAGTACAACTCGAAGAAATTCGAAAATCACAGGAGACTTCTCAACCTGATGTGGAAGAGCAGCAGTTGGATCTACAAAGAGTTGTAGAACCTGCACCTGTGGTGCCTAGAGTTTATAAAGGATCTGGTGAATGTATATTCGATATACATTTAAATGGCGAGTTTCTGAAGAAGTGTCGATCGACACAAAAGTTGCATCGATCGACACATATCGCGAACCAAATATTGATTTCGGTTTATGACTTAATTAACTATGGTTTAAATCTTGGTTAATTAGGTCGTGGTAAAAGTATACATATGAGATATGTGTGCGTGACTTTTACAGAAAACTGAAGCCCACAAATCCGAAAGGATCCGTCACGAACCCGAGAAATATGGATTTATCGTAACCAATTGCCGTGATCTACTGATCATTGAAAGTGACGGGCCTGCGAATTTTGAAGAAGCAATGATGGGCCTTGACTCCGAAAATGGCTGAAAGCCGCTGAATCCGAAAATGGTTATATTCAGATATACAAAGCTAGGTTGGTGGCAAAAGGTTTCAAGTAAATTCATGGTGTTAACTGTGAAGAAACCTGACCCCAGACACCGTGCTTATGTTCATTCGGATTCTCCTAGCAACCGCCACTCATAATGGTTATGAGATCTGGCAGATGGATGTGAAAACAGTTTTCCTTAATGGAATTCTGGAAAAGGATGTGTACATGACACAACCTGAAGTTTTCATTGATCCTAATGAAGCTAGGAAGATATGCAAGCTTCATCGATCCATTTATGGATTGAAGCAAGCATCTCGGAGTTGGAATCTTCGTTTTGATGAAGCAGTCAAAATGTTTGACTTCGTCAGGAACGAAGAGGAACCGTGTGTTTACAAGAGGGCTAGTGGGAGCGCAGTTGCATTTCTAGTATTGTATGTTGATAACATACTGCTTCTCGGAAATGAAGTTCCATAGTTTCAGTCTGTTAAGACTTGATTCGAAAGTTGTCTTTCGATAAAATTATGGGAGAAACCGTATACATTCTTGGAATAAGAATCTATAGAGATAGATTGGATAAGCTAATTGGATTGTGTCAAGATACTTATAGTGATAAGGCCTTGCACATGTCCAATATGCAGGATTCCAAGAAGGGCTTCGTGCAAATGACTCTTGGTATTACTCTTAGCAAGACGCAGTGTCTTTCGACACACGCTGAGCAAGAGCGAATAAGGGTCAGACTACTGCTAAAGGCATTAGATGTCTTAAGATGTGATCTTAATTTTAGTGGGAGTCATTGTTATGATATGATATTCGTATAAACATAATTTGATTATGTTATTGAAATCTGACATCTGTATTATTTAATAATGGTTATTAAATAATAGTCCCAAAGTAATTTATGACATTTATAGGTCATCAAGTATGTGACTTGATCATGAAACCCTATAGTTAAAAAATGACATAAATTATGATTGGTCCCTGGTCAAGGTTGTTAAAATGGGACATTAACAACCGCGTGAGACTAATATGTGAGGTGACTGATGACTAAGTTTCATAGAGTCATTAATAAGAGTATTAAAGTCAATCACATAGATATGTGTTGGAGAACACAGGATCGGACATGACCCACTGATGAGAACTCTACGGGATAGTTATATAAGTGTCATGAGAGTTTTCATTACGACTAAAGAGTATAGTCCTTAGACCTGAGTTCATCATGTTTTCTTACATGTGAATTGGTCCGCTTTAACCTTGTCAAACGTCAGCCGTAACTGGTGACTATAAAGGCACTGATTGGGCGTATCATGAAGCGTGTGAAAAGACAGGGATGGAACAAGATGGGATTTGTCCCTCCTATATAACAGGAGATAAATATCTTAGGGCCCATCGAAGATTTGATACTGAGAAATGTGTGGCCACACTCAAACGAGTTGATTGTCAGTCGTTTGTCTTGTCAGTATAAATCGGAGTTCGATGAACATGATCTTGGCTAAATAAGGGTGACACAGATCTTGCCTTATGCCAGATCGAGATATAGTGACGAAGGGATTATGGGAATAGATGATTCCAGTACAAGTGGGAGATTGTTGGGAATGTCCTGAAATCTATTGTACTTGCTCTAAGTGATAGTTGTATTGTCGAGATGAGACAATCATATAATACTAGGTAGTCATAATGTTTTGCTAGAAGCCACTTATGATCAATGAGTTTAGAACTCATTGCTAGTATTATATGATCCTACAGGGTTACACACCTAAGCAAACTGGACGTTAAAGACGAGGTTGATCATTAATGTAATGATCTGGTAAATGCATATTTGATATGCATTCGATATCAATGTTCTGGGACAGCATCGATCGTTGCAGAGAGTGCATCGATCGATGCACTCGCGGATTAATCAGATTAATTCGGTTTAATCGTTGGTTAATTCCGTTGTGGTTTAAGCCGACATATATAAGATATATCGTCGACCTAAACTCGCCTCTAACCCAATTCACAGCCACCAGAACTTGAATAGAAACCTCTGAAGAGATTAGATCTCTATAGGCACTAGCATCCCTGCTGTCCAGTTTGTGTGCGTGTGGATACCAGTAGAGGCGCAGCATTTGAGGCGCTTCGTGATCTCGATTATCTGCAAATCTTCCGCTGCTAATCACCAGGTAATTCTGAGATCCCATAGATTCAATTACATGAACCCTAGATCCTAGGCTCGGAATTCAGACCAGGATTGCCTAATGGGATTAGGATCTGCTAGAAATTCCTTCAGATTCTGGCCGCAATCATCAGTCAACAAAACCGTTCCAAAATCGTGAAATCAATCGCAAAATCGACAACAATCCATCACTAAACAACCTAAAGCATAATCATTTTAACATGCATTCATCGATTTTGATCCAAAATTCCCAAATCTCTAAAACCCTAAAAGTGAAATCCGAAAATCATCAAATAGAAGTACATTACCTTGATTTCGTGAGAAATGAGTAGGAGAAATAGATTGGGGGTGCAAAAATAAGTGAAATAGTGCTTTGAATCAAAGAAATCGATGGAGAAATGGTGATTTTAGGTGGAGGCTCTCGGTGTTATCGGCGGTGAGAAAATGGAGAAGAAATAGGAGAAGAAGGGTTTAAGGTAACTTACCTTGGTCGTGGGTGCAACGATCGTTGCTTAGCAGCAACGATCGATGCTGGTTGAACCAGATCGATTCCGGTTTAGCGCGACATACCTTAATTTTTGATTTAAACCAATTGCAACGACCGTTACACATGTGGGCAACGATCGTCACACATCTCCAGACTTGTGTTCTGTATCTAGAAACTAGCAAAAACAAATAAAAACGTGAAATCCTAAGAAAAACACCAAAAATGAAAAGGAAAAATAATTAAACCTAGCAGTGGGTTGCCTCCCACTCAGCGCTTGTTTTAAGTCATTGGCTTGACTTTTGGAAAGAGGTCAGACTCATGGAGGTTTCAACAGAGACTTCGAGTGTCTCTGTGAATGCCTTATCATCCATGGTGGTGTGTAAGCAGTAGCAGCATGATGTCGTCCAAGGAACGTGGGAAGGAATGTAGGGTGGGATCGACATTTGGGTGGTTTAAAACTCTTTCCTGCATTCAAAACAGTCGAGTCAGGAGGTTTAAACTTGGAGGATTTATGCTTTACCTTTGGTAGAGATTTGATGTTGGGAGCCTTCTGCTTATGAGTTGCTTTAGGCTTTGAAGATGTTAGAGTAGACTCCTGTGGAACCACCATCTTCTTGTCAACCACTACTATGTGTTGAACAACATCTTTAGACCTTACAGGAGCTTTTGGAAATGGTATTGGAGGTTTGTAGATTCTTTCCTGAGCAACTCCACGAGGTATAAGTGAAGCTGGTTCTTTACGGGGTGCAACAATCGGTGCAAGTGGTGCAACGATCGACGCGGTTGTTTCAGCTCGGGTTTCAACTACAGTCTCGGGTCCATCAGCTTCCCGGTCTAATTCAGCAATCTCAAACTCAAATTTCTCCTCTTGACTTGGTCCAGTATCAGTCTGAACTATCCAGGCCAAAAGATCCATGTCAATCTCTGTTGAGTCAGGTCCGTCGAAGCTCTCAAGCTCAGGGTATTCAATATCAGACTCCTCTCTGTTTTCCACAATTCCCATAGCCTTAACTGCTAGATATGGTCTATGATCCATCCTGTGGTCAACCTGAATATTAACGACATGGGTTTCCTGAGTATCCTTCCTTGTGGTAGGACTTGCAATCTGATCCATCTGTGTATCTAGCAACTTCATATGAGTGTTCAAGGACTCAAATTTCTCATTCAGATTAGTGTACAAGCTCTCAAGCCTCGAGCTGAAAGACGCTGTGGTTTGTTGTTGTTCCGCAATGGATTGCTCCATCATGATCTCTAATCTGCTCCTCTGTGTAGGTACATGCGGTACTTTGTAAGAAGAAACACCATAGTTCCTCGAGAAGGTATTACCCTGTTGCTGGAAAGGTCCCTGAAAAGCTGATTCCTGCCTGTAGAATTCATTCCCTCCAACGCAGTTGATAGCTTCTTGCGCATACTTTCCAAGTAGAAGGCTATGCAGATAGTCAACTTTACTCTTCAACCCAGCTATCCGTGAATTATAAATCCCTGGACTAAAGAAATCATACATCTTCCTACGATATGTGTCGATCGATGCAGTGGAAGCGTCGATCGATGCAAGCGCGATGATGTGACGATCGACACAAAGGACCGTGTCGATCGATGCAGTGCGATTACAGGCGTACCTGAAACGCAAGAACAGAAAAGAAAAAAATTAGTAGCAAAAAATAAAAACGAAAAACCTAGTCTAAACCCTAAGTTCAAATCTATCGAAGACTTAAAAGAGTCCCCGGCAACGGCGCCAAAAACTTGACAGGTGTATAGTTTTATCCCTATTCTACTGCAAGTGCACAGTTAATGCAATCGTAGTATATAAGGTATCGAATCCCACAAGGACTCTCAGTCACACAATAGATTATTAGTAGTTCAGATTTAATTAAGCGAAGCAGATGTGAAAACAGTAAACGAAATAGCAAGCGAATAAAGTGAGTTTGTAAGCAAGAGGGCGAAGCGTTAGGTTTCAGGAGTTCTCAGGAAATCAGGAACGCAAGCAATCAATCTATCTAGATCTAATCAATAACTGTTCTAGAACTCAAACACGGATATAGAATTAACCAAATTCCTTTGCGATAATTCTCTAAGTCTAAGTGCAGCAAACCAAACTTTCGTTTGCGAGAACTAACAGATTAAACCAGCTTTAATCTCAAGTTTGATATGTTCACAATTAACCTAAACCAAACTTCCGTTTGCGAAAAGTTTAATTGCTTATCTAGGTTCTTTCTAGTTAAATTAACCAACTTCCGCTGCATTAATCAACCTAACATCATAATTCTGATTAGCTACTTCAGATTAAGCATTAAGAACAACTTAGATAAAGAACTAGCAGATATAAATCTCTACAGATTAATTAAGCCATAATTCTCTGAAATCCCTAATGAGAATCCTTCAACCTAATAGGTAAACTACTCAGACATATTCATCGAGACAGAAAATATCATAAGTAGAAAACCAAATATCATATAATCAAATAAGAACAGGGGTTCAAAATCAAGTCTCTTTCGAGATCAGGATCAGCCCCTCAACTCTCTCTGAGTAAAACTTAACGTAAGAAAAGCTTGTAAAAGCGTAGCCTAAACAATGGCTTAAAAACTCTATTTATAACCTAAAACACGTTTTGGGGCTTCTTTGTAAATATCAGGAACTTCTGGGTAGAACTGCAATTTCATTATTCTTCAATTAAACCGTCGTTTGGCCCATCTCGCTGGTGCAACGATCGATGCCACAAGTGTGTCGATCGTTGCGGCTCTGAAATATTGACAGTGAAGTCTATCTCTCGTCCAAATACTCTAATTAGCTCCAGAAAGTGCCATAATCACCAAATATGCTCCAAATGTGCTTGTACCTAATAAACACCTGAAAAGACTCTAAAACATAGTAAAAGACTCGATAAATAACACATATACCATGGTTAAAAACCCTAAAATCCATGGTAAATCATTCACCACTACCACTAGATTTTCGCTCCCCTACATCAGCATAAGTTCGATCCTCGGGAGAGTCCGTCGTGACAAGACCGCCGCGAAATAGGCAAGGTTTTCATCCGGCCCGAGACACCAAAAAATCTTCGTCAACTTCAATTGACCTAGATTCGACGGGGCTATCTCCGGACGACTCGGAAAAACCAGAATCATCACTACTAGTAGAAGAGTGCTCGCTAGAATGTACCCGCATGATAACGAATCCAGAAACGAGGCAACAAAAACACAACAACAAGAAAAGAAAGAAAAAATGAACGCGAAGCAAAAGACTGCGAGAGGGGAACAATTACCTGACAAAGACAATGGAATCTGAAAAGGCAAAGTCTCGAAAGGAAAAATAAGCAGTTTCACAAACACAAGAGCCGCACCACGAGCGAGTCGCGTCTTTCGTCTTCTCAAAAATCGCAGAAGAAGCCAACAAATAAAAATACTTGCAAAACTAACGCGGAATGACTTAAACAAAATTTCCACCTGACTTAAATGCTCGAAGAAATTCGGCGACCTAAACCAGACACCTCGGCTCGACGAACTGGGGGGGGGGGGGGGCTAACTGTTGGATATGGGTTTAGCACCCATCCATAATCTTGCTAAGTTAACCAAAACATCTCGGCGCAAGAAGACAAGCCCGCTAAGGAGTCAATGGCCCAAAGGGAAGTCAGCATCCGTGCCCTATAAATAGGACCCTCCACTCTTCATTTTACACACATTGTAACTTGCGATAGTGCCGAGCTACTTCTATAAAGCTCTGACCTCAAGCAATATTTAGGGGGTACGTCATTAGACGAACTCCCACCTCGTACCATCCTGTTCACAACTCGGGTTCGGCCCTAAGATCAATAAATAACAGTTTCGACCTCACTTTAAGTTTATATTTCACCTCGTAGTTCGGACATTTCAGATCGTAACACGACTTATTTATTAGATCGAATTTCAGTAACAACAGTAATTATTTATTTCAATATACTTACCATTTTTAATATCTCTACCTAAAATCAAAATCGATTTAAAAAAAGGAAACAAAGATTCTTATATGAATTAAAAACGGGTAAAAAAAACTAGATACTAAGTTACTTTTACTATCGATAAAACCTAGGTATGAGTAAACATTGTCAACTTTTTCCCCTTTTCCTCGTCGCCGTCATCAATTAGGGTAATCATTGTTCCTCTTTAGCTTCGTCGTCGTTCTTCTTTAGCTCCGTCGCCGACCTCCGCTTGCAAAGTCGTCGTTGTCCGCCGATTTGCACTCATCTCCTCCCGATTCGAGAGGTGTTCAGTGTTCTCTTGCTCTATTTTCTCTTCTTCTTCGCGATTTAACTTTATATTATCACTTTTTAGGTCTGTTTTCCCATGTTCTTCCCAATTAGAATTCGTTTTTATCAATGCTCTCTTGTTGGTTAGTTTAATTTTGCACTCGTTATTTGACTTTCCTTGCTCTGTCTCTCTTGATTTTTTCCGTCGTTGTCATCAATTGTTTGTAAATTTATCATCTCTGGGCTAATATGATAACACGGTTGTGGTCGTTTTGCTTGTTCTCGTTCATTTACTTGTCTAATAATAACACTGAATTTTAAGCTATTTGATCTCAAACGAAATTTAAGTTTGTTACAGATTTCTTTCAATAATTGTTTTGTGTCTAGAATCGTAGGGAAATAGGGAGATTATAGTGCTCTAAGTCATAATTGTTTTGTTACGGATTTTTTTTGACGAGATTACGGACTTTTTGATTAGTTTTACTCTCCCTGTTGTTTGATGAGATTGCAGCTTTTTTTGTGTAGACATGGAGAATGCGAAGAAGAAGAAATATCTGCAGCGCTTGTTTAAAGACGGCAAATATCCGTCTCTGCCGCGAAGTCTGAATCACGGTAGTAGCTTAGAGCAGTTGAGAGTAGCTAGAAAAGTTCTCGGTGAAGATGCATGGAACAATATGAGGGAGTCTAAACTTGGGTGTATTGCTAAGTTTGCTGAAAACAAATTCATTTTTTGTGGGAGGATGTTGTTCTGCTTTCTTACACGACAGTTGGAGACTAAGAAGTTGATGTAAATGTGGTGTTTGATTGGAGATGATCCACTGAGGTTTTCCTTCAACGAATTTGCACAGATAACAGGTCTGAACTGTGATACATATGGTGTGGGAGTTGAAGTAAATGTTGATCACACAGAGTTATGGGGTAAAATGTGTTTGGCTGTAGGTGATGGACCTCATTGGAAAGACATGCGACGGGTTTTGGATATATGTGGCGGCTGGTCTTTACCAGAGAGGATGGTTGTTGGTATTTTATGCCTCCTCAATGTAGGAGTTTTCGGGTTTCAGAGAGGTTGCAGAATCGAGTTCAGGTATGCTAAAAAGGCTTTAGATACCAATGTTTTTTTATAGTTTTCAGTGGGGTCGGCTAGCATTTGAGGTTCTGATCAAGTCCATCAAAGAAACAAATCTTGTTGCGTCTTCGGTTACACTAAATGGTTTTGTTCACACGGTGTGTATATGGGCTCTGGAGTCTTATCCGAAGCTGGGAGAAATGTATGGTGGTAAAAAGAGAGTTGAAGAGCTTCCTTTACTTCTTTGGGGTGGATCACGCTGTCATTACGATGTTGACGACGTGGTTCTTGAAGCTAAGTGTGACAACGTCGTGGTATGTCTCGATTTATAACTTATATTAGTTCGTCTTTTATCTTCAAATTTTTTGTTTATTCCATGGTACATATTATTTTAGTGGCTGTGGATTTATGTTCTGCTCATCACATAGTTCATAACCATGTAACGGATTTTTTAACTTGTTGCGGATAGCTAGTCTTGTTGGTGATTTCTATATTTGTTGCAGATTATTAATCTTGAGTTAATCTCCTCTGAAACTGCAGGTTCATGTTAAAAATAGTGTAATGAAGCCAATGATTGAAATTTACCCGAGTGGCCTAATGAAGTTGATGATGAAAGAGTGGATACATTGATACAAGACATCATCAACCAGTCTTTGCAGAAGAATGAATGGACTTGGGAATGTCATGGAAGAGTTTATGTTGATCAGAAATTTATAAAGCCGGTTAAAAAAAGTGTGCGAGTGTTGAGCCAATTTCAAAAGATGAGGAAGCAGCTCCAGTTGGCTCGAAAAAGAAAAAAGTAATGGTGAAGGAAGTCGGTGAGGATGTAGGTCAGACGAGTGTCAATGCAGAAGTACTTAGTGTTCTGAAATCTTTGACTGAGAAAATGGATGAGATGGGCAAACAAAATCAGTTGAAGTTGTCAGCAATAGATACAAGGTTTGAAGACTTCGCGGACCAAATGAGGCTGATGAAAGGAGCTATTAGTAGTTTAAAAAATACAGCAAAGGTTGAAGCGAAGAAACCAGTTTTACGTCAAGATGAATTGAAGAATCATGTTCTTCGAAAAATCTGGTACGTTTCCATATTGCTCTCTTGCGGATTTGTTCATGCTCTATTGAGGATTTTATCTCGGTCTTCTACTAATTTTTTCAAAGTATACGATTTGCTATGATCCTGCCCATATAATGCGTTTATCGTCATTCTTTATTCATGCAGGTTAGAGTTGATACCCATAGAGACACTGAAGTTGGAAACAGCCTACCAGAAACTATAGTATGTATCATTTTATTCTTCGTAATGTGTTTTTAATCAATATTTTCTGTTAAAGGATTTATTTGTAATATTGGGGTTGTTTATTTATGTAGGTTGCGACTGATTTAATTGGAGAAAAGGACAGGAAAGACAGTGCTTCTGAAAAATTTGGTATGAGATTTATGTCTTCCATTTTCTCTTGTTATGTTTCTATTTCTTTTGATGTCTCTGTTTCTTTTAATGTGTTTTTATTTACTTTGTAGTCATGGTTAGAAAGACCTAGTCAAGTGAAAAAGAAACCAAAAGTGAAGAAAGCAGACAAAACAGCTGTTGGGAAAAAAATTAGAAAATCTGAGAAAGTGGTCAAGGTTAAAGTTGAGCCGAATGAGAAGTTTGTGACACCAAAGAATAAGGGGAAACAAAAGAAAAAGGTGTGAAACTTGTAGATGAAGATGTAGGGAATGAGGATAACACAGATTTCAGCAATCATTTGGACATGCTAGCCGCAAAGCTGCGCAAAAACAAAGGAGATGAAGATGGTGGCCGGATCAGACTCTTGGCGCAGACACAACAAGATCCATATATCCCAAGTTCAATTTTGAAAAGGATCATGTCGACCAGGGCAGCATTTGGAAAATTCCCAAGTGACTACGCGTATGATCCATTTGAAAAAGTGGAAGAGAGGAAACTCCAAAATCTTATGGACTTAATACAACATGATGAGTAAGTTTATGTATTTACTTGTACACTACTTTTTTGGTTAATACTAAACATAGAACATGTGTTTTCAATTTTTTGAAAGGGAAGAGCCAATTAGCACATTCAATGCTGAATGGCCAGAAACTAATTATGGTTGGTTAGGCGATCAAGTAACCTCTTGGATCACTGACTATGAACATCTTTGTGTAGCGGATTTTTTGTCATTGTTGCGAATTTTTTGTCCTTGTTGCGAAGTTATTTGACATCGTTGCGGATTTAATTGTCTTGATCATAAGGGTGTGTTGTTCTTGTTGCGGATTTAATTGTTCTTGTAATATGTTTAATTATCCTTGCTGCATTTTTTTTGTTCTCGTTGCGGATATATTTGTTACTTACCGAGTTTCTACTCACTTTCAGCATATGACGGCAGCCATGCGAATGTTCCGCAAGCGGTTGCTACTGGATGAAAATCCTTACCGGATTTACCGTTTTGCTTTCATCGACCAGATGTTTATCAATTTCTGGTATCAGGAGACTAAAGAATTTAAGAAGAAAAAGGCGAAGTTCATATTCAAGTCCGGCTACAAAGATGTGTACTCTGGTGTTGGAATCGGCGATGATATCAGTACTAACAAGAGATGGATTGACGATGTGGATGTTGACTACTTTTGCCACAATTCCAACAATAGCCATTGGGTGGCATGTGAACTTGATTTGCCTAACAGAAAGATTGACATCTACAACAGCATCATCAACGATGAGAGCGAGCAGTTGATCACTAAGCAGGTCAAGAAGTATGCAAAAATGCTACCTTATTGGATCAAAACAGAGACTGCAAAAGGTGATTAAGATCTATTTTTTTTAAATCATAATTTTCTTCTGTTATCTACTGGTTAATACTCTAGTTTCTTTACATTTTGTAGGTGAGAAAAAAATGGAATTGGTATCCATTCCAAGTTAACTTCATCAAGAACATACCACAAAATATCCAAGTAAGAGATTGTAGTGTGTATGCCTTGAAGTTCGTCGAGTGCCTTGCTTTTGGTATACAAATGGATGATCTGAGCGATGAGATCATTGGCCATATGCGCTTAAAGCTTGCAGCTGAAATATTTGACGAATGCCCAGAAAAAAACAGCAGATGTCTGACCCGGTCCGAGGTGCTGATATAGGCCATGAATCTCGGCCTGCCACACAAGTGTAGTCTGAATCTGATGATTGTTGAACTTTTGTAGGTTTCATTTTGAATGGTCATTATTAGGTACTTGTTGCGTATTTGTATCAGTCTGGTAGACATAACAACGGTTAGTTCTTTTTTGCGAATTTTTCAGTATGTTGACTTATCGGCGTTATCTCTTTGTTGCGGATTAATCTCTTTGTAGATTTATCTCTTCAAATTTAACTTAGATATAAGTATAATACACGGATTTAACCCTAAATGGCTAAACCATAAACCCTAAGATCAAAATATAATTAAATATAACCATTTAAAAATAAATAGGTAAACTAGTAAAGGACCTAAACCCTAAAACCTAAACCCTAAGATCAAAATATGATTAAATATAACCATTTAAAAAAATAGATAAACTACTAAAGGGCCTAAACCCTAAAGCCTAAACCAAAAACCTTAGAAAATAACTTAAACTACTAAAACCTAAACCCTATACCAAAAATAACTTAGATAAAAGTATAAAATAATATGAAAACCCTAACCTAAACCAAAAATAACTTAGATATCCTTACATAAAATAAAAAATTAACCCTAAATGGCCTAAACTCTAAACTCTAAGATCGAAATATGAGTAAATATAATCAAGCCTTAAATAATTAATTAAATAAACTAAAAAATTAAAAAATAAACACTAAAGAGCCAAACCCTAAAACCTAAACTTATATCTTAATTTTTTAACACTAGATTGCAGAGCATAAAGGGCTAACATATCTTGAAATAGCATACTTTTTTTTTACAAGTACTTTTTCCAAATAAAAATTTAAACTGAAAACCTAAAAATTTTATAAAAATATATATGTTTTGTTCGCAAGTTTCTTCAAATGTTTAATAGACTAAAACAGATAAACACCAATTTAATGCTTTATTAATTTATTATTTAAATTATTTATTTATAAAAAAAAATATTTATTAATTATTTTCGATAACAAAATAAAAAAATTGACCAACAAAAAAAATATTTTTTTTTATTAATTTCTTATTTAAATAAATTATTTATAAAAATAAATTTGTTTTATCTCTGAAAACAAATTTAAACATGAAAATAACTTTTTTATTATTTTTTATTTAAATTATTTATTTATAAATATATATTTTTAAAATAATATCTTATTTAAATACAAAATTTATAAAATCCAACAAAAATAATAATATATTTTATATTAATTTCTTATTTATTTAAATTATTTATTTATAAATTTAAATTAATCAAAACTAAAATACATAATTTTAAAGCTAATTTAATAAATTATCAAAATGACAAAAAAATTGATAAAGTTAGTGCTATTGTAGTGATAAAATTGTTTAAAAAATGTGATATTTTAATTAATTTTCACAAAAAGGTAAAAACTTTATTTTCTGCAATTTGAGGAGAAGAGGAAACGAGTGTCACTATTATCGAATCAAAAATATTTGGATATACTTATAGGGATAGGGATGAACCTTTTATTTATCCCTTCTTATTTTAGTTAATAAAAATATGTTATGTAGTATTATTTTTAACTAAAATTACAAAATTAAAATTAAGAAAATTAAACACAGTCAAATATTTTATAAAAATAGATAATAACATATATCAATATTTATATATTTTTAGAGTTTACAAATTGAGGTTCATGAATTAGGGTTTAAAGTTTTTTTTAGGGTTTAGGGATTAGGATTTTGTTTTTGTTTTTATTTTTAGGTTTTCAAATTAGGAGTTAGGGTTTAGGCTCATTAGAATTTTTATTTTTCATTTTTTAAGATTTATATATTAGGATTTTGAGATTAAAGTTTAGTTTTTATTTTAATATTTTAGATTCTTAAATTAGGGTTTAGGAGTTTAAGAATTAGAGTTTAATTTTTTATTTTTTGAGGTTTACATGGGATTAGGGCTTAGTTTTTATTTTAATTTTTTTAAAACTTTAAATTATGGTTTAGATTTTAGAATTTAGAATTTAGAATTTAAGATTTAGGTTTTAGTTTTTTTTTACAAATTTGTTTATTTTATTTTTTATCTAAAATAAAATATATTTTATTTTCGTTTTTTGTTTTTTTTTTTAATTTTAATTATTTTTATATAATTATTTGATTGATTAAAAAAAAAGGGGTGAACAAGCCCTGGAATTGTTCTTCCGGAATGATCAAAATATATTTTCTCACATTACAAAAAAATAGGTCTGGGTTTAAATTTAAACCAATTATATATCCAAAACAAAGCCCATAAAGCCCAAAACTCACTGTTTCGTGTCTCTCACCCTCTCGCACAAATGCTTCAGAGAGTGAAAGCAACAAGATCGCGAAATATTCACAAAGAAGAGGAAGAAGAAGAGAATACAACAGATCCACAAACGCAATGGGTTTAGGAATCTTAGCTTCTCGAGCAATTCGACCAGCTTCTCGTCTTCTTCAATCTCAAAAATCTATTTTCTTTCTCCGAACCATTGTCTCAAAACCAGAGCTCCAATCTCCTGAAGCCGCTGCTGTTTCTCCGCCAGAGCCGCCGAAGAATCAGATTCTTCCTCCGAGGAACCCTGTGGGTGGAGCGCGAGTCCATTTCTCGAATCCTGAGGATGCGATCGAGGTTTTTGTTGATGGTTACGCGGTCAAAGTCCCTAAAGGATTCACTGTTCTTCAGGCTTGTGAGGTCGCGGGAGTTGATATCCCGAGGTTTTGTTACCATTCTCGGTTGTCTATTGCTGGAAATTGCAGGATGTGTCTTGTTGAGGTCGAGAAATCTCCCAAGCCTGTGGCTTCGTGTGCTATGCCTGCACTTCCCGGTTAGTTCAGCCAAAACAAATATCTCATGCTAATGGATTAGATCTGATCGTTGACTGTTTGAAAAACTTGGTGCTTTTGATATCTTGCGGCATGTTAGAGAATATCAGCTGCTTTTATCCTCCAATTTTGTTGAATATAGTATGATGAGGGTGACGATAAAGATAACGAGAGCTTTAATAGCTTTAGGGTTGTTTAGTTTCCTCCAAAAGTAGTCATTTTGGGATCTTGTTGATCCGCATTTTGACCTGAGCTGTTGATAGTTTATTCATTATGTGCAAGTAAAGATGGTAATGTAGTATAATGTTCGACTTCTAAGAGTCTTTTTAACAGGGATGAAGATTAAGACTGACACACCAATAGCAAAGAAGGCGAGGGAGGGAGTAATGGAATTCCTGTTGATGAATCATCCTCTGGATTGCCCTATATGTGACCAAGGAGGAGAGTGTGATCTTCAGGACCAGTCTATGGCTTTTGGATCTGATAGAGGCCGTTTCACCGAGATGAAAAGATCTGTCGTTGATAAAAACCTTGGTCCTCTTGTGAAGACTGTTATGACTCGGTGTATCCAATGTACAAGGTTACTAAAAACAGTTAGCTTCAAGTGTGATAGTTTAAGTCAATGTGATGCATAAGCTATCCTTATTGATTAGGTTATGTCTTTGTAGGTGTGTACGATTTGCTTCAGAAGTTGCTGGGGTTCAGGATCTTGGCATGCTAGGTCGTGGTAGTGGAGAAGAAATTGGAACTTATGTTGAAAAGCTTATGACCAGTGAACTCTCTGGAAACGTGATCGATATCTGTCCTGTGGGAGCCTTAACCTCAAAGCCCTTTGCCTTTAAAGCCAGGAACTGGGAGTTGAAAGGAACAGAAACCATTGATGTTAGTGATGCTGTTGGGTCCAACATCCGTGTTGATAGTAGAGGACCAGAGGTGATGCGTATCATTCCACGCCTTAATGAGGTATGTTTGTCTTACACATGGTTAAAAACATTATTATGAAAGTGTTTTTTTCTGGATGTTGAACCTGTGGTTGTTCTTATTTAGGATATAAACGAAGAGTGGATATCTGACAAAACTCGATTTAGTTATGACGGCCTGAAAAGACAAAGGCTGAGCGACCCTATGATTCGAGATTCAGATGGACGATTCAAGGCAGTGAGCTGGCGTGATGCCTTGGCTGTTGTCGGTGATATCATTCATCAGGTGAAATCAGATGAGATTGTTGGAATAGCAGGTCAGCTATCTGATGCAGAATCCATGATGGTATTGAAAGACTTCGTTAACAGAATGGGTTCAGACAATATCTGGTGTGAAGGAACAGCTGTTGGTGTTGATGCTGATCTTAGGTACAGCTATCTAATGAACACTAGCATCAGTGGACTTGAGAACGCAGATCTTTTCCTTCTCGTTGGTACCCAGGTGAGTAATCCGCTCTATCTCTCTTTGTAAAAGCTTTTAGCGGTACATTCACTTGTTTATCTTTATTTAATTACCAGCCTAGAGTTGAAGCTGCAATGGTGAACGCCAGAATCTGCAAGACAGTCCGTGCATCAAATGCCAAAGTCGCATACATTGGTCCACCTGCAGATTTCAACTACGACTGCAAACACATCGGGACTGGGCCTGATACAATCAAGGAAATCGCTGAGGGACGTCACCCGTTTTGCTCGGCTCTCAAGAACGCCAAAAACCCTGCTATCATTGTTGGCGCCGGGCTCTTCAACAGAACTGACAAAGATGCTATCCTCTCTGCCGTTGAGTCCATTGCACAAACCAACAATGTTGTCCGAGCAGACTGGAACGGTCTCAACTATCTCCTTCTGTACGCTGCTCAAGCAGCTGCTCTTGATCTTGGTCTCGTTCAACAGTCTGCTAAAGCCCTTGAGACTGCGAAATTCGTCTACTTGATGGGAGCAGACGATGTAGATGTTGACAAGATTCCTAAAGACGCCTTTGTGGTTTACCAAGGACACCATGGAGACAAAGCGGTTTACCGTGCAAACGTAATTCTGCCTGCATCGGCCTTCACCGAGAAAGAAGGAACCTATGAGAACACAGAAGGATTTACCCAACAGACTGTTCCCGCTGTCCCAACGGTTGGTGATGCAAGAGACGACTGGAAGATTGTGAGAGCTTTATCCGAGGTCTCGGGTGTGAATCTTCCATACAACTCAACCGAAGGTGTTAGATCGAGAATCAAGAGCGTCGCACCAAATCTAGTCCACACAGATGAACGAGAGCCATCAGCTTTTGGGCCTTCATTGAAGCCCGAGTGCAAGGAGACAATGAGCACAACGCCGTTCAAACCAGTGGTCGAGAATTTTTACATGACCAACTCGATCACGAGAGCATCAAAGATCATGGCGCAGTGCAGTGCCGTCCTCTTGAAGAAGTGAGAGCTTTTCACTTGCTTTGTTTCACCCTTTTAATATTTTTTTTTGCAAAAAATAAAGGCATGATTCTTCGTTTGCTGTCCTCTTTACTTAAGCTGTGTATCAATGGATCTCGGTTTAAAGCTTGCGGTGAAATCCATAAGCAAATTGCAATAAGCACGTTATTAGATGCAAAACTTTGTAGTGTTAAATTGGATGCATTAATTTGCGGCATCTTGTGGTTGCTCTTTTATAGCATTTTTGCATATATGGTGAATTTCAGTTTTGGCATTTAGATCTTGACAGGACCAGGAACCGTTTCAAAACGAAGCACCATTTTTTGAAGCCGAGTTTGTTGTCTGAAGTAGACTAGTTGTGAAGTTTTATCGTCTAGAGTTCAAAACAACAATCAACAGTTGTGTATAATCCAGCTTAATTCAAGTAAGCACAATTCAAAAACGTTTTCAAGTACACATGCATGCTGATGCATTCTCTAAAATCCAGAAAAAGGGTAGCAAAGACTTATATGGCCGTCAAAACAGATATCTCAAAAGCATACGATCGAGTTGAATGAGATTTCTTAGAAGCAACAATGAATGCGTTTGGGTTTTCAGACATTTGGATCTCGTGGATTATGGCTACGGTCCGTTCAGTCACCTATTCAGTCCTCATCAATGGAACTCCGTATGGTCATATCATTCCACAACGTGGTCTACGCCAAGATGACCCTTTATCCCAATATTTATTTATCCTTTGCGCGGATGTCTTGAGTTATTTGATGAGCTCAATAACAAGTTCTGGAAAAATAAGTGGCATCAAGATTGGTAATGGTGTCCCGGCTATTAGTCATCTCTTATTTACGGGTTACTCGTTGTTCTTTATTCAAGCAAATAGTCGCAATTGTCGTGCTTTAAAAGAGATATTTGATAGCTACGAAAGAAATTCAGGCCAGAAGATCAATCCGGATTTATCAACCATTACATTTAGCTTCTTGGTTCCAGGCTACCTGCAAAACAGACTGGAGAACATATTGGGGATTCAGAAAGTTGGAGGTGGGGGTAAGTATCTCGGCTTACCTGAACAATTTGGTCGGAAGAAAAGTGACATGTTTAACAATATATTGGAGAGTGTTAAGGGAAGGACTAGCTCTTGGCACTCCAAGTTTCTTTCAACAGCAGGGAAAGAAGTAATGCTAAAGTCGGTTACTATTGCTATGCCGGTTCACTCTATGTCATGTTTCAAGCTTCCCTCAAAGGTTGTTTCAGATATTACTTATGTCCTCCGTAGATTTTGGTGGGAAAACAACAAGATAAGAGGGGGTATTCCTTGGATTTCTTTGAATAAAATGCAATTACCAAAGGATAGAGGAGGCATTGGATTCATGGATCTGTTTAAATTTAATGAATTTCTACAGGTTAAACAAGCATGGCGACTCATTACCCATCCTAACACTCTATTTACCCGTCTTTTTCAAGATAAATACTTCCCGAACAGTTCAGTTCTAGATGCACAACAACAACGTTTACAATCATACGGCTAGTCCTCAATTCTGGTCGGTCTTCAACTACTCAAGAAAGGATTAAGATACAATGTGGGTTCTGGTATGGATATAAGGTTTTTTCATGATAACTGGGTTCCAACTTCTCCTCCACGCCCTGCAATAGATATTAACCCAGCGATGTAACTAATGGCATCCATCACTGGAATGATCTGCACTACTTCACCATGTTCACGTTCAAGATCATCCGTTGATACGCTCTATCTATCTCTCACAAGTACAAGAGGATGATCGCCTTCTTTGGGATGGCAGTCCAAATGGGGAATACTCTGTTTGGTCGGGTTATAAACTAGCTGTGGATTTGGACCCGACTACCGCATCAATAGTTCCTCCTAATGGTGATCATGATCTAAAAACAAGGATTTGGAAGCTCCACATTCCACCACGACTAAAACACTTTCTATGGCGTATACTGTCACGAGCTCTTCCCACTTCAACACGTCTTAGATCACGGAACATAAATATCCCTCACTTGTCAGAGATGTTTTTTGGAGGATGAAAGTATTTATCATTTTTTTTACTTGCCCTGTTTCAAGATGTGTTGGATGAAAACTCAACTAACTACCTTACATCGAATTCCCACCCTCATCAAGATTTTGAAGAAAATATTGCAAATCTTGTTGACCATCATGTAGGTGATGCGAATATCACAGAGGAGCAACAACTCTTACCCATTTGGATTATTTGGCATATATGGAAATCTAGAAACCATTATATCTTTAACAATAAAGATGTGTCACCAGTTTCCATTCTTCTTAAAGCATATTCGTAAATTCAAATTTGGCTTTCTTCTTCATATGTATCTGGTTATGTACCTACACATATCTCTACTACTATGCGCCCTCCTTGGTGCCCTCCCCGTGAAAATAATTTTAAAGTTAATGTGGATGCAAGTTTTGACCAATAATCTGGAATCGCGGTTGGAGTCTAGCTAGTTCGTAACTGCTCTAGATCAGTTTTACTATGGAAAGTTCTACCTCTGGGTTTCTTGGAATCACCTTTACATGCACAGGCAATGGCTTTACTCACAGCTATAAAGGATCTCACTTACAACGGCTTCAGAAATGTCATTTTCGAATCTGACAGTCAATTCCTCATTAATCGTTTGAATGGAACTACACTACTATGGCGAATCCATAATATCATTCATGACATACGACAAGTTTCAATGTCTTATGAAACCTGTTATTTTAATTTCGTCAACCGTTCTTCGAATGAGGCAGCTCATCTAGTTGCTAAACATGGTGTGAATTGTAGTTTCTCTTTATTGCCTTATTGGCTTCTCCCTACCTAGTATTCTGATTGTTCACATTTTAACTAGTAAGGAAAGTTACTTTGTCGGAAAAAAAGAAAAAAACGGAATTAAATTCCTTGACGTTCAGATTATCTTCCTTGAAAGAGATTACCTGACAAGGAAAAGGTGTTAAGTCTGGCACACGGGTGGTCAAAGTAGCAATGCTTATATCTGGAGAAAGTAAAGTTTAAACCGGGGATTTCTTTTGAAAAGTTTCATTTCTCTCTAAGCGACAAAATAAGCGAATTTTGATATCTCTTGAACCCTCTTCACCGCCTTTCGTCACCACTTAGTGATTTCCCCTCCACCGCTTGCGGCTCTTACTTCCGATCATCGGACCTCTCCTTTTCACTCTTTCGGTTGTTGAGCACTGATACAACTCAAACTATGGATCATGAACTCTGGATCTCTCTTCAAAATCTTACGATTGGATCAGAACAACGCCCACTAAAAAATTCTTCTGAAACCACCAAAAACGAGATGATCTACATCGCTTGAGTCTTGTAGTCCAGGGCCTTAATCCACAAAAACCTTCACATGTCGAAATCAAAAACATGATGCCCAAAGGCTAGAGACTTGAAGGCAGAGTCACCAGTCGGATTAATGAAGACGAAATGGTACAATTCTTTTTTCGCTCTGAACAGAATCTCCAATCTGTTTTAGATAAAATCCCTTGGAACTTCAAAGAATGGATGGTAGTGGTTGACGCTGGACTCGCAGGGCTGCCCCGGATTATCTCCAACTTATTTCCTTATGGGTCCAAATCCTTAATATCCTTGATGACTCCAGAAACGAGGAAACTCTCAATGAAACTGGGGATCCCTTGGGCTTTATTGAAGATCTGTATATTAGGAGCCTAATAGAGAGCAAGAAGGAGAAGTGTGGATTCATGGTCAGATAAATGCTTATGGTCGCCTCACGTTTGTCCATTATACTGATTTCCAAGATCACGAGGAACCCATCTTAATCCAATTTGTCTACGAAAAGCTTTGCAAGTTTGTACTTTATGTGGAGCCCTAACCCATGAAGAGCAAGATTGTGATTATCAAATTTCCAATTCGGATTTCCACCGTCTCCAAGATCCTGCTGCCGATGACCATCCACCTAGTCCGGAAGTTGACCAACATCAGGCACCACATCGCTCACCAGCTAATGATCAAGCACCAAATCCTCAAGCAGATGCTGATGATACCATAGGGCAAAATGTGTCTTCTAATCTCAATATGTACATCTCATGCAATATGGTACTCAGTGGATCTCTTAGAGCCTATATGAACTTTCTTAACCCCAATAATGTCCAAGATATGAATGCCCACCAGCCAGTTATCCATGAATATGGTTCTACTTCGGCCTTACCCGGCCGCTGTTTAAAACGCAAAGCTGATCCGATTGCTACGGAAGATGATACATCTACCAACAGACCGAAGACCAACACACGTGATCAAACTCTTGATGCAGGGGAGGTGGCAACCCCGAAGCCACCCGATCCCCAATGAAACTAATGCATAAGGCTTGAGGAACACCTTGACAGTTCAATATCGCCGGTGTGAGATCCGGGATTCACACTAAGAATTTGTATTCGTGGATTTGGACTTTTTGGTATAGAAATGGTATAGTTTCCTATGAATCAAAGACTTTATTGAGATTGATCGTCGAGATAGAACAAACACAGTCGAAAAGAGAGTACAAATATTTATGATCGAGCTATCTAGTCGAAGTGTTCTAAGCTAGGGTTGGAATGTCTTGAATGAATCGCCACTTCTTCTTTAAATACTCTCGACTTTGATCTTCTTGTTCCGATATTTCGGCCTCGCCGTCATAACGATCTCCGAGATTTGCGTGGATCAGTTGAACCGACGAAGACTGAGTTTGCTCTACCTCCACGTCGTCTTTTGCCGAGCTCGAGCTCGATCGTCTCTCACTTCGGCATCGCTTGGGCCTTGTCAAGATGTCGCTCGTGTAGGCCCAACAAAGGAGGACAGTTGATCTCTCTCCGTCTTGAGTCTGGAGCGGGCTTGTGATTACGGGCCTTTGTTTTATTTGTTAATGGGCCGGATTTCCTAGAGGGAAATCCAGTACCAACAGTAGCCCCCAGCCCATTAATTTTGACAAGTCGAGGTTAATGGGCGATGGACGTTCTCGGGAAGACGCGCACATGTCTCGGGTGCCGAAAACCTAATGATCGTTTTCGCCTTGTTCGCGGATCTTGTTTTAATCGGATGGCCAAGATTGGGCGCGTGTCTCGGATTAACCTGTTGTGGCGCGTCCGTTGACACGGCGGACGTGACTTAATCGTCAACCGCTCATTTATGCCCTTAGATCTTACATCAACGGTCGAGATTGCAAAGAATCGAAGGATACCAACTGTCTCGATATTTTTCTGAAGGAATTTCTAGCAGTTCCTAATCCAATTAGGCAACCCTGGTCTGAATTCCAAGCCTAGGATCTAGGGTTCATGTAATTGAATCATTGGGATCTTAGAATTACCTGGTGATTAGCAGCGGAAGATTTGCAGATAATCGAGATCTAGAGCGCCTCAAATGCTGCGCCTCTACTGGTATCCACACGCACACAAACTGAACAGCAGGGATGCTAGTGCCTATGGAGATCCAATCTCTTCAGAGGTTTCTATTCAAGTTCAGGTGTCTGTGAATTAGGTTAGAAATCAGTTTAGGTCGACCATATATCTTATATATGTCGACTTAAACCATAACGGAATTAACCAACGATTAAACCGAATTAATCTGATTAATACGCGAGTTGCATCGATCGATGCATTATATGCATCGATCGACACTGCCCCAGAATATTGATATCGAATGCATATCAAATATGCATTCACTAGATCATTACATTAATGATCAACCTCGTCTTTAACGTCCAGTTTGCTTAGGTGTGTGACCCTGTAGGATCATATAACACTAGCAATGAGTTCTAAACTCATTGATCATAAGTGGCTTCTAGCAAAGCATTATGACTACCCAGTGTCATATGATTGTCTCATCTCGACAATACGACTTTCATTTGGAGTAAGTACAATAGATTTCAAGACATTCCCAACAATCTCCCACTGGAATCATCTATTCCTTCAATCCCTTCGTCACTATATCTCGATCTAGCATAAGGCAAGAACCGTGTCATCCTTATTGAGCCAAGATCATGTTCATCGAACTCCGATTTATACTGACAAGACAAACGACTGACAATCACCTCGTTTGAGTGTGGCCACACATTTCTCAGTATCAAATCTTCGATGGGCCCTGAGATATTGATCTCATGTTATTTAGGAGGGACAAATCCCATCTTGTTCCATCCCTGTCTCTTCACACGCTTCATGATACGCCCAATCAATGCCTTTATAGTCACCAGTTACGGCTGACGTTTGACAAGGTTAAAGCGGACCAATTCACATGTAAGAAAACATGATGAACTCAGGTCTAAGGACTATACTCTATAGTCGTAATGAAAACTCTCATGACACTTATATAACTATCCCGTAGAGTTCTCATCAGTGGGTCATGTCCGATCCTGTGTTCTTCAACACATATCTATGTGATTGACTTTATTACTCTTATTAATGACTCCATGAAACTTAGTCATCAGTCACCTCACATACTAGTCTCACGCGGTTGTTAATGTCCCATTTTAACAACCTTGACCAGGGACCAATCATAATTTATGTCATTTATTATCTATAGGGTTTCATGATCAAGTCACATACTTGATGACCTATAAAATGTCATAAATTACTTTGGGACTATTATTTAATAACCATTATTAAATAATACAGATGCCAGATTTCAATAACATAATCAAATTATGTTTATACGAACATCATATCATAACTAAAATTAATAACAATGACTCCCACTAAAATTAAGATCACATCTTAAGACATCTAATGCCTTTAGCAGTAGCCTGACCCTCATTTGCCCTTGCTCAGCGTGTGTCGAAAGACACTGCGTCTTGCTAAGAGTAATACCAAGAGTCATTTGCACGAAGCCCTTCTTGGGAAAGTTAAAAGGAATTAATACAGTAAGATGCAAGGCATTTACTGTATTTGTACAGAGAATTGGGCCAGACAAAATACAGTCTTTTTGTCTGATTTGGGTCTTGGGCACAAAAGCCTAATAAGCCATTAGTTTAATTACTTGGGCCCATATAAGGGAAGAGGAGGCGCCAGTTAGCCAAGGCTTCTGCGATTTATAGGTCTGGCCGTCCTCCTCTCTCTCTGTTGTTCCAGCTTGGTCTAGCAGCCTGATCCAGTAGCTTTTAAGCGTGTGGATACCTAGGAGGAGCCTGTTTCTATCAGCTCTCAGTGATCTCTTCATTACCACCAATCCGCTGCACTGAATATTAAGGTAATGATCTCGATCCGTTTATGATTCATATGCAAATCACCTAGATCTTAGATGAATATGTTAGTAGGTTGTAATCTGACAATTGAACCTATGAACCAACATAATCCTACAGTGGTATCAGAGCCTAGGTCGTTAGGTTTTTGTTTTTTGGATCATACTAGGTTGTTTATTAGTTTGATGAATCGATTTTAATGAGTAAAAATTTGATTAGAACTTGAAAAAACCTAATATGTAAATCGCATGAACCGATTGAAACCCATCGGTATGCGATGTGGTCGCCCGTATCGATCGACGAGGGAGCGTGATATCGATCGATATCGATTGCTTCTCGCTGTCCCGATGACCCGATCGCAACGAGCTGATGCACGCGAGTATCGATCGACGTGTAAGCGTCATATCGATCGATATGCTGGCGAGGCATACGTTCCGCGAGTAGCCAATCGGTTCAGCCGAGCTTCGCGGTTCGTTCTTCCCTAACCCGCGACAATGAACCGATCAATCCGATTGTGTTTCATTGTTAGCTTAAGCTTAACCCGCAAGTTAGGTCAAAATCAGCTAAAATTGATTGGTTAGACCAATCTATTTCTTCCTGATTTTGGACTTAACCGAACCGATCCAATTTAATTAGTGGTTCAAGCGGTTAACCAAATCGCGGTTTGCTGGAAATTATTTACTACAATTGGTATTATTTAATTTCTGGTTAAACCGGATTTAAATTCAAAATTGAATTTTAACCTAAACCGAAGGCTGGTCTAAGTTTGATTTGGTTGGACCAAATAATTTAGAGCTGGTCTGGTTTAGTAAATAACCAGTTGGATTTAGTAGTTAATTTGGTCTTGGACCAGAATTAATGAACCGACTCGGTTATGTCAAATTATTGGGCCAATTGGAATTATGTGGTCTTGGGCCAAGAATTGGGCCTATAATTTGAAACCCAACCGAAAACTTTAATAAAACATTAAATTAGAAAGTTTCTTTGATTAGAAGTTTCTAATTTTGGCTTGTTAGGAAATTTCTAAATATAGTAAGTCTCTGAATTTAGAAAATTTCTAAAATAAGCATGTTTCCCGAAATAGAAAGTTTCCATATTTAGTAAGTTACCTGAAATGGAAAGTTTCCCAAAATAGTAATCTTCTATTTTTGGGAGGAAATCTATTGAAACCTAAAATCCTCAAAAACAATATCAAACTTCCTCAGGTATTCATGTTATTACTTCAAGTTCTACCTTATAGGTATTGGATACTAGTTGTGGCACTGATATTTGTTATAATATGCAGAGCCTAAGCAACAGTAGAACGTTGAAGGAAGGACAAGTGGAACTGCGTGTCTGGAAGGAGCTATGGATGCTGCCTCAGCCGTAGGGTTTTCACTTGTAGATGCCTTTGAGGCTTGGTTTTGTATTAAGTAATTGCTACAATGTACCTGCTTTAAGCAGAGTTGTCTTTCATTTTCTTGTAAGAATTTGAATGTTTTTCATTTTGATAAAAGACAAGTTTTGTTCTTTTGATCTTAATGAAATATTAATTGTAGCACCCTATTCAAGGAATGGGTTTTATATCTTAAACCAAAGAGTGCCTAAATGTAACATAAATACCGAATTTGTTTAAATCTGATGAATTAAACCTGATTTTTCTTGGCGAAAATGTTTTGGTCACATAGAGTGAGTCGGATTCAGAAATCCCATAGTTATGGACTTTTGGGCTCATTTGATAGGATATCTTATGAGACTTGAATTCTGCTTACTGGACCAAAAGACAAAGGGCCCATCTTAGCCGAGCTAGAGAAAGGCCCAAAGGCTTATTGGACCTTGAACATACTCATGTATGTGGCCCGATGAGCAGTAATGCCAGAGAAAATTTCATGTACTTCATTATCTTTACTGATTACTTCAGTGAGTATGACTGTGTTCATTTGATGAGACACGAGTCAGAATTCTTTGAAATGGTCGAAAGAGTTCCAGAATGAGGTATAGAATCTGAGTGACAGAAGTATTGAGACTCTGGATTAGATCACGAGTGAGAATACTTAAGTCATTGATGGTGTGATCATCTGAATGAGTGTGAAGTCGTTTCACAGCTCATTTCTCCTGAAAACCTGGAGGTGTTTCTGTGAGAAAGAATCAGATCTTATTAGAAATGATTAAAGATGAGTCACACGAATCTTCCATGATATTCTTTAAGAATAACGCTCTAGAAATATCTAAGTTTACGCTGAAATAGTTCCACCAATATCAGTTGAAAGACACCACATAAATGTGGACTGGAAATGATCCAAATTCGTCTTTACTGAGTATTTGTAGTTGTGCTACTTCGCTGGTTGTCCTAGGGAAACCAAGGCTTGTTACTTTTTACGTCCATTCCGAAAACGAAGTTAGGTTGTTCGGAATTCTGTTTTCTAAAAGGAAAGTTTCTTTCCAAGAAGAACAGTGGGAGTAAAAGTATAACTCGAAGAAATTCGAGAAATACAGGAGGCTGCTCAACCTGTTGAGGGAGAGCAGCGGATGGATTTACAAATTTCTGTAGAATCTACACCTGTAGAGCCTGAAGTTCGCAGATCTGAATGAATCCGTCACTAATCCGAGAGTGATTTCTCGTGATTAATTGCCATGATCTGATGATCATTGAAAGTGACGAACCTGCGAAATTCACAGAAGCGAAAGTGAGCCCGGACTCCGAAAAATTATACTGTATGTAAGTTAGCTTCATCGATCCATTCATGGATAGAAGCAAGCATATCGGAGTTGGAATCTTCGTTATGTTGAAGTAGTCAAGGTTTTGACTTGAACAGGAACGAAGTGGAACTGTGCGTTTACTAATAGATAAGTGGGAGCGATGTTGCATTTCTCATAGTGTATGTCGATGACATACTGATTCTCGGAAATAACGTTCCAATGCTGCAGTCGGTAAAGGACTGGCTTGGGAGTTGTTTTTATGATTGACATGGGTAAAGCCACATATGTTCTTGGATTTTGGATCTAAAGATAAAGATCCAAAAGAGCTGATAGGACAAAGTCAGGATTCTTATATTGACAAAGTCCTACACGTTTTCAGCATTCCAAGAAGGGTTTTATGCCAATGTCACATGGAATTACGTTAAGCAAGATACAGTGTCCTACGATATCTGCTGAGCTTGAATGCATGGATGAGATTCCATATGCGTCGGCAATTGGATCTATCATGTATGCCATGACACGTACTTGTTTTGATGCTGCTTTAATGTTAAGCAAGACAAGTAAAGACCAGTCAAATCCAGCAAAGAATCACTGGATAGACGTAATGAATATCCTCAAGTATTTGGAAAATACTTAGGATAAGTTCTTGATTTACGGAGAAAGTGAGGTGCTAGAGTCTGAAAGGCAAGTTTCCAACAGACAAAGATGATTTCCGGTCACAGTCCGGTTATATCTTGTGTCTGTCTGGCGGTGCAAGGCACTGTTGATGACTCCATGACTTAAGATGAACATTTCGCAGCTTGGGTAGCGGCGAAAGAGGTTGTTTGGAAAGAAGAGTTCATCACTGAACTTGATGTGATTCCTAGCATAGATGAGGCTAGCTGCACATCAGAGGTCCAAACACCTTGAGGGTAGGTATAACCTATTCCGTGAGATAAATGACAGAGGTGTTAAGTAGATCAGCAAGTTTCAACGAATGAGAACGTTGCTAATCTATTAACGAAGCCACTCCTTAGGCCTAAGCACGAGTCGCGGACTGTAGCTGTAGGATAAGTGAAATTAAGATGTAGTCTTAATTTCAGTGGGAGTTTGTAAAGGGCTTTATTTAGTTGTTTTGAAAGGTTCATGTAAACATAATATTTTATGTTTATGAAATTTATGATTTCTGGATTATTTTAACTGTGATATAAATAATCGTTCCAAAATGATTCATGTCATTATATATAGGTCATCGAAGTACATGAGAAAGACTTGATCATGAAACCCTATTTTTAACAAAATAACATAAATCAGAGTGTCCATAGTCGAAGGTTGTTGAAATTGGAACACCAACAACCACTTGAGACTAGAGTGTGTTGAGACTTATGACCAAGTTTCATGGGTCATAGATGCGCGGCATCAAAGTCGACACATAGGTATATGTAGGGGAGCATATGACCGGACATGACACGCTGATGAGAACTCTACAAGATATTAATATCTGTGTCATAAGAGGTTCTCATCTACGACTATAGAGTATAGTCCTTAGACCTGAGTTCGCATGCATGTGGCTGCACATGGATTGGTGCACTTTGATCATTGTCTAACGCTGTTTCGTAACTGGGAGCTATAAGGACCTTGGTTGGATGTATTACAAAGTGTGTAGTTCATAGTGATGGAACAAGATGGGATTTGTCCCTCCTGTTAATGGAGGTAATATCTCTAGGCCAATCGGAGACTTGATAGCTGGTAAGAGTGTGGCCACACCCAAACGGACTTGCCCAAGTCGTTTGCATTGTCAGTATCAATTCTGGTCCGATGAACATGATCTTGGCTATATAAGGATGACACACATCTTGCCTTATGCCAGATCGAGATATTGAGACAAAAGGATTAGGGAATGTAGAATTCCAGTACAAGTGGGAGATTGTTGGGAATGTCCTGAAATCTACTGTACTATCTCTAGAAAGTATGATAAGTGTCGAGATCAGACATAAGTCATAAATACTGGGTGATCATGATGACTTGCTAGAGCCCGCTCTTGATCTATAAGTTTAGGACTTATTACCAGTATTGTATGATCCCAAAGGGTCACACACCATAGCTAACGGAAAAGTTAAAAGGAATTAATACAGTAAGATGCAAGACATTTACTGTATTTGTACAGAGAATTGGGCCAGACAAAATACAGTCTTTTTGTCTGATTTGGGTCTTGGGCCCAAAAGCCTAATAAGCCATTAGTTTAATTACTTGGGCCCATATAAGCAAGAGGAGGCGCCAGTAAGCCTGTGGTTCTGCGATTTTTGGTCTGGCCGTCCTCCGGTTCCTCTTCGTTTCTGATAAAGTCAAACCTTTTGACTACTTCATCAAAACGAAGATTCCAACTCTGAGATGCTTGCTTTAATCCATAAATGGATCGATGAAGCTTGCATATCTTCCTAGCTTCATTAGGATCAATGAAAACTTCAGGTTGTGTCAGGTACACATCCTTTTCTAGAATTCCATTAAGGAAAACTGTTTTCACATCCATCTGCCAGTCATCATAATGAGTGGCGGTTGCTAGGAGAATCCGAATGGACATAAGCACGGTGTCTGGGATTAGGTTTCTTCACAATCAATACCATGAATTTACTTGAAACCTTTTTGCCACCAACCTAGCTTTGTACATCTGAATATAACCATCCATGTCATCTTTTCTTCTTGAAAATCCATTTAC
Organism: Orychophragmus violaceus; assembly: GCA_030180135.1. NCBI lineage: Eukaryota > Viridiplantae > Streptophyta > Magnoliopsida > Brassicales > Brassicaceae > Orychophragmus > Orychophragmus violaceus. Next base: position 54,192,894 of record CM058240.1, on the reverse strand, counting down.
TCACAATGGCTTCCACACCATCGGGTAAATCAACCCAAGTCATACTTGGTTCTGTGACATGGATCCCATTTCGGATTCAGCGGATTTCAGCCATTTTCGGAGTCAAGGCCCATCATTGCTTCTTCAAAATTCGCAGGCCCGTCACTTTCAATGATCAGTAGATCACGACAATTGGTTACGAGAAATCCATATTTCTCGGGTTCGTGACGGATCCTTTCGGATCTGCGAGCTTCAGTTTTCTGTAAAAGTCGCGCACACATATCTCATATGTATACTTTTACCACGACCTAATTAACCGAGATTTAAACCGTAGTTAATTAAGTCATAAACCAAAATCAATATTTGGTTCGCGATCTGTGTCGATCGATGCAACTTTTGTGTCGATCGACACTTCTTCAGAAACTCGCCATTTAAATGTATATCGAATATACATTCACCAGATCCTTTATAAACTCTAGGCACCACAGGTGCAGGTTCTACAACTCTTTGTAGATCCAACTGCTGCTCTTCCTCATCAGGTTGAGCAGTCTCCTGTGATTTTCGAATTTCTTCGAGTTGTACTTTTACTCCCACTGTTCTTCTTGGAAAGAAAGTCTTTCTCAAGAAAACATAGTTCCGAGCAACAAACAATTTGTTCTCGAACTGGTTGTAAAAGTAACATGCCTTGGTTTTGTTAGGACAACCAATGAAGTAGCACTTATCAGATTTGGGTGTGAGCTTATCAGAGATTAAACGTTTTATATAAGTCTCGCAACTCCAAATCTCCATGATGGATAAATCAGTAACATTTACATTCCACATCTCACGTGGTATCTCTGTAACTGATTTTGATGGAACTCTATTTAAAGTAAACTCAGACATTTCTAGAGCGTATTCTTAGAAGGATAATGGAAGATCTAAGTGACTCATCATTGATCGAACCATATCTAATAAAGTCCGATACAAGAGGAGTGAATTGTGAAACACTTTCACAATCTATCAGATGATCACTAAATTCTTGATTTAAGTATTCACCTCCATGATCTCATCGTAGAGGTTTAATACCTTTGCCAAATTGATTATGTACTTCAATTTGGAACTCTTTGAACTTTTCAAAGATTCTGACTTATGCCTTATAAATAAGGCATAACCGTACCTTCTGAAAATATCAGTAAAGGTAATGAAGTACTGAAATTTTCCTCTAGCACTAGTGCTCATCGGTCCATATACATCCGTATGTATAAAGCCCAATAAGCTTCTGGCCCTTTCATTTTGATCGTTCGCAACCTGTATCGACCGACGCACCGTTTGTGTCGATCGACACTACCTCTGTTGAAAGGAGCCTTTGTCGTTTTACTTAATAAACAAGATCCACTTTACTCATTATGATTCTCAACCAGATGAGCCCAAAAGCCCATCACTATGGAGCTTTTGAATCTATTTCTCATTTATGTAGCCCAAAACGACAATGCCAGAGAGAAGTTTGACTCATATCATTTGACTTGAATCTCTTGGTATTAATGTTATAGTTAGGCACATTCTGGTTTAGAACATAAAGTCCATTCTCTAATGGATTGCTACTATAAAATATATCATTGTAATCAAATGAATAACACTTATTCTTAATTTGAAAACTGATATCCTTCCATATCCAAACAAGGAATAGAAATAATCTTTCTGCTCATAGCAGATACATAGTAGCAGTTTTAAGTTCAAAACATGCCATAAAAGGAAAAACAAATGAAATACTCCTACGGTTAATGCAGCAACTCTTGCTCCATTCCCACTCATAGGTCCACTTGTCCTTTCTCCATAGTCCTACTTTTGCTCAGGCCCTGCACATTTTCACAAAATATGAGTACCACAGCTGGTATCCAATACCCAATAAGTAGGACTATAAGAAGTAACATTTACTTCTATAACATAATACCTGAAGAAGAAGTCTCGTACGTCTTCTTCAGCTTCTCATAATCTTCCAAGAATTTATTGCAGTTTCTTTTCAAATGCCCATAACCATTACAATAACGGCACTTAACATCTTTAGAAGGACTGGTTTTAACCTTAAGAACATGGCCAGACTCGCTTGGATTCACAATCGAGCTCGTCTTGCCATCACCTTTGTTCTTACCAAGTTTCTTAAACTTTTTACCCTTTTGTACCATAAGGACATTTGGGGTGTCCTTCTTGATGTTAGGATCAGCAGTCTTAAGCATCCCATGCAATTTAGTCAACGTCTTCGTCAAGTTGTTCATGTTATAGTTCATAACAAATTGATCATAGCTTGACGGCAGTGACTGCAGAATGATGTCAGTAGCCAACTCTTGACTAATGGGGCAATCCAGTTTCCCCAGGTTATCAATATAACCCATCATCTTAATGACATGAGGACTAACTGGTTCGCCCTTTGGTAGCTTGCACTCAATCAGAGACCTAACTGTCTGGTATCTCTGAGTTCGTGCCTGCTCCTGAAACATACTTTTCAGGCCAGTGATCATCTCTTTTGGCGACTCCACGTACTCATATTGCTTCTGCAATTCCGAGTTCATGGTAGCCAACATGAGACAACTCACATCCACCGCATCATTTGAATGCTTATCCCAAGCATCCTTATCTGACTGCCAGGCATTGGCTCGGTACTTTCTGGGGAGAACTTTCTCAAGGACATAGTCCTTTTTATCCTGTTTAAGAACAATTCTCAAGTTCCGATACCATTCAAGAAAGTTGGATCCATTTAACTTGTCCTTCTCAAGGACGGATCGCAGGGAGAAATTGTTACGATGGTTTGTGCTAGACATAGCTGAAAAACAAGGGAGGTTTTAGTTATGATGTTCAAGAAATGAGAAGTCTTAACAATTAAGAAAACTCGCATTATATTCAAACAATGTTTCCTCAAATGAATATAATGATCCAAGACCCATACTTCACTAAACTTGAGTGAGCCACTGGCTATCACCCAAATTTTAGTTATCTAGGTAAGCAACAACTTTGCTAGTTATATCCAATATAACTCTTGGTTGTGGATTGACATCTTATGTCCAATCCACCTGATGTCTCTGAGCCCAAAACGATTTTGATGGCCCAGTCAAGTAAACCAATCTCTTCAGTCATGTAATTGTTGATGTCTTGCACTGCAAATCCATCAACACGATTACCTCTGTCTTACTCACGAAATTGTGGACATCTTGCACTGCAGGTCTATCGCACAATTAAATGGGTCTTGACAGTTGACAAGATTGGAAAGACATCAAGTGTCACTTGATATTTGGTTGAGGAACGGAACCTTTTTAAAACGTTCAGTTTTATTATGTTTTAATTCATCTAATTAATTGATTTACCTTGCTTTGGTTCTGTGATTTCAGGTTCCATAACCTAAACCATCGAATCTGGTGTCGACCGACACTACTTTAGTGTCGATCGATGCAGATTAACCAAAACCAATATGCGATAACCGATCAATCCAATTGATCCGGTTTTGAGTACCGGTCGGTGTCGATCGATGCTACATTAGCATCGGTCGATACCAACCCAATCGCAATAAACCATTCTGAGCGTTTAACCATCATTAACCAAGCTCGATAACCGGTCCAATCCAATTGAACCGATTCATCAATCTAGCGAGGTGTGTGTCGACCGACACAACTATTGTGTCAATCGACACTATGCGAAACATAAGTTTTATTCGGGTTTTCGCCCTGTGTCGATCGATGCCGGATTGGCATCGATCGACACCATGTGAAAAACCCTAAAACGTTTTTCGAACAAAACCCTAAACTAGGTTACTTTGATCAAAACGAGTTTTAGCATGCTTGTATCATTCATACAGAGATCCAGATTCAACCAATTTAATCAACATGCTACAGATTCAATGGAACCCTAAAGCTCTTATACCACTGAAGGAATTTCTAGCAGTTCCTAATCCAATTAGGCAACCCTAGTCTGAATTCCAAGCCTAGGATCTAGGGTTCATGTAATTGAATCATTGGGATCTCAGAATTACCTGGTGATTAGCAGCGGAATATTTGCAGATAATCGAGATCTAGAGCGCCTCAAATGCTGCGCCTCTACTGGTATCCACACGCACACAAACTGAACAGCAGGGATGCTAGTGCCTATGAAGATCCAATCTCTTCATGGGTTTCTATTCAAGTTCTGGTGGCTGTGAATTAGGTTAGAAATCAGTTTAGGTCGACCATATATCTTATATATGTCGACTTAAACCATAACGGAATTAACCAACGATTAAACCGAATTAATCTGATTAATCCGCGAGTTGCATCGATCGATGCATTATATGCATCGATCGACACTGCCCCAGAATATTGATATTGAATGCATATCAAATATGCATTCACTAGATCATTACGTTAATGATCAACCTCGTCTTTAACGTCCAGTTTGCTTAGGTGTGTGACCCTGTAGGATCATATAACACTAGCAATGAGTTCTAAACTCATTGATCATAAGTGGCTTCTAGCAAAGCTTTATGACTACCCAGTGTCATATGATTGTCTCATCTCGACAATACGACTTTCATTTGGAGTAAGTACAATAGATTTCAGGACATTCCCAACATTTTCGTAGTCATTTATAAATTTCGAATTGAGCGGTTGGGATTGCGGGATACGAAAGATCCCACGGATCTCGAGCACGAGATAGTTTAAAAGGGGAATTTAGCTAGCACGATTCCCATTATTGCTCACACTGCAAATCGACAAGGTAACTTCTTCTCCCCCATTCTATCTTTTTTTTTTGCTTCTCGCTCTTATTCCTTTTACTGTTACTCTGAGACTTTTTTCTCTAGAGATTTCGTCCTTCTTCTTTTCTTTAAAAGAAATTACCGATACACCGAATCATCATGGTTCGAAAAGGTGCAGTCAGGGCAAATTTACCCATGGCGGTGGGACCGTCCGGTCCCCACCCACCGTCCAGTTTAACCGTGGACCATATACAGAAGTTACGGGCAAAGTGCCGGATTCCGCCGGAAGTGGAGATAATTATCCCATCTCCGGCGATGTCGCCGGAAACTGTTGTCGAGGGCTATTGATGTGCCTCTTATACCTACTTCGATAAATGCGGATTGTTTTTCCCGATCCCTCGCATTATCTCATGGGTTTTGGCTCAGCTTCAGCTGGCCTTTCATCAGATGACCCGAATTTCGTCTGATACGTCATCGGGCTCGGGGTCAGAGCCGTTGAGGAGAGCATCGACTTTGGGGTCGAGGAGTTTATGAGGGTTTGTTCGGTAAAACATAATACTCGTTTTCCCGGGACCTACTACCTCTCTCCTCGCCATGGGAAGATCCTTGATGAGATCCCGACGAGGGATGTGTGGAAGAGTAAATATTTTTACTTCAGGATCAACCATCACTCGGTCGAGGATTTCGATTATTCGGTTATCCCGACAAGATGGGCAGCTAGCGTTGGTTAGCTTTTAGGGATTATTAGTTTCTCTGGTCGCTTCGATGTTCTTTGCTGACATCGAGCTGTTTTCTAATAACCTTTTTGGTTTCTTTGTAGAGGCTCCTGAGTCACTATCTCTGGACCCAATTACATTGAGTTTGATAGCTCGTCTTCGGAGAGGAGATATCCGCTGGTCCAATTTTACAAACCAGCGAATTCGAGCTGCCTTAGGTCCCGTAGCCCGACAGCCTCCTGCATACCAAATTCGTCTTTCACGAGACGAATCACGCTTCCCCCGTCAGCCCGCTTCGACCCGAATCGTTCAGGCTCCGCTTCAGATCATCGAGCGGACTGGAGAAAGTAAGTATTCTGTTAGTCTGTACAGGGATTTCCGCGCTATATGCCTTTTGTTTTTCGGGCTGACTCGAATCTGTTTTGTCTGCAGATCGACCTGTTTCAGACGATAGTTCTACCGCAAGCACCCCTTCTCTCGAAAAGATGTCGCGAAGATCTAGCAGCCGTCGGAACGGGAAGGATCCCGTCGATCTGGTGAAGAAAAGGAAGGCCGGTGACTTGAGCAACGCCCTTCTTTTTGCCATGGGCGAGGGGCCTCATCCTCTACCTTCGATCCCTCCTCCTAACCCTGTTCAGGTCTCTCTTCCCGTGGTCACAGGATCTGGAGAGGCAAACATGGAGGTGGAGAATTTACCTCCTATTTCGACCGGACAGGAACTAGCCCAGGTCCCGTCTGGGGAGCCTGCTTTTCGCAACTCCCGGTCGAATGGTTCGAGAGGATCAAACGGTCGGAGCCGGGGCGGTCCTCCTCCTCCGGCGGCGAAGCGTCAAAGAACCGACGTGGAGGTGAACTCGAGAAGATCGAGCCAGAGTGTTGAGGTGAGGCCTGCCTCTTCTGGGTCCTCCGGATCTTTCAACTGGCGCTTTAGGCACCAGAAGGAATGTCCAATTGCGGATGACCCGAAGGGTGTTGCCTATCTGCTGAGGCATTTTAAGCCCACAGGCGTTCAGCTCCCGGCTGTTGGGGATAAGGCTCTCGGTGATTCTTACATCGAGATGATGGCGGCTTATGGGAAGGTAACGATTTCCCTCCTTTGCTTTCTTGATTTGTTTCACGCTTAATTTTCATTTCTCTTGTAGGCCTTGGAGGCTGCGAACAGGTTTGTGGCTAGGGCTGAGCGTGAGCTGCGAGAGATACCGCAGGCGAGTGAGGAGGAGCTACGGAAGACGGTGGGTGACCTGGATGCGCAGTTGCAGGGTGCCTTGACCCAGGTTTCGGTCGCGAAGGAGGCAAGTCGAACCGCTATTGAGGCAGGTCGGGTTGCGGATATGCGGGCTGCGCAATGTCAGGCTGGTTTGGACAAGGCTCTCGCCGACCGAGAGCTTGACGTCAAGGTGGCGGCCCATGAGGCGAGGAAAGGACTAAACGATGAATACCTCAAGATTCTCGAGGGAATTGCGGCGAAGGAAAGCCAGAGGAAGGTTGCCGTGAGCGCTGAGATAAGGCTTCAAGAGGCTTTAGCCAATATTGCGCTTATCGCCGAGTTTGCCTCTGGCGAGCTGGATCTGACCAAGGAGGTGATTGACTTGGCCGAGAAGAAACGCTTATCCATGGAAGAAATGAACGCTGCGGCGGTGTCGGACTTCAGCATCAGCAAGCTTTACTTGCCGGTGATGTCGGACGACTCGGTGATCTTGGCGAGCCCTCTCACTCAGGTGGCTGCTCGTCTTGATCAATATGGGTCGAATCTACCGACCGGGATCAGCTCGCAAACAAGCGATGAGGTCGAGGGTCGACTCGAGAAGGAAAGGGCGACCGGTGATCAGGTGGAGACCCAAGACGATACTTCCTCTCCTTCCAAGCAATTCTATTTTTCCTTTTATTTGTTGTTGCCCTGAGGGGCTTTTAATTTCTTTTTCGGACTTTTGGTTGCCCGAGGGGGCTTTTATCCGAATTCGAGGACATCATGTCCTTTTTTATTTTGTGAATTTCTTTTTGAATCTTTCATGCCTTAGCATATATTTTAATTTTGAACGCCTTAGCGTAGAGTTGGTCGTTATGGCCGTTCGAACCTCTTCGGAGAGATCGACGATGACCTCGGTCTTGAATTCCCCTAGGGAGTTCTCTGTGAACTTTTGGATCGGTTGCGCTTGAGGTACGATTATTTCGTAGTGTAAGATTCGAGCTCAACGCAGGATGTTCTCGAAAAATGCTAAGTACAAGAACGAATCGAAGTAGACTTACAAAGGTCCGATTTGGAGTGTGTGCAGAGGTCGTTTGCTATAACTGTCTTGACCTCCTTGCTTTTTGCTTGAATGGAGGGGGTAGCCCCCCCAATTCTTCTGAACCGTATAAGGTTGGAAGAGTTTTATGTTTTCGGGGGGATCATTTCAGATCGCTTGATTTGGGACGACCATTTCAGTTTGTTCTGCTTGGAGGGACCATTTTGGGTCGCTATGTTTTGGGGCGACCATTTCAGTTCACTCAATAACTTTACTTTAGGGGAGGCCATTTCAGGTCGCTAAGAAGGGATAATTTCATATCACTTGTCTTTTGAAGAGGTAATTTCATATTACCTTTTTCGAAGAGATAATTTCATATCACTTGGTTTTAGGGGTGGCCATTTCAGGTCGCTCAGAAGGGATAATTTCATATAACTTGTCTTTTGAAGAGATAATTTCATATCACCTTTTTCGAAGAGATAATTTCATATCACTTGGTTTTAGGGGAGGCCATTTCAGGTCGCTCGGAAGGGATAACTTAATATCTTTTGTTTCGGAAGAGATAATTTCATATCACTTTAGCTTTTGAAGAGATAATTTCATATCACTTTAGCTTTTGAAGAGATAATTTCATATCACTTTAGCTTCTGAAGAGATAATTTCATATCACTTTGTAGAATGTAAATGGCGAAGCATTTCGCAATGACTCTAACTTTTACGACAGAAAGAGACCTTGATTGGGAGACTTATTTTGATATCACAAAGATAAGCTAGTAGGACTTCGTTAGAAATTGTTGAGCTCGGTAAGAGCTTTGTGTTTGGGGGGGTGGCTGCGCTCGGAGTCGAGCTGCCTACGTACCCTTTTAAGGGGATCAAGCCATTTCGTAGTTCGATTATGTTGACGTACTTTTAGTGAAAGTACTTTTTGAGGTTGATGATGTTCCAAGGTCGTAGTTCAGGCTTCTGGGTTTCCACCGACTTGAGTCGGTAGACCCCGTCCTTCACAACGTCTGTGACCTGATAAAGACCTTCCCACTTTGCTCCTGACTTTCCAGCATGTTTTTCCTTTTTATGGTCGAACACTTTCCGTAAGACGAGCTCTCCTGCTTGAAACCTTCGAGTTTTGATCTTGGAATCGTAGTAGCGAGTTGCAGCTTGTTGGTAGTTCTGGATTTGAGCTAGTGCGAGATTCCTCCTTTCGTCGACGAGATCGAGCTCGTCAATTATTATCTTGTTGTTAAGTTCCTCTTACCGTGGGCATTGTTCTTTGCGGATGCTTGACACGAGGATTTCGGCTGGTTCTACCGCCTCGATTCCATAAGCCAGCGAGAAGGGAGTCTCACCGGTGGATTTGCGGGGGTAGTCCGATAGGCCCAGAGTACGGCTGGGAGCTCGTCGCTCCAGGTTGTTTTGCACTCATTGAGTCTTTTCTTGAGGCTTTTCATGATTGCTTTATTGGCTGCCTCTGCCAGTCCGTTCCCTTGAGGACAACGGGGCGTTGAGTAAGTCAGTTGTATGTTCCAAGTTCTACCGAACTCTTTGAACGTGTTTGATATGAACTGAGGTCCGTTATCAGTGACGATCTCGTGGGGTAGTCCGTGTCGGCAAACGATGTTTCGCCAGACGAACTCCTTAACGTGAACGTCTTTGACCTTTTGATACGAATCTGCTTCAATCCATTTGGTGAAGTAGTCCGTCATTACCAATAAGTGTGTGGCTTTCTTTTTGCCGGATGCGACTAGGGGCCCCACGATGTCCATTCCCCATCGCATGAATGGGTATGGCGATGAGATAGAGGAGAGTTTCTCCGATGCTTGGTGGATAATCGGGGCATGCTTTTGGCATTTGTCGCATTTGTTGGAGAAGGACTCGCATTCGGCGGCTATTGTTGGCCAAAAATAGCCTTGCCTTTTGATTCGCACGACCAGGGCTTGTCCTTCGGAATGGCTTCCGTAGGATCCGTCATGGGCCTGCGTGATAACGGCTAGGGCTTGCCTTTTGTCGAGGCATTTGAGGTAAGGTCCGGAGAGACTCCTTTTGAAGAGCTCTCCTTGTGTGACGTTGTACCTTGCACTTTGTGTTTTGAGTTTCCGTGCCTCCCATTTGTCGTCGGGTACTTTGCCATTTGTAATGTATCAAATGATCGGAGTCCTCCAATCTTCGTCACTGTTAGGATCGGGTCCCTGACTAGCGGATGCAGCTTGGATTGGTCCATCGGGGACGTTCGCGACGTACACGACATTTCTTGGATCAGGATCATCATCAATTTCGATGATGTCGCGACTGATGTCCTTGGGACATTCTTTGTGCTCGACGTCGTCCTTTATGGCAGGCTCGTCCTCTTTCAGGGATAGAGCTTTTAGGGCTATGTCAATGCTTGGTTTCTCGATCCCCTCGATTGGTATGATCCTTTTGAGGTTGGGATCTGATGTCGACGCTAATGCGGCTAGGGCATCGCCTGCTGTATTTTCCCCCCGCGGGATCCGTGTTAGATCAAAGAATTCGATCTGTTTGGCGAGCGTATGGACTACCTGTAGGTATGCTTCCATGCGTTCGTCTTTAGCCTCGTAGTCGCCATGATATTGGCTCGTGACCAATTGGGAATCGCTGAAGGCGTCTACTTCTCGGGCTCCTATCGCTATTGCTAGTCTGAGCCCGGCTATTAACACTTCATATTCTGCTTCGTTATTTGATGCGGCGAAGCCCAGTCTGAAAGACTGTTCCAATACTTCGCCAGTGGGGGAGACCAGTTTTACTCCGACTCCGGATCCTTGCCTCGAGGAAGCTCCATCGACGTAGAGTTTCCATTTCTTAGCGGAGGTCGGGTCGAGTTCTATGGTCGGGGGGAGCTCGATTATGAAATCTGCCAGCACTTGCGCTTTTAGGCACGTCCGAGCTTTATATTCTATGTCATACTCGCTAAGTTCGATAGCCCATTTGACCAGTCGACCTCGCTGGCTTGGACTATGAAGGATGGTTCTCAGTGGCTGAGAGGTCATCACTATGATCGGGTGTGATTGAAAGTATGGTCGGAGTTTCCGAGCTGATGTTACTAACGCTAAGGCGAGTTTTTCCATGGCGGGGTACCTGGTTTCAGCATCGATTAAGGTCTTACTGATGTAATACACCGGCCATTGTTCGTTTTGTTCTTCGCGAACCATGACTCCACTTACTGCTGCCGTGGAAACAGCTAGGTAGAGGTAGAGGGGTTCCCCTTCTACTGGTTTCGCTAGTATGGGTGGTTCGCTTAGGTAAGACTTGAGCTGGGTGAACGCTTCTTCGCACTTTTGGTCCCAGAGGAACTTCTTGTTCGCTTTGAGCAAGTGATAGAAGGGTAGACATTTATCAGTCGACCTTGAGATGAAACGGTTCAGAGCAGCTATTTTGCCAGTCATGCGTTGGACTTCTCGCGTTGTTTTGGGAGATTTCATCTCTATAAACGTTGCGATCTGTTTGGGGTTCGCTTCGATCCCTCTTTCGGTCACTAGGTAACCAAGGAATTCTCCCGAGGGGACCCCGAAGTTACACTTTGCTGGGTTGAGTTTCATCCCGTATTTATTGAGAATGATAAAACATTCTTTTAGCTGGGGGATGTGATCCTCATACCTGGAAGATTTGACCAGCATATCGTCGATGTAGACTTCCATGGTTTTGCCCAGGAGTCCTGAAAACATCTTGTTGACGAGGCGTTGGTAAGTTGCTCCTGCGTTTTTTAGTCCAAAGGGCATGACTTTGTAGCAGTACGTGCCTCGATCAGTTATGAACGAAGTCTTTTCCTGGTCCTCGGGGTTCATTAATATTTGATTGTACCTCGAGAAAGTGTCCATGAAGGATAGTAGCTGGTGTCCAGCGGTATCTTCGACCAGTCGGTCGATGTGCGGGAGTGGGAAGCTGTCCTTTGGACATGCTTTGTTGAGGTCTGTGAAATCTACACAGACTCTCCACCTCCCGTTCTTTTTCTTGACCACTACGAGATTCGCAAGCATGTCGGGGTACTTGACCTCTCTGATCGATCCGATTTTTAATAACCGATCGACCTCATCGTTGACGGCTTGAGCTCGTTCCGGACCGAGTTTTTGACGCTTTTTTCATACCGGTTTGTAGGTTGGGTCGACATTCAGCTCGTGGCTGGTTACATCAATGTTGATTCCTTTCATGTCTGCTGAAGACCAGGCAAAGGAGTCGACGTTCTGTTTAAGGAAAGAGACCAATTCGTTTCTGGCTGGCTTTGATAGGTCGATTCCAATGCCAACAAGTCTTTCGGGATGAGCATCGTCTATGCAAACTTGGGTCGTGAGGTCCTTTGGGGGTCCTATTTGACTTGGGTCGTTTGACCTTTTGGTCTGCATGGTGGCGAGCTCCTCCTCTTTCTGTAATTGCTACGCGGGAGATTTCTCAATCTGCTTGTATCCGTTCATGTAGCAATGGCGGGAAATCTTTTGACTTCCGTACACGGTTTTTATTCCTTTGGGAGTTGGGAATTTTACGCATTGATGGTAGGTCGATGGTACCGCTTTCATGTCGTATATCCATGGTCGACCTAGAATTGCGTTATAGGGAGCTGGCCGATCCACTATGACGAACTCTGTCATTCTTTGAACTCCTCCAGCTATTACTAGGGCGAAGACAGAGCCCATTGAGTACGTTGTTTTGCCAGCGAACCCTACTAGTGGTGTCTTTTCTTCCACGATCTCGGAGTCGTTGAACTCCATCTTTTTGAACGCATCGTAAAAGAGGACATCCACCGAACTTCCTGTGTCGATCATTATCCTTGAGAGTTCGACATCTCCCACTACTAGACAAACGAGAAGAGCGTCGTCATGTGGTTTGTCGAGATTACTTGTCTCGCTCTCGTGGAAAGTGATTTCGTGGTCCGGACCTAACATTGGGATTTTCCCCCTTTTGTCGGTCTCTACTCTTCTTTGAAGAGCTTTGATTGAATTGACTGAGTCTTGGCAAAGCTTGGAGCCACCGAATATGAAGTCGATTCGTTTAGGGGGTATAACCCGTACACCCCCACCCCCCCCCCCCCCCCCCCCCGCAGAGACGAGGGAGATTGATTCGTGAGCGTAAACTCTTAAAGGGAGCCGGTGGTGGAGATAACGCCGAACCTTCCGGGGTGCCGCTCAAGCTGAGCTCGCCAAGAATAAACTCGACTCGCTTTCGCGACCCCTGAGGGAGTGTTTCGGGAGATTTCGGCTCCTTATACCGTTCTCGTTTGTTTTGAGAAGGCTTATTAATGTTTGACTCTTTGGTCTGTTTGCTTTCCTTTTTGTCGGATGGAGTTTCCTCCTCGACTTCTGATTCTTGTTTGCTTTCGGACTCTCGCTTATGGGCCTTGGCTTTAGCTTGCGTATAGCAATCTTCAGTCGAGTGCCCTCTTTTGTTGTGACAATCGCAGAATTTTTTCTTGTAGAACTCAAATTTCTTCGAGCTCTTCGGGCTCTCGACTGCATTGACGTTTCCTGATTTACGAGAATCCTTTTTTGAGTTCGAGTTCTGTGAGCCCGGCGGGTTCTTTTCTTTTCTATGCTTTTCTCTGAGGGCCATAGTTTCGTCCTCGAGGCGAGCGAAGGCCGATGCGCGATGAAGGGCGTCATCGAGTGTTTGTGGTTCGCGGACCGTTATTTCCTCGCGGAATCTGGTGGAAAACCATAGTCCGCGTCTCAATGCTTCTATAGCTACTTCGTCTCGCGGGTTTTCGATTTTGGCTTTTATTTTCTTAAATCGGTCGATGTACGAGGGAAGCGACTCGTCAGGTTTCTGAGAGATGCCAAATAGAGCTGCCTCAGTAGTCTTTTCCTCGATAAAGACGGAAATTTTTTTGAGGAAGGCCGTCATGAACTGGGTGAAGTTGTCGATGGACCTTTCTTCCAGTCCGGCAAACCATTCTAGGGCGGAGCCCGATAGGTTTTCAGCGAAGAGTCTGCATAAAGCCAGCTCTCTCTCCTCGTCGGTAAGGTATACCCTTGCCATTGGTAGTCGGAACGCCCTGATATGGGCTTTCGGGTCTGATTTCCCAGAGAACTCTGGAAACTTTGTTTTCTTTATTTCCCGGATTCGTGCAAAGGCGATCCGGTCTGTGAACGGCGTTTGTCGTGTTTCTTCGATCACTCGATCGATGTCGGGCGCCGCGCTTGTCGCCATGTGAACTTTGGAGCTCAGACTAACGAACTGAGCCTTAGCTTGTTCTATATACTGTCTAAGCATATCGTGTTCATCGCCTGTCGTAGGCGCGAACTGGGCTTGTGCTTGATTGGACGTTTGTCCAGGGAAAACGGGGTCGAGAAGATCGATTGCTTGAAACGATCCCGTCTGGTCAACCTGCGGCGTTCGGAACTGTACCATATTTGATCCGTTAGGATGTCCCGAGCTCGAGGCGAAAGCGGAGCCTCCTAGTTGCCTCAGCCCGATATTCGAACTATTCAGGAAGGGTGGTGGCCCGGGTAATGGCGGGTTTCCCGATCCGGTTGGATCCGTGACCATCGAATTCGAACCGAATGGGGTCGGAGTCGCTATGGGCGTCATTATAGGGAGGAAGCCGCTACTTGACGTATTGGCGAAATTTCCCGACTTTCCCGGTGAAGTTACTACCTGGGAGAAGTCCAAGCGTGTACACGGTAGAGGATTTATGGGGGTTCGTGGATCGTGTGTTGATCTACCCCCATGGTTTTGGCTAGCGAGCTCTTCAAGACGGGCGTTAATGCGTCTTTCCTTCTCATCGAGCTGCGCGGCCAGAGAGCGGTTCGCGATCTCTTGGGCCCGTGCGCTTGCCTCGTTGTTTCTCGTTCGGTTTACCAACAGGCTTAACATCAAATGGATTTCAGCGAGATCATCTGGGCTTTGTCGCTGTGGAGAAGAGGGCAGTGGCGAACTAGGTCTGGTTGTTCTAGATCCACCTCCTGAGGCGGGGGCGGAAATGGAATCATTCCTCATTCACACCCAGTTTCTGCTCGGATCATTAGTTCCTGACAAAACATTTGTCGGAGTCTGGCTCGTCGCGACTGTTTGAGCGACTGGGCCGGTTGGTGCCGAAGTCGTGGAGACTGAGGCAGAGATTGTCAACACGCCATCGGTCTGGCCCGTGATTCTTACCCCGGTGGTGTTCTGAGGAACGTTGTCAACCGTTTGAGGGTGGTCGACTGGTGGTGTGGCGCTGGGAGAGCCAGATTGGTCGGGATTCATCTCGATCTATCGGATCTAGGATATGATTCTTAAGACAGGAAAAACTATAGATAGTCCCCACAGTCGGTGCCAAATGTGAGATCCGGGATTCACACTAAGAATTTGTATTCGTGGATTTGGACTTTTTGGTATAGAAATTGTATAGTTTCCTATGAATCAAAGACTTTATTGAGATTGATCATCGAGATAGAACAAACACAGTCGAAAAGAGAGTACAAAGGTTTATGATCGAGCTATCTAGTCGAAGTGTTCTAAGCTAGGGTTGGAATGTCTTGAATGAATCGCCACTTCTTCTTTAAATACTCTTGACTTTGATCTTCTTGTTCTGATATTTCGGCCTCGCCGTCATAACGATCTCCGAGATTTGCGTGGATCAGTTGAACTGACGAAGACCGAGTTTGCTCTACCTCCACGTCGTCTTTTGCCGAGCTCGAGCTCGATCGTCTCTCACTTCGGCATCGCTTGGGCCTTGTCAAGATGTCGCTCGTGTAGGCCCAACAAAGGACGACAGTTGATCTCTCTCCGTCTTGATTCTGGAGCGGGCTTGTGATTACATGCCTTTGTTTTATTTGTTAATGGGCCGGATTTCCTAGAGGAAAATCCAGTACCAACATCCGGGAGATCAGACTCAAACACTCCCCGGACGCCATGTTCCTCACTAAAACTGTAAATACGGACGGCTATGTGAAAAGCTTAGCACAAGATATCGGCTATGCCAACAATTTTGTTATATCACCACAAGGTCATAGTGGTGGGTTGGAATTTTTTGGGGATAAAGGTGTACAGCTAGAAGTTCATAACCCTACTTGGAATTCTGCAAACCTTTACATCCTTCACAATGGTATCGATTTTGTATGTCATATATCTATGGATACCCGGATAAATCTCAACGTAATCAGCAATGGCATCAGATGTGTAACATGGTAGATGCTGGCTGGTATGACAATCTGCCTCGTCTGGTCATGGGAGATCTCAATGATATACAAGATAATTCTGAGAAGCAAGGAGGCCCACTACGACCTGAAGCATCCTTTCGCATCTTCAAGCAATTACTCTCTAAATGCGGTCTCCATGAAGTAAAGACTTTTTGGGGTAAGTTTACTTGGTCAGGTAACAGAGCCAAATACTCTATCAAAACCAAAATTGATCGAGTATTAGCCACTGCTGACTGCCTCGACTTATTTCCCAAAGCTCATGTCAACCTTCTGAATTGGTGCGGATATGACCATAGACCTCTTCTCTTATCTACAGCAGATAGACATTGGAAAGGCAAAAGAATGTTCAAGTATGACAACCGATGGTGTCTCTATCCTGAAGTTTATCAAGTTGTGCACAACGTTTGGCATTCTCATTGTCATACATTACCTCCACAAGAATTCAGACAACAAATTCTCCTATGTAGAGCAGCCTTGGCATCATGGAAAGCAAACAATACCACCAACTCTCAAAAGAGAATATCATAACTTCAGGAACAACTCCATCTCGCGTATGAATCTCCTTTGCTCGATTATTCTCATATTGGCTCCCTTAAAAAAGAATTAATCCTCCAATACAGGTTGGAAGAGGAATATTGGAAGGCTAAAAGCACGATCTTATGGTTACAATGTAGAAACAAGAACACCAAATTCTTCCATGAGAAAACCAAGCAAAGACGAAGCTACAATCGGATTTTATCCTTACAAGATAAATTGGGGCAACAATATCACACACCATAAGCTATCCAATCTCTCATGGAGGCATACTTCACTACCCTATATGACTCTACTCAGCCCACTATATCATCTCATCTTTTACAAGGTATTCCTTTCACTGTGACTGAAGATATGAATCGAATGCTAACCCAACCTCTCTCTGAAGCAGAAATTACATGAGCGCTTAGATCTCTTAATCCGGATAAATCCCCTGGAGAAGATGGCATGAATGCAGGCTTTTACAAGCATCTTTGGACCACTATTCAACAAGGTTTGATTGCTTAGATCCGACTTTTCTTTGAATGAAACTACCTTGATCCAGCCCTCAACCATACCCATATTTGTTTAATCCCTAAAATTGAGAACCCCACTACTCTTAAAGATTATCGACCCATAAGTTTATGCAATGTTGCATATAAACTTATCTCCAAAATCTTAGCCGAACATCTAACACCTCAATGTTATTATTTCCGAATACCAATCAGCTTTCATCCCAAATAGAAATATCACTAACAATGTCCTTATCACACATGAACTCCTACATTCTCTCAACCAAAGGAAAAGGAAAATACCGTATATGGCATTGAAACTAGACATTACTAAGGCTTTTGATCACATAGAATGGGGATATCTCGATGCGGTGATGAAACATATGGGTTTTGTGATCAGTGGAGAACATGGATTATGCTTTGTATTTCCACAGTTACTTACTCAGTCCTTTTAAATGGTTCTCCCACAGGTACAATCCACCTTAAACGAGGCATCAGACATGGAGATCCTATCTCCCCCTATATCTACCTTATTTGTACTGAAGGTTTGTCAAGAATGCTTTAAACACAGCTCCATACCAAAAATATTCATGGTTTTCAGGCTTCTCGGTCTGGTCCTGTTATCTCACACCTTTTGTTTGCAGATGACTCACTTCTTTTCTGTCAAGCTTCCACCAAGGAATGCCAGCAACTCCTTACAACACTTAAGCAATATGAATTGATCTCAGGACAAGCTGTAAACTACAAGAAATCAGTTATTATATTTGCTAAAGGTACTCCCTCTTCCCTCCAACACTCTATTCTCCAACTTAGTGATATTACTCAAAAAGAAGGATTTGGTAAATATCTGGGATTACCTGAATACATAGGCCGAAACAAATCTCATACCTTTGCCTATCTAGAACCGAGAATCTCTAGCAGAATAGAGAACTGGTATACTAAGCTTTTATCACCATATGGCAAAGAAATACTCTTAAAAGTCGTAGTTACTGCCATACCGAGTTACACATGTCATGTTTTCTTCTACCCCATAAACGAATAGCCCGACTTACTCAACTTATGAGGTCCTTTTGGTGGTCCACTAAAAAACTCATCATAAAATCCCTTAGATTGCATGGGATACCATTACTCAAGCAAAACATGAAGAGGGACTATGTATCCAAGATCTCTGTGATTTTAATATTGCTCTACTTGCCAAACAAGGTTGGAGAATCCTTAAGAACCCCCATACTTTCTTAGCTCAAGTCCTAAAGGCCAAATACTATCGTCAAACTGGTTTCTTAGAGGCCCGACAACCCATGAACTGTGTTATGCATGGAGAAGTCTTTTACATGCTCAACTATTGTTAAAAAGAGGGATTATATGGATTCCGACCACAGGACAATAAATTAATGTATGGCAGGATAATTGGATTCCACTCCTAACACCTCGTCCAGCAGAAGGACCTGGATCAACTTTGTGGCCTGAACTAAAGGTTAATAACTTAATTGATTATGAAACAGGTCAATGGAACATTCCTTAAGTGAGGACTCTACTTAATGAAGAGGATGTTGCACAAGTTCTTAAGCTCACACTAAGTATAACAGATGGAGCTGACACTCTCATCTGGGCGCATACCAAAGATGGTGATTACACAGTGAAATCGGGCTACCATGCTCAGCACAGCCTGGCAGCTTCTCCAGGTAACTCTCAGCAACATGTTGTTTCTCCGTAGGTAAAGCAGCTAAGTAATTATATATGTCGTCTTGATACTCCCCCAAAGCATAAACAATTTTGTTGGCGTCTTCTTCATAATGGACTCTATGTTTTACATAATCTTCAACATCGTGGAATCAAGCTTGATACTACATGCTATATATGTGGCGACACTGAAGAGACTACTAATCATCTCTTTTTCCAATGTAGACTTGCAAAGGAGATTTGGGAACTTACTCTAATGTTAAAGCCACCAGGTGACCATCTTCCTGTTTCTTATTTATATCAAAATCTCTCTTCACTGCTTAGGGATGTTGGAAATAAGCATTATCAATATAGTCTTTTTCCTTTTATCCTCTGGAGAAGATGGAAGCTTAGGAATCACCTCATCTTCCAAAACAAAAAAAAACATAACATACTGCATGTTATCCGCAAAGCTATCCTAGATTATGAACTATGGAAGGAAGCTTCCACCATTGCAACTTCTCCAGCCCCAACCCAACACCCTAATGCTCCGGAATCCAACGGAGTAACACCTTTTGATGACATCACCTCATCTCCTTTTGTATGTTATGTAGATGCATCATGGATAACACCAAATGATCAAGATGGCATCGCTTGGAGTTTCTACTCAGATACACAACATATCCTTCAGGGCTCAGCTGCAACCTCTCCAACTGAATCTCCCTTAGAAGCAAAAGCATTGGCTTTGCGTATGGCTTCTACTGAACTCAGCAAACTGGGTTATCACTCAGTTACTTTCTGTGGAGATGTACAAGAACTGTACACTAATCTCTAACATGCGGTAAGTTCAAACTTACAAAGCATGGCTTGTCCAATACGTATAACAACTTGTTTTCACGATATAGTTCGCATAGCTGTTCGGATGTGTAATAATTTTCGTTATGTCCCTCGTAGCTTTTTGGAGTATGTAAATACACTAGCAAAATCTGCCAGATCATGTAATCAATCTTATGTAAGCACTTGGACTATGTAATCTTTGCATCATATAAATAAAATAGTAGTTGACAAAAAAAAAAATTACTAGTCAAATAACCGAGAAATGCATTTAAAGGGTAAAAAAAGAATATTGTAAAAAAAAAAATCCATAAAAAACCTTAAAAGGTTTTGTCATGCTCTTTCATAACCGCAAGGCTATCTTGGTCAAATCCCTCCAATTATTGGTCCATTGATTTCAGGTTGTCAAAAAAAAAAACTTCGACTAGAGGAGAATCAGGCAAAGTCTGGTTACTTGCTAAAAATAGAAAGAAAGTAATAAGTAAATAGCAGGTGAACTTCACACTATACATACGCTGCTAAAACCATAGAAACGAGAAAAGATAGAGAGAACCTAGCCTTCTTGTCTATTCGGTAAAAAGAAGCGGACTGTAGAAAACTCGTCAACCCGACAGTAGAAGTACAAAGTCCATTAAGTACCGTTATTAGAAACAAGACATTTTACAACTTGCCAGTTTCCACGACATGCAAATGACAGAGTTTCAATTGAAGAATTGCTCACCTTGAGAGAGCCAACACGAGATATGTCCCTTAAGTAATAAGAAGAAGAAGAACAGGGACGCAGGTCCAAAATCCACATAATGTTAATGTGTAGCGACATTTTTCGTTGGAACATGCAGGTTTCAGTATAGCAAGTCACTCATGTGGTTTTAAAAAGTGGTATAGGAAAAATAAACCATTTTTGGTGGAATTATAGAGGTCCATGTTAAAGAAACCAAAGTGTATGAAATTAGTCTATAAATTACTTCCCGGATGATCTATAGATGAAAATTACGACTACTCAGAATTATGAAGTATTTGGGTTTTCTGGTACGAGAGCGTGAACGTGAAAATTATCTGCAAAATCTCTACAAATGGTGTCGTGTGAGGTTCTTCTGACAGAAGCCTCTAGTTGGTGTGTAGTCTCTATCATCTATGTGTCTAACGACAATTTAGAAAGACAGCTTCTCTCGAATGAACTTGTCGCATTGTCTTCTTCAAACCTGCTCAATGATAAACCATGGATGGTTAAAACATATTTGAGAAAACTATTATCGAAAGTATGTTTAGTAGTGGATTTTAAAAAGTTATGATGAATTTAAGATAATTTAGTAGAATTTCTTAGTTAAATATATGAAGAACCAATCTCATAGCTTTAGAATGAGATTCTAAAGTATTTTAACAAAACTCATAGTAATTTCCTTAATTCACCCAAAATCATATAAACGCATTAAAATATAATTCTTCCAAAACCTCCCAAATACTAGATCAAATACACCTTTCCCAACATTTCAAAAGTTCACAATTGATAACAATTCAAAACATTTGAGTTTTGCTAAGAGAGAGAGATGATATTACCAATTAGCTAATTTATGAGTTTTTATACCTTTGAGATCTATGGAAAATGTGGCAATCCTAATCTACATTTTTGAGTAAAAATTAGTATTTCAAAACATCATAAAACTTGAAAAATATTATATTTTAAAGATTTAATAACATAACAATTCAACAAACTTCATAACGATCAAATATATTGGAATTCTAAATGAGAAACTATGAGTGGGAGTTCCAACAATTAAAAGAGAATTTTGTAATATAATATTAATATTTAATATTTTATTATTTTACAAAAAAATTAGGGGTTTTTCATGAGAAACCCCAATGTAGATGTTCTTAGGTTTTGATATTTTGATATCCATAGACAATGTGTTAATCCAAAAGTACATTGTTGATTTTTTCCCAACAAAGTGATTTCATATATATAAAACGGTTTATAAGAAAACATCATTTGAACACGAGAACCGATCTTGTCCAGCATGGACAATGGTGTTTTGTGGATGGATTATGAAAGAAGGGAAATCGTTTCCAGGACAAGGGTAGTACATTTATTATGAGAGTGGTGCTATTGTTATGATGGGAGCAATGAATATTATGACAAGTTTGTCCCTTCTTCATGCTGAGTTCGAAGCCCTAATATTGGTTATGGAGTGTATGAAGTTTTTTTTCAACAAGCTTACATCACATTTGCCAATGACTGTTCAGAATTGGTGAAGATAGTGTCGGAACCAGAAGAATAACTCATTTTCTCGACCACCTACAAGAGTTCGAAAGAAGATAGGAGTGCTTCTCAAACATGTACCCCGAACAAGTAATTTTATAGCAGATAGGCTAGCACGAAGTATTCGTCTCAGGCAATCAAACACTGTTCAAGTTGAACCGAAGCTACCAACATGGATTATTGAAAGATAGATTTTAACTTGTATTTTGTTGACAAAAAAAAAATAGATGAAAAAACAAAGAGCAATTTACTAATTGCTCAATGAGCTATGTTAGGAACCATTTGATTAAGTTGTTGTTTGACGAATAAAAAATTATGATCAAATGCGGAGACTTTCCGGTGAATCTCCTTCACTAGATTGTGAATATTCTAGTCGGTGTTCAAACCCCTTAAGTTGTTGATCAGGACTTGGCAGTCTCCTTCCAAAATAAGGTGGGTAAATTGTTGTAGAATTGGATCATCTAGAGCTCTCAGCACGGCCTTTCATTCCGCGTTTAAGGGAGAAGCGACATTATCCAACTTAGATGGGCCCATGATAAAACACAACCATGATGATCACTATAACCCAACCACCAAAAGCTTCATGTGTGACAGGACTAAAAGTCGCATCAAAATTACATTTGATTTGACTCTGGAGTGGAGGAGGTGGTTTCCAAAGTAGCATCACGTTTTGTTGTGTAGTAGCACGAGGGGACTGGGTACAAATAATACATGAATCCATTCCTTAACATCAACTGGGCTAAAGGCAATCTCTCTGTTGACATTCACCTATTTATGGTTAAATACTAGATTGTTTTGGACTTCCAAATACGCCATAGTATCCAAACAAGGGGATGTTTTTGATCCGGGATCAAAGATTGTAGTCCAAATAAATCAACCAATGTTAGATATATTGTAGTCCACATCATGAGAATAAAACGTATGATAATCCGGGTTGGGTATGTCTGCTTCTTGCCAAAATAACAAAGATATTGGGCATTCAAAAAACAGATCCTGAATAGTTTCTTCACTAGGTCCACATCTTTTGCAGACAGAATCTATTGTCATACCTCGAGTCTCCAATCTAGATATAGTAGCCAGAGCCTTTGACAGGATTCTCCAAAGGAAGTGCTTTAGTTTTGGGAGAATAGGAAGTTTCCAAAATCTTGTTTTGAGGTCGGCATTACCATGAGATGGTTGAATAGTAATCACAGATGGATCGGATTCACGGGCAGTCTATTACCAGATCATAGTATATGCCCAAAAAAGTGAATCAGCTTATGCTTCTTGTGCTAGAAAAAGCATTAACTCAGTTGCTAGCAAACATCACTGAAATAACATAACATCAGAAATCGCAAACATTAAATCTTAAAGTTTTTGTTTTTCTTTGTTAGATTTTCCATCTCTCTTATTAGCCATCGCGATATGACCAACTATCTAACGAATAAAATTGGGGCAAAGCTGAGAAATGAAAAGTCTAGTCTTCAAAAAATACTATGCAAGCCACATTAGTAGAAGTAATATTTATAAGTACGATAATACCTCAAGACTGCTATCATCTGCTGGAAAACTGGTTCTCTTGTCAGCGGTCTTGACTGCAATGCCAACACACACCATGTCTTGTTTCCAAATCCCTATGAGCCTCTGCAAAAGAATACAGTCAGTCCTAACCAGATTTTGGTGGGATGCAAAGGGAGACAAAAGGAAGATCTGTTGGGTCGCATGGAATAAGCTCACCAAAGGCAAAAGAGAAGGTGGTTTAGGGTTCAGAGATATAAAAAACTTCAATACAGCTCTCCTTGCTAAATTGAGTTGGAGGATTCTGCAAAACCCGTCATGTCTGCTCAGCCGCATTCTCTTGGGAAAGTACTGCCATTCCACAAGCTTCCTAGAATGTAATGCTCCTTCTTCGGCTTCCCATGGATGGAAGGGAATCCTGTTGGGGAGAGATATGATTAAAAAACAGTTGGGCCGAGTAATTGGCAATGGTAGAACAACCAAAATATGGGATGATAACTGGCTCTCTACCTCAGAACAAATGCGCCCTTATGGTCCTGCAACGGAAGCCAACCAAAACATGTTGGTGGCTGATCTCCTTTCAGACAACACGGAGTGGAACCTCCCTCTGATCCGACAGCACGTCCCACACTTGGAACAAACAATTGTAGCAATCAAACCGCGTATAACTGGGGCAGAAGATAAGTACATCTGGCTGGCTCATCCCTCAGGCATCTACACAACAAAATCCGGTTATCATACAACCTACAATGAAGCAAACGATACTACTGGATCAATAAACCAATCACACTTTGATTGGAACAAGGAGATTTGGAAGTGCAAAATCCCACCAAAAATAAGAATGTTTCTTTGGAAATCAGTCCAGAAAGCTCTACCTGTGGGATCCCTTCTAGCTACGAGAGGAGTCCTGGCCCAATCAAACTGTTGTAGATGTGGAGAAATTGAAACCCTGGAGCACCTTCTGCTCCACTGTAACTTCGCAAAGCAGGTATGGGATCAACTGCCTGTGAAAGATGTCTTTGATGCAGGTCGATTCACAGAGTTCACTGAGGCAATCAAAGAGGGAAAACTCTTAATACCTCTACCTCCAACAGGCGCAGGAGAAGGTCCAATATTCCCATGGGTGTGCTGGCATATCTGGACAGCCAGAAACAATCTCATCTTCTTTAAATGTATCTTTACAGTGGAAGATACCATATGCTCCTCAATCCGAGCCGCACGAGAATGGCAGCAAGCACAGAATCTGGAAATCAAGCCCTCATGTCATCAGCCCCAAAATCGAATCTTGCCAATGGAAGAAGATTGCTTTCGATGCAACTCAGATGCAGCCTGGAACTCAGATCAATGCAAATCGGGTATTAGTTGGATCTTCAGCAACTGCAATGGACAAATACTGAGTAAAAATACGAAGTACCTGGAAAGCATCACTTCTCCCCTCATAGCGGAAGCTCTAGCTCTCAGGGAAGGTCTCCTGCACGCAATCGAAACGGATTTCACACGGGTCAGATTTGAATCAGACTCTCAGATACTGATTCAGGCGATCCGAGAGAAAAAACAGATCACAGAGATCTTTGGGATCCTGAGTGACATCTCGCAATTGGCCCCTCAACCTAACGATTTCAGCTTCGTCTTCATTCCGAGATCGGAAAATGTAATAGCCGATTCGGCTGCAAAGGATTGCTTAGCATCCTTTTTATCTTCGTCTTTATTGTCTGCAACAACTTTATTCCCACTGGGAACCACTTATTAATGAATGAAAAACCCTTTGACCAAAAAAAAAAAGTACGACAATATCATTTTTTCACCATCTACGTATTTTCCGTAGGCGAAGGGATAATAATTTCAATCGCCAGGAGATTGCATGTAACGTGAAAGTCAGTAACATATTGCGGAGTGGATTTAGTCGAATACCAATGAGAACACACAAAAATTATGACAGATTGGTACGGCGCCATCTGAGAAATTGGAGTGAAGAAATTTTTTT
Organism: Orychophragmus violaceus; assembly: GCA_030180135.1. Classification (NCBI taxonomy): domain Eukaryota; kingdom Viridiplantae; phylum Streptophyta; class Magnoliopsida; order Brassicales; family Brassicaceae; genus Orychophragmus; species Orychophragmus violaceus. The sequence continues at coordinate 54,167,902 of CM058240.1, read as the reverse complement.
TTTTTTTGGAACCAACCATCTATTGAAATAAAATTAAGGAGATTTTACAACATCATCCTAAGCAATCTTTGCTAATAAGTCGGCATCAGAATTTCTTAGTCGGGGAATAAAACCAAAAGAAATAGAATCAAATTTGTTACAAAGAACATCAATGTCATGTAGCAAGTTTTGAATTTCAACACACGGGGCCTTCTTGCAAAGGAGCGTGATGCGACATTTACAGTCTGAGTATATACTCAAAGACTTAAATTCAGAAGAGATTGCGTCTTGAATCACAGCTTTTACCGCTAGTCTCAGCTACCAAATCAGAAGAGAAACATTTTCGGTTTGATGAGTTAGCTTTTATCGGCAATGAGGCATGATCCGTAAACAGCTATCCAAAGCCTCCAATACCCGCCTTTGAATCCCAAGATGCATCCACAAAGAAAAACACATCAGTAGAGAGTGGAGCACTTACAGTGAGATGGCCATGGTTATGAGGCAGTTTCGCCGGTTGCAGGGAATGGGCTTCTTGCCAAAATTGGGCTTCCCTAGTTGCTCTCAGAACAATCTCTGTCTCAGTATCCTGCCTATTCTCAAACAACAAGGCATTTCTTGATTTCCACAAGAACCAGAGGGACCAGGGGTAAAGCGCATTGGACGACAGACCTGTGGGAGGCAGCAACTTAATTCTTGTGCAGGAAGATAACATCTCATCAAAGCTGGCAATGCTCGGCGTCGGACAGTTTAAACCGGCATGAGGTCCCATACTCTAGACGCAAAAGGGCAGTGAAGCAGAAGGTGGATCTCAGATTCAGGGGAGTGAAGAAGTTTAAAGACGAAAAAAAGAACACTTAGAGAAAGATGAAAAGTAAAAAGGGAAAGTCAACTGTTTCACCAAGATTGTGATTTACCAAAAAAAACTAATAAGTTATTAAATTTCTTAATTTGTTTAAAAATCAGATTAAAGACTAAATAGTAAGGGGGATAATTGTTGGCATATAAATACTGAACCAAATATTAAGACATGTTAAGGAGTAAAATTAGGGACTACAGAGAAGGGAAGAGATTTTTACTTTATTTTTCGAACTTCGTTTTTCGTGGTTCGTGTGAATTGTTACCATAAGTTATGATTTATTTTTAACAAACCTAATTCTCTCTATTAAAACAGTCGCCACCTAATCTTTTCGTGTTATGTGCTTCTGGCCGGCGGCCGACAGCTCCGATAGCGCCGGCGCCGGTCCCGTTACTCTCACTACCTTCCTTTTCCTTCTTTGTTTTGTTTGATTTTGAATCCAGATATTTGGAGTTGTGGTGGTCGCGATGCCCTGAGATCCGTTCTCCAGTGACGGTTCATGCTCGGTGTCTCTGTCTCCGATCCTTACCGACGGTCTCTGAGGTGGATTTGGTGCTCGGTGCGGCAGATCTGCTATCTAGCGGAGCTCAGATCCCGGCTCTTTTCTCTGCTCATATCCCCGGTTTGAGTGATGGACACCTTGCCGGCTTGTCCTGGTCTTGGAAATTCCGGTATGTTTTATTCTTAAGCTCTTTCCTCTTCGGTATAAATTGGTTATGGTCTTGGTGTTCTGGATCTTGTTTCAAGCGTATCTAGAGGTGTAAGGTGAGATTGGCACTACAAGAAAACAGGATATTAGCGACTGCGGTTTTAGTCGCTAATCAGTCGCAGAATCTTGTTCTGCGACTGATTAGTGACTAAAATAAGCAGTCGCTAAACAGTGCATCGCTAAATATTTGAGTCGCAAAACAGTCGCTAAATAGCGACTAATTGGCGACTACAAAATAGACGTCGCAGTTTAGTCGCCAATTAGTCGCTAAATTTAGCGACCAATATGTGACTAAGTTGCGACTGGTTATTTTTAGTAACTAATCGGTCGCTAAATTTAGCGACCAATTAGCTACCAACTACCGACTGATATAACGACTATTTTGCGACTGTATTGCGACTGATTTTGCGACTGCTTAGCGACTACTAGCATCTTAATTTTATATTTACGACAGATCTGACATCTAATTAAATCAAACAAATATAAAATTAAATTATACTAAAAATAATAATAAAAATAATATTACTTTTGATATTCACTAATTAGATAATATACTAATCTATAAACAAATAAATTCCAATAAAATAAAAAATACAAAAAAATTATCATTAATATTAAATATTTTTTATTTATAAACAAATACAAAAAAAAACAAATACAAAAATAAAAAAAAAATAAAAGAAATACAGGACAAATACAAAAACAAAAAAAATACATATATATATATATATATATATATATTTCTCGTATGAATCGCCGACGGCCCCATAGCCTCCGAAACCACCACCACCTGCTCCTTTTACAGAACCGCTACTCGCCGGTTTCTCCTCGCCGGTCTTTCGCGTCTCGACGAGCTCGAAGGAATCCGCCTTGCCGCTGTGGAGGAGGAAGAGGGACGGGATCTGGAAACAGAGCCGCCGTCGTCGTTCGTGGTGGAGCCGTCATAATCTCATTCCGCGTCTCTCCGTTCCTCCTTCGGAAACTGTGTTTGGTGTCGAAGAAGCATCCATTGACGCGTATAGGAGTGAAGAATCGCTGGTAGATCTGATGTGAAACTCTCGTTGAATGGCATTGGGATGGGAAGAGACATCCAAAAATCTGCGTCTCTCTATTCCTCCTCCGCCGTTTCTTCGATTGAATGGTGTTGATTTGAGTAGCAATGAGCTAAAATTGTTGATTTGCTTTGAAGATTGATGATGAGAACAGAGGAAATTGAAAGAGGAATAAACCATCGCATTCACAGATTCAGGACAATGATAAATGCGATTTGTTTGATGGGGAAGAAGATACGTCTTGGCCACAGAAGATGCAGAGAACAACAGGTGTGTGCGATAGGCGTGTTATGGTGAAGAAGTTGAAGATTAGATCCAATTCGTGGAGAGAGGGCAAAGGAAGACGATGAGAACAAGACCAACAAAAAAAATAATAGGAAAAGGAGAGAGATCTAATGGTGCAGATTTAATGTAGGATAACGATCAACGGTTATTATTGATCAGTTTGTTATATGCGTGGATGAGTAAAACAAGATCTGAGCCATTGATTATTTCTCATCAACGGTTGTCATTAATGATCCGAGTAGTGTGCTATTAACCAATGAGATTTTTCTGGTTTGATTAATATATAATAATCAGAAATGATTAAAAAATAATAGAAATTGTTAAAATAAAATAAAAATGTTAACGTTAAGAGTAAGGTTTAGAGTTATGTGATTTATGTTTGGGGGTATAGGGTTTGAAGATGTTTGAAAATATTAGATTTACAAAATAGTTTTTTTTTATAAGTGTTGGATCTTAGTTTTATATATGTTATAATAATTGAGTTTTAATAATTATATTATAGTTTATACTTTAGGGTTAGGGTTTAATTAGGGTTTTATGTTCATTTTTGAAAGTATTAGATTTAGAAATTATTATTTTTATATAAGTTTTGGAATATTGTGGTAATGTGTTTGAAAGTATTTATATTTTGATTTATTATTTTATGTTTAAGAGTACTAAAGAATGTTGGGTTTAGAGTTAGGAATATGTTATATATATAGGGTTTATGGTATATGGTTGGAATGGTAATGTTTAAGGTTTAAATGGTAAGGTTTTATTGTTAGTATTAATTTTTTGGTTATAGTTTTGTTTATACTATAGATTTTAAATATTATGTTTGTTATGGTTAAGAATTTACAGTTTAAAGTTTGATTATGGTTTAGGGTATATAGTTTGAAGGTTTATAAATATTAGTTTTGAATATGTTATAGTATTTAAAATGTTATTAATAAGAGTTTTGGTTATACTTTAGAGTTTTGGGGTTTGTTTATGGTTTAGGTTTTATATATATACATGTTATACAATTAGGATTTAGGGTTTTGTGTATTAGTTTTATGTATTAGTTTTGTTTATACTATATATTTTAAATATTATTTTTATGTATATATAATAAATTTTTGTATTTTGATGTTATATTTATGATTTAGAGTTTAAAGTTTAGAGTTTGTGGTTTTAGGGTATATTTAGGGTTTAGGGTTTAGAGTTTAGGTTTTGGGGTTAGGGTTTAGGATTTAGGGTTTGTGTTTAGGGGTTAGGGTTTAGGCTTTGGGGGTTAGGGTTAAGGGTTTGTGTTTAGGGGTTAGGGTTTAGGGTTTGGGGTTTAGGGTTTAGAGTTTAGAGTTTAGGGGTTAGGGTTTGGGGTTTTTTATGTATATATAATAAATTTTATATTTGATTTTATAGATTATGAAAGAGTTAGAGTTTTAGGGTTTAGGGTTTTATGTATGAGTTAGGGTTTTAGGGTTTAGGGTTTTGTGTATGAGTTAGGGTTTTAGGGTTTAGGGTTTTTTATATTTTGATTTTATAGTTTATGAAAGATTTATAATATTTATATGTTGTAGTAATTGAAATGTTATTAATTAGAGTTTTAGGGTTTATTTAGGGTTTAGGGTTTTGAAAGGCGACTGAATAGTGACTGAATAGCGACTGAATGACGACTGAATAGCGACTGTTATGCGACCACCATTTAGCGACTTATTAATAGTCGCATATTAGTCGCTAAATAGCGACTGTTATGCGACTGAATAATTTGGTCGCTAAATAGCGACTGATGTGCGACTAATATTATTGGGTCACTAAATAGTCGCGGAGTAGTCGCTAAATAGCGACTGTTATGCGACCACCATTTAGCGACTTATTAATAGTAGCTTGTTCTTTAGCTAGTATGGTCACGATTGTCAGTGTCCTCTCTGTTCCTAGTCTGGTCTTCTTCTTTTTTAAACAGCTTGGCCTTTTTTATAGAGTCCATAAACAGTTCCATCTTACCTCCCCGCTTTTTTAAACAGCTTGGTTCTTTAGCTAGTATGGTCACGATTATCTCCCTTTATTTAAGCTTATTATCGATTTTTCATTTGGATCAAAACACTGAAAAATCCGGATCAATTTGGTCTTCAGTTTCTTGGTTTTGTTTGTCCAATGGTCGATTTAAGTTAATGTTTCATTGTGTTTGGTCTTCTTGGATTTTTGTGTGCCATTTTATGTGAAGTGGTAACAATCTTTCTAATACATCTGGGTGGTATCTACGTTTCAAACCTGCTCAACGGAAGTCTTAGAGAAGCTATCTCCGGAGAAAGTTGAAAAAGACAATTGAAGAAGAAGATTTATCTAATTTATTAGAAGTATCGCTTGGGGTAAAAGATCTTGGAAGTCTGCCAGCTAGTGTAGGATCGCGAACATCAAACTTTTATCTTGTTTCGTAAAACTCTGTGTGTATGATATCGTTATTGTGTCACAGATGATTGTCTCACTTGTTGATAGTGAGAAAAGACCAATAGCTTCTGATGCTATTTTATATTTTTTCAAAGATGTAATGTTTATCCAATCAGATAATAATAAAATCAGTGTTAAAAAAAAAAAGGGAAGAGCATCACAAGTGGAACACGGTTCAAAGTCATGTAGCAAATTCGGATTCACCCGAATTAAATGACAAAGTTAAACCTAAGTGGTGGCGGACAGTAAAGTTATTCAAAAGGAGAACTCTATGCTTTGACTAGAAATGGCGGACAGTAAAGTTATTCAAAGTTAAACATAGTTAAACAATAAATGGAAACTTTAAACACGGTTTCAGACTATAAACATGGTTTCAAATACGGTTTCAGACTTAAGAATTACCATATCGGACGGAGTAATACAGAAACGTTAAAAAGATTCTTATCTTGATGATTCATCTTCATAACGGAGCCGTGGAGAAACACCTATCAAACCAACACGAAAATTTTAAGAAATGGCTTGGACAACAGTTGGAAGAAAAGGGAACTGTCGTGGATGATCTCATGGTTTAATCGGTTTTTTGGTGCTTTTAGTTCTTTCCCTACTCTCAAACTTAATAACTTTCGGCTCTTTCTTTGACCTTATAGTTAACTTGGTTATTCTTCTTCCACAATCATTGCAAGTTATGTGGTTATTTTCTTTTCAAAAGGCATAGCTTGTTCTAGTTTTATGCATTTTAATAGAAAGCCATTTTTCTAAAAAAAAATACAGAAACGTTAAGCACTGTTTCAAACTATAAAAACAAGAGCATGAGCGGAGGATAAAAGAATAACGTTTAAAACACAACTCTCCTCACATTAGTTTTCTACTTAAAACTTATGTTCTTGTTCTTGTAAACATTATACAGTGAAATACTAAAATCACTTGCCCCTATTTTTATTTTAAATCTAAATACTATTAATCTAAAAATACATCTAAAAACAAAACTGTTAGTGATGTTTTATATTACATGTAATGTCACTTAAATTTATACCTAGTTATTAAGACTAGGACCTTTACCCCCGCGCACGCGCGGGGGAGATTGATCATTTTCTTTTTTAGTGTTCTGTAATGGTGTGTTCCCCTGTTCGGCACCTCCCCTAATTTCAGTTTGTCTTTTTAAGATGTATTTGCTTGCTTAATATTTATTTTCCTAATTTCCTTTCACTCCCAATTTAAGTAAGTGAGGTATATGTCTTTTAGAGTCCACACCCCCTTTTTAGAGCACCCACAGCCGTGTTATCGGCGTGGGTTTCTTAACTTTTGTTTTGTTTTTTTTTTTTTTTTAAATCTGTCGGAAAAAAAAATTGACCAATAGCATCGCGCCACGTGGCGTGAACTGTGTAAGGATCGGTCCTTATATAAGGATTTTAAGAGACTGTTTCTTAACTAAGGATCCCTCCCTTGTTACTCCAATGGACATGGTCTTATATTCCCGTGTTCGGTTATCTATATATCAGGTGATCATTGCGGCATTTTGTCAAAAATAATTGACCCAAAATCCTTTTATTAAAATGATTCAACGGTTTTTTTGTTACATATTTTGAAATACAGCCCAGCGCTTAGTTTTCAAGGGTTGGAATGTTTTCTTATTTTTTGTATAAAATGTTGGTACGTCTTTGTGGATATGTTTGTATAGTTAAAGATTCCAGAACTTTGTTTCGAAGCGTTGTTTTCTTATTTTTCTTTGTTTTCTTGCCGGTTTTGTAAACAAACTATGTTTATGATGCGCTAAGTAAATGGAAGAACAAACATGAACTTTCTACACAACCCCAAGTAATTCAGAGCCGGTTATAGTTACAATATAGCAATACGTATACAAAAAACAGCTACTATGAAACCTGGTGTTCCTGACATAGATGAAGTTTTTGTTTTGTACCTTTGCGCTGTTGTGGTCATGTGTCCAACAACGGAGAAAACAGGGGGACTTTGCCTTTCCAAAAACAGCTACTCTGCATGTACTCATTTCAGCACCTGGCTCAAATTCCTTTATTTTTCCTTGTTACAAATGTGTCTGTGCACAATTCTGGATAGGTAAGCCTAAGTTTGTGTTGTGTGTTGCCTAGAATTCATTCTGCTGAGATTGCACAGGAGCTACTCTATTTTTATAAGTGACTGAAGAGGATAGTAGATCTTAATTTAGGAGACTACATAACAGGAGTTGATGCACCAAACGGTTGATGTTAACGTCGTTGAATTAGAAAGTTGTGATTCACCTAGAAGCCCACTTAAGTACATAGAAAGCAAGTGGAATATTTTAAACAGAAGAAAGCAAGTGTACAAAAACATAAACATAGAATTAAACTTTAGCTTCGAGTGGACGTTCTATTTTTTCCAAACAAAAAATGGTTACTCACGCCCACCTTTGCGATTCTTTTCCTCTTTTTTGACCTGCATAACACTGGATTTGGCCTTCATGTCTTTTGAAGAGCAGCCTTTATCACCATTGCCCGCAGTTGATGTTGGGTTATCTGGTGGTGGTACGTCGACATCAACCTAGATGACGTTCACTTTAATCGGATACTAATAATTCATAATAGCTGTTTTGAATGAGTCACGTAATGGCTTAAAATAGACAATAATATTAACCTCATCCATCCCATCTGCCATGGGCACTGCAGTCATCTTTGGACAAAGTAAAAGTCTTGTGCTTGGGTGTGAAGTTGTAGGGGCTCACTTTGTGCTGGAAGATGAATTCCTTCCTTGCAAGTGCACCCAAACATGGAAGCAGCTGAGCAGCATCTACCTCCTCACCCTGTTTGTGATTTAGTTAACGTCTGAATCTGAACATGTACCAATATTGATGTTTTTTTGTTTTACCTCTAGGGTACGGTTGCCGCAGGTTTGGAGATGAGCTTTGTCATCTCTGAGTTAAATACTACAAATGTGGCGCAATCGTGATCGTCACGGACATCGAGGTCGACACGGTGTCTGCGTTGGAATGAGTGAATAAGGTGGAGTTATTGTTACTGTACCAGATGGGGAACTTGCTTGGTTAGATTAGTCACTGGGTTATGGTGATAGTATGTTGGTTTCCTGATGAATTTTATACGCACTCAAAACCTGGTTTGTAAGTGTAGATAGAATTACCTGACAACACCTAGTCGTGAAATCATGGATTGCTTCTATGTTTGAGTCAACACCTGTTGTTGCGAACGTCCCAGCTGTAGCTCACAAAAGTTGCATAATCTGTAGAAGAGGGGATGGCTGCGACATCAATTTCTGCCATTTTTCAGAGTGGATTGTCTGAGAGAGATGAAGAATAGGGCAATACGATGCTGATGGTAGTGGGTGTTGCTTACCTGCTCCTCGGCGGTAATTATTTATAGGAGGATTTGACGGTTCGATGTGTTAAGCGTTTCAGAATTGAAGGGTGATTTAAAGAGTAGTTTAATGACAAGGATGTAAATCGTGCATATATTGATAAAATTGGTTGAAGAGGTTACGAAAGGTGAATCGCTTATGAAGGAGATGGTGATGTGGTGGACTGTTTCATGAGTGTAGTTTATGGGGCCAGAGCCAGATTGGCATAATGGTTTTGCCTTTCGGTTAGATTACACTTGGTTTGGACGGTTTAATAAATTGATAAAAGAAGAAGTACACGTAAATGAGGGAGGAGGTGCTGACGTGGACACTCTCAAAATGGAGAGAAAAAGTGCCTAATTATATATACTAGGAGAGAACCCGCGCAAATGCGCAGTCTTTACTTGAATTTATTAATATTTAATATATTTTAATATTTTTTTGAATATCAATATTTTTATATATTTTTAATTTACAAATTTGTATTTTTTTATATCTTATAATGATTTTAGAAGATAATATGCGCTAACATACAATTATTAATTTAATTTATTTTATAAATAAATATTTTTAATTATCCACTTTAGTGAGCTTCTTAAAAACTTTTATTTCCTTCTTAAAAACTATTTAATATACATACTTGTTATTTATACATTTTTATTTTTTCTATGTTCTTATATTCTATATAATTTCCTGTTTTATTATCATTTTTTTCATTTTGTATTTTTTTATTTCTATTCTTAATAATAATTATTTCTATATTTTTATATTTTTATCATTTTAGATTTCTTTAATTTTTTATATATATTTCATTGATTTTATTTTATTTTTTATGTTCTTATATTTTGTATACTTTTATGATCATTGTATCTCATTTTTATAATATATTTTTTTCTATTCGTGATAATTATTATTCTTATCATTCATATTGTTTTGTTTTATGGTTCTCTGTTTATAGTTTCAATTACTGTAAATTTTTTAATAATGTTATCTTTACTTTTTGTCATATAAAATTAATTTTATTGAGATTTATTTATTTTTGTTTATATAATGCATAAAATATGAAAGATGTATTTAAAATTTATAATATTTATATATTATAAAATTCTAAATTAAATTCAAACTTGGAATTTATGTTTACATAATTTAACTAATTATATTTAAATTAAATAATCATGCATTAAATATATATTTATTTAACTTTAAATTATGATGTGAAAATTTTTGCCTTAAATTGGCCAATCAATGGGGGGCTGATGTGGCGGCTTGAGAGAGCCCCCCCTTCTCCTATTATATATAGGATGACTAGGTATCTGGCCCGTGCGTTTGCACGGACTATTTATTTGTTTTAAAAAAATTTGGGTTTAATTAAAGTTTTATTTAAAATAAAAGTATATTCGACAAATCAAATTGAAATAAGATATGGATTTTTTTTTATAAAAAAAAACAGGCATAAATTTTTATTTACAATACATAACAGAATCAGCCCATATCATATTTCATAGAAAATATCGATGATCTTCAGAGATCCTCTAATTCGATCTTAAATTACCACCGGATATCTTTCATCTTAACCCATCTTCTGGATTCACAATAATTGTAAAATGGTGTAAAATGGTAGAAAAAAGTTGTTGGTGAAAACGGAAACAAAAAAAAATAGAGAGTAACTTTTTTATTATAGCGTTTGTGATTGGTTACCACAAAAACGTTTAACCCCAACTGTTGCAGTGTAAAGAATCTAAACTGAGTTGTAGAAAAAAATTGTACCTAATCTCATGAGTGTTTTTATTATTAATTCTCAACTCATGAGTTTGTACCACTTATTTACGTTATTAGTACCGTAGAATCACAATATTGTGTTTATAATCATGTTTAACTTTATAAAACATGAGCATCAACATTTGTACTATGTTTTTCTTTAACTTAATATATGCGTGTTGATTGTAAAAAAAAAGTCATTCACAAAGGAAGAGTAATTAAAGAGCGGTATTGGCAAACCAGTAATTTAACAACTAAGGGTATTAACCCAAAAAGGAGAGAAAAATTGACTCAATGTCAAAAATCTTTATTTTTCAAATGTATTTGGTGTTTTGATCTACAGTGTTGAGATTAAAACAAAAATCACTGTAAATAACACATGAGTTTATATTGAAATAGCAGAACCTTTTTATATAAAATTAAAACAGAACTTGCTTCTCCATCTTTTTCTCCTACAAAATTGTTGATTCATCATGAAGTCAATTATATTCTCAAAATCAGTGTAACTCGAAATTGCAAAGATTGAAACTATGCAAAACTTCAATGGTTTGAATAATCCTTGTTTCTGAAAGGAAATTAAAGCAATAGTATGAAGAATGATAGAGGGGACGTGTTCAAAGCTTCTAACAGTGAGTTATCTCAACTCAGAGAGTATCAAAGATCAAGTGCTATGTTTCTTATTTGAAACCATTCACAATTTCAATCAGATTCCACAGCATCAATCTAAATACTACTACTCAAATAGAAGACTGAAGGGCCTTGTTTCTCACAATACTACCCTCTAAAGCAAGTATGTAAAGCTCTAGAAACCTTTCAATCGATATCTAAACATCAAGCCAAATAGTAATAGCAGTTTTTATAATATGGAGATAGGATGTGAATTTTACATACCCCATGTGTAGCTTCAAGTTGATGTTCTTCGTCAATATGGTGACACAGTTCGACTAAATCATAATCATCTGAACAAAACGGACATGGGTAATACACTGCTACATCATCATCTTCTTCAAAATCTCCAGAATCTAGATAAGAACCTGAAATTTTCGCCATAAATCAAAACCAAATTAACCCTCCAAGCAAAAACACTCACAAATAATAAAATTCAGAAGAAAGGAAAAGTCTTCTCATCTAAAGCAAACGTAAAGCTACCATTTTTCTTAAAAATGAAGTACACAAAGAGACTCTAGAGATCGCTAAAACACACAACTTTTAATCAAGAACAAATGAGATAACCGAAACCCAATTCAGACCCATCTTATATCATAAACCCTAAAGCCGAATCACATTAGAAATGAAGGGGATTTGGATAATAACCAGATTGATACTTAGCAGTTGTTGCTGATCAATGGCTCCTCGAATTACAGTAAGTTCGAACAGTAGCGACATGTTTCCCTAGTAATCAACCGTAACTGATGCCATGCCCTAGATCCACGAAATCCAGTGCGCCATTATCTTTGCTGAAAGCCTCACTGCTCCTCATCGCTATTAGTGAGCATGATCTTTTCTGAAAATTAATTATGAAGGAGAAGATAGAGTGAGGACAATTTCCCTTTTTTTAGAATGAAAAACAGAGCAAAGAATACTTAAATTACTTTGAGACGGAACAACAATTTGTGGGCTTTAAGGGAGATTGCAAAAACTAAAGTAAATTCCACAGATTGTTTTTTGTGTTGTTAAAGAAGTTAATTCTACAGATTGTTGTTTTGTTGAATTATTATCCATCGAGCAGATAAATAGAGGAGAAGTAGTGGAGATCGTGAGAAAGAAAAAGAACTGTTGAAAGTAAATAGATTTTTAACATGTAAAATCAGATTTTGTAAAAAAAAAAGTAGAAATTTGTGAGGAGGACACGTCTAGAAAAGGTGACGTGTAAGAAGAAGAAGGCTGCAGTTACTTGAGTTTTTGCTAGTGAATTATATAATAAAGGATTACTAACGTAGTTTGGTATTAAAATAACTAGTGAAACTCACCTCCCCCGCGCACGCGCGGGGGTTCGGTGTCTTATGGGAAGATAGGGATTCACTGCATTGACTGTTTCTCTTTATATTGTTTCATGTTTGCTATTATAATCATATTGTTGCTATTGGCTTTGTACCATGTAGATGTATCAAATTACCTTAAAGTCCAAATAAACTTCAAACAACAATTTAGTATTGGTATTTCACATATTACAGTTTACAATGTTCGTCGTAGACCCCATAGTTATTAACCACTTTTCCTTGGTTCATTTCTCATGTGGCTTTGTGTTTTTCTCTGGTTTCATCTAATCAAACATTTGGAAAGCTGATCTACTTATATATAACTTCTTCGAGGAAATTACTTTCCACCAACTTTAAACACCCTCTTTTTGGTGGGATTATATATTACTTGACCCATGTAAATCTACATCTAGATGTGTTAGGCAGTTCATAGTTATTCATATATTTGTGTACTATCAATTTTCGATTATGTCATCTTAGTATGTTAGAGGTTTAAATGTGCAATTTATTGCGTATAAGTAAGATAATTACATGGATATGTTTCTTGCTAACCTTTTTGGGTTTTCTCTTCGGTAACGGGATTGAGGATTTCAATCAATATCTAGCTAACATGAGTGAGCACTACGATATCACCAAACTCGGACCTGGTTAATCTAATTCTTCCCTTGGCTTTGTTCAACTCTGCTTATCAGTTTGGCATTGATACTACTGATGGATCTCTCTTGTGTGGTTCCCAAAAAAAACAAAATTTCGTGGAATGTTCAGTCTTCCATCTGTATCACTCAATTTCTTATCTTTATTCTATTTTTTCATGTATCAACAAAGAACTGAAATCATGAAGAGATTAAATAATGAGAGAGATCAAAATGTTACAACCACTTTTTCGCTCAAAAACTTGATTCGTGGACTCATCATCATTCCCATTGTGATGATGGCTCGAATACTTTAGATTTCCAGAAAAAAGAATATTTATTAGCACTGGAAATATATTGTTAGGTGTGTGTACATAATCTTGATATAGTTATTATTTTATTTTTTTGTCTTCTGTCAACGTAGAAGGTAAAAAAAAAAAAAATCATAACTATATCAATATGTACATATAGTTATGATTGACCTTTTGGAATTTGACATTGTTATCTTGGAGAAGCAGATAATCATCTTTGGTCTTCGTCCCTATCAAATCATCATAAGTCTATCAAATATATACAAAACACAAATAAGCACATTGATTTTTTTTTTTGACATCCTAAGCACCATTGATTATTCAGGGAATATTTTTATCAAATCTATCTTGCATCTTCACACTAACATTAGTTTTTATAAGTTATGAAATGATGAGATTTAAAAGTAGTAAGGAAATAATATATCCACACCTTCTGCAGTGACTCCCTCTTCACCGCAAGCTCTGTTGGCATCGGGTTTTCCAGTGGAAATGATGAAATTTAAAAATTTCTAGCTTCCATACATAGCTGCAACCTGTAGTGGAAGACTCATCTTGTTCGATCCGTCCCGTTTGCAGCACCAGAGCCATGACTCGTCCAAGTGGAGCCCCTTCGCTTGGATCTCTCTCTCTGGAGCGATTGAACATCATCACAGGCGGCGAATTCTAGGAGACCCATTGTTTCTTTTTTCTTTAATTCGATTTCAGCTAGGGTTTTGGAAGAGCAGAGGTTGCTCTTTGGGATAATGCACATAATACATCATGTGGATTCAGAAAAGTGGATTGATTGAGAAACTGATAGGGAGAATAAATAGCTGCAATAGAATCAGTTTTTACGATTCTTATACCTAGGTATTAATAGTCATGAGGCAGCTCTTTAGATGCTGGTTATAAGTGAGCGGATCTTTGTGGAGATGGCGGGGAGGTGGTCGACGCGAGGAGGCAAGTATTTATATAGCGACAGGGAGACTTACATGAAAATTCGGGAGGTGGAAGGCCTGAGCCAATTCAATGGAAACTTATGGGATTCGCATCGCAGTTATAGCAATTGATGGGTCTTCAATAACCTCGTTGTAACGGTGTCGCGCTCGATCTGGGAAGGTGGAGGAGTGGCGTCGATTTCCATGAAGAAGAGGTAGGAGAAAGGGTACGACAATGAAAGATCAGAAGGTAGTGGGCTATGTCGATTTATACGGTAGTGTTTAAGTCCAATTTGTTAGCATTTCAGATTTGAAGGCCTTAAGTGTTATTTTAGGCCCAAATACAAAAAAAAAAAAAAGAACAGGTGGCAAACTGTGGAGAGAATTGGTTTCTCATTATATATAAGATTACAGAAATCCGACAACCTTTTATCAGCCATACCGGTTTAGATAGCGGAAAATATTTTAAATTTTTTTATTGCAACCATATTACACTATAAGAAAATAGTTTTTTTTTGCGACTCCAACTTGCGACTACATTTGCAGTCGCTAAATTTCACGACTAATTGCCGACTCATTTGCGACTCAATTGCGACTAATAAAAATTAGTCTCAAATCAGTCGCTAAATTGCGACCAAAAAACTAAGTCGTAAATTAGTCAAAAATTTGCGACTAATACAACTAATAATGAGTCGTGAAATTGTAGTCGCAAAATATTCACAAACTAAGACTCATTTGCCTCTCTCTCACCAAAACGTGATACTAGATGGAAAGCTAGACGTGATCATTGCCTCATCATATATCCCAAGGCAGTTCTATGTCTATGTCTAGTTCTTTATACCACCATAATCTCATCAGCCACCAGTCATCTCTGAGGCAACCTTTGAGATGTAATTTCGAAACTTTCATTTCTGGACAATGTTTTCTGACAGGTGATCCAAAGCAAGTTCACTCAATCCAAAACAAATCGCATCTCATTTAATACTTGATCAGCGCCTTATACTCCACTTGATACTTCAGCAAGATTCTTCTTTCCTAAAACACTCAAAAAGCATTTTCTACAAAACCTGCAGCTAGACTGTATATAGACTTTCTCAAGTGTCTAGCCAGTAAAAGAAATTTGGAAGCCTTGACATAAATGCAGCAATTTTCGTTCTCCATAGTGATACCATCATATCTCAGTAACAAGCTCTTTGGTTCAACCTCATTCGAGCACCAACGTACAATCACCAAAAAGTATCAGAAGCTTTAGTTCAAAGGATTTTATGACCTATAAACAACATCATCGGAGATACACTATTGTTCTGTCATAAACAATCTTTAGACACTGTGAATTCTCGAACACTCATAACCTTGTTGTTGATCCAGTTAAATTTTCCAACCATCAGCTCTGATGGTTTTGTGAAACCCAAAACGCTGAAGACTCTTTGAATTCCAACATCACAGACCTGTTAATGATCAAATCGGAGCTTGCCGAAGCCTCAATAACTTTCTTCACGTTCTTATCAGAAGAGAAGACATCTCACATATGATTCTTAATCTCAAATTTAGTAGCTCCTGGTAGCTCCACTGAAGAAATCGTAATCACTTTTGATAGCACCATCTCATGTTGTTGATATTCTCTCCAAATTTCCTATGTGCAGACTCAAACTTTCCGTCTGGATCCAGGGCTCTGAGTATATCTTGTTGAGATCCAGCAAGTTTCATCTTTTGCTCAGGCTCGTAACTCCAGTCCCTTTGATTCCATCTCTTCGATTATTCAGATACTTGGAAGCTCTCATCTACGCCCCTTTTTTTTTTATTATGCAATCAACAAACTTTCTTTTATCTATCCTCAAGGTCATCCTCAAAATTCCAACTTTCCTTGCGAGCTTGCTTCTAAATTCAAAATTAGACCCAAGAATTCTTTGTGTTTACTCTTCTTCTCTTTTTCCAACAACATCAGCTTCAGTCCATGCTCTACACCGTCCAATTTTTCTTTATTTGACACGCATGTACTTGGCAAAACGATAATCTGAGCTTCTAGATCCATATGTTGTTGTAATGTTTGAGCAGCTAAAGCTTTTCACCAAACAAAGTCGCTGCTGCCTTTCTGCTTCTGTCTTCTCAGACAATAACCGGCTTAAGTAAAATAGGTTCCTTCTTTGATAATAGCCACATTCAGTCGATTCCCACAAAACCATCCTCATGCAACTTCGTAAATTCTCAAAGCTCCTCCCAATCGAGACAACAGTCTGATAATCTCATGGCGAAGAGAGCCAATTTAAACTATCATTGATGCTACTTCCTTTAACTCAATAGTTCTTTCCCACAAGGCGTTTGCTGTTTCCAGAAATCACAATATCAAGTCAAAATTGCTTTTCCTCTTATAGCTTCCAACGACATCGTCTTCAACGCTTCATGTCAAATTCTGGCCATAGCTATCTGATTCCTTTTTCTCATGTATGTTGGGTTTCATTGAAACTTTGGCCCATTGATAATAATATAATCCATTTGCACACTGGCCCACAGTTAAAAAACCCTACTTTGCGATACACAACTTCTTCCTCTTCGAGAAGAGATGACACACAATGCTCCCACTTTTTTTTTTTAAAAAGACCTCAAACTTTCGTATCCTCATTCAGACCCACTTCCATGTTGACACTGATTCATAAACTCACGCCAGCACCAAAAACCTTGTTTCTCTGAGGCACACTTGGATCGATTCACAACACAAATTCCAAACGTATAAGATATCTTAAATGCTTTAACCAATCCAGCCACAAATCCAGGATCTTCTACCCGAAAATAAGCATAACCTCTAACGGGTTAAGCTATGATACCAATTGAAAACTCGTTTTTGTGGCTATGTCTATATGTTTGTGTATGTATGAGCATAAAGTAAATAACACATAGAGTTTTTTATCGAGGTTCGGTTTCCCTACATCCCCGGGACCTAGTCCAGAACAAATCCACTAGAACAAGATGCAATTACAATTGCTATGATATCCAACACTACAGTGCCTATCATTCTTTTCTAGATGAATCACTATGGAACGATACCTCTACAAAGTCTACCGTCGATTACAATCAATACAACTCCATCTCCCGATGTGATTGTACTCCATAGCTTAAACCACCAGTAGATCTACTAATATTCAAGGTGGGGTGACGCCACACACACCTGTGTGCATCTCTCCATAAAACCCTAGACGCGCGCCCATACAAGTCGCCGTCTCTTGGTTTATATAGTCAAGGGTCAAAACCCTAAGCATCTATAAGCCCATGTGATTTTTCCATCTTCTGGGCTTCTAAACTCACGTGGCTATGTTTCCTAAAACAAAGGAAACTCCACCAATAAGGAAATAATCCTTTATTTCCGTTTTTCCGTTCTGAGCTACATCCTGAGCTACGTTCTGAGCTACTCTCTGTTGTAGCACAAACTACCTCAGGAACTGCATTCATAACTACCTCAATCTTTGTGTCAGTCCTGCTTGTCCAGACTGTTACAACAATAAGTCGACTCCGTCTCAGCCTCTGTATCGTATACAACATGAATCAGCTCTATCTTTGTACCTTTCTCTTATTCGACATAAGAGTTGTATCACGTCCTGTTCCAGTAGATGTATCACGTTCTGTTCTTGTAGCTGTGTCACGTTCTGTTCTGATGTCTTCTCAAGTCAGTCATCATATACACTTACACGCAGGTCTCTAGTTTTCATCGCTAATTAGTCGCAAAATCGACTATTTAGCGACTACTTATATGTCGAGTAAAATCAGTCGTAACCTAGTAGCTAAATTTTGCGACTAAATTGCATCTGATTTGGTATCCAAATTACGACTAATTTGCGACTGTTAAAACTAATTAATTAAAAATAAAATAAAATCAGTTTTTGGCTAAAACAAAATTAAAGTAAATAAATGTAAAATTTATTTCACTCAGTAAAAGTATTTAGTTATAATAATAATTTGCAGTAACAAATAAACTTAAAATACAAAATTATTAAACTAAACAAAAATTGAAAATTAACCCTAAAAAGGGTAAAATTCGCCATAATCATGTCTTCGCCGCTTCACTGCTTTGTGCAGTCTTCTCTTCACTTCACCACCGGATCATGTCTTCGCCGCCTTCATTTTCGAATATAGATTCTCCACCAACTTAGACACCTTCTCTCCTTGTCTTTCTTCATCTTTGTTCTTCTCTATTGGTTGAACACCTCTGTCATTTGCCGGTGTTACATATTTTATCGCTGTGATTTGATTCTTCAAGGCAGAGCTCCATTTCGAACATCATAAATCACTGTTTCCGTCTCTTTCTGTTGAGGAAGACGAGTCGGGAGAGAGACCGAAGACGGAGCCATGGACTGTGACCGCCATAAATCTTCTCAAGTCTAATAACAAAATTAAATTAGAACAGAAAATCTATGAAATGATCAAATAATGAGAAAAATCCGTCACAAAAACTACACAATCTTTCACAATGATCAAATCCATATCGATATTAGTTTATACAATTTGTCACGCTTACCGTTGAGGCGAGGGGATAACAACGAAGATTTAGAATTAGAAAGGGAGAGAGACGGCGGTGGAGTCGAAAAGGGAGAGAGAAGGCGGTGGATTCAGGCAGAGGGAGAGCTAGCGGTGGATTTGGATTCGGAAAGTTGGAGAGGCGGCGTTGGCTTAATCTCAAGATAAATGGGGAGTGGAGAAGAGAGAGAGAGAGAGAGAGAGAGAGAGAGAGAGAGAGAGAGAGAGAGAGAGAGAGAGAGAGAGAGAGAGAGAGAGAGAGAGAGAGAGAGAGAGAGAGAGAGAGAGAGAGAGAGAGAGAGAGAGAGAGATGACGGTGGATTCACAGAGGGTTTGTTTTGTTTTGATAATTGTATGGTTGATAAAAACTTATCAAAATTTTCCCAAAATTTTGATATATCGCCAAATGATTTGGGGAAGTTGCGCCAAACAAAAACTTTTGATGGCAAATTTCTAAAATTGGTCAGACTTTTGGTGGTAAATCTCTAAAATTGGTCAACCACCGTAATATTATAACTAATAGTTGCCATGTTATAACTAAAAATATATAATAATTACTCTATAATTGTGACAATAAAGCTTAGTTAACATTAATATAAAATGTTTATTTAACTTACATATAATATAAAATAACAGCATTTATACGATTATTAAACTAAAATGTAACTTCAACTTTGTCTTAATAAAAAGTTATAACCAGAGTCGAAATCGGAATTGTCACATGAATCTTCCAATTCATCTTTTGAAACATATTCATCATTTGGCGGATACACATGGAAAATATCATAATCTGAAACATCTTCTGAGTCAACTCACATCATTTCGCTAGGTACTAGCATTTGGTTGTATAAATCATCTTGTAACGCAATTTGAGGAACTTTTAATGTTTCTCGAACCTCTCGCGACATATTCCTCTTAATAAGCAAGGTGAAAGCAAACATTGTTTTGTTCCTTATAATGATTAACTAATACCTTAGCCTTCAATTTATTTAGCTAAGCATGCTAGATTATTTCTTAGGGTTTAAGGTCCAAGATAAAGTAATATGAAAGAGGGTTTACGGTTTAGGTAACCCTAAACCCTAGTTCCTTAACCTAATCCCTAAACTATATTTTCTTAACATAATCCCTAAACATTTGTTAATAAAAAAACCGAACCGAATCTAAACTAAAGTTCTTCTTTTTCCAAAACCCTAAATCATAAACTCTAAACCATACACCCAAAACCTTAAATTCATTAGCAAAGTGTAACTATGACAATGCATAGGTTATGATTAATGGCTATATTTTTATTTATAGGTTATGGTTAAGAGTTTAAAGCTTAAGGTTTAGAGTATGATTTATAGTTTATGGTATAGGGTTTGAGGGTTTATGTTTAAAGTTTTAAGTTAAGGTTTTAAAATATTAGATTTAGAAAATAAAAATTATTTCTACAAGTGTTGAATCTTAGTTTTAGATATGTTAAAGTAAATGAAGTTTTAGTAATTAGATTTTGTTTTATAATTTAGGGATTTAGGGTTTGTTGGAGTCTTACAATGGACTTCTTCTGGGCATGATTTGTTTCCCTAATCAAGTCCCTGACGCTGAATAGAAATTCACAGAGTCAATGTGAAGATTATTTGTGGTGGTGAAACTCGCCAATGAAGGTCGTCTTGATCTTGGTCATATTGCAGTGACATATTCTGGATCGCCTAAACTCATCCATGGTTAATGTTAAGTCAAGCACAAGAAAGGGTGAAAGACCGAAGGTTTTCAGAGGCTGAAGCAAGATACTGTTTTGAAGTGTGCTTAATGATCTTTCCTACGTTGACATGAAATGAAAGGTCTCACCAGCGGAAGGTTGTTTCTGGTTTTTATGACTCAAGTCTGAATGTGAAGAAGAAAATTCGTGTTTGAGTCAAAAGGGAAGAAAGTCTCAGAAACTTAGTTTCGTATCTGCGATTGTTGACAAGTGATTAAAGCTTGATGACAAGGGAGTGAAGAAGAAGGATTTGAATGTTGGTTCAGAAGGTGAAGCAGTTGCTAGTCTCAAGAATAAGCCTAAGGAGAGTCGCTGAGGTTGTGGTAGTTATCAAGTCAGTGGAGTTGATGTTGTCTGAGAACATAGTGGAGCATAGAGTATATCAACGCATGTCTCAAAGTTTGTATCTAAGTGTCAGGTAGCACACACTTTAACTCAGAAGAATAAGTTAACGTTGTAAAAAGAAAGATTGGAGTCGGGTTAAAGTGAAGTAGAGTCGAAGTCATCTAGATACGAAAGGAAGATGGAGTCTCAGATTATTCATCGGAGGTGGTTCTGACTGGCAGCGTGGAAATCTCGTCAGAGCTGATTCTAAACTGCTTTAATGGTGTTAATTCATGAAATTGTGGAAAGACATCGTAGTCGTGAGATACATGCCAAGCTTGAGAAGGAGGTGGAAGATCAAGATCATGCTACTATGGCAGAAAATTAAGCAGGTCGAAATGTCGTTGATACATGGGCTCATGAACTTTTGATCCAGAACGCCTACGTTAGCCACAAGGTTCAGAAGCTGAAGATCCATTTAGTCTTGAATCAGGAGCTGAAAAAGGTTCAGCTCAGTGTGGTTTGTAACTAAGAACTAAGCAGAATAGCAGATATTCTTTCAAATTTCAATGGCTTAGCTTTGGTTTATTTTTGGAAATGGATGAATTGGAATCGCAGTTAGCCATAAAGAAAGAATTCCGAGGATAAAATTCATAGGTTGTTGATCAAAGGCAAAGATAATGAGGTTTCAAGGCAAGATTCAATGATGGTAAACATTGTCAGGAAAGGATCTTGATGGGTCTGTTTGGTTCTTCCATGCAATATATGGGCATGTTACAAACTGGCTATCAATTCCATGTCGTGGTGAATCTCTGTGTAAAGGAAGAAATTTCAGTAGCACAAGAGTAGGGTATACAGAGTTGTCCAGAAAAATGATGAAGTGAATACATCAAATTGAGATCAGGTGGAGTTACTGGTGTTAGAGAATTCAAATGATGCAAAAGGCAGGGAACTCAAGAGCAGTGAGAGTATCTATGAGGTCAAGCATCTATGTCTCAGTCTGAGTTGCAAGGCTTCAGGATTCAGGAAGAGGATTAAGTTACTGCTGGACGGTTGCAAATGATCTATTTTTGTTGAGAGAAATCAGTCTTGAAGACATAAGAGTACTATTTCGGACCAGAGAATTGGGCAAAAAGAAGAATGGGACGGTTACTGGTTGGGGTTGAAGTGCGGAGCTTCGCAGTTCATTGAATAAGGACTTCCAGATTGAACTATTGTTGCATTCACTGCTATCACAAGACTGCATAACGTAGTTAAAACAATTCTGTTAAGAGTCTGATGCATCTGGTGTTCTAGGATGGTTATAAAATCTCTATTTGAACAAAATTTGAGAGTCCCAAACAATGGAGGAAGTCTCCAACCAGTAGTTCAGTCAGAATATAGTTGCAGAAGCTGAAGAAGAAATAACATGAGGAGATTTGACAAGTAGTTCTGAGGGTGAGAATCCGGCCATGTCTGAGCATGTAAGTACGTATAAATGGTGGATATTGAGAGCTTGATGTTAAAGTTTTCTTAGAAGCAAAAACTGCTCAGATAAGTGTCGAACTTCAGAGTTTAAATCGTTTACTTTATGGTCAAGAAACAACAGAAACTGTGAAAATCTGTGAAGTTTGAAAGCCATAAGTTGTTGTTTCAAGATGAGGTATAGTGAGGTATTTTCCTATCAGGACAGAACGATTTTTGATACTAGAAGTTATATGTTGCAAGATCTCACTGCAAGAAAGGTATGGAAGTTGATGACTTGCCAATTGGAGTTACGCTCCAGATGCGATTCTATTTAGAAGTTGTCCTAGAATCATCCATGTTTTCAAAAACTCAGAAACCAGTGCTGGGATAGCATTTTCAAGGCAACGGTTAGAGGCTCAAAAATGTTCCGATCTGTCTGAAACTTGGTGGTGAGCCTCTAGGGACTACGGCCTTAAGAATCAACGGTGGGATTTAAATTCTAACGGCTGGTCTAAGAGTTATTCAAGATTTTCTGAGACACTTCTGTACAGAAAACACTGTGACAAATATATTGAGAAGTTGAGTTCTGACTACTTACAGGAGTATTCTGGACATATGGAAATATTTTCTGATTAAAGTAGACCCCCTTTTGGAACTTGAATGAAAGGTGAGCGACTGTCATAGTAGAGTGTGTGCCAGCAATAATGTGAAAAAGAACAACAAGTGGAGGCGGTTTCGTGACACCAGTAGAATGCTTTGGCTAATAAAGAAACTCACGACGGGATTTTGTATTGAAGTCATGTGGGTATTGCTCATAATCTATGTTGGGCTGTCCTTAAGCAAAATCTGGAAATTGGTTTGTTTGCTTTAAAAAAGTTTAGCATACATCAGCTGAGATTAAGTTTCGCAGAAAGAAGTAAGAAACTCTTGAAATCTGGTGTCGTGCCTATTGATCAGATATTGGGAAAATTTTCTACAAGATTGCAACGAAAAGGGATGAAGTGGCGTTATTTGGGAATCGGATGTATAAGAGATGAAGAAGAAAGAAGAAGCAATTGCTAAGTCTCTTGTATTCTATCGTACGTTGTGAAATGAATAAAGAAAAGCCAACAGATTTTTCTCATCAGAGAAGCAAGTCAATGAAGGATGTTTTCAGGTCGTAGGACAACAGTCAGATTTCTGGTCTGATTCGTTTCAGCTTAACATCTGCGAATGACTGAGACAAAGAAGCTTTTTGATGAAGACTGTGTTTCTAATGGAATTCCAAAAGATGACTGATGCCAAAATAGAGAAGTTTAAGTCTGCTATAATTGGAAAATCAGGATCAAATTATCTAGCAAGACTCACATACGTGAGGAAACTGGTGTGCTCAAATTCCAAAAGCAGTGTGTACGAAGATGTATGCGAAGATGCAATAGTGTGTACACTCCGTAGCTGTACGAAGATGAAATACATTGTCTCCTGTGGGGTCAATCTGAGCACAAACTGACATGAGAAATCTGCTGTTGTTAGAGTCCTTCCCGCATCAACCGCATAGTTCCTGGTCAGGCTCCTCGTCCACATCAAACTGAGAACAATCTGACATGGGCTTGTTTTATAAAACTCAGCAAACAAAGGGGTGTGTTGTCTTCATCAAGTTAAAGCTTGAGAATTGCTCCTGAGAATCAAAGATCTCATTGGTGCACTTGATGAAAAGGCTCTGAACTTGTTCGTTGGAATTGTTTTTGTCAATTAGACAAAGCTAGCAAAGGCTATCTCAGACAAATGATAAAAGGCAAAGTTTGGGGAATGAAAGGATTATATTTTTCAAAAGCAGAGAAAATGATGGATTCTAAAGCTGGGATATCACATGTTCTAGTTAAGAAGAAAGTTATGGTTACAGAGTCTTCCACAGAAGCTAACACACATCTAGTTCAGAAGCAACCCGTAAAGGAAAAGCAATGGATACGTTGTTGGATGTTTTATCTTAGTTGGGCACTCAAGCAGGGAGAGAAATGAGCTAATGCCTATGTCTGGTGCTAATGTTGATCAGTTGACTGCAATGTGTGTTCAGATTATGGGAGAGCAATATCTGTGTTCTCTGTTCTAATTTGATGATAATAGGTACAAGGGAGAGTAATGTGTATGATTGTTTGAGTATCAAAATAAACTAAAAAGGGAGAGAATGAAGATGTCATGCATATCAAGGGAGATGTGAGTTATGCTTTTGTTGGTTGTGTTTGGATTCTAAAAACTCAGTCATCAAGGGAGAGATTGAAGATGTATTGATGAATGGTTTGAGAATCCATTGGAACTTGACGTGATACATCTCCTATGACGGATTAGATAAAGGTATCAGAACATAAGCTCTACAAGTCAGTCATCAAAGGGGAGATTGTAAGTGTATATGCTGACTGACTTGAGAAGACATCAGAACAGAACGTGACACAACTACAAGAACAGAACGTGATACATCTACTGGAACATGACGTGATACAACTCTTATGTCGAATAAGAGAAAGGTACAAAGATAGAGCTGATTCATGTTGTATACGATACAGAGGCTGAGACGGAGTCGACTTATTGTTGTAACAGTCTGGACAAGCAGGACTGACACAAAGATTGAGGTAGTTATGAATGCAGTTCCTGAGGTAGTTTGTGCTACAACAGAGAGTAGCTCAGAACGTAGCTCAGGATGTAGCTCAGAACGGAAAAACGGAAATAAAGGATTATTTCTTTATTGGTGGAGTTTCCTTTGTTTTAGGAAACATAGCCACGTGAGTTTAGAAGCCCAGAAGATGGAAAAATCACATGGGCTTATAGATGCTTAGGGTTTTGACCCTTGACTATATAAACCAAGAGACGGCGACTTGTATGGTCGCGCGTCTAGGGTTTTATGGAGAGATGCACACAGGTGTGTGTGGCGTCGCCCCACCTTGAAGATTAGTAGATCTACTGGTGGTTTAAGCTATGGAGTACAATCACATCGGGAGATGGAGTTGTATTGATTGTAATCGACGGTAGACTTTGTAGAGGTACCGTTCCATAGTGATTCATCTAGAAAAGAATGATAGGCACTGTAGTGTTGGATATCATAGCAATTGTAATTGCATCTTGTTCTAGTGGATTTGTTCTGGACTAGGTCCCAGGGATGTAGGGAAACCGAACCTCGATAAAAAACTCTATGTGTTATTTACTTTATGTTCATACATACACAAACACATAGACATAGCCACAAAAATGAGTTTTCACTGCGTTGCACAGAAGCATCTAAATGCATGCGATTCTCGCTCCGGAAACGGAAGCCGAGTCGGAAGCGCATGGAAACGCGTGGAAGCTTGGTGGAATCGAGATTCCAAAATTTTAACTTTGGAAGCGTAATAGACTGAGAATTTTGAGCCACAACATGAAGGAATGTTTAGAACTCTCTCTTTAAACCTTACGACCTTATACCATGGAACAGACTGAGCTCGGGGATGCAACGATCTCCAAGTTTTTGACGATGAAAAGAAACCCGGCTCCTGACCGAATGTGTTCCTCTAAAGAAAAGTGTCTTCAGCTGCAATCACTGAGTCAGGAACGTTAGTAGGCAAGGCATTCCGCAACAGTCTCAAAACTGGATGACGGTTCCTAGATAAATTCCAAGAGCCATTCAAAACTATGGAGGAGACTGAGGCCATAACAGGAATGCCAGAAACCTGGGGACCAATTGCACAAGTAACATCAATCAAAGGTCCGAGAGAGGTCCAATTATCATGCCAAAACAAAGCTTTATGACCTGAACCAACATTACAAAATAAGTAAGGCCTTTCCAAGTCTCTCAACTTCATCAAACCACGCCAAGTCTAACTCCTGGAAATGGAGAAATTTCTCGACCAAAAGAGCTTGTCTCTTATGATGTGTTTTCGAACTCAAACTACCCAAAAGGAGTCGTTTGAAGAGAACATAAGCCAGATAAGCTTATAACCGAACACTTTCATGTCAATAACTCTTCTCAAGCCCAAACCTCCTTCCTTCTTTGGAGTACAAACCGACTCCCAAGACACTTTCACTCCTTTTGCAGAATTTGGGGCTCCGGTCCACAAGAAGGCGTTACAAATCTGTTCCAATGTATCAAAACATGACTTTGGCAAAGGAAAGGTAGCTGCCCAGAAGTTAATGATCCCATAAATTACGGACTGAAGCAAATGTAAACGTCCGACAAAAGAAAGGTGCTTGATTGTCCATCCTTGAATTCTTGCTTTTATTTTGTCCACAAGCGGTTGGTAGTCTTGTTTGTGAAGCTTGTGTGGTAGCAGCGGTAAACCGAGATAACGGAAAGGGAGAGCACCTTGAAGAAGACCAAACTCCGTTGCTAAATCCCGAGTTAACACTCGATTATTACCATCCAGATACCCACAAGACTTGCACAGATTAAGAGCTAAACCGGAGCAGAATTCAAAACGTTTTATCACTTGAAGAATGCCATGAAGAGAATGTTCAGTACCGTCAAAGAAGACTAAAACGTCATCCGCAAAGCTAAGATGCGTGATTAAAGAATCAAGACAAAGCGGGCGATGCTTAAACATATTCCGCTCAACACTTCTATAAATGAGTTTAGCGAAGATACCCATTGCTAAAACAAAGAGAGAAGAGGAGATTGGATCACCTTTTCTTAATCCTTTTTTTCCCGGGGAAGAAACATGCTAATTCACCATTGACCGCAATGGAACAGTGAGGAGTGGAGATGCAAGACTTAATGCAACCGATGAAGACTACCGGGATGTCAAAAGCTTCTAAAATATTCAGAATAAATTGCCAATTGACGTTGTCATAAGCCTTAGTAATATCAATATGTAAACAACCTCTACTTGTTTCGCCCTCCTTATGAAAAACTGCAACTAATTCAGACGCCAGCAAAACATTTTCACAGAGAAGTCTACCCTTAACAAACCCAGCTTGATTACTTTGGACCGCATCAGAAGTAAACAACTTCAAACGTTGGGATAGAATATGAGAAATAACCTTATAACTAGTGTTGCATAATGAGATTGGTCTGAATTTGGACAGCCTAGCAGCTCCAAGGGTTTTAGGGATTAATGATATCACTGTGGAGTTAACCTGCTGAGAAAGAGAGGATGTAGCATAGAAGTTCTTAACTGCTTCAACAAGGTCTGTCCCAACAAGCGCCCAAGAAGAAGTGAAGAACTCAACCGTAAACCCATCCAGACCGGGTGCTTTATTCTTGGGGAGACTGAAAACCACCTCTTTGATTTGCTCCGACGAAGGAGTCTCAGAGAGTTGTGATGCTAAAACCGAAGCACACCTAAAAGGATGAATGCCTTTGATATCTTCAACTGAAGAAGGTTGAGTATTCGCATTTACTGTGCCCAACATGTTCGAGTAATACTCCACTGCCATAAACGTTACAACTGATATACTCTACTGCCAAACAAACCTTCTTAATCTTTTCATTTCAATTTTTTTCCTCATATGACTTCACAAATGTCCCTCAATAAGTTAAGCTCAAAAAGACAAAATGACATATTCTTGTTAAGATGTTACATTTATGAATATATGTGATGAACAAAAGTAGAGAGTCTCTTGAGTTTATAATTGCAGATTCTAAGTATATATGTTTTTATCCGACCATTTTACTACTTTTATTATTTACATTGAGTTTCTGTCATTTTTACCTGATTATATCATTTAACTCAATATACTACTATATGAGCTATATGAATACTAAAATATTAATTAATTTATTTGCATATATTTTAACATGTCATGTTTTACTTTTGTTTTTAGAATATCTAAATAGTAACAAAACGAATAACCTACATGTAAATGTTGTGTCTACAATCTACATCATAACTTTTAACTCTTGTTTGAGAACTCGCTAGGCGCTATCCGTGCGGTTGGCCGGGGCCTAACGAGTTATCGAAAAATCGGAGAAAACTCGGAGAGTATGTGGGGCGGAATTTTTTTATAATAATTTAATATTTATATATATATATATCTATATTAAAAATAATGGCTATTATGAAAATGTTGCTTAGTTTAGTGGTTGAGTCTTGTTGATTGTCAATTTGTCATCAAATGTCTTCAGATCGAGGAACCAAAGCCCATTTTTAATGCTTCAATAATTATATGATGATATTTGTATTATCTTTTGAACATTATACTAGGTTAGAACCTGGCACAGTGGGGTGAAGCTAGAGATAAGCTTTTTTCTTCGAGTCTCATCACGTGCATTTTTTTCTCTCATTAATGATGGTAAAAGTCGAAACTACCCCCATCTTCTTCCTTCGAAAATACACGATCTGTAAACCTAGATCTCGGCCGCATCTCTTTTCATAACACATATTTCTTCATTTTTTTTCTTGTTTTAACTATCATTTACATTAAAATAAGGTAGATCTATTAAAAAGGTATTGATTTGTGACTGAAAACATAAGAAAAATGAACAAAATTTTGAGGATCCGATTTGTTGGCCGAACACAGCCAATTCGCGGCGGTGGCCACCCGCACAGCGCCTCCGCGCCGATTAACCGGCCGCCCAGCCCGAGTTTTCGAACAGAGCTTTTAACTAATACGACAATCTTTAAGTCTCACATCATATTCATACATCACTACCAAAAAAACAAATTTGCATCAAATATAACAACTTTCAGTATAAAAATATTAATCTCATAGTGTGGGTCAAAATCTAGTTTTTATCATTTCGATCTTGTTATCAAATTCAATCTTTGTTATACGTTATTCTTATTTACAAATTTTGACATTGTAATTTTGTGACAATTATTTAATTTTTTTTTTTTGCAAAAAAATTGTTTCTATAGTTTAGCTTACCAAACTATTTTATTAATTTAGAAATGGAAGTAAATAAATAAAAAGGAGTTTACTGTTATGAATAATAAGATGGATGCCCATTATAAGGCCCATCTCGTAGTAGCTTCTAGAATTACTTGTACACTAGGTTTTACTTGGTCTCCAAGTTCTTGTACTCCTATATAAAGGAGCCTTCATTCATTGGAATAAATATCACCAATTCTTCTATCTCTCTTTTATTCACAACACGTTATCAGCACGATAGTCTCTCTTCCTATTTTCTTACACCGAAAAGGTGAGATTTAGTTTATGTTTAGTTTATGTCTTATTCTGGGATGATAAGTGATGTTTTCTCTGAATATCGTTATGATAGGCTATGCCTTCACGATTATGACACTGATCTTATTCATAATAGAGATGACTATCAATACTTATCTAGAATAATAATTTATTGATATTTGTCATGATTTAATCCTGTATTTAAACCATGCTTATTATAGATTCATGGTTTATCTTAATGGATTCAATTCTATATTTTATTGTTTATAAATTAGTGCTTGTGCTCAATAGCTTTAAATCATTATACTGCTTTTGATTTGATTTTTTATTGTTCTAATCAATTTGATGAACACGTTTTGATTTTTTTTTTATGAGTAAAATATTTTGTTTCATTGTATTTTCAAAATTCTAGATTCTGAAAAGATTTAACCTTCTATTTTTAAAATATTACTATATTCCCTTTTGTTTTAATTGTTTCCGAAATTTTAGATTCTGATTTAAGGAAAATATTTAAGGTTCTATTTTTAAATATCAATATATTTCCTTTTGTTTTGGGAAAGAAAAATATTTAAGTTTCTATTTTTCCTTTTTGCTAACTTGTATATCAACTCCAAACAAATATCTCGTAGCATGTGTAGTTTGATTATAAGTTTAAATTTCATGATAATATTGTTTTGCCATCAAATTTTATGAGGTTTTGGATATTGGTGGCTTGACGTAAAATATCCATATGTTCTTTGGAACATTAATGCGAAAGAAATATATGATCACCAGAATGTGATATAGTCATAAACTCATCTTGATTGGTTAATATAAGATTATAAGACTTTAAGTCTGTGAATAAGTACTCATATAGAGATGTTATAGAAGTCATGCTCTATCTTTCATGCAAATATTGTTGTTCTGGAGACACAATATCATGAAAAGTGTTTGTGACGTACTATGAGTTTATATTTTATTTTATTTTGAAAAAGAAAAGTACCACAGTAATGACAATACCTGAGGAGTAGCTATATAAGTAGTTGTAGACGTATATGTGGATATGAATATGGATATGGTCAAGGTCGAACCCCAATGAGTTTCTTTCAAGAAATCATATCCTCACCAGAAGTGAGAAAATAATGATGGTAGCAATATGTGATGATGAAAGAAATTTGTGTGAGTACAATGTCAGGTTTTATAAAGATTATTGACAGCTCTAGAAGAGCGAATTTCCTATGGGAACGCAATTTGAAATCATTAATGCGTTATATTTTCCCAAGTCTCAAAGGTCAAAAGAATCTAAGATACACATGACCTAAGTTGGGTATGTTGTTGATTTCGTGGGATTCAATTCGAGATAGATGAACCTGGAGTGTTACTATCTCGAGGGGGAGAACTAGAGAATCCCACATCCATTCTAAGTACTAAGTGGAACATCCTGAAGATTATGTTCACACTGAAAATAGACTTGATGAATCATTTATAAAGAAATCCAAAGGGATTTTAAATTTAATCATGTTGAGACAATAAGGGAAATGTTGAATGCCTTCAACAGAAGTAATACTAGAGGCAATAAATGTATTTTGGAGAAAATGCATGCATTATCTATTGAATTGTACTACACTACTACACACAGATTATTAAAATGGAGATAAATGTTATAGTAAACCAGAAGTTTACTGAAAGTTTAATTTTTGGCAAACCGGTTATGCCATTCCGGTTTTGTAATGATGCGACATTCGTTGAAGAACCAGAGATTCTTGCGAATGATCTGTTATATTCTGCTTGCTCACAAGGCAATACGATAAAACGATTTCACCAGCCAAAATAGATTTGGAATCTATTTAATTTATGGAAAGTATACAAGGAAATGTTTGTGGGCTTGATCACCCACTGGTGGACTGATCATCCACCATATGTTTATATATTAACACATCGATAAGATTGTCGTATGTATGTATCCTTGTCATAAATCTGCAACTTAAAGTGTGCGAGACTAATTGGTAATACTGGTGAAACTGAGCAGCATTGATTCGCATATAGCCAAAAAGTAAAATAGCTCTCCCCATCAAATTGGTTTTGGGTCAGGAACCAAAGATCCACATCTAGAAATTGGATAAGTGGTATATTATGGTATATCCACCACAAAGCTAAAAGATGGGACCTTAAAGAAGGTTATGAATATATGTTGGATATGGATCTCCATTGAAGATAAAATCTATAAGATTTATTTAGAGACTCTTTTAATGAGTCACTCTATCCAACATTAGGGGGAGAAAATAAACAGCTGGAAAAGGAAATGAGTTGAATTATTATTGATCCTCGGACTAAGATGTGAATTAAAAGTCCAAATGATATGAAAGAAGTACAAAAGATAATTCAGTTATAAAGATTAGTAAGTCGGTTGCCAGACACTTTTGATGACCTAATAAAGTGACAAAGTCACATGTACCAGCTGTAAATGCTCCATTTAAAATGGATGTCCTAGAAGGACAATATCAAACTGCTAGTGAGTCTAAAAAACGCATGAAGCGTGATAGACATATCGGTTCTAAAATAATAATCCTCGGAAAAGAAAAGGAGCATGAATGGGAATGGCAAGACCGAGGAATGATATTAAGGATCTCAAGAAGAGGATGTAAACATGACAAGAAAGAAATTCAGGTACCTGATAATAAAGAAATCTCAAATAGCTATGTCATGTATGGAACAATATGAAACCGATATCAAATCGACGTCGTTAATAATTATGCATGCAATGTAGCAGTTGATGAAAATGAGGATCAAATATATCTATTGAAAAGTGTACACAAAGGAATGATTGACCAAAAGAGAAAGACACAATAGATGCAAAGTTAAAATCTCTTTGAAAGAAAAGAGTATTATGACCAGTAGTCCATACACCTGATAGTGTAATACCAGTGGCACATATATAGGTATTTATATGAAAGAATATATGAGATGATGAAACTGTGAGATGTAAAGCAGTAGTTGCGCAAAGGGTTCACAAAGACCTAGAGTGAATTATAGAGAAACTATTATCATGTGGTTGAAGCAATTACTTTAAAGTTTCTTATTAGTCTGGCAACAAGAAAACAAATTGAGAGCCATTGGACAATGACATTTATGTGAAAGTTCCAGAAGTTTTTAAAGTGGAAACCTCATAAGGATTTAAACTACCTGAAGTAGTAAATTCGAACTCACGAGAACAATACTGCATAAAACTAAATCGATCTCTTTATGGACTAAAACAGTTAGGGCGTATGTGGTATAATTGCCTTAGTGAGTACTTGTTAAGAGAAGACTACAAGAATGACCGTGTTAGTCCATGCATCTTTATAAAGAGATTTGAGAAAGGATTTGTGATAATTGCAGTATATGTTGATGATTTAAATATTATTGGAACTCCTGCAGAGATTCCAGACACAAGTAGAGTATTTGAAGAAAGAATTGAGATGAAAGATCTTGGGAAAACAAAATTTTGTTTGGGACTACAAATTGAACATGTAAAGAATATAATTCTAGTACATCAAGAAACATACACAGAAAATGTGCTCAAAAAGTTCTATATGGATAAAGCACACCCCTTGAGTAGTCCAATGGTTGTAAGATCACTTGATGTGTCAAAGGATCCATTCCATCCTCGAGAAAACAACGAAGAAGTTCTTGGCACTGAAGTACCAAACTTAAGTGCAATATGAGCATTAATGTACCTTGCTAGTCACACAAGACCAGATATATCATTTTCGGTGAATTTGTTAGCAAGGTTTAGCTTATGCCCAACTCAAAGGCATTGGAATGGGATTAAGCATATACTTCGTTACCTCCAAGAAGCAGGATACTTATCTGATCCCCATACTGCTAAATCGCAAATAGGATATGTGTTCACTTGTGGAGGTACTACCATTTCTTGGCGATCTATGAAGTAAACTCTCACTGCCACTTCTTTTAACCATGCAGAGATTTTAGCCATCCATGAAGCTAGTCGTGAATGTGTATGGTTAAGATCTGTCGTTCATCATATACAAGAAGATTGTGGTATTTCTGTAGGGAAAGAAGCTCCAACAATTATGTATGAAGACAATGCAGCATGCATCGCACAACTCAAAGACGGATACATTAAAGGTGATAGAACAAAGCACATTCTACCAAAATTCTTCTTCACACACGATCTACAGAAGAACGGCGATATACATGTTCTACAGATCCGTTCGAGCGATAATTTGGCTGACTTATTTACAAAGGCGCTATCTACTTATACTTTCAAGAAGTTAGTTCATCATATCGGGTTACGGCGTCTCAAAGATCTCGACATGTGTACTCATGAGGGGGAGTAATTGCGTGTTGCACTCTTTTTCCCTTAACCATGGTTTTTCCCATTGGGTTTTCCTGGTAAGGTTTTTAATGAGGCAACATCTTAAACGCATTACAAACCATTCCATTATAATGGACATCCAAGGGGGAGTGTTATGAATAATAAGATGGATGCCCATTATAAGGCCCATCTCGTAGTAGCTTCTAGAATTACTTGTACACTAGGTTTTACTTGGTCTCCAAGTTCTTGTACTCCTATATAAAGGAGCCTTCATTCATTGAAATAAATATCACCAATTCTTCTATCTCTCTTTTATTCACAACATTTACCATTTTTCATTGCTAAATTTAGGGATTATGGTTCTAAAAAAAGACATCAGTGGACCTCAACGTACCAGCCCACTTAGCCCATTAACCTGACAAAGAGGAGGGTGGTTTCGGTCGGTAGAGGTTTAAAACATGAATTTTGGTAAGAAAAAGATTGATTTCATCAGTAACAAATTAAACCCTAAACCCTTAATTCGATCGTCCCTTCTTTGGGAACGAGAAAGCCAAAAGGAACATATTGAGAAATTAACGGTCATGGAAGAAAAACTAAAGTATCTGACTCTCGTCGGAGCCGGAGCTCTAATCGGATCCGCCTCCACCGTCGCTCTCCTTAAACTTCTCTCCAGGCAAAAAAAAACCCAAAATATTTGCTGCTTCGAGATAACTGACGGCTGATTCGAGTTTTTGTCCATCGCAGGAGTTCAATGAAGCATCATGATGAAAACCCAGGAACTAAGCTGTTAGGTACTTGTGAATTTATCTCATTTTCTCCATCTTGAGTTGAAGAAGATTGTAAAATGAGTTCTCTTGTGCTACGTTTGGATCCAATATCAAATGTAACATTTTTTTTTTCTCTCCAGGAAACGGTATTGAATCTGAAACATCTTCAGTTACTGCAGCAATTGGTCAGGATCTTTTAACAGATGAAATTGTTTCTGAACATTTAACCAGGTACCCTTTTCTAATTTTGTGTCTTAACTTAGTGAAAGGATTGTTGTGGAGCATTTTGACTAAGCTTTTGTTACCAATTTTCTTGCAAATATCTTAGCTGTTACTAAAGAGAGACACAAAGCTATGATCTTTCTATAAGTATTGGTTTGTACAAGTTGCTAGTTACCTTTTTTTTATTTTTCTATTCTTTTTTTTTTTCAAAAGAGGGCAAGAAAAGACTCTAAAATAAATCTTTTTTTATTTGTTAATTCACTATGTTGTGATGTGTGAATCATCTTGTATTTAGGTTATTAAACATGTAACCTGCTGCTATTTTGATTCTAAAATAGTTTATGCTGATTGCTCTCTTTAGGAATATCCAGTTTTTCGATCTTGAAGCTCAGCGTAAAGTAACTGGATCATATGTTGTGGTCATTGGACTTGGAGGTGTAGGGAGCCATGCTGCTTCTATGCTGTTGAGGTCAGGTGTTGGGAAGCTCCTCCTCGTTGACTTTGATCAGGTATACGAAATTTGATAAAGGTTTCACTCAAATTTGATCCCTTCCATGTAATTCTTGCACTGTTTTTTTTTTTTACTGCATGAGAAGGTGTCACTTTCATCACTTAATCGACACGCTGTTGCAACACGAGCAGATGTTGGTATGCCGAAAGCTGTTTGTCTCAAGAAGCATTTCTCTTCAATATTTCCCGAATGCCGAGTGGAAGCCAAGGTGTTGCTGTATGACTCATCGTCCGAAGAAGAGATTCTTTCAGGAAAGCCAGATTTCGTTTTGGACTGCATTGACAACATCGATACAAAGGTACGGTTTTCTTTGCGGACTTGAATTGATCCAATAGAGCTGTGAGGCACTCTGATTCATATAATTGCTTCGTTTCAAAACAATGTTAGGTTGGACTTTTGGCTGCTTGCGTTAAAAGGGGTTTGAAAGTTCTGTCTGCAACTGGTGCAGGTGCTAGAGCTGATCCAACTAGAATCAGAGTTGCAGATTTAAGAGAATCGACAATTGACCCGTTATCTCGATCAGTAAACGCCTCTCAACTATTTCCTCTGTTGAAAGCATTCATAAGATGAATAAATCTTTATGGTTCTTGATTTTTCAGGTAAGACACAGATTGAGGAGAGAACACGGCATTGAAGGAGGCATTCCTGTCGTGTTTTCCCTGGAAAAACCAAAAGCAAAGCTGCTTCCCTTTAAGGGGCCCAACGGGGAAGATGAGAATCCTTCAGATTATCAAGTAACTGAATTCAGTATTCAGTTCTTGAAAACACTGAACATCTGCGTTTAATCTTTACATTAGTTACTGATCTTAAAGCTTGTTTGTCATTTCAGGTAGTTCCTGGCTTTCGTGTTCGGATAATTCCAGTTCTAGGAACCATCCCGGCTATTTTTGGACAAATCATGGCCTCCTATGTTATAACACAACTTGCAGGTGTGCAAGTCCAAATGGAGCCTATAGTGAATCTAGATTTGGATCATTTCCGAATGCTTCATCAACGCCTTATTGAGCATGAGGAAACAGTTTATGGAACATCTGCTGAAGTCCAGGTATTCAGATTGTCTCAATGATAATGTATTGTGCTATTTGTCGCCCTGACTTGCTAAGAAAAAAGACGAACAGAAAGAGAAATCGTACAGTTGGAATCTGCTTGTGAAGTTGAAAGCAGATTCTTGAGAAATGCGGTCCATTTCTTGAAATTGAATTAAGATTAGATCACTTTTTTTTTGTTTTTTAGGTAGATGTTGAGGAAGTGAAATACATAGTGAAAGAGTTGTGGCACGGACGAAGTGCTAGAGATGAGGCGGCAAAAGATGTTGGGAGAGGAATGTGGCGAGCCATGAATGAGTTGATGCTCGTAAGGTATGTTGGATTCACTCTTTTTACTCTGCAGATCCGTAATAAGATCAGTTTTCTATAATTTCACGGTCTCATAATGTGAAGTTATGATTAATCAGATGGGATGAAAAGAAGCCAGCATCAGTCTCAAACTTGATTCTCTTGAAGTTTAAAGAGGTTTGTTTGGTTTTGCTTAATGATAATAGGTTGAAATCATTGCATGACTTCATTGATTTTGGTCGGGTTTTGTTTACACTGGAGGTGTGATGTTTTGTTATAATAGGCGGATGAACATGAGGCTAAGACAATTGAGGAAGTGAAGGAAACTGAAGCAGAGTTCTTTGAAAAGGTTTCATGCGTGCTGAAGAAGGCAGAACTGGATTTCTATGGCTAGAAGACAAAGAACTCATTCAACATCAATCACTATACACTGTGAAAACTACCTGTTCCTCATTTCTTTTTCAAACAAAAATATGATTTTTAGATGATTAGCCAAATTATTGTTTTTTTCTAATATCAATATAATCAGTTTAATTTTTGTTTTTTAACGAAGTTTACTAAAATGATCTGTTTTTAACTTTCACTAATAATCAAACTAGTTTTACTGTTGAGCCTGATGATCTGTTACTCAAACACGAGAATGAAGAAGAGGTGACTTAAGGATATAATTCAGCTCTTTCTAATCAATACCTGGTTTAGTGGTTTGGTTGGTTAAGCTAAATTAGATCCGGTTATGTTCTGATTGTAAATCCTTAAGTGTATAAAAGGATGTTGAATACACCAATTAAGTACACGAGAGTATTATCACGGCTGAGTGAGCTTTGAACTTCTTCTTCTCCATCGAGACTCTCTGTTGTTAAGATCTCCATCTCTCCGTTCTATTGGATTGCTGGACCGAGTCTAGCCCCAGTGAGTAGCTCCACATTCTGTGGGTAAACACTGGTTAACAAATCTGTGTTGTTTCTTTTTTGCACTTATCTTGCTTTCATACTTTCTCAAGAGCGAGTGGTGTGAGTCTGAGTTCGTTCAAGCGAGAGAGATCGAGTGTTAGATAAAGTTCTTGAGGGTTATCGTTAAGACTTATGAGCTGATTGAAGTCGATATTAGTCATCGAGTTATAACAAGTGGTATCAGAGCCTTTCGATCGAAAGGAATCTGAATCGCAATGTCGGCGAAGAAGACACTGCGATCGGAAGTCGAGCTGTTCGACGGCACCGGCAATTTCTCCCTTTGGACAATCAGGATGATGACGCATTTCGGAGTCAAGGGATTGAAGGAGGTCATTCTTTCAGATAACTTCGAATTGATTAGTTCACCACCCAAAGAAGAGGAAAAGAAAGGCGATGATGTTGCAGAAGAAGGAAAGATCGAAACCGATAAGAAGGTAACCCTTGATCCTGAGAAACTCGAGAAGGATGATAAGGCTCGAGACATGATTATCTTGAACATTAGTGATCATGTTTTTCGGAAAATCAAGCATTGTACGACTGCTGCATCTATGTGGGCTCTTCTTGAGAAACTGTACATAAGTCTCTCCCAAATCGAATCTTTGTCCAATCTCAATTTTACACTTTCAAGTGTGATGGCACAAGATCAATTGACACTAACGTTGATGATTTCCTTAAGATTGTCACCGAGATGGGAAGTCTGAATGTAAGCGTGACAAATGAGATACATGCTATTGTTCTCGTGAACTCACTTACAACTGGGTATGACCAACTTAAACATACTCTCAAGTACGGTAAGGATTCCCTATCTCTTGAAGAGCATTTCTGCTGCAAGATCTAAGGAAAGAGAGTTAGCTGAGAGCAGTAAGCATGACAAGAGTAATGCTACTGTACTGTACTCTCATGACAGGGGAAGACAATCAAAACGGGAAATCCATGACTCTCGTGGTGGAAGAAGCCGCAGTAAATCCAAGACAAGAAAGGTTGTGTGTTGGTATTGTAAAAAGGAGGGTCACATGAAGAAGGACTGCTACTCTTGTAAGAAGAAAATGGAAAGTGACAGTGATGTTGAAGCTGCCATTGTAATAGACCAGACTGAAGATCACATGGGTGTGTTGGTTGCTTCTGAAGACAAGCCACAAGATAGTTGGGTCATTGACTCAGGATTCACCCATCATATGACATATAGGAAAGATTTGCTAGTGGATTTTCAAGAGAAGAATACTAGAAAGGTCCTATTAGGAGACTTCCACACAATGGAAACTCTTGGAACTAGTACTATACACCTCAACACTCATGGTGGATCAGTCAAGATCATGAGGAATGTCAGATACGTTCCCTCTCTCAGATGAAACCTGATCTCAACTAGCACACTAGATCAACTTGGTTTCAGCCACACAGGTGGAGGAGGGAAGATAGTGTTCAAGAAGAACAGTAAATTGACTCTTCAAGGTATACTGAAGAATGGGTTATACATTCTCGACGGTGAAACAGTCATTGAGGAAACCTGCAATGCAGAAGGCAAATCACAGTCTCAGGTATCTCTGTGGCATAGTAGGCTTGGGCACATGAGCTACAGGAACATGTGGATTCTTGTCCGTAATGGTATTCTTAAGAAGAAGGATATTGGTAAGGATCAGTTCTGTGAACATTGCATCATGGGTAAGGCCAAGAGAGTAAGTTTCAAATCTGGTAAGCATGCTACTTCAAATATCCTTGAGTATGTTCATGCAGATCTCTGGGGCTCACCCAACGTTCCATCCTCCTTATCTGGTAACAAATATTTTCTCTCTATAATAGATGACCACTCTAGAAAGGTTTGGATTTATTGCCTTAAGACTAAAGATGAAACATTCTCAAAATTCTGTGAATGGAAAACACTCGTTGAAAATCAAGTTGATAAAAGGGTTAAGTATCTTAGAACTGATAATGGTCTAGAATTTTGCAATCACTTGTTTGATGAGTTTGCAGGAAACATGGTATCACAAGGCATAGAACCTGTACTTACACTCCTCAACAAAACGGAGTTGCTGAGAGAATGAATAGGACAATCATGGAGAAAGTCAGTTGCATGTTGAATAAATCTGGTATGGATGAAAGCTTCTGGGCTGAAGCTGCTGCAACAGCTGTCTATATCATAAACAGATCTCCTTCTTCAGCCATTAATTCCAAGACTCATGAGGAAGTGTGGTTAGGCAAGAAACCTGGTTATAAGCACATGAGAAAGTTTGGCTCAATCGCTTATGCTCATCTTGATCAAGGAAAACTCAAACCAAGAGCAGTTAAAGGAGTGTTTATTGGATATCCTCCCGGTACCAAAGGTTATAAGATCTGGATTCTGGATGGAGCTAGGTGTGTGATCAGTCGGAATGTCAAGTTTAACGAGGATCTAGTATACAAGGACATTACAGGAGAAACGACTGATGACTCTCTGTCTAAAGGCACAAATATAAGAACCCTGGATGAGGATTCTTTAAACAAGCTAACAAAGACTCCAGAGGAAACTGTTGAAGTCACTGAGCAAGAGGAAACATATGAACTAGGTGGAGTTTCTGGCCTAGGTGGAGCTTCTGAGCAAGACAATGCTATCCCAGAAGAGACTATTCAAAGTCCAAGGAGTCAGTCACAGAGAAGATCTGGAAACAGTAGGGTCAGACTGACGAATTATAAACTAGCCAAAGATAGAACAAGGCGTGAGATCGTCCCACCAGTGAGGTTTAGTGATTACGACTGCACAGATGAAGAAGTTGCTGTTGCACTGTCAGTATCAGAAATGATGAACATCGAGGAACCTGAGGACATATCAGAAGCCACAACTACCAAGGACAAGAAGAAATGGAATAATGCGACAGACGAGGAAATGGAATCTCTGTTAAAGAACGAGGACTGGGGTATTGGTCGAGAAACCAAAAGATCGTAAGATTATCTCTTGTCGCTGGTTGTTCAAAATTAAACCAGGAGTTGAAGGGGTGGAACCTGACCGGTACAAAGCCAGGCTAGTGGCTAGAGGTTTCACACAAAAAGAAGGCATAGACTATCAAGAAGTCTTTAGTCCGGTTGTGAAGCATGTGTCCATCTGGACACTCTTGTCTATTGTTGTGAATCTTGATCTTGAGTTGGAACAGATGGACGTAAAAACAGCTTTTCTACATGGAGACTTGGAAGAAGATCTCTACAAGTATCAGCCTGAAGGTTATGAGGTTAAAGGAAAGGAAGATTATGTTAGTCTGCTAAAGAAGTCACTCTACGGCTTAAAACAATCACCTCGACAATGGAATAAAAAGTTTGACGAGGTGATGATGGCTCAAGGTTTTGTCAGAAGCCTTCACGACTCATGCGTTTACACTAAGGAAGTAGCAAAAGATAGCTACATGTATCTACTGGTTTATGTGGATGACTTGTTGTTGGCCACAAAAGACATCACATCTATACAGGATCTGAAAAATCAGCTTAGTGCTAACTTCGAAATGAAGGACATGGGATCTGCTCGTCGTATCCTGGGTATGGACATATTACGAGACAGGAAACAAGGAGTTTTAAGATTGTCACAGTCATGTTATTTGAAGAAGGTCATAAAGAACTTCAGAATGGAAGATGCAAGAAGCTCTCAAACACCAATTGGAGCACATTTTAAGCTTGCATCAGTGAAGAACCATGAAGAGATCATTGATACAGAGGTAACTCCTTATGCACAGCCGTAGGTAGCATCATGTACGCTATGATAGGGTCTCGTCCAGACTTAGCTTATGGAATAGGACTGGTGAGTAGATTTATGAGTAAGCCCGGTCTTGTTCATTGGGAAGCTGTGAAGTGGTTACTTCGATACATTAAGGGCACGTCTGACATTCAGCTACTGTACAAAAAGGATAAGGAATTGGAAATTCAGGGTTATAGCGACTCTGATTTTGCTGGAGACCAGGATCGTAAGAGGTCTATATCCGGGTATGTGTTCACAATTGGTGGTAATTTTGTTAGCTGGAAATCTAGTCTCTAGCCAGTGGTAGCCCTATCAACTACAGAGGCGGAGTTTATTGCGTTGATTGAAGCTGTAAAGGAAGGTATATGGCTCAGGGGTCTTCTCGAAGACTTCGGTTTCACTCATGGAGCAGTCAAGGTGTGGAGTGATTCTCAAAGTGCAATCTGCTTGTCTAAGACTAGTGTGTTCCACGAACGCACTAAGCATGTGGCTGTGAAGTACTATTTCATTCGTGACATGATCTCTGAGAAGTAAGTAGAAGTGTTAAAGATACACACTAGTCGAAATCCTGCTGATATGTTGACCAAGGTGATTCCGGTGAGCAAATTCAACTCAGCCTTGGATATGCTCAAAGTTACACAAGCCTAATGAAGCTTGGCACCAGCTAGACGGTGTAGGTCCAGACTGTGATCCAAAGGAGAGAACGAAGAACTGTTGTAAATGGAGATGGTTGTATTGTTTTGAGTTAAGATCAAGGTGGAGAATGTTGAGCCTGATGATCTGTTACTCAAACACGAGAATGAAGAAGAGGTGACTTAAGGATATAATTCAGCTTTTTCTAATCAATACCCGGTTTAGTGGTTTGGTTGGTTAAGCTAAATTAGATCCGGTTATGTTCTGATTGTAAATCCTTAAGTGTATAAAAGGATGTTGAACATAACGATTAAGTACACGAGAGTATTATCACGGTTGAGTTAGCTCTGATCTTCTTCTTCTCCATCGAGACTCTCTGTTGTTGAGATCTCCATCTCCTCGTTCTATTGGATTGCTGGACTGAGTCTAGCCCCAGTGAGTAGCTCCACATTCCGTGGGTGAACACTGAGTAACAAATCTGTGTTGTTTCTTTCTTGCACTTATCTTGCTTTCATACTTTCTCAAGATCGAGTGGTGTGAGTCTGAGTTCGTTCAAGCGAGAGAGATCGAGTGTTAGATAGAGTTCAGGGTTATCGTTAAGGCTTCTGAGCTGATTGAAGTCGATATTAGTCATCGAGTTATAACTGAAGGAATTTCTAGCAGATCCTAA
The DNA here is from genome assembly GCA_030180135.1 of Orychophragmus violaceus. Lineage (NCBI taxonomy): Eukaryota > Viridiplantae > Streptophyta > Magnoliopsida > Brassicales > Brassicaceae > Orychophragmus > Orychophragmus violaceus. The sequence continues at coordinate 54,125,513 of CM058240.1, read as the reverse complement.
TCCAATTAGGCAATACTGGTCTGAATTCCGAGCCTAGGATCTAAGGTTCATATAATTGAATCTATGGGATCTCAGATTTACCTGTTGATTTGCAGCGGAAGTATTAGCAGATAATCGAGATCACGAAGCGCCTCAAATGCTGCGCCTCTACTGGTATCCACACGCACACAAACTGGACCGCAGGGATGCTAGTGCCTTACAGAGATCTAATCTCCAGAGAGGTTTCTTTCTATGTTCTGGTGGCTGTGAATTAGGTTAGAAACGAGTTTAGGTCGACCATATATCTTATATATGTCGGCTTAAACCACAACGGAATTAACCAACGATTAAACCGAATTAATCTGATTAATCCGCGAGTTGCATCGATCGATGCACTATGTGCAACGATCGACACTGCCCCAGAATATTGATATCGAATGCATATCAAATATGCATTCTCTGGATCATTACATTAATGATCAACCTCGTCTTTAACGCCCAGTTTGCTTAGGTGTGTGACCCTGTAGGATCATATAACACTAGCAATGAGTTCTCAACTCATTGATCATAAGTGGCTTCCAGCAAAGCGTTATGACTACCTAGTGTTATGTGATTGTCTCATCTCGACTATACGACTTTCACTTAGAGCAAGTACAATAGATTTCAGGACATTCCCAACCATCTCCCACTTGTACTGGAATCATCTATTCCTTTAATCCCTTTGTAGCTATATCTCAATCTAGCATAAGGCAAGTACTGTGTCATCCTTATTAAGCCAGATCACGTTTATCGAATCCCGATTTGTACTGATAAAACAAACGACTGACAATCACCTCGTTTGAGCGCGGTCACGCATTTCCAGTATCAAATCTTCGATAGGCCCAGAGATATTTAACTCCTGTTATATAGGAGGTACAAATCCCATCTTGTTCCATCCATGTCTCTTTTATATTTCATGATACGCCTAATCAGTGTCTTTATGATCACCAGTTACGGCTGACGTTTGACAAAGTCAAGACGAACCAATCCATATAAGAGAGGACATGATGAACTCAGGTCTAAGGACTACTCTCTTTAGTTGTAATGAGAAACTCTTATGACACTCATATAACATCTTGTAGAGTTCTCATTAACGGGTCAAGTCCGATCATGTGTTCTCTAACACATATCTATGTGATTGACTTTAATACACTTATTAAATGACTCCATGAAACATAGTCATCAGTCACCTCACATACTAGTCTCACGTGGTTGTTAGTGTCCCATTTTAACAACCTCGACTAGGGACCATTTATAATTTATGTCATTTGTTTCTTATAGGGTTTCATGATCAAGTCACATACTTGATGACCTATAAAATGTCATAAATTACTTTGGGACAATATATTTAATTAACACAATTAAATAATTCTGAAACAATTTCATTAAAATAACATAACCAAATTATGTTTTACGAACATCAAGTCATAACTAACAACCAAATATAACTCCCACTGAAAACAAGATCATATCTTAAGAAATCTAATGCCTACAGCAGCAGTGTGAAACTCATGCTTAGGCCTTGGGAGGGGCTTGGTCAGCGGATCAGCTACGTTCTCATCAGTCGGGACTCTGCTGATCTTCACATCTCCTCTATTCACAATATCATGGATAAGGTGATATCGCCTTTCTATGTGTTTGGATTTCTGGTGTGATCTAGGTTCCTTTGCTTGGGCAATGGCTCCATTGTTGTCACAATACAAAGCCACTGGCTCAGAAATACTAGGAATCACACCAAGTTCAGTGATGAACTTATTGATCCAAACAGCCTCCTTTGCCGCTTCAGAAGCAGCGAGGTACTCAGCTTCAGTTGTGGAATCTGCTACAGTGTCCTGCTTGGAACTCTTCCAGCTGACTGCACCGCCATTCAGGCAGAAGATGTAACCATATTGTGATCGGAAATCATCTTTGTCTGTCTGAAAACTTGCGTCTGTGTAACCACTTACTACCAGCTCATCACTTCCTCCGTACACCAAGAATTTATCCTTAGTATTTCTCAAATACTTCAGAATATTCTTGACTGCTGTCCAGTGACTTTCACCTGGATCCGATTGGTATCTACTCGTCATGCTTAAAGCACAAGCAACATCTGGACGAGTACAGAGCATGGCATACATGAAGGAATGTCTAGATGAATCCTGATTCAATTCTCTGATTCAGATTATCCTAAACATGCGGATCTAGGTTCTTCTCGAATAGAAACATAAGTAGATCTCACCTTATACCTGTTTATTGCAGCAGAAAGGGATGGTATGTCAGAGATCAAAGAGCCACCGAGAGATAACTCCTCCAGAGGTTCACACACGCACACCGAGCAGGAAGAGGCTGCTAGACCAGGAGGAAATCGGCGCAGAGAGAGAGAGGAGACTCGCGGCTAGGGCTTATTTTCGACCTGAACTCGTCTTAAGTTTATATAACTCGTTCAGTTCGTTTTGGGCCATTTGTCCCAAAGGCCAATTAACTCCGAGGCGTTCGCGCACTGTGTCGATCGACACTCCTTGTGTATCGATCGACACACAGTGGCCAAACCCTTTTATTCTCTCTAAGTACAGTAAATGCCTAGCACTTTTACCGTACTTCTGCTAAAACCGTTCCTACACGTTTTCCTGTTAGCTTAGGCGTGTGACCCATATGGGATCATATAATAAAGGCAATAAGTCCAAGACTTATAGATCATGAGCGGACTCTAGCAAGCCATCATGACCCCCAGTATTATATGACTTATGTCTGATCATTGACATACTCTTACTTTCTAGAGACAGTACCGAGATTACTGGACACAATTCCAACAATCTCCCACTTGTACTGGAATCTCTGTATTCATAATCCTTTTGTCTCAATATCTCGATTAGTCATAAGGCAAGATTAGTGTCATCCTTATAAAGCCTAATCTTGTTCATCGGACTCTGATTTGATACTGACAATCCAAACGACTCGGGACAGTCCGTTTGAGCATGGCCATGCATTTTCCAGTATTCAAATCTCCGATTGGCCTAGAGATATTCACTCCATTTATATTGGAGGGACAAATCCCGTCTTGTTCCATCACTGTAAACTACTCATTTCATAATGTACCCAAACAAGGTCCTTATAACTATCGCAGAACGACAGCGTTAGACAATGATCAAAGTGCATCAGTCCATGTGCAGTCACATGCATGCGAACTCATGTCTAAGGACTATACTCTATAGTCGTAGTGAGAATCTTTTATGACACTGATATAAATATCCTGAAGAGTTCTCATAAGCGGGTCTTGTCCGGTCGTATGTTCCCAAACATACACCTATGTACTGACTTTGATGCTGCGCATCTATGACACACTGAGACTTTGTCATAAGTCACGTACCAATCCAGTCTCACACGGTTGTTGGTGTTCCAATTTCAACAACCTTCGACTAGGGACAGGATGATATAAGCCATCTATCAAATATAGGGTCTCATGATCAAGCTAAATGACTTCGATGACTCAAGATCAAGTCATTTACTTCGATGACCTATAAAATGGTTCATATCATTTTGGAACGATTATTTCATCACAGTTAAAATAATCTTGAAATAATAATTTCATTATTAAACATCTCAAATGTTTTACAAGAACATATCAATAACTAAATAAAGCCCTTTAATAACTCCCACTGAAATTAAGACTACATCTTAATTTCACTTATCCTACAGCAACAGTCCGCGACTCGTGCTTAGGCCTATGGAGTGGCTTCGTTAATAGATTAGCAACGTTCTCATTCGTTGAAACTTGCTGATCTACTTAACATCTCTGTCATTTATCTCACGGAATAGGTTATACCTATCCTCAAGGTGTTTGGACCTCTGATGTGCAGCTAGTTTCATCTATGCTGGAATCACATCAAGTTCAGTGATGAACTCTTCTTTCCAAACAACCTCTTTCGCCGCTTCCCAAGCTGCGAAAGATTCAGCTTAAGTCATGGAGTCAGCAACAGTGCCGTGCACCGCCAGACAAACACAAGATATAACCGGACTGTGACCGGAAATCATCTTTGTCTGTTGGAAACTTGCCTTTCAGACTCTATCGACTCATAGCACCTCACTTTCTCCGTAAATCAAGAACTTATCCTTAGTATTCCTCAAATACTTTAGGACATACTTTAGGAAACTTGATTCTTTGCTGGATTTGACTGGTCTTTATTTGTCTTGCTTAATATTAAAGCAACATCAAACAAGTATGTTTCATGGCATACATGATAGATCCAATTGCCGACGCATATGGAATCTCATCCATGCATTTAAGCTCAGCAGTTATCGTAGGATACTGTATCTTGCTTAACTTTAATGCCATGTGACATTGGCATAAAACCCTTCTTGGATTGCTCAAAACGTGTAGGACTTTGTCAATTTAAGAATCCTGACTTTGTCCTACCAGCTCTTTTGGATCTCTATCTTTAGATCCAAAATCCAAGAACTACGTGGCTTTACCCATGTCAATCATTAAACCAACTCCCAAGCTAGTCCTTTACCGACTACAGCGTTGGGACGTTATATCCGAGAATCAGTATGTCATCGACATACACTTTGAGAAATGCAATATCGCTCCCACTAATCTATTAGTAAACACACAGTTCCGCTTCGTTCCTGTTCAAGTCAAAACCTTGACTACTTCAACAGAACGAAGATTCCAACTCCGATATGTTTGCTTCCATCCATGAATGGATCAATGAAGCTAACTTACATAAAATGTAATTTTTCGGAGTCCGGGCTCACTTTCGCTTCTTTGAATTTCGCAGATTCGTCGCTTTCAATGATCATCAGATCATGCGAACTTTCAATGATTATCAGGTTCAACTAATGACGAGAAATCACTCTCGGATTAGTAACTGATTCATTCATATCTGCGAACTTCAGGCTCCAGAGGTGCAGATTTCAATGATTATCAGGTTCAACTAATGACGAGAAATCACTCTCGGATCAGTAACTGATTCATTCATATCTGCGAACTCCATAATCCACAGGTGTAGATTCTACAGAAATCTGTAAATCCTTCCGCTGCTCTCCCTCAACAGGTTAAGCAGCCTCCTGTATTTCTCGAATTTCTTCGAGTTATACTTTTACTCCCACTGTTCTTCTTGGAAATTAACTTCCCTTCTTAGAAAACAGAATGGACGTAAAAGTAACAAGCCTTGGTTTCCCTAGGACAACCAGCGAAGTAGCACAACTACAAATACTCAGTAAAGACGAATTTGGATCGATTCCAATCCACATTCACGTGGTGTCTTTCAACTGATATTGGTGGAACTATTTCAGCGTAAACTTAGATAATTTAGAGCGTTATTCTTAAATAATATCATGGAAGATTCGTGTGACTCATCTTTAATCATTTCTAATAAGATCTGATTCTTTCTCACAGAAAAACCTTCAGGTTTTCAGGAGAAATGAGCTGTGAAACGATTTCACACTCATTCAGATGATCACACAATCAATGACTTAAGTATTCTCACTCGTGATTTAATCCAGAGTCTTAATACTTTTGTCATTCAGATCCTATACTTCATTCTGGAACTCTTTCGACCATGTCAAAGAATTTCGACTTGTGTCTCATCAAATGAACACAGTCACACTCACTGAAGTAATCAGTAGAGACAATGAAGTATAAGAGATTTTTCTCTTGCATTACTGCTCATTGGGCCACATACATGAGTATGTTCCAGGTACAATAAGCCTTTGGGCCTTTCTCTAGCTCGGCTAAGATAGGCCCTTTACCTTTTGGTCTAGTAAATAGAATTCAAGTCTCATAAGATATTTTATCAAATGAGCCCAAAAGTCCATGACTATGGGATTTCTGAATCCGACTTACTCTATGTGACCAAGACTTTATGCCAAGAAAAATCAGGTTTAATTCATCAGATTTAAACCAATTCAGTATTTATGTTACATTTAGGCACACTTTGGTTTAAGATATAAAACCCATTCCATGAATAGGGTGCTACAATTAATATTTCATTAAGATCAAAAGAACAAAACTTGTCTTTTATCAAAATGAAAAACATTCAAATTCTTACAAGAAAATGAAAGACAACTCTGCTTAAAGCAGTTACATTGTAGCAATTACTTAATACAAAACCAAGCCTTAAAGGGATCTATGAGTGAAAAACCCTACGGCTGAGGCAGCATCCCAAGCTCCTTCCAGACATGTAGTTTCACTTGCCCTTCCTTCAACGTTCTACTGTTGCTTAGGCTCTGCATATTATTACAAATATCAGTGCCACAACCAGTATCCAATACCTTTAAGGACGTTCTACTGTTGCTTAGGCTCTGCATATTATCACAAATATCAGTGCCACAACCAGTATCCAATACCTTTAAGGTAGAACTTGAAGTAATAACATGAATACCTGAGGAAGTAGTCTCATACATCGACTTTAACTCCTCATCATCTTCCATGAATTTAATGCAATCTCTCTTCCAATGCCCTGTCTCCTTACAGTAGCAGCACTTACCAACGTAAGAGGTATCTGACTCGGGCTCAGAAGACACACGCTTGCCATGATTCAAAATCTGGACAACTTTGTCTTCACCCTTGTCAGCATTAGGTTTAGTAAACCTACCCTTCTCATTCATGAGATTGTACAGGGTACTTTTCACGTTTGGCTCAACTGTCTTGAGCATATCATGCAGTTCAGTCAGCGTCTTCGTTAAGCCTTTCTTGATATAGTTCTTTCTGAACTTATCATAGCTTGACGGCAGTGACTGCAGAATGATTTCAGTTGCCAATTCTTGGCTAACTGGATAATCCAGTTTCCTCAGGTTATCAATGTAACCCATCATTTTACTGACATGAGGACTCACTGGATGATCATTTGGTAGCTTGCAGCTAGTGAGAGATTTAACCAACTGGTATCTCTCCACTCTTATCTGCTCCTGAAATTTCAATTTCAGGCTGCTGATCATCTCTATTGGCGACTCCATGTTCTCATATTGCTTCCGCAAGTCTGAATCCATGGTAGCCAATATCAGACCACGCACATCTACCGCATCATTATAATGCTTATTCCAAGCATCATATACTGCATGAGAAGCATTGGACCCGATCCTCACGGGGAGAGCTCTCTCAAGGACATAGTCCTTTCTCTCCTGTCTGAGGACTAGCCTCAGGTTCCGCGACCAAGTCAAGAAATTTGATCCGTTCAGCTTGTCCATCTTAAGGACAGACCGGATCGAGAAAGTGTTTTGATTGTTTGTGCTAGTCATAACTGAAAATTAAGATAAAAGGATTTTAGTTAATATGTTCAATATGATTAATCTCGTATTAAATTTAATATGATTAATCACGCATTATATTCAATAACATAAGTTACCCTCAATAGAATATAATGATTCCAAGATCCACATATAACTAAGATCAAAGTGGGCCACTGGCCATCACCCAACCTTAGCTTATATCGGTAAGCCCTATATCGGCTAATTATATCCGTGATATAACTCTTGGTTGTGAATCTGGGCCCGAGGCCCAATCCACTCTGATGTCTCAAGGCCCGGGACTCCCGATGGCCTAGTCAAGAAAACCAGACTATACAGTCATGTAATCATTAATGTCTGGGACTCCCAATGACATTTATGAATCACAAACCGTCTTATCCACGCAAAAGTAGACACCCTCACACTGTAAGGCCATGAATACAATTGAATGGGCTTCGACAGCTGACATAGACTGGACAAGACATCCAATGCTTGATATTATATGAGGTTCGTAGGTTTATTTTAAAATCTCATTCCCAAAATAGAAGATTACTATTTCGGGAAACTTTCTATTTTTGGAAACCTACTATTTTAGGAAACTTTCTAAAATTGGAAACTTTCTAAAACCGGAAACTTTCTAACTTTAGAAATTTCTTAAAATCCGAATCATGCAAATCTAGAAACTTCTATAAATTAAGAAACTTTCTAATTTCAAAATATCGGAAACTTTAATTTAAAATCGATTTATATTCTTTATAAAATAAATTTTAAATTAAATCTGAAGAAAGACTCAAATAATTGGCCCAATCGTTTTAACTTCTTGGCCCGAGGCCGAAGAATTGGTCTATGTCCGAGACATAACCCGATCGTCCAATTAGATGACATAACCGGTCTGGTTCATTAAAATTGGTCTAACCAAAATTAATTACTACGACGACCACAATTGTCAACCGGTTATTTACTAAACCGGATTTTCTCAATTTATTTGGTCCAACCAAATCAAATTAGAAAATCCTGGTTTAGGCACTAAATCCAATAATTCTTTCGACATTGGATTTCTTGTCCCGGTTTAACCAGACTTAATAAAATTATTAAATCTGTTTATTAAACCAGGACAAACTAATTTTAATCAAAATATTAAACCGAGCCTTAAACCAACCATGTCGATCGATGAACCAACCGTGTCGATCGATCCATCAACCGCATCGGTCGATGCTCTTAGCATCGATCCTGCATCGATCGTGCATCGATCCTGTATCGATCGATGCTCTCACGCATGCACGGAACCGAGCCAAAAACCTAACCGTGTCGATCGATGCACCAACCGCATCGGTCGATGCACCAACATCGAACCTGCATCGATCCTGCATCGATCGATGCTTTCACGCGTTAACAGGGTTAGCCGATAGACTGTATCGACCGATCCATGCGATCGTATCGATCGATCCATGCGATCTCCGATTGTATCGACCGATCCATGCGATCGTATCGATCGATCCATGCGATTCTGGCCGATTCTCATTCTCTCGGATTCGATCGCATATCAAATCATATAGCTTGATCATGCGATTTTTTCATATGTTTAGGTTTCAATTCTTGTTACTTAAGTGATTTCTCTTATCAGTAGTTGATTCAAAACACTTTTAAACAAGAAAAACAATCCTAAACTTGAATCTAAACAAGAAAAACCAGAACCAATAGCTCTGATACCACTGAAGGAATGTCTAGATGAATCCTGATTCAATTCTCTGATTCAGATTATCCTAAACATGCGGATCTAGGTTCTTCTCGAATAGAAACATAAGTAGATCTCACCTTATACCTGTTTATTGCAGCGGAAAGGGATGGTATGTCAGAGATCAAAGAGCCACCGAGAGATAACTCCTCCAGAGGTTCACACACGCACACCGAGCAGGAAGAGGCTGCTAGACCAGGAGGAAATCGGCGCAGAGAGAGAGAGGAGACTCGCGGCTAGGGCTTATTTTCGACCTGAACTCGTCTTAAGTTTATATAACTCGTTCAGTTCGTTTTGGGCCATTTGGCCCAAAGGCCAATTAACTCCGAGGCGTTCGCGCACTGTGTCGATCGACACTCCTTGTGTATCGATCGACACACAGTGGCCAAACCCTTTTATTCTCTCTAAGTACAGTAAATGCCTAGCACTTTTACCGTACTTCTGCTAAAACCGTTCCTACACGTTTTCCTGTTAGCTTAGGCGTGTGACCCATATGGGATCATATAATAAAGGAAATAAGTCCAAGACTTATAGATCATGAGCGGACTCTAGCAAGCCATCATGACCCCCAGTATTATATGACTTATGTCTGATCATTGACATACTCTTACTTTCTAGAGACAGTACCGAGATTACTGGACACAATTCCAACAATACATGATGGATCCCAACGCCGAAGCATAGGGAATCCGACTCATGCGATCTCGCTCAGCAGGTGTCTCAGGACACTGCTTCTTGCTGAGACTTATGCCATAAGACATTGGTATGAAGCCCTTTTTGGAATCTTGCATTCTGAACCTGTGTAAGACTTTATCGATATAAGTGTCTTGACACAGTCCGATCAACTTGTTTAATCTATCTCTATAGATTCTTATTGAAGGATTCGTTTAGTATTTCCTGGTTCAATTCATCAGATTAATTGATCCTACTAAACATGCTAGATCTAGGTTCTCTTGCTAGAATCATAAAGGATCTCACCTGTTACCTTGTTTTGCAGCGGAAAGAGGAGGTACGGGTCAGAGATCAGCAGAACCACCAAGAGATAGCTCCTCCAAAGGCTCACACACGCACGCACAGGAAATTGGCTGCTAGACCGATGAGGGAGGAGGCGCAGAAAGAGAGAGAGGGAGGCGCAGACTGTGTTGAGAAAATAAGAGCTAGGGCAAGTTTTATTTATTAAAACCCTTGTCCAGTTCTTATGGGTTTTTGGGCCCAATTCTCAGTCTGATTAAATCCCTTAGATTTAATCAGGCCCTTTAGTCTCTCTAAGTACAGTAAATGCCTAGCACTTTTACCGTACTTCTGCTAAACCGTTCCTACACATTTTCCTGTTAGCTTAGGCGTGTGACCCATATGGGATCATATAATAAAGGCAATAAATCCAAGATTTATAGATCATGAGCGGACTCTAGCAAGCCATCATGACCCCCAGTATTATATGACTTATGTCTGATCATTGACATACTCTTACTTTCTAGAGACAGTACAGAGATTACTGGACATAATTCCAACAATCTCCCACTTGTACTGGAATCTCTGTATTCATAATCCTTTTGTCTCAATATCTCGATTAGTCATAAGGCAAGATGAGTGTCATCCTTATAAAGTCTAATCATGTTCATCGGACTCTGATTTGATACTGACAATCCAAACGACTCAGGACAGTCCGTTTGAGCATGGCCATGCATTTTCCAGTATTAAATCTCCGATTGGCCTAGAGATATTCACTCCATTTATATTGGAGGGACAAATCCCGTCTTGTTCCATCATTGTGAACTACTCATTTCATAATACACCCAAACAAGGTCCTTATAACTATCGCTTAACGGCAGCATTAGACAATGATCAAAGCGCATTAGTTCATGTGCAGTCACATGCATGCGAACTCAGGTCTAAGGACTATACTCTATAGTCGTAGTAAGAATCTCTTATGACACAGATATAAATATCCTGAAGAGTTCTTATAAGCGGGTCTTGTCCGGTCGTATGTACCCTAACATACACCTATGTACTGACTTTGATGCCGTGCATCTATGACATCCTGAGACTTTGTCATAAGTCACATACCAATCTAGTCTCACGCGGTTGTTGGTGTTCCAATTTCAACAACCTTTGACTAGGGACAGGATGATATAAGCCATCTATCAAATATAGGGTCTCATGATCAAGCTAAATGACTTTGATGACTCAAGATCAAGTCACTTACTTCGATGACCTATAAAATGGTTCATATCATTTTGGAACGATTATTTCATCACAGTTAAAATAATCTTGAAATAATAATTTCATTAAACATCTTAAATGTTTTACAAGAACATATCAAATAACTAAATAAAGCCCTCAAACTCCCACTCAAATTTAGATTACATTTCAATGTCTCTAATGCCTACAGCTTCAGTCAGGAACTCGAGCTTAGGTCTTGGGAGTGGCTTTGTCAATGGATCAGCGACGTTATCATCTGTCTGAACTCGGCTGATCTTGACTTCCTTTCTATTAATGATATCACGTATCAAGTGAAATCTTCTTAGCACATGCTTGGATTTCTGGTGTGATCTTGGTTCCTTTGCCTGAGCAATAGCACCATTGTTATCAAAAAACAGTGCCAGAGGCTCAGCCGCATTTGGTATCACACCTAGTTCAATAATGAACTTTCGTATCCAAACAGCTTCCTTCGCTGCTTCCGAAGCGGCGATATATTCAGCTTCTGTAGTGGAATCAGCAACGGTGTCTTGCTTGGAGCTTCTCCAACTGATTGCACCGCCATTCAGACAAAAGATATAACCGGACTGTGACCGGAAATCATCTTGGTCTGTCTGGAAACTTGCATCCGTGAATCCACTGACTTCAAGCACATTACTTCCGCCGTACACCAAGAACTTATCCTTAGTATGTCTTAGATACTTCAGGATATTCTTGACGGCAATCCAGTGGCTTTCACCTGGATTTGACTGGTATCTACTCGTCATGCTCAATGCATAAGCAATATCAGGACGAGTACAGATCATGGCATACATGATAGATCCTATTGCAGATGCATAAGGAATATTCTTCATGCGCTCAAGCTCAGCAGCCGTCGTAGGGCTCTGCTTCTTGCTTAGCGTTGTGCCATGTACCATTGGCGTGAAGCCCTTCTTGGAATCTGCCATGCTGAATCTATGCAGGACTTTGTCAATGTATGAATCTTGACACAAGCCTATCAGCCTTTTAGATCTATCCTGGTAGATCCTGATTCCAAGAACGTATGCGGCTTCACCCATGTCTTTCATGGAAAAACAACTTCCAAGCCAGTCCTTTACGGACCTCAGCATTGGTACGTCGTTTCCGAGAAGTAGTATGTCATCGACATACAGAATAAGAAATACTATCTTGCTCCCACTAGTTTTCTTATACACGCATTGTTCTTCTTCGTTTCTGAAGAAGTCAAATTGCTTGATCGCTTCATCAAAACGAAGATTCCAGCTCCTCGATGCTTGCTTCAATCCATAAATGGATTTATGAAGCTTGCATACTTTCCCAGCATTCTTTGGATCTATGTAACCGTCAGGTTGTGTCATATACACATCCTCTTCCAGAATTCCATTCAGGAAGGCGGTTTTCACGTCCATCTGCCAAATTTCATAATCATGAAAAGCTGCAGTTGCTAGTAGAATCCGAATAGATTTCATCATAGCCACTGGGGAATAGGTTTCATCGTAATCCACACTGTGAACTTGTCTGAAACCTTTTGCCACCAACCTGGCTTTATAAATCTGGACATTTCCATCCACGTCAATCTTCTTCTTGAAGATCCATTTGCACTCGATGGCTTTTACACCAGCAGGTAAGTCAACCAATGAAAACACTTGGTTGACCGACATGGAGTCCATTTCGGAATCAGTGGCCTTACGCCACTTAGAGGAATCTGGGCCCATCATGGCTTGATTGAAGTTCGATGGTTCATCACCATCAATGATCAGAAGATCATGACAGTCAGTCACGAGGAATCCTTGATATCTCTCGGGTTCGTGACGGATCCTCCCGGATCTTCGAACTTCAGGTACTACAGGTTCAGGTACTACAATTTCTTGTAGGTCCTCCTGCTGCTCTTCCTCTTCAGGTTGAGCAGTATCCTGCTCATCTTGAATTTCTTCAAGCAGTACCTTACTCCCACTGTTTTTCTTAGAGAGAAACTCCCTCTCAAGAAAATTACAATCCCGGGCAACAAAGATCTTGTTCTCGGATCGTAGGTAGAAGTAATAAGCCTTGGTTTCCTTCGGATAACCAATGAAGTAGCATTTGTCAGACTTTGGTGTAAGCTTGTCAGAGATCAATCTCTTGACATAGGCTTCACAACCCCAAATTCTAAGATAAGACAGCACTGGAGCTTCTCCAGTCCATAGTTCATATGGTGTCTTTGCTACTGCTTTTGATGGCGCTCTATTTAGAGTGAACACTGCTGTTAGCAGAGCATATCCCCAAAGGGATATTGGAAGGTCTGTGTGACTCATCATAGACCGAACCATATCCAATAAGGTCCGATTCCTCCTCTCAGACACACCATTCCATTGAGGTGTTCCAGGAGGAGTGAGTTGGGAAACTATCCCACACTCTCTTAGATGATCACTGAACTCTTGGCTCAAGTATTCTCCTCCTCGGTCGGACCGAAGAGCTTTAATGCTTTTGCCAAGTTGGTTCTGTACTTCATTTTGGAATTCTCTGAATCTCTCAAACGATTTAGACTTATGTTTCATTAAATAAACATATCCATACCTACTGAAATCATCAGTGAAGGTAATGAAGTACTGATAGTTTCCTCTTGCATTTGTGGACATTGGGCCACACACATCAGTGTGTATCAGGCCCAATAAGTCACTGGCCCTCTCGTTAGGTTTATTAAAGGGGGCCCGCGTCATTTTGCCCATCAGACAGGATTCGCATTTCTCACATGACTCAAAGTCAAATGAGCCAAGAAGTCCATTCGTATGGAGCCTCTTAATGCGTTTCTCGCTGATGTGCCCTAAACGACAATGCCATAGAAACGTTCGGTTCTCCTCATTAGGTTTGAACCGTTTGATATTAATGTTATAAATTGGCGCGGATTGATCAAGTATGTAAAGCCCATTCGTAAGAGGGGCACAACCATAGAACAAATTGTTGCGATTGAAGGAACATAATTTATTCTTAACTGAAAAATCATAACCTTCCAAATCCAACAAAGAAATTGAAATAATATTTCTGCTTATCGCAGGTACAAAATAACAATTATTGAGTTCTAAAACCAATCCCGAAGGTAAAGACAACAAGTATGTGCCTACAGCTAGTTCAGGAACTTTCGCTCCATTCCCAACTCGTAGCTCCACTTGTCCTTGCTTCAGCCTCCTACTGTTGCTGAGTGCCTGCATATTAGTACAAATATGAGCCCCACAACCAGTATCCATAACCCATGAGGTATTATCAGAAGAAGTTGTATTAACTTCTATAACAAAAATACCTGATGAAGAAGTCTCCAAAGTCTTCTTCTTCAATTCCTTTAGACCTTCCAGGAATTTCTTACATTCTCTCCTCCAATGCCCTGGTTCTTTGCAGAACCTGCAGATGTCAGTAGGCCCAGCCTTGGATTTGGGCTTGGGCTTTGGCGTGTCCTTGTCCGAGACTTGAACAGCCTTAGCCTTTCCCTTGTCCTTGGCAGAGGATTTCTTAAAGCCCTTGCCCTTTTGCACCATAAGCACATTGGGGTCCTTGGCTTTCCTCAAGTTGGGCTCTGCAGTCTTGAGCATTCCGTGAAGCTCAGGCAATGTCTTACTCAAGCCATGCATATTGAAGTTCAGGATGAACTGATCATAGCTTGCAGGTAAAGACTGCAGAACGATGTCGCAGGCAAGTTCCTGGCTGATAGGGCAGTCGAGTTTCTGAAGATGATCGAGATAACCCATCATCTTCAAGACATGAGGACTCACTGCCGCATTTGCAGCCAACTTACAGTCTAAGAGGTTCTTAACTGTCTGGAACCTCTCAGTCCTTGCCTGCTCCTGAAAAAGCGATTTCAGGCTTGCCATTATCTCGATGGGCGACAACACACTCTCGAACTGCATTTGCAGCTCAGCAGTCATGGTCGCCAACATCAGGCAATAGACATCATTTTCATCTGACGAATGCTTTTCCCAAGCATTATGCAGAGTCCTGGCGGCATTGTTAGGAGGCCTCTCGGGGAGGGGATCACGAAGGACATAATCCTTCTTCTCCTGCTTGAGGACCAGCCTCAAGTTCCTTGACCACGTCAGGAAGTTCGTTCCAGTCAGCTTCTCCTTGTCGAGAACAGACCGGATTGAGAATGTGTTTTGAGTGCTTGTAGTAGTCATAGCTGAAATATAAGATAAAAAGGTTATTAGTTAATATGTTCAATATGATTAATCTTGCATTATATTCAATAACATTAGTTATCCTCAAAAGAACATAATGATTCCAAGATCCACATATAACTAAGATCAAAGTGGGCCACTGGCCGTCACCCAACCTTAGCTTATATCGGTAAGCCCTATCTCGGCTAATTATATCCGTGATATAACTCTTGGTTGTGAATCTGGGCCCGAGGCCCAATCCACTCTGATGTCTCAAGGCCCGGGACTCCCGATGGCATAGTCAAGAAAACCAGACTATACAGTCATGTAATCACTAATGTCTGGGACTCCCAATGACATTTATGAATCACAAACCGTCTTACCCACGCAAAAATAGACATCCTCACACTGTAAGGCCATGAGTACAATTGAATGGGCTTCGACAGCTGACATAGACTGGACAAGACATCCAACGCTTGATATTGTTTGAGGTTTGTAGGTTTATTAAAATTTTATCCCAAAATAGAAGATTACTATTTTGGGAAACTTTCCTTTTTGGGAAACCTACTATTTTTGGAAACTTTCTAAAATTGGAAACTTCCTAAAATTGGAAACTTTCTAACTATAGAAATTTCCTAAAATCCAAAACGTGCAAATCTAGAAACTTCTATTCTAAGAAACTTTCTAATTTCAGATTTTGGAAAAACAGATTAATTTTAAAATCGATTTTAAATTTTATTTAAATAAATTTTAAATTAAATCTGAAGAAAAGACTCAAATAATTGGCCCAATTGTTTTAACTTCTTGGCCCGAGGCCCAAGAACTGGTCCATGTCCAAGACATAACCCAATTGCCCAATTAAATGACATAACCGGTCTGGTTCATTAAAATTGGTCTAACCAAAATTAATTACTACGATGACCACAATTGTCAACCGGTTATTTACTAAACCGGATTTTCTCAATTTATTTGGTCCAACCAAATCAAATTAGAAAACCACTGGTTTAGGCACTAAATCCAATTTTACGACTTTGGATTTCTTATCCCGGTTTAACCAGATCTTAATAAATTTTATTAAGTCTGTAATTATTAAATCGTGACGATTAAGATTTAATAAATTAAACCGAACCACGAATCAGACCGAACCGATTTTACATTCGAATCGATCACGATCACCAGCCGAAGCTTCACGCGATGCGGGCAATCGGGACGATCGATCGGGACGATGGTCGGGTCGAGACGCGAGAGAGATGGGACGGGACGGGACGAGAGACGAGCGATCGGCGAGCTCGGGTCGTGCGATCATGACGCGATCGCTGTCGATCCATGACATCGATCCGTGATCGATCCATGCGATCGGCTGTCCCGATCGGTTCAACACTCGCGGTCCATCTCTCGCGCATACCGATCCATGATCGGATGACGCGACGCGACTTGATCCGGACGTGTGATCCTTTGGCGATCAACACTCCGACGCAAAACGATTCACTATAGATCGGATCATGCGATTTTTAGTTTAGGTTTTAATTCTTTGTTTCTTAAGTGTTTTCTTATCATAGATTGATTCAAACACTTCTAAACAACCTAAACATGATTCTAAACAAGAAATCCTAACAGAACCAATGAGCTCTGATACCACTGAAGGATTCGTTTAGTATTTCCTGGTTCAATTCATCAGATTAATTGATCCTACTAAACATGCCAGATCTAGGTTCTCTTGCTAGAATCATAAAGGATCTCACCTGTTACCTTGTTTTGCAGCGGAAAGAGGAGGTACGGGTCAGAGATCAGCAGAACCACCAAGAGATAGCTCCTCCAAAGGCTCACACACGCACGCACAGGAAATTGGCTGCTAGACCGATGAGGGAGGAGGCGCAGAAAGAGAGAGAGGGAGGCGCATACTGTGTTGAGAAAATAAGAGCTAGGGCAAGTTTTATTTATTAAAACCCTTGTCCAGTTCTTATGGGCTTTTGGGCCCAATTCTCAGTCTGATTAAATCCCTTAGATTTAATCAGGCCCTTTAGTCTCTCTAAGTACAGTAAATGCCTAGCACTTTTACCGTACTTCTGCTAAACCGTTCCTACACATTTTCCTGTTAGCTTAGGCGTGTGACCCATATGGGATCATATAATAAAGGCAATAAATCCAAGATTTATAGATCATGAGCGGACTCTAGCAAGCCATCATGACCCCCAGTATTATATGACTTATGTCTGATCATTGACATACTCTTACTTTCTAGAGACAGTACAGAGATTACTGGACATAATTCCAACACTTATTCCAAGAATATACGCGGCTTCTCCCATGTCTTTCATTGAAAAACAACTTCCGAGCCAAGTCTTAACAGACTGCAACAACGGAACGTCATTTCTGAGAAGAAGTATGTCATCTACATACAACACGAGAAATGCAACTGCGCTCCCACTAGTCTTCTTGTAAACACATGGTTCTTCTTCGCTTCTGATGAAATCAAACTTTTTGACTGCTTCATCAAAACGAAGATTCCAACTCCGAGATGCTTGCTTCAATCCATAAATGGATCGATGAAGCTTGCAAACTTTCTTAGCTGCATTAGGATCGATGAAACCTTCGGGCTGTGTCATGTACACATCCTCTTCCAGTATTCCATTAAGGAAAGCTGTTTTCACGTCCATCTGCCAGATCTCATAATCATAATGAGCAGCTGTTGCTAGGAGAATCCGAATGGATTTAAGCATGGCGACAGGTGAATAGGTTTCTTCATAGTCAATACCATGAATTTGTTTGAAACCTTTTGCCACTAGCCTTGCTTTATATATCTGAATATTTCCATCCACATCAATTTTCTTCTTGAAAATCCATTTACACTCAATGGGTCTTGCACCATCGGGTAAATCAACCACAGTCCATACTTGGTTCTGTGACATGGATCCCATTTCGGATTCAGCGGCTTTCAGCCACTTTTCGGAGTCAGGGCTCATCATCGCTTCTTCAAAATTCGCTGGCTCGTCACTGTCAATGATCAACAAATCATGAAAATTGGTTACGAGAAATCCATATCTCTCGGGTTCGTGACGGATCCTTTCGGATCGGCGAATTCCAGGCTCCACAGGCGCCGTCTCTACAACTCTTTGTAGATCCAACTGTTGCTCTTCCTCTACGGGTTGAGCATTTTCCTGCGGTTCTCGAACTTCTTCGAGTTGTACTTTACTCCCACTGTTTCTCTTGGAAAGAAATTCTCTCTCAAGAAAAACGCAGTTCCGAGCAACAAACACTTTGTTCTCGGATTGGTTGTAAAAGTAGTATGTCTTGGTTTCCTTAGGATAACCAACGAAGTAGCATTTATCAGATTTGGGTTCGAGCTTATCTGTAATTAATCTCTTAACATAAGCTTCACAACCCCAAATCTTCAGGAAAGACACATTCGGAACATTTCCAGTCCACATCTCATGTGGTGTCTTTGCAACTGATTTTGACGGAACCCTATTTAGTGTAAACGCAGACGTTTCTAGAGCGTATCCCCAAAAGGATAATGGAAGAGTTGAGAGACTCATCATTGATCGAACCATATCTAATAAAGTCTGATTTCTCCTCTCAGACACGCCATTCCATTGTGGTGTTCCAGGAGGAGTGAGTTGTGAAACAATTCCACAATCTCTCAAATGATCACTGAATTCTTGGCTTAAGTATTCTCCTCCACGATCTGATCGAAGAGCCTTAATACTTTTGCCAAGTTGATTCTGTACTTCATTTTGGAACTCTTTGAACTTTTCAAAGGATTCCGACTTGTGTCTCATTAAATAGACATAGCCATACCTGCTGAAATCATCAGTGAAGGTAATGAAGTATCGAAAATTTCCTCTGGCACTTGTGCTCATTGGGCCGCATACATCCGTATGTATAAGGCCCAATAGGTCACTGGCCCTTTCATTTTGTTTGTTGAAAGGGGCCTTCGCCATTTTGCCTAGTAAACAAGATTCACATTTCTCACATGATTCATAATCAAATGAGCCCAAAAGCCCATCACTATGGAGCTTTTGAATCCGTTTCTCGTTTATGTGGCCCAAACGACAATGCCATAGAAAGGTCTGTTTCGTGTCATTTGATTTGAATCTCTTGGTGTTAATGTTATAGATTGGTGTGCTTTGGTTTAAAACATAAAGCCCATTCTCTAATGGGCTGCTACCATAAAATATATCATTGTAATCAAAAGAACAACATTTATTCTTTATTGAAAACTGATATCCTTCCACATCCAAAATAGGAATAGAAATAATATTTCTGCTTATCGCAGGTACATAGTAGCAATTATTAAGTTTTAACACCAAACCAGAAGGTAAAGACAAGTTATATGTTCCTAAGGCTAATGCAGCAACTCTTGCTCCATTTCCCACGCGCAGGTCCACTTGTCCCTTTTCCAACGTCCTACTGTTGCTTAGGCCCTGCATATTTGTACAAATATGAGCACCACAGCCGGTATCCAATACCCAAGAAGTAGAACCAGAAGTAGTAACATTTACTTCTATAACATAAATACCTGAAGATGAAGTCTCGAAAGTCTTCTTCTTCTTCTTCTTCTCTTCCAAGAATTTGTTGCAATTTCTCTTCCAATGCCCAGGCTCTTTACAGTAATGGCACTTATCAGTCTCAGATGGGCCCGGCTTGGGCTTCGGGGCTGGTGCAGGCGTGTCCTGGTTCTCAACCTGGACTGCCTTGCCCTTTCCCTTGCCTTTGCCAAGTTTCTTAAACTTCTTACCCCCTTGTACCATAAGTACATTAGGAGTGCCCTTCTTGATATTAGGCTCAGCTGTCTTGAGCATGCCATGCAGTTCAGTCAACGTCTTCGTCAAGTTGTTCATGTTATAGTTCATAACAAACTGATCATAACTTGACGGCAGTGACTGCAGAATGATGTCAGTAGCCAACTCTTGGCTAATGGGACAATCCAGTCTCCCCAGGTTATCAATATAACCCATCATCTTAATGACATGAGGACTGACCGGACTGTCCTTTGGTAGCTTGCATTCAATGAGAGATTTAACCGTCTGGTATCTCTCAGTTCGTGCTTGCTCCTGAAACATGATTTTCAGGCTAGTAATCATCTCCACTGGCGACTCCACGTTCTCGTATTGCTTCTGCAAGTCCGAGTTCATGGTAGCCAACATGAGACAATTCACATCGACCACATCATTGGAATGCTTATCCCAAGCACTCCTTTCTGCATGTGCAGCATTGGATCTCGGTTTTTCAGGGAGAACAGTTTCCAGGACATGGTCCCTTTTCTCCTGCTTGAGAACAATTCTCAAGTTCCGATACCATTCGAGAAAATTCGATTCATTTAACTTGTCCTTCTCAAGGACGGATCGCAGGGAGAAAGAGTTATTATGAGTGTTAGTCATAGCTGAGAACAAAGAAAGGAAAAGGTTTAGTTATGATGTTCAAGAAATGAGAAATCTTAACTTTTAAGAAAACTCGCATTATATTCAAAACAATGTTTCCTCAGATGAATATAATGATCAAGACCCATACTTCACTAAACTTGAGTGAGCCACTGGCTATCACCCAAATTTAGTTATCTAGGTAAGCAACAATTTTGCTAGTTATATCCAATATAACTCTTGGTTGTGGATCGACATCTCATGTCCAATCCACCTGATGTCTCTGGGCCCAAAACGATTTTGATAGCCCAGTCAAGCAAACCAATCTCTTCAGTCATGTAATTGTTGATGCCTTGCACTGCAAGCCCATTAACACGATTACTTCCTGCCTTACTCATGTAATTGTTGATACCTTGCACTGCAAGCCTATCGTACAATGAAATGAGTCTTGATAGTTGACAAGATTGGAAAGACATCAAGTATCACTTGATATTTGGTTGAGGAACGGAACCATTCAAAACGTTCAGTTTTATTATGTTTTAATTCTTATAATTAATTGATTCATCTTGCTTTGGTTCTGTTATTTCAGGTTCAATAACCTAATCAAAAAATCTGATGTCGACCGACACTACTATAGTGTCGATCGATGCAGGATAACCAAAAGCAATCCGCGATAACCGATCAATCCAATTGATCCGGTTTTGAATACCGGTCAGCGTCGATCGATGCTACATTAGCATCGGTCGATGCCAACCTAATCAAACCAATCGCAATTAAACCATTCACAGAGTTCAACCATTATTAACCAAGCTCGATAACCGGTCCAATCCAATTGAACCGATTCATCATTCTCGTGAGGTTTGTGTCGACCGACACAACATTTGTGTCGATCGACACTAGGCGAAAACTGAGTTTTATTCGGGTTTTCGCCCTGTGTCGATCGATGCCGGATTGGCAACGATCGACACCATGCGAAAAACCCTAAAATTTTATTCGGGCTTTCGCCCTGTGTCGATCGATGCCGGATTGGCATCGATCGACACCATGCGAAAGAGCCCTAAAACGTTTTCGAACAGAACCCTAAACTAGGTTTTCATGAAAACGAATTTTAGCAAGTTTGCATCAACCATACACAGATTCAGATTCAACTAATCTAATCAACATGCTACAGATTCAATGGAACCCTAAAGCTCTGATACCACTCAAGGAATTTCTAGCAGATCCTAATCCAATTAGGCAATCCTGGTCTGAATTCCGAGCCTAGGATCTAAGGTTCATATAATTGAATCTATGGGATCTCAGATTTACCTGTTGATTTGCAGCGGAAGTATTAGCAGATAATCGAGATCACGAAGCGCCTCAAATGCTGCGCCTCTACTGGTATCCACACGCACACAAACTGGACCGCAGGGATGCTAGTGCCTTACAGAGATCTAATCTCCAGAGAGGTTTCTTTCTATGTTTTGGTGGCTGTGAATTAGGTTAGAAACGAGTTTAGGTCGACCATATATCTTATATATGTCGGCTTAAACCACAACGGAATTAAGCAACGATTAAACCGAATTAATCTGATTAATCCGCAAGTTGCATCGATCGATGCACTATGTGCAACGATCGACACTGCCCCAGAATATTGATATCGAATGCATATCAAATATGCATTCTCTGGATCATTACATTAATGATCAACCTCGTCTTTAACGCCCAGTTTGCTTAGGTGTGTGACCCTGTAGGATCATATAACACTAGCAATGAGTTCTCAACTCATTGATCATAAGTGGCTTCCAGCAAAGCGTTATGACTACCTAGTGTTATGTGATTGTCTCATCTCGACTATACGACTTTCACTTAGAGCAAGTACAATAGATTTCAGGACATTCCCAACAATAACATTTACAATGCAATAACTTTTAAAATAAGTAATTATAAATGTAGGGGGTGTAAATCCCGGTCCATTAGTTTAGGCATTATAAATTGTAAATAGAGTTTGATCCGCGCTCAACGCGGAATACAGTTAAATTTTTTCCTTTCTGAATTCGTTTTCTTGACTCTTTTATTTAGCATGTGATCTCAAAATAAAATACATAATCTCTTAATATATATTTTACATACATTTAGTGAAATGTATTTGTTAGATGATTTTCTTCTATTTTGTGTTTCAAAATCGTTTTATTAATATGTGCTTTATTTGACTTGTCATTTTTAAAATGTGGTACAATCTCTCACTATATATTAGTTGCCTCGTGCCTAATGCAGGGTATAAGTTAGATAATTTGATTTTTTCGAGATCGTTTTCTTGACCTCGTATTTTATTTGACTCGTAATCTCAAAAATAAATGGTAAATTTTTCTCTATATATATTGATCCGAGCCCAGGGCAGTGTATTAGTTAGATGATATTATTTTTTGTTGTTTTCGGATTGTTTTCTTGACACATGCTTGATTTGTTTCCTGTATTTATTTTGTTTCCAGCACGAAAAAATCAAGCCCCGATAAAGAAAATCAACGAAACAAAAACTACATTTAATAGAAAGATAAAAAAGCTTCTCTGGGAAATTTCGTTTAAAGCAAATGTAGAAAGGGAAAAGCTTCTCTGAAAAGATTATGTTTAAACAAAAGCTTCTCGAAAACTTTTATATTTTTTTAAAAAACTATTATGCCCTTAATAAAATAAAAATAAAAGCAAAAAAATAGTGACATTTTCTGTAATAAAATCAATAAAAGTATATTTTTTTTTGTTTTTTACTGCTACTTTAATACTATTGATTATATATATAGGAACGAAGCAAAAGGCATAAGGCGAAGTCAAGCTGTGAACTCGCGGATTGAACGACATGTTCAAACGTACTAGTCAAACAAACCAACTATCAATTTTGAAGTGAACGAGTGATATTTTTATCCGAATACGGCGGAAGTTCTTGACTTTATACGAATAAC
Organism: Orychophragmus violaceus; assembly: GCA_030180135.1. Lineage (NCBI taxonomy): Eukaryota > Viridiplantae > Streptophyta > Magnoliopsida > Brassicales > Brassicaceae > Orychophragmus > Orychophragmus violaceus. The sequence continues at coordinate 54,101,941 of CM058240.1, read as the reverse complement.
TTTTCATTAATCTAAAATTATCTCAGAAATTCGTGTAACTCATCAATATCATAAACTTCAAACTAGATATTTGAAAGTAGCTCTCGGATTATAAACCAAACCGAATTAACCGAACTGAACAGAACCAAAATTTTCAGTTTTCGGTTTGGATTCGGTTAGGAGAACTGAACCGATCGGCAAAATTAATTTTGCCATTCGGTTAACCATTCGGGTCGGTTCAGTTAGGGAGAACCGAACGGTTAACCTTTGATATTTCTGCCAATTTATTCATTTTGCTAAACCATATTTTTGTCTGATATATAAACTAATAGAAATAACTTCAGTTTACCGATGTGGAACAATGAAATATTGATTTATATGAGCCAATTTATTTAGTTTTTAAATTGATTGAGTAAAGGCTTATGTTTAAGCCCATAAAAAAGCCTAATATCACATATGAGGTTAACAAGAGAAAGATGTTTGACCAAAATAAGAGATAAAGACACCTAAGCACAAAACCCAATTTTATTTACTTTCTCCTTTTCATTCCAGCCGCCTCTGATTCTTCACCTGTTCTTCTTTCATCTTCTTCTTCGATTCTGCTTCTTCCTCTTCGAGTTTCACAGATTCCCAGTCTTCTACTTCATTTATTCTTCTTCCTCTTTGATTCTTTAGCAGTCCTTGAAGTCTTATATCTCTTCTGTTTCTTTTTTTGTTGTTCTTCGATTTCTCAATACTGAACCGAATAACCAAACCCAAACCGATAGATTTGACCGAATTTTAGCTGAAACCCGAAATTTTCGGTTAATTTCGGTAGACAAAAAAATAACCGAGTAACCGACACCCGAACCGAAGCAACCGTAATTAATTTGGTTAAATTCGATAGGATTTTTCCAAACCGAACTAACAGAGAAACCAGAATAACCGACCAGCTTGGTTCGGTTAAACCGAAATCACATACCTATTTGAAAGTCATTTTTCAGCAATAAGCCGAGAATGAGATAAAACAGAAAATATTTTATAGTTTGTAAACATGAATAATATATTTTATAGAAGATATGATCGTCAGACATCCCAAACCATGAAACCTATAAGATTAAATCAAATTAGTATTTTTGCGTAACTGTAAATTTTTATTATAGAAAAAAGAGTTTACTTACAAAGTTGCAAATTCAGGGAGTTTGTTACCAATGCAAAAAGAGTTTAAAAAACAAGATAACAACATTGGAAAATAGAGCAAGCTCTGAATTTAGACTAGCCAGATCCGCATAAGATTTCTAAAGTTTCTCCTTTCCCGTCTAGCTGATATCGCATTTCGAACAAGCCTGTCAATCTCTATGATGATCTGCGCTGGTGGCTTAGAAGATGCATTGAAGATTCTGCTATTCCTCTATCTCCAAATTAAGTAAAGTGTTGTTTAAATCGCAAGCTTCCGAAGCGTCGAAGGGGAGGAAGGAGATCGCTGCTTGACCCATCCAAGTAGCGCTGTCTAAGATTGAAAGAAGAATAGAGAGTTGCCCAGTTTCCTTAGAACCGCTGACCAGATTTCAAGAGAAAAAGAGCAATGGAGCAAGTGGTGGTCCCTTGTCTTGGTTTCAGCAGCACAACTGACACAGAGAGGTAACACCCCTAGACCACAGTTCGCGAGCTTCAGACGAGTGGGGAGCCTGTCAAGAGTCAAAGTCCACATGAAAAAGACGCATTTAAGGATAAAACCTTTGTACCAAATCACGTCGTGCCAGTCTACTTCTATCACAAAGTGCCTGATTGCAATCCAAGTAAGCTTGGTCGAGAAAGAGCTTGATGATTGTCCCGGGATGCGCCATTCAAAACAGTCCTCTGTCTCTGGGTCAAGCGGCAGAGAGATTGTTGTTACATGTGCAATGATCTGCACTGCATTCTCTAATTTAGGAATCGCAATCCTCCAAGTGGAGCCGTTGCATATGTCTGCAACTCTAGCATTTAATGGGACCTGCAAGCATGATGGACCTGATCTTCCAAGGAGTGAAATCAGAGGTCCCAATGGACTCCAACTATCAAACCAGAACCAAGCCATTTTGCCATTACCCAAACATCAGTTTATAAATTTTTGAAACATGGGTCAAAGCTTAAGTAATGATTTCCAGACTCCCGAGTCTCTTTGGTTAGGTTGCAACTCCCAGAAACTGACATTGTAAAGGTGAAGTAGTTTGCGCCATGCAACCCATAAGGAGTCAGACTGATGAGGACATCAAGTCATCATCAACCAAGGAGCATGGATAGGAACCAAGATCCTTGGAGAGAAGCAGTTTGAGCCCACCAGAGATATATGTGCATGTCTTGGCGCATATATACCCAACCAGGAAAACTTAAGCAACAAATCAACCTGTTCCAGTAAAATTAACTCATCAAGGAATCATCACGAAGTGGAAGTGTTTCAAAATCTTTCCAGATGAAGAAGATATGCATGTTACAACTCAGAATATTTCCAAGGACGCTGGAGACCAACTGCCACTTATTGGAGAGTTCAGATCGTACCAGGATGAATCAAGTTGTAAACCAACTTGTTTTAGAAACCTTACTCAACAGAGGTTTCATAGAGAATTGGATTAGGTTCAAAAGGAATTATGGTGTAAAAGTCATGCTACACATTTCTTATTTGGAGTCTCACAAGTTTGGTCAGCATCAAACATACTTATGGCGACCAGGAGAGTTTGATAAACTTATAGAAACACCTCTATACACCCTACTCCAGAGGATTAGGCGAATCCTTTCTGTTCTCTATCTTCCCAAGATTTCAAGATACAAGCTAACGACTACTTTCCTTGTTTGGACAGATTTCTACTTGATGCTTTAACAGCTAGTTTCTCATTCAATTTTTTCGATTTTCTTCTCTTTTTAGACCATATATATGATGTATTTTGAGCCTATATAAGCTCACATTCGTTCTCATTGTAAGACACCCTTGATCATTGAATTTAGTAAAGTATCTTGTTTCTTTCAAAGACCGAGTTCTTGAGAGATTATTCTTATCTTTAGATTACTAAGTGTGTGATTCACTTTGAGTCTATAGAAACCCACTGTTTAAGAGTTTTAAGTGATTCAATACTCTTAGGTGTGCCATTGATTGAGTGAGTTAATCTCCTTCACCATCCATCTCAATCATCGCTTCCACCTTTCGCGAGATTAAGCTTGGAATCTCTTGATCATTGAGTGATCATAAGTTGGAGTGATTCCAATCTTGCATCACAGACCCTGAAAATAATAGCCAGATAAGTCGCAGACACAGAGATGTATTCCATGTAGAAAATCGCCAAAGGCCAAGACCACCTTCGTTGCGCGGTAGACAGACTGAATTCCAAGCAACGTTCGTCATGAATTTGCCATCTTTAGAGCCAGCCCATAGATAACAGTTGCAAAGGGAGTCAATTTTCTTGATGCAGGTTTTTGGCAGAACAAAAGTCGAGAGCCAAAAATTAACCAGACCAGCGATTGTTGGATCGTTTAGTGTCTCCTGATTCAATTCTCAGATTGATTCATCCTACTAAACATGCAGATCTAGGTTCTCTTGATTAGAAACATAATAGATCTCACCTGTTACCTTGTTTTGCAGCGGAATAGGAGGTAAGGGTCAGAGATCAGCAGAACCACCAAGAGATGGATCCTCCAAAGGCTCACACACGCACACCGGGAAATTTGGCTGCAGCTGAGAGAGGAGGCGCAGAGAGAGAGGTGGGAGGCGCAGAGTGCTGAGAAAAATTAGAGAGCTAGGTCTGATTTTACTCATTAAAATCCCTTCTAGTTCTCATGGGCTTTTGGGCCCAATTCTCAGTTCTGATTAAATCCCTTGGATTTAATCAGGCCCTTTAGTCTCTCTAAGTACAGTAAATGCCTAGCACTTTTACCGTACTTCTGCTAAACCGTTCCTTCGTATTTTCCCGTTAGCTTAGGCGTGTGACCCATATGGGATCATATAATAAAGGCAATAAGTCCAAGACTTATAGATCATGAGCGGACTCTAGCAAGCCATCATGACCCCCAATATTATATGACTTATGTCTGATCATTGACATACTCTTACTTTCTAGAGACAGTACCGAGATTACTGGACACAATTCCAACAATCTCCCACTTGTACTGGAATCTCTGTATTCATAATCCTTTTGTCTCAATATCTCGATTAGTCATAAGGCAAGATTAGTGTCATCCTTATAAAGCCTAATCTTGTTCATCGGACTCTGATTTGATACTGACAATCCAAACGACTCGGGAAAGTCCGTTTGAGCATGGCCATGCATTTTCCAGTATTCAAATCTCCGATTGGCCTAGAGATATTCACTCCATTTATTTTGGAGGGACAAATCCCGTCTTGTTCCATCACTGTAAGCTACTCATTTCATAATACACCCAATCAAGGTCCTTATAACCATCGCTTAACGACAGCATTAGACAATGATCAAAGCGCATTAGTTCATGTGCAGTCACATGCATGCGAACTCAGGTCTAAGGACTATACTCTATAGTCGTAGTAAGAATCTCTTATGACACAGATATAAATATCCTGAAGAGTTCTTATAATCGGGTCTTGTCCGGTCGTATGTACCCTACATACACCTATGTACTGACTTTGATGCCGCGCATCTATGACACACTGAGACTTTGTCATAAGTCACATACCAATCTAGTCTCACACGGTTGTTGGTGTTCCAATTTCAACAACCTTCGACTAGGGACATGATGATATAAGCCATCTATCAAATATAGGGTCTCATGATCAAGCTAAATGACTTTGATAACTCAAGATCAAGTCACTTACTTCGATGACCTATAAAATGGTTCATATCATTTTGGAACGATTATTTCATCACAGTTAAAATAATCTTGAAATAATAATTTCATTAAACATAAGAAAATGTTTTACAAGAACATATCAATAACTAAATAAAGCCCTCAAACTCCCACTCAAATTTAGATTACATTTCAATGTCTCTAATGCCTACAGCTTCAGTCAGGAACTCGAGCTTAGGCCTTGGGAGTGGCTTTGTCAACGGATCAGCGACGTTATCATCTGTCTGAACTCGGCTGATCTTGACTTCCTTTCTATTAATGATGTCACGTATCAAGTGAAATCTTCTTAGAACATGCTTGGATTTCTGGTGTGATCTTGGTTCCTTTGCCTGAGCAATAGCACCATTGTTATCACAAAACAGTGCCAGAGGCTCAGCCGCATTTGGTATCACACCTAGTTCAATAATGAACTTTCGTATCCAAACAGCTTCCTTCGCTGCTTCCGAAGCGGCGATATATTCAGCTTCTGTAGTGGAATCAGCAACAGTGTCTTGCTTGGAACTTCTCCAACTGATTGCACCGCCATTCAGACAAAAGATATAACCGGACTGTGACCGGAAATCATCTTGGTCTGTCTGGAAACTTGCGTCCGTGAATCCACTGACTTTAAGCACATCACTTCCACCGTACACCAAGAACTTATCTTTAGTATGTCTTAGATACTTCAGGATATTCTTGACGGCAATCCAATGGTTTTCACCTGGATTTGACTGGTATCTACTCGTCATGCTCAATGTATAAGCAACATCAGGACGAGTACAAATCATGGCATACATGATAGATCCTATTGCAGATGCATAAAGAATATTCTTCATGCGCTCAAGCTCAGCAGCCGTCGTAGGGCTCTGCTTCTTGCTTAGCGTTGTGCCATGTACCATTGGCGTGAAGCCCTTCTTGGAATCTTTCATGCTGAATCTTTGTAGGACTTTGTCAATGTAGGAATCTTGACACAAGCCTATCAGCCTTCTAGATCTATCCCGGTAGATCCTGATTCCAAGAACGTATGCGGCTTCACCCATGTCTTTCATGGAAAAACAACTTCCAAGCCAGTCCTTTACCGACTTCAACATTGGAACGTCGTTTCCGAGAAGCAGTATGTCATCGACATACAGAATAAGAAATACTATCTTGCTCCCACTAGTTTTCTTATACACGCATTGTTCTTCTTCGTTTCTGATGAAGTCAAATTGCTTGATGGCTTCATCAAAACGAAGATTCCAGCTCCTCGATGCTTGCTTCAATCCATAAATGGATTTATGAAGCTTGCATACTTTCCCAGCATTCTTTGGATCTATGTAACCGTCAGGTTGTGTCATATACACATCCTCTTCCAGAATTCCATTCAGGAAGGCGGTTTTCACGTCCATCTGCCAAATTTCATAATCATGAAAAGCTGCAGTTGCTAGTAGAATCCGAATAGATTTCATCATTGCCACTGGGGAATAGGTTTCATCGTAATCCACACCGTGAACTTGTCTGAAACCTTTTGCCACCAACCTGGCTTTATAAATCTGGACATTTCCATCCACGTCAATCTTCTTCTTGAAGATCCATTTGCACTCGATGGCTTTTACACCAGCGGGTAAGTCAACCAACGAAAACACTTGGTTGACCGACATGGAGTCCATTTCGGAATCTGTGGCCTTACGCCACTTAGAGGAATCTGGGCCCATCATGGCTTGATTGAAGTTCGATGGTTCATCACCATCAATGATCAGAAGATCATGACAGTTAGTCACGAGGAATCCTTGATATCTCTCGGGTTCGTGACGGATCCTCCCGGATCTTCGAACTTCAGGTACTACAGGTTCAGGCTCTACAATTTCTTGTAGGTCCTCCTGCTGCTCTTCCTCATTAGGTTGAGCAGTATCCTGTTCATCTTGAATTTCTTCAAGCAGTACCTTACTCCCACTGTCTTTCTTAGAGAGAAACTCCCTCTCAAGAAAGTTACAATCCCGGGCAACAAAAATCTTGTTCTCGGAACGCAGGTAGAAGTAATAAGCCTTGGTTTCCTTCGGATAACCAATGAAGTAGCATTTATCAGACTTTGGTGTAAGCTTGTCTGAGATTAATCTCTTGACATAGGCTTCACAACCCCAAATTCTAAGATAAGACAGCACTGGAGCCACTCCAGTCCATAATTCATACGGTATCTTTGCTACTGCTTTCGATGGCGCTCTATTTAGAGTGAACACTGCTGTTAGCAGAGCATATCCCCAAAGGGATATTGGAAGGTCTGTGTGACTCATCATAGATCGAACCATATCCAATAAGGTCCGATTTCTCCTCTCAGACACACCATTCCATTGTGGTGTTCCAGGAGGAGTGAGTTGGGATACGATCCCACACTCTCTCAGATGATCACTGAATTCTTGGCTCAAGTATTCTCCTCCTCGGTCGGACCGAAGAGCCTTAATGCTTTTGCCAAGTTGGTTCTGTACTTCATTTTGGAATTCTCTGAACTTCTCAAAAGATTCAGACTTATGTTTCATTAAATAAACATATCCATACCTACTGAAATCATCAGTGAAGGTAATGAAGTACTGATAGTTTCCTCTTACATTTGTGGACATTGGGCCACACACATCTGTGTGTATCAGGCCCAATAAGTCACTGGCCCTCTCGTTAGGTTTATTAAAGGGGGCCCGTGTCATTTTGCCCATCATGCAGGATTCACATTTCTCACATGACTCAAAGTCAAATGAGCCAAGAAGTCCATTCGAATGGAGCCTCTTGATGCGTTTCTCGCTGATGTGCCCTAAACGACAATGCCATAGAAACGTTCGGTTCTCCTCATTAGGTTTGAACCGTTTGGTATCAATGTTATAAATTGGCGCGGATTGATCAAGTATGTAAAGCCCATTCGTAAGAGGGGCACAACCATAGAACAAATTGTTGCGATTGAAGGAACATAATTTATTCTTAACTGAAAAATCATAACCTTCCAAATCCAACAAAGAAATTGAAATAATATTTCTGCTTATCGCAGGTACAAAATAACAATTATTGAGTTCTAAAACCAATCCCGAAGGTAAAGACAACAAGTATGTTCCTACAGCTAGTGCAGGAACTTTCGCTCCATTCCCAACTCGTAGCTCCACTTGTCCTTGCTTCAGCCTTCTACTGTTGCTGAGTGCCTGCATATTAGTACAAATATGAGCCCCACAACCAGTATCCATAACCCATGAGGTATTATCAGAAGTAGTTGTATTAACTTCTATAACAAAAATACCTGATGAAGAAGTCTCGAGAGTCTTCTTCTTCAATTCCTTTAGACCTTCTTGGAATTTCTTACATTCTCTCCTCCAATGCCCTGGTTCTTTACAGAACCTGCAGATGTCAGTAGGCCCAGCCTTGGATTTGGGCTTGGGCTTTGGCGTGTCCTTGTCCGAGACTTGGACAGCCTTAGCCTTTCCCTTGTCCTTGGCAGAGGATTTCCTAAAGCCCTTGCCCTTTTGCACCATAAGCACATTAGGGTCCTTGGCAGTTTTCCTCAAGTTGGGCTCTGCAGTCTTGAGCATTCCGTGAAGCTCAGGTAATGTCTTACTCAAGCCATGCATATTAAAGTTCAGAATGAACTGATCATAGCTTGCAGGTAAGGACTGCAGAACGATGTCGCAGGCAAGTTCCTGGCTGATAGGGCAGTCGAGTTTCTGAAGATGATCGAGATAACCCATCATCTTCAAGACATGAGGACTCACTGCCGCATTTGCAGCCAACTTACAGTCTAAGAGGTTCTTAACTGTCTGAAACCTCTCAGTCCTTGCTTGCTCCTGAAAAAGCGATTTCAGGCTTGCCATTATCTCGATGGGTGACAACACACTCTCGAACTGCATTTGCAGCTCAGCAGTCATTGTCGCCAACATCAGGCAATAAACATCATTTTCATCTGACGAATGCTTTTCCCAAGCATTATGCAGAGTCCTGGCGGCATTGTTAGGAGGCCTCTCGGGGAGGGGATCACGAAGGACATAATCCTTCTTCTCCTGCTTGAGGACCAGCCTCAAGTTCCTTGACCATGTCAGGAAGTTCGTTCCAGTCAGCTTCTCCTTCTCGAGAACAGACCGGATTGAGAATGTGTTTTGAGTGCTTGTAGTAGTCATAGCTGAAATATAAGATAAAAAGGTTATTAGTTAATATGTTCAATATGATTAATCTTGTATTATACTTAATATGATTAATCACGCATTATATTCAATAACATAAGTTACCCTCAATAGAATATAATGATTCCAAGATCCACATATAACTAAGATCAAAGTGGGCCACTGGCCATCACCCAACCTTAGCTTATATCGGTAAGCCCTATGTCGGCTAATTATATCCGTGATATAACTCTTGGTTGTGAATCTGGGCCCGAGGCCCAATCCACTCTGATGTCTCAAGGCCCGGGACTCCCGATGGCCTAGTCAAGAAAACCAGACTATACAGTCATGCAATCATTAATGTCTGGGACTCCCAATGACATTTATGAATCACAAACCGTCTTATCCACGCAAAAGTAGACACCCTCACACTGTAAGGCCATGAATACAATTGAATGGGCTTCGACAGCTGACATAGACTGGACAAGACATCCAACGCTTGATATTATTTGAGGTTTGTAGGTTTATTAAAAATTCATCCCAAAATAGAAGATTACTATTTTGGGAAACTTTCCTTTTTGGGAAACCTACTAATTTTGGAAACTTTCTAAAAATAGAAACTTTTAATTATAGAAATTTCCTAAAATCCAAAACATGCAAATCTAGAAACTTCTATTTTAAGAAACTTTCTAATTTCAAAAATTTTGGAAACTTATTAATTTAAAATCGATTTTATAATTTTTATAAAATAAATTTTAAATTAATTCTAAAGAAAAGACTCAAATAATTGGCCCAATTGTTTTAACTTCTTGGCCCGAGGCTCAAGAATTGGTCTATGTCCATGACATAACCTAATTGCCCAATTAAATGATATAACCGGTCTGGTTCATTAAAATTGGTCTAACCAAAATTAATTACTACGACGACCACAATTGTCAACCGGTTATTTACTAAACCGGATTTTCTCAATTTATTTGGTCCAACCAAATCAAATTAGAAAATCACTGGTTTAGGCACAAAATCCAATTTCGACTTTGGATTTCTTATCCCGGTTTAACCAGAACTTAATAAATTCATTAAGTCTGTTTATTAAACCGTGACGATTAATTTTAATTAAAATTTTAAACCGAGCCTTAAATCGAACCGAACCGAATGGACGTGAACCGTTCACGATCACGTTGCCCTAGCTTCAAACGATCGAGTGAACGATCGGGACAGCCGCACGTGAAACCGGACGGGACGGGACGATGGTCGGGTCGAGACGCGAGAGAGACGGGACGGGACGATGGCGGGACGATCGCAGCGATCGATCCATTCGATCCGCTCGGTCCATCCACGCGATCGCGTCATGCCGATCAGACCGACGCAAGCTCGGGCCGTCGATCTCTCTCGCGATCGGATGATCACGCGACTCGATCCGTAATGCGATCGGTCCGTGCATCATTCCAATCTGATCCGGACATGGTGATCCTTTGGCGATCATCATTCCGACGCATACCAATTCATATAGATTGGATCATGCGATTTCTTGTTTGTTTAGGTTCTAATTCTTTGTTTCTTAAGTGATTTCTCTTATCAGTAGATTGATTCAAAAACACCTCTTTAAACAATCCTAAACATGATTCTAAACAAGAAAAACCACAGAACCAATGGCTCTGATACCACTGTTGGATCGTTTAGTGTCTCCTGATTCAATTCTCAGATTGATTCATCCTACTAAACATGCAGATCTAGGTTCTCTTGATTAGAAACATAATAGATCTCACCTGTTACCTTGTTTTGCAGCGGAATAGGAGGTAAGGGTCAGAGATCAGCAGAACCACCAAGAGATGGATCCTCCAAAGGCTCACACACGCACACCGGGAAATTTGGCTGCTAGACCAGCTGAGAGAGGAGGCGCAGAGAGAGAGGTGGGAGGCGCAGAGTGCTGAGAAAAATTAGAGAGCTAGGTCTGATTTTACTCATTAAAATCCCTTCTAGTTCTCATGGGCTTTTGGGCCCAATTCTCAGTTCTGATTAAATCCCTTGGATTTAATCAGGCCCTTTAGTCTCTCTAAGTACAGTAAATGCCTAGCACTTTTACCGTACTTCTGCTAAACCGTTCCTTCGTATTTTCCCGTTAGCTTAGGCGTGTGACCCATATGGGATCATATAATAAAGGCAATAAGTCCAAGACTTATAGATCATGAGCGGACTCTAGCAAGCCATCATGACCCCCAGTATTATATGACTTATGTCTGATCATTGACATACTCTTACTTTCTAGAGACAGTACCGAGATTACTGGACACAATTCCAACAATCTCCCACTTGTACTGGAATCTCTGTATTCATAATCCTTTTGTCTCAATATCTCGATTAGTCATAAGGCAAGATTAGTGTCATCCTTATAAAGCCTAATCTTGTTCATCGGACTCTGATTTGATACTGACAATCTAAACGACTCGGGAAAGTCCGTTTGAGCATGGCCATGCATTTTCCAGTATTCAAATCTCCGATTGGCCTAGAGATATTCACTCCATTTATTTTGGAGGGACAAATCCCGTCTTGTTCCATCACTGTAAGCTACTCATTTCATAATACACCCAATCAAGGTCCTTATAACCATCGCTTAACGACAGCATTAGACAATGATCAAAGCGCATTAGTTCATGTGCAGTCACATGCATGCGAACTCAGGTCTAAGGACTATACTCTATAGTCATAGTAAGAATCTCTTATGACACAGATATAAATATCCTGAAGAGTTCTTATAATCGGGTCTTGTCCGGTCGTATGTACCCTACATACACCTATGTACTGACTTTGATGCCGCGCATCTATGACACACTGAGACTTTGTCATAAGTCACATACCAATCTAGTCTCACACGGTTGTTGGTGTTCCAATTTCAACAACCTTCGACTAGGGACATGATGATATAAGCCATCTATCAAATATAGGGTCTCATGATCAAGCTAAATGACTTTGATAACTCAAGATCAAGTCACTTACTTCGATGACCTATAAAATGGTTCATATCATTTTGGAACGATTATTTCATCACAGTTAAAATAATCTTGAAATAATAATTTCATTAAACATAAGAAAATGTTTTACAAGAACATATCAATAACTAAATAAAGCCCTCAAACTCCCACTCAAATTTAGATTACATTTCAATGTCTCTAATGCCTACAGCTTCAGTCAGGAACTCGAGCTTAGGCCTTGGGAGTGGCTTTGTCAACGGATCAGCGACTTTATCATCTGTCTGAACTCGGCTGATCTTGACTTCCTTTCTATTAATGATGTCACGTATCAAGTGAAATCTTCTTAGAACATGCTTGGATTTCTGGTGTGATCTTGGTTCCTTTGCCTGAGCAATAGCACCATTGTTATCACAAAACAGTGCCAGAGGCTCAGCCGCATTTGGTATCACACCTAGTTCAATAATGAACTTTCGTATCCAAACAGCTTCCTTCGCTGCTTCCGAAGCGGCGATATATTCAGCTTCTGTAGTGGAATCAGCAACGGTGTCTTGCTTGGAACTTCTCCAACTGATTGCACCGCCATTCAGACAAAAGATATAACCGGACTGTGACCGGAAATCATCTTGGTCTGTCTGGAAACTTGCGTCCGTGAATCCACTGACTTTAAGCACATCACTTCCACCGTACACCAAGAACTTATCTTTAGTATGTCTTAGATACTTCAGGATATTCTTGACGGCAATCCAATGGTTTTCACCTGGATTTGACTGGTATCTACTCGTCATGCTCAATGCATAAGCAACATCAGGACGAGTACAGATCATGGCATACATGATAGATCCTATTGCAGATGCATAAAGAATATTCTTCATGCGCTCAAGCTCAGCAGCCGTCGTAGGGCTCTGCTTCTTGCTTAGCGTTGTGCCATGTACCATTGGCGTGAAGCCCTTCTTGGAATCTTTCATGCTGAATCTTTGTAGGACTTTGTCAATGTAGGAATCTTGACACAAGCCTATCAGCCTTCTAGATCTATCCCGGTAGATCCTGATTCCAAGAACGTATGCGGCTTCACCCATGTCTTTCATGGAAAAACAACTTCCAAGCCAGTCCTTTACCGACTTCAGCATTGGAACGTCGTTTCCGAGAAGCAGTATGTCATCGACATACAGAATAAGAAATACTATCTTGCTCCCACTAGTTTTCTTATACACGCATTGTTCTTCTTCGTTTCTGATGAAGTCAAATTGCTTGATGGCTTCATCAAAACGAAGATTCCAGCTCCTCGATGCTTGCTTCAATCCATAAATGGATTTATGAAGCTTGCATACTTTCCCAGCATTCTTTGGATCTATGTAACCGTCAGGTTGTGTCATATACACATCCTCTTCCAGAATTCCATTCAGGAAGGCGGTTTTCACGTCCATCTGCCAAATTTCATAATCATGAAAAGCTGCAGTTGCTAGTAGAATCCGAATAGATTTCATCATTGCCACTGGGGAATAGGTTTCATCGTAATCCACACCGTGAACTTGTCTGAAACCTTTTGCCACCAACCTGGCTTTATAAATCTGGACATTTCCATCCACGTCAATCTTCTTCTTGAAGATCCATTTGCACTCGATGGCTTTTACACCAGCGGGTAAGTCAACCAACGAAAACACTTGGTTGACCGACATGGAGTCCATTTCGGAATCTGTGGCCTTACGCCACTTAGAGGAATCTGGGCCCATCATGGCTTGATTGAAGTTCGATGGTTCATCACCATCAATGATCAGAAGATCATGACAGTTAGTCACGAGGAATCCTTGATATCTCTCGGGTTCGTGACGGATCCTCCCGGATCTTCGAACTTCAGGTACTACAGGTTCAGGCTCTACAATTTCTTGTAGGTCCTCCTGCTGCTCTTCCTCATTAGGTTGAGCAGTATCCTGTTCATCTTGAATTTCTTCAAGCAGTACCTTACTCCCACTGTCTTTCTTAGAGAGAAACTCCCTCTCAAGAAAGTTACAATCCCGGGCAACAAAAATCTTGTTCTCGGAACGCAGGTAGAAGTAATAAGCCTTGGTTTCCTTCGGATAACCAATGAAGTAGCATTTATCAGACTTTGGTGTAAGCTTGTCTGAGATTAATCTCTTGACATAGGCTTCACAACCCCAAATTCTAAGATAAGACAGCACTGGAGCCACTCCAGTCCATAATTCATACGGTGTCTTTGCTACTGCTTTCGATGGCGCTCTATTTAGAGTGAACACTGCTGTTAGCAGAGCATATCCCCAAAGGGATATTGGAAGGTCTGTGTGACTCATCATAGATCGAACCATATCCAATAAGGTCCGATTTCTCCTCTCAGACACACCATTCCATTGTGGTGTTCCAGGAGGAGTGAGTTGGGATACGATCCCACACTCTCTCAGATGATCACTGAATTCTTGGCTCAAGTATTCTCCTCCTCGGTCGGACCGAAGAGCCTTAATGCTTTTGCCAAGTTGGTTCTGTACTTCATTTTGGAATTCTCTGAACTTCTCAAAAGATTCAGACTTATGTTTCATTAAATAAACATATCCATACCTACTGAAATCATCAGTGAAGGTAATGAAGTACTGATAGTTTCCTCTTGCATTTGTGGACATTGGGCCACACACATCTGTGTGTATCAGGCCCAATAAGTCACTGGCCCTCTCGTTAGGTTTATTAAAGGGGGCCCGTGTCATTTTGCCCATCATGCAGGATTCGCATTTCTCACATGACTCAAAGTCAAATGAGCCAAGAAGTCCATTCGAATGGAGCCTCTTGATGCGTTTCTCGCTGATGTGCCCTAAACGACAATGCCATAGAAACGTTCGGTTCTCCTCATTAGGTTTGAACCGTTTGGTATCAATGTTATAAATTGGCGCGGATTGATCAAGTATGTAAAGCCCATTCGTAAGAGGGGCACAACCATAGAACAAATTGTTGCGATTGAAGGAACATAATTTATTCTTAACTGAAAAATCATAACCTTCCAAATCCAACAAAGAAATTGAAATAATATTTCTGCTTATCGCAGGTACAAAATAACAATTATTGAGTTCTAAAACCAATCCCGAAGGTAAAGACAACAAGTATGTGCCTACAGCTAGTGCAGGAACTTTCGCTCCATTCCCAACTCGTAGCTCCACTTGTCCTTGCTTCAGCCTTCTACTGTTGCTGAGTGCCTGCATATTAGTACAAATATGAGCCCCACAACCAGTATCCATAACCCATGAGGTATTATCAGAAGTAGTTGTATTAACTTCTATAACAAAAATACCTGATGAAGAAGTCTCGAGAGTCTTCTTCTTCAATTCCTTTAGACCTTCTTGGAATTTCTTACATTCTCTCCTCCAATGCCCTGGTTCTTTACAGAACCTGCAGATGTCAGTAGGCCCAGCCTTGGATTTGGGCTTGGGATTTGGCGTGTCCTTGTCCGAGACTTGGACAGCCTTAGCCTTTCCCTTGTCCTTGGCAGAGGATTTCTTAAAGCCCTTGCCCTTTTGCACCATAAGCACATTAGGGTCCTTGGCAGTTTTCCTCAAGTTGGGCTCTGCAGTCTTGAGCATTCCGTGAAGCTCAGGTAATGTCTTACTCAAGCCATGCATATTAAAGTTCAGAATGAACTGATCATAGCTTGCAGGTAAGGACTGCAGAACGATGTCGCAGGCAAGTTCCTGGCTGATAGGGCAGTCGAGTTTCTGAAGATGATCGAGATAACCCATCATCTTCAAGACATGAGGACTCACTGCCGCATTTGCAGCCAACTTACAGTCTAAGAGGTTCTTAACTGTCTGAAACCTCTCAGTCCTTGCTTGCTCCTGAAAAAGCGATTTCAGGCTTGCCATTATCTCGATGGGTGACAACACACTCTCGAACTGCATTTGCAGCTCAGCAGTCATTGTCGCCAACATCAGGCAATAGACATCATTTTCATCTGACGAATGCTTTTCCCAAGCATTATGCAGAGTCCTGGCGGCATTGTTAGGAGGCCTCTCGGGGAGGGGATCACGAAGGACATAATCCTTCTTCTCCTGCTTGAGGACCAGCCTCAAGTTCCTTGACCACGTCAGGAAGTTCGTTCCAGTCAGCTTCTCCTTCTCGAGAACAGACCGGATTGAGAATGTGTTTTGAGTGCTTGTAGTAGTCATAGCTGAAATATAAGATAAAAAGGTTATTAGTTAATATGTTCAATATGATTAATCTTGTATTATACTTAATATGATTAATCACGCATTATATTCAATAACATAAGTTACCCTCAATAGAATATAATGATTCCAAGATCCACATATAACTAAGATCAAAGTGGGCCACTGGCCATCACCCAACCTTAGCTTATATCGGTAAGCCCTATGTCGGCTAATTATATCCGTGATATAACTCTTGGTTGTGAATTTGGGCCCGAGGCCCAATCCACTCTGATGTCTCAAGGCCCGGGACTCCCGATGGCCTAGTCAAGAAAACCAGACTATACAGTCATGCAATCATTAATGTCTGGGACTCCCAATGACATTTATGAATCACAAACCGTCTTATCCACGCAAAAGTAGACACCCTCACACTGTAAGGCCATGAATACAATTGAATGGGCTTCGACAGCTGACATAGACTGGACAAGACATCCAACGCTTGATATTATTTGAGGTTTGTAGGTTTATTAAAAATTCATCCCAAAATAGAAGATTACTATTTTGGGAAACTTTCCTTTTTGGGAAACCTACTAATTTTGGAAACTTTCTAAAAAATAGAAACTTTTAATTATAGAAATTTCCTAAAATCCAAAACATGCAAATCTAGAAACTTCTATTTTAAGATACTTTCTAATTTCAAAAATTTTGGAAACTTATTAATTTAAAATCGATTTTATAATTTTTATAAAAATAAATTTTAAATTAATTCTGAAGAAAATACTCAAATAATTGGCCCAATTGTTTTAACTTCTTGGCCCGAGGCCCAAGAATTGGTCTATGTCCAAGACATAACCCAATTGCCCAATTAAATGACATAACCGGTCTGGTTCATTAAAATTGGTCTAACCAAAATTAATTACTACGACGACCACAATTGTCAACCGGTTATTTACTAAACCGAATTTTCTCAATTTATTTGGTCCAACCAAATCAAATTAGAAAATCACTGGTTTAGGCACAAAATCCAATTTCGACTTTGGATTTCTTATCCCGGTTTAACCAGAACTTAATAAATTCATTAAGTCTGTTTATTAAACCGTGACGATTAATTTTAATTAAAATTTTAAACCGAGCCTTAAATCGAACCGAACCGAATGGACGTGAACCGTTCACGATCACGTTGCCCTAGCTTCACACGATCGAGTGAACGATCGGGACAGCCGCACGTGAAACCGGACGGGACGGGACGATGGTCGGGTCGAGACGCGAGAGAGACGGGACGGGACGATGGCGGGACGATCGCAGCGATCGATCCATTCGATCCGCTCGGTCCATCCACGCGATCGCGTCATGCCGATCGGACCGACGCAAGCTCGGGCCGTCGATCTCTCTCGCGATCGGATGATCACGCGACTCGATCCGTAATGCGATCGGTCCGTGCATCATTCCAATCTGATCCGGACATGGTGATCCTTTGGCGATCATCATTCCGACGCATACCAATTCATATAGATTGGATCATGCGATTTCTTGTTTGTTTAGGTTCTAATTCTTTGTTTCTTAAGTGATTTCTCTTATCAGTAGATTGATTCAAAAACACCTCTTTAAACAATCCTAAACATGATTCTAAACAAGAAAAACCACAGAACCAATGGCTCTGATACCACTGTTGGATCGTTTAGTGTCTCCTGATTCAATTCTCAGATTGATTCATCCTACTAAACATGCAGATCTAGGTTCTCTTGATTAGAAACATAATAGATCTCACCTGTTACCTTGTTTTGCAGCGGAATAGGAGGTAAGGGTCAGAGATCAGCAGAACCACCAAGAGATGGATCCTCCAAAGGCTCACACACGCACACCGGGAAATTTGGCTGCTAGACCAGCTGAGAGAGGCGGCGCAGAGAGAGAGGTGGGAGGCGCAGAGTGCTGAGAAAAATTAGAGAGCTAGGTCTGATTTTACTCATTAAAATCCCTTCTAGTTCTCATGGGCTTTTGGGCCCAATTCTCAGTTCTGATTAAATCCCTTGGATTTAATCAGGCCCTTTAGTCTCTCTAAGTACAGTAAATGCCTAGCACTTTTACCGTACTTCTGCTAAACCGTTCCTTCGTATTTTCCCGTTAGCTTAGGCGTGTGACCCATATGGGATCATATAATAAAGGCAATAAGTCCAAGACTTATAGATCATGAGCGGACTCTAGCAAGCCATCATGACCCCCAGTATTATATGACTTATGTCTGATCATTGACATACTCTTACTTTCTAGAGATAGTACCGAGATTACTGGACACAATTCCAACAGTTCTCGTATCCAGGTAAGGTTTTTCCATCTCCGTGCTTCCATTTTTCTTCTCTTTCTTGTTGTGAGTTTTTGGTTGTTGTGGTAGGCTCTTGTGGACGAGAATCGTCTGACGGATGCTTATGAGCAAGAGATCGGGGCGCTCAGACTCGAGAAGGAGAGGCTTGGATCAAAACTGCTTGAGATGCATGCAAGGGTTCGCGAGCTTGAGGGAGTTGGTGATGTCCTTAGTCATGAGAAGAGAAGGGTTGAGAATCTCAAGCTTTGGGTTTCTGATTCCTCGCGAGAAAGGGACGTGCTGCTTGCTGCCCAAGCCGTGCACCGGTCGGAATGTGATAAATTGCGTATGTCTTGCGCCAGTGAGATCGCTTGATCGAAGGCCGATATATTTGGCAGAGCGGAGGCTCATTTGGCAAAAATTAGGAGAGCCGGGAGAAAATTCTGGAGTTGAACCAGGTTGTTTCGGTCTTAGCGTCATATCGTCTTCTAGTCGATGGTGACCTGGATGTTGCGGTGTCGAAGATCGAGCGGCTGGTTACTAACGAGAAGATCCTCAGGGAGGAGCTTTATTCGATGGACTATACCAAGCTTTCCGAAGGAGACCTTCGCATGACCCCTTTGGGTAATCGAGATCGTCGAAGAGATATTTTGGCAGGTCGCTTCGTGTGGGATGTGCATGGTTCGAACGAGGGGACCATCACTGCTGCTGACTTTGCCAGACTTCGTGATGAGGGCTTGTTCCTGCGGAGGAGTGTGTCCCGGTCGAGTCTTAGTGTTTGGTTGGATTTTTGGGGATGTGGGTTTGTTCTCCTGCTTTGTTTGGTTGTACTTGTTTTTCTTGGATTGGACTTCTATGCGCCTTACTTTGTAGTCCAATTTTTGTTTTAGAATGAATGCGAACGGTTATGTCTATGCCCCCTCTCTCATTTTTTTGTTTTGTTTTTTTGTTTGTTATGTTATGTGTTCATGGGGGCGGGATTGTTGCCGGCTTACCCTGTGAATGACTTTTAGGGACGAGTAAGTGCTCTGTTTATCCTGTAGTCTGTGTTTTTGGGGTGCGGGCTACTGCCGGCTTATCCCGTAATAACCTTTAGGCGCGAGTACGTGCTCGGCTTACCTGTGGTCGTTTGAGGTGCAGAACTGTTGCCGGCTTATCGTGTATGCGATTTTTAGGGGCGAATTCGGCTTATCCTGTAATTGACTCGAAGGGGCGAGTACGTGCTCGGCTTATCTTGTGGTCTCTTGGAGGTGCGGATCTGATGCCGGCTTATCATGTGGTTCATTTGGGGGCGAGCTCGAGCTCGGCTTATCCCGTGGATATATATTGTTAGGTGCAAGTACGTGCTCGGCTTATCCTGTGGAAGTTTTGTTTGAACCGGACGTGCGAGCGGGTGTTCGGCTTATTTAATCCATCCGGGTGGGGACTTTTTGTGGGTCTGGGCCCGGCTTGGTTCATGACGTGTGTTGGTCATTTCTTTGTGCGATGCATTTTTCTCATCGATCGTTTGGCTAGAACGTCCGTGAGTGCAAGGGAATGCAAGCAGTTTAGAGAGAAGTAATTTTAAAAAGAGTTTTTATTGAAGTATCTGGACCTTAAAAAGGCTGCCTACGTATCCTCCGGGGAGGGATCAAGCCGATCGTAGTTCGTTTTTACATTATATTCTCTCTTTTTTTTTTTAAGGAGTATCGTTTGAGCGTGTTTGGGTTCCACGACCTGGGTATTGCTTCTCCTTGCATGGTGACGAGCTTGTATACTCCTAGTTTCAGGACTTTGGAGATGATGTATGGGCTCTTCCAATTCGCGCAGAGTTTTCCTGCTCGGTATTCTTTGGTGTTTTCGAACACATTTCGTTAGACGAGATCCCCTTCGTTGAAATGTCTTCCTTTGACCTTCTTGTTATAATAACGTGTGGCCTGTTGCTGATAGTTTTGGACTCTGAGGAGCGCTTGATCGCGTTTTGCCTCGACATGGTCGAGGTGATCAAGAATCATGTGGTTGTTGAGATCTTCGTATTATGGTGCGAGTTTGTGTCTGATTGTTGGTATGCTCACTTCGGCCGGTGCCATCACTTCCATTCCATGTGATAATGAGAAAGGTTTTTGTCCTGTTGCTCGACGCGGGGTCGTTCTGTGTGACTATAGTACTCCATCTAGTTCGTCGGCCCAGACTCCCTTTTTTTTTCCAAGACGTTTCTTGAGCCCGTCGATGATTGTCTAGTTTGTGGCTTCTGCCTGTCTGTTTCCCTGAGAGTAGTGGGGTGTCGATTTGCTCAGACGTATCTTCCATCTTGCGCATAAACCTTCGAAGACACTTAATATAAACTGTGATCCGTTGTCCGTTACGATCTAGTATGGCAGGCCGTGGTGGCAGATCATGTATTTTCATACAAATTTCTGCACGTTGAGATCTCGAATGCTGGTGTATGATTCGGCTTCTACCCACTTGGTGAAGTAATCTGTCATGATGATGACAAATTTCTTTTGCCTGGAGGCCGGCATGGAGCCTACTATGTCCATCGCCCATCTCATGAACGGGTAGGGGCGGCTGAGGTAGTTAATATTTCGGCGGGCTGCTGTATGTCAGGCGCGTGTCTTTGGCACTTTTAGCAGCGGGCGACATACTTTTCGCATTCTGCTACCATCGTTGGCCAGAAGTGTCCCTGTCTTTTGATCTTCATAGCCAGTGTCCGACCGCTAGAGTGGTTTCCTCCGGATCCCTCATGTGTTTCTTCCAATACCCATTTGATCTCCACGCTGTGGACGCAGCTTAGTAGGGTTTTTGATGCGCTTACGCGAAATAGCTTTCCGTCGCTCATGACGTATTGGGCGCACCTCGCTTTTAGGCGTCGGGCCGCCCATCTGTCTTCCAGAATCGTCCCTTCCAGGATGTAAGCTATGATCTCGTCCCTCCAGTCGTTTGCTTGCCCGGAGGTTCCCTTTGTGGTGGACTCGTCTATTTCGTCGGGGTCGTCCATCCTGTCTTCGGGTTCATAAATGGCGAACATGTTTTTGGTCTGACTTATGCTCGGCTTTTCGATGAATTCGACTGGTATGACCCATCGTAGGTCGGGGTCGGATGTAGACGCTAGGGCTGCTAGTGCATCAGCTGGTGAGTTATCGCTTCGCGGGATCTTGGTGAGCGAGAAGATTCTGAATTCTCCGGCTAACCTTTGAACGATCTTCAAGTATGCGCCTATTCGGTCGTTCTTTGCTTCGTATTTGCCGTTGTACTGGCTTGCGACGAGTTGTTAATCACAGAATGCGTTGATATGCCTTGCTCCGATTTCCCTTGCCAGCCACAGTCCCGCTATCAGGTCTTCGTATTCTGCCTCGTTGTTGGATGCTAGGAAAGCGAGTCGGAATGACTGCTCCAGTATCTCTCCGGTTGGTGAGGTCAGTCTGATACCGATTCCTGACCCATTACGGGAAGACGACCCGTCAACGTAAAGGGTCCATTTCTCAATCGCAGCTTGGTCTCCATCACAGATCAGCTCTGGTGGTAGTTCAACCAATAAATCTGCCAGGACTTGCGATTTTGCACTTGTTCGTGGTTTATAGTCGATGTCGTACTCTCTTAGTTGCACCTCCCATTTAGCCATTCGGCCTGATTGATTTGGGCTGTGAAGTATTGTTCGCAGTGGTTGGTTGGTGAGGATGGTCACCGAGTGAGATTGGAAGTATGGCCGGAGTTTCCTTGCTGAGATGATGACCGCTAGAGCGAGATTTTCCAAGGTGGAGTATCGTGTTTCAGCGTCGTCGAGTCTTTTGCTGATGTAGAAGACTGGCTTCTGGTCGCCCCTCTCCTCCTTGACGAGGACACCGCTTACTGCGGAGCTTGATACCGATATGTAGAGGTATAAGGTTTCACATTCTTCTAGTTTGGACAGGACGGGGGGCGTAGATAGGTACTCTTTCAGCTGTTGAAAGGCGTTCTCGCGTCCAGTGTTCCATTCGAACTGCTTGTTTTCTCGGAGGAGTTGGTAGAAAGGTAGGCATCTATCTTTTGATTTTGAGATAAATCGGCTTAGTGCGGCGATTCGTCCGGTGAGTTTCTTCACCTCACGCGTGTTCCTTGGCGAAGGGAGCTCGGTGAGTGCTGCAATCTTCTGTGGGTTCGCCTCTATCCTTCTTTTGGTGACTATGTATCCGAGGAATTCCCCCGAAGTGACTCCGAATGTGCACATGTCTGGGTTGAGCTTCATCTTGTATTTGTTCAAGCTGTTGAAGCAGGTCGTGAGGTGGGCAATGTGGTCGTCAGCCGAGGCTGATTTTACCAACATGTCGTCGATATACACCTCCATTGTTTGTCCGAGTTGGTCATCGAACATTTTGTTAACGATCCTCTGATACGTTGCCCCGACATTCTTTAGGCCAAACGGCATTACCTTGTAGCAGTATGTCCCTTGGTCGGTGATGAACGATGTTTTTTCTCAGTCGTCGGGGTGCATCATTATTTGGTTGTACCCGACAAAGGCGTCCATGAATGATAAGAGCTCGTTGCCTGTCGTGGCTTCGACGAGTCTGTCGATGTGAGGGAGCGGGAAATTGTCCTTTGGGCAGGCTTTGTTGAGGTCTGTGAAGTCGACGCACACTCTCCACTTCCCTTTTTTTTTTTCTTGACGACCACCGGATTCGCAAGCCAGTTCGGGTATTTTACTTCGGTTATCGAGCCCACCTTGGATAGTCTTTCTACTTCGTCGTTTACGGCTTGAGACCGTTCCGGCCCCAGTTTCCTTCTTTTATGTTTGACGGGTTTGAACATCGGGTCGACATGGAGTTCGTGACATGTTACCGTAGGTTCGATCCCTTTCATGTCACTGGTCGACTAGGCGAAGGTCGAAGCATTTTGGCAGAGGAACTCAATGAGCTGGTCCTTCAAGTCCTTTCTTAGGTCCGCGCCTATGCCTACGCGTCGTTCTGGGTTGCTGATGTCGATATTGATTTGCTCGATTACGTCGCGGCTGGGCCCTTCTTGGGGTGGCAGCTCTATCTTTGGTTCGGCAAGCAGGCAGGCTAGGAACTTTTTGCGCAGCTTATGTTCGACGAGGAAACAGGTACTTGAGACTTCCTGGCTTCCACGGAGCGTGAACGTTCCGCTCGAAGTAGGGAACTTGACGCATTGATAGTAGGTCGACGGGACTGCTCTCATGGCGTGGATCCATGGTGTTCCTAAGATGGCGTTATAGATTGCTGGCCTGTCGACGATCACGAATTTGGTCACTATTGTCGTTCTTCCGACGCGGACCGGTAGTTTGACTGTTCTGACGGTTGTGGTCGTCCCTCCGGTGAAGTCGGTCAGTGGTCTTTCTGAGCGCTTTATCTCGTAGTCTTAAAGTCCCATCCTTTTCAAGGTTTCTTCGTATATGAGGTCGACTGTGCTTCTAGTATCGATTAGGATTCTGGTTACCTCACATTCATCGATTTGTCCTTCGACGACAAGGGGGTCGTTGTGCGGTTTGTATAATCGTCTCTCATCGTCCTTGGTGAATGTTATGCCGTCCTTGCTTCCGAGCTTGTGGTCCGCGCTTGGTTTTTGACATCGGTATGTTTCTACTCTTCGTCTGTACTCCTTTATCGATCGCACGGAGTCGTTATAGGTCGGGAGCCCTCCAATGATCATGTTGTTCGTTGGGACCTGGCTGGTTGCTACTGTCGCCCTGGGGACGTCGTTTGGTGGTAGTAGAGGACGGTTCAGGATAGCCAAGCTCGTGGGAAGTGATAGGTTCTAAGTTTTCCCTATACTAAACTGCAAGTGAACAGCAATGTCAAAGTAGTATATAGGGTTATCGAATCCACAGGGACACTTGGTCTCAAGAGAATCAAACTATAGGAATAAATACTAGAAATAAGCAAATAGTGAATGAAATAGATTGCGGTGCGAGAAAGTAAATCAATAGCAGAGATTAACGGTTTGTGAAGCAAGTAATTAAAAGCGTCAAGCCTAGGGTATTCTCAGGAAATCAGACAAGCAGATAGTTCATTCAGCAAGGATCTAATTAAGCATAGTTCTAGAACTCAAAACACAGATATAGAATTAACCAAATTCCTTTTCGATAATTCTCTAAGTCTAAGTGCAGCAAACCAAACTTTCGTTTGCGAGAACTAACAGATTAAACTAGCAATAAGTCCAAGTTTGATATGTTCACAATTATCCTAAACCAAACTTCCGTTTGCGCAAAGTTTAATTGCCCAATTTAATTAGTTCAGATTCCTAAACCCCACTTCCGTGACGTATTTAGCAACCTAAGATCTAGATTCTAATTGATCAGGTTAGAACTAGCTTTAAGCACAATTAAATTGAAGAACATATATAGTTATGAATCCTTAACTGAATTTGAACAAGTCTAGCAAGTCATGAAATCCTATGTGAGAAACCCTAAACCTAACTAGGAATCTACTCAGACATAGATAATGAAAACATAATCATAGAATGAATAAATTGCATAAAAGAATAAGAGTAAAAGGGGTTCGAAATCTTCTCCAAATACAGATGATGTAACAGGTTCAGATCAGCCCCAAAAAGCTCTAAAATCCTCTGCTCTTAATTATCAAAGTGTATCGTAAAAAGTATAAAGCGTATCTAATAAAAAACACTAAAAACTCTATTATATAGGCATAATCTCGGCCAAGGGCTTCTTTGTAAATATCAGGAACTTCTTGATCAAAGTGCAAATTCTTCACTCTTCTAAACCGCCGAGTTTTTGGCCCATCTCGCTGGTGCATCGATCGATGCTAGAGTGCAACGACCGACACCTTCCTCTGTTTCGGACAGTGAACTCTATCTCTCGGCCAAACACTCCAAAAATCTCCAAAATGCTCCATTATCTCCAATTCAGCTCCCAACCTGATTATACCTGTAAAAGACTCTAAAAGAACACAAAAGACACTAAAAACACACTTATATCATGGTCTAAAACTAGTAAAAACCATGATATATCAACTCCCCCACACTTAGCCTTTGCTTGCCCTCAAGCAAAACAGAGAACTAAAACATGGTGAAGAGGTTTGAAAACTCTTCAGAAACTCATTTCATCCTCGAAGCTACAATACTCAGATTCCCCTTAGTAAACCACTGCAAGAATCAATCACAGGATATCAAGACCACAATGTACTTCCCCCACACTTAGCAACTGTCCTAGGTAAACTCCACAATCACATTCAAGCATTCAAATTCTCCCTACTGACTTCTGCAAGTATTTAAGTGCGGTCTCACCTAAGGAGTATCGATCTAAAGGCACATGGATTCTTACCTTATCAGCTCTAGACCACCATACTATCTTTCTCTAGTCCCTTTCTTCTCTTTCCCTTCTTTAACAACTGATTTTTCCCCATTGGGTATCATTTTATTTTTTTTATCAGTGTTCTTCCCGTTATGGGGTGTACTTTGGACACATTCCATGGATCACATGAGAGATAATAGTGTTTGCTACTATTCCCATGACCACTTCGGAGTTACTAACTCATCCTCAGTTTATTATTATTTTTTTTTTTACTTTACAGAAGGGGAGAAGGGGACTAAATAGGACAGGTTTACAGGCTGTGTCAGAACTAACAGGGAATCCGACACAAAGCATACCAAGCCCTTAGGTGAGAAATCTAAGTCAGTATTAAGGTTGAAGTCAGTAAAGGATCCTCTGATACCTGAAGTGATGTGGGTGTTCCCAGTAGGTTGATCCGTGATGGAGTTTTCTAATAGTCATAGATAGATCCTGCAACTTCATCCCAATGGTTACTTAAGTTCCTGCAAGTCTTGTAAATCTTCTCAGAAAATCATAGTTTCTTACTTAAACAATTTTGACTCAATAAAACAAAAATTTTGAAAAACGGACTGACTCTTAAGAAAACAGAAAACAAAAGTCAGTAGCACCTCCCCCACACTTAAGACACACTGTCCCCAGTAGTGTCCAGCGAAGGCTCGGTAAAAAGAAAATAAAAATTGAAAAGGTGGAATTATGTCTGTCGGGTTACCTCTGTCGCTCAGGCATCGATCGTTGCACTAAGTGCATCGACCGTTACTTGGCGATTTTCGTGTATAGTCGATCGTTGCTCAGGACCGCAACGATCGCTGCAATGCGATTCCTTTCGTGTTGTGACGATCGATGCAGAAATGCATCGATCGCTGCACTGCGATTTAACCGAGACCTGCAAACATAAACTCACCAGAAACAAAAACAAACGTAAAATCCTAACAAAAACACCAAAAATGAAAAAGAAAAACACTAGTACCTAATGGTGGGTTGCCTCCCACCCAGCGCTTGTTTAAGGTCAATAGCTTGACCGGACGGATGAGATCTTTCAAGTGGAGGGTGCAGCATCCAGAGGCAAAATCTGACCTCTTGGAATCTCGGCCTTAGCCCAATAGTGTTTTACCCTCTGCCCATTAACAGCAAACTCATTACCTTCTTTGCCAATTAAAATGACAGCTCCATATGGACGCACTTCCTTTATTGTGTAGGGACCGGACCATCTTGATTTCAGCTTCCCCGGCAACGGCGCCAAAAACTTGATAGGTTCTAAGTTTTCCCTATACTAAACTGCAAGTGAACAACAATGTCAAAGTAGTATATAGGGTTATCGAATCCACAGGGACACTTGGTCTCAAGAGAATCAAACTATAGGAATAAATACTAGAAATAAGCAAATAGTGAATGAAATAGATTGCGGTGCGAGAAAGTAAATCAATAGCAGAGATTAACGGTTTGTGAAGCAAGTAATTAAAAGCGTCAAGCCTAGGGTATTCTCAGAAAATCAGACAAGCAGACAGTTCATTCAGCAAGGATCTAATTAAGCACAGTTCTAGAACTCAAAACACAGATATAGAATTAACCAAATTCCTTTGCGATAATTCTCTAAGTCTAAGTGAAGCAAACCAAACTTTCGTTTGCGAGAACTAACAGATTAAACTAGCAATAAGTCCAAGTTTGATATGTTCACAATTATCCTAAACCAAACTTCCGTTTGCGCAAAGTTTAGTTGCCCAATTTAATTAGTTCAGATTCCTAAACCCCACTTCCGTGACGTATTTAGCAACCTAAGATCTAGATTCTAATTGATCAGGTTAGAACTAGCTTTAAGCACAATTAAATTGAAGAACAAATATAGTTATGAATCCTTAACTGAATTTGAACAAGTCTAGCAAGTCATGAAATCCTATGTGAGAAACCCTAAACCTAACTAGGAATCTACTCAGACATAGATAATGAAAACATAATCATAGAATGAATAAATTGCATAAAAGAATAAGAGTAAAAGGGGTTCGAAATCTTCTCCAAATACAGATGATGTAACAGGTTCAGATCAGCCCCAAAAAGCTCTAAAATCCTCTGCTCTTAATTATCAAAGTGTATCGTAAAAAGTATAAAGCGTATCTAATAAAAAACACTAAAAACTCTATTATACAGGCATAATCTCGGCCAAGGGCTTCTTTGTAAATATCAGGAACTTCTGGATCAAAGTGCAAATTCTTCACTCTTCTAAACCGCCGAGTTTTTGGCCCATCTCGCTGGTGCATCGATCGATGCTAGAGTGCAACGATCGACACCTTCCTCTGTTTCGGACAGTGAACTCTATCTCTCGGCCAAACACTCCAAAAATCTCCAAAATGCTCCATTATCTCCAATTCAGCTCCCAACCTGATTATACCTGTAAAAGACTCTAAAAGAACACAAAAGACACTAAAAACACACTTATATCATGGTCTAAAACTAGTAAAAACCATGATATATCAGGAAGCGGGCTGGGTACCTGTTTGGGCGAGTTGGGATTGCCTCGTTTTGGAAGAGGTCCTGTCATTTCGGCTTCGCCTTAGAGTGTAGAAAATTTTCTCGTCCCCACAGACGGTGCCAATTGTTGTTACGGAAATTCGATCTAGTAATAAAAGTCGGGCTACGATCTGAAATGTCCGAACTACGAGGTGAGGTATAAACTTTAAGTGAGGTCGAAACTGTTCTTTATTGATCTTAAGACTGAAGCCGAGCTATGAACAGGATGGTACATGGTGGGAGTCCGTCCACTGACGTGCACCCTAAATATTGCTTGAGGTCGGAGCTTTATAGAAGTAGTTCGGCACTCTCTTTGGACCATTGACTCCTTAGCGAACTTGTCTTCTTAAACCAAAATAGATGTGGCTATTTTAACAAAATTTCTAATGGGCTTATGGATAGGTGCAAAACCCATATCCAACAGATGCTAAAATACTTATAGGATAACGATTCGGAACATCATGACGAACGTTATCGTTTATAGGAGTGCATATCAAATTGTGATGTGGGTGATAGGCTCTAAGTTTTAACCCTATACTAACTGCAAGTGCACAGTAATATCAATGTAGTACTTAGGGATCGAATCCACGAGGACTCTAGGCAACGATAGAATTAGAACAGAAAAGATTAAACTAGGAGAAAGTAGTGAGAAACTAAAAAGCAAAGCAGAAAGTAAATCAGTAGCAGGATTGATTGTAAGCAATTAACTAAGGGCGCTAAGTCTAGGGAGTTCTCAGGAAATCAGACAAGCAGATAAATCATTCAGTCATGATCAAATTAGGTACAGTTCTAGAACTCAAAACACAGATATAGAATTAACCAACTTTCGTTGTGAAAATTCTCTAAGCCTAATTGCAGAAATCCAAATGTCTTTGTAATTCCTAACAGATTAAACCAGCTTTAATGATCAAGTTCGATATGTTTACAATCTAATTAAACCAAATTTCTTTGCGAGTAATTAAATTGCTCAACCTAAATAGTTCAGATTCTAAACCACACTTTCGTGTCAATCTAGCAACCTAAGATCTAGATTCTAAGTGATCAAGTTAGAACTAGCATTAAACACAATTTAGCTTGAAGAACATCTATTGATATGAATCCTTAACTGAATTAATTATATCTAGCAAGTCATAAAATCCTTATTGAGAATCCCTATACCTAACTATGAATCTACTCAGACATAGATAATGTAAACATGATCAATGAATTAATAGATATCATAAAAGAGATTAAACAAGTAAAGGGGTTCGAAATCTTCTCCAAAAACAAGATGTAGTACAGGATCAGATCAACCCCAAATAGCTCTAAAAACTCTCTGCTCTAAAGTATGATAGCGTATGTTAAAAACTGAAGTTAAAACCTAATTAAATAGCTAAATCACGTCTTGGTGCTTCTGTGTAAATATCTAGAACTTTTTGGCAATTCTGCAAATCCATCATTCTTCATTAACTCTCGCCGAGACTGGCCCAACTCGCTATGCATCGATCGATGCTTATGTGTGTCCATCGACACATCACTCTGTTCTGGACAGTGTGCTCTATCTCTCGGGTCAAAACTCCAAAATGCACCAAATAGCTCCAATTACTCCAAATTCACTCCAAACGTGTGTGTACCTAATAAAACCTGTAAAAGACTCTAAAGAAACATAAAAAGACTCTAAAACATACTTATATCATGGCATAAAACCGGTAAAAACCATGATATATCAACTCTCCCATACTTAGCATTTGCTTGCCCTCAAGCAAAACAGAGAACTAAAACATGGTGAAGAGGTTTGAAAACTTTCAGAAACTCTTTTTTGTCCTAGAAACAACAACACTCAGATTCCCCTTAGTAAACCACTGAAAGAATCAACTGCAAGATATCAAGACCAACATGTACTTCCCCCACACTTAGCAACTGTCCTAAGTAAACTCCACAATCAATCCAAGCAATTCAAATTCACCCTACTGACTTCTTAAGCATATTAAGTGCGGTCTCACCTAAGGATTATCGATCAAAGGGCACATGGATTCTTACTTTGTCAGCTCTAGACCACCATACTATCTTTTTCTGGTTCCTTTTCTTCTCTTTTCCCTTCCTTAGCATTCTGATTTTTCCCTATTGGATATCATTTTTTTTATCAGTGCTCTTCCCGTTAAGGGGTGTACTTTGGACACATTCCATGGATCGCACAGGAGGTAATAGTGTTTGCTACTACTCCCGTGACCACTTCGGAGCTACTAGCTCATCCTCAGTTTATTACTTATTATTATTATTTTTTTATGGAAGGGGAGAAGGGAACCATACTCGGACAGGTTTACAAGCTGTGTCAGAACTAACAAAGGATTCCGACTCAAGGTATACCAAGCCCTTAGGTGAGAGATTTAAGTCAAATTAAGGGTGAAGCCAGTAAAAGGATCCTCTGAATACCTGAATTGATATGGGTGTCCTCATTAGGTTGATCCGTGTTGGGTTTTCTAATAGTCATAGATAGATCTTTCAGCTTCAGCCCAATGGTTACTTAAGTTCCTGCAAGATATTGTTAATTTCTCCAAAATTCACTGTTTCTTACTTAAACTTGTTTTGACTCAATAAAACAATTTTTTTTGAAAAACGGACTGGCTCTTAAGAAAACAGAAAGATAGAAGTCAGTAGCTACCTCCCCCACACTTGAAACACACTGTCCCCAGTAGTGTTAAGCTAAGGGTTGGTAAAAAGAAAGAAAATGTTAATGATGTGTTGAGTTCTGTCTGATTTTTACCTCTGTCGCTCATGCATCGATCGATACATAAATGTAACGACCGTTGCACGGCGATTTTTCGTCATGTGTCGATCGTTGCTCAGGACCGCAATGATCGCTGCAGTGCGAATTCTCGTGTTGTGACGATCGACACAAGGTTGTGTCGATCGACGCACTGCGATATCTGAGAACAATCAGCAAGTTAGCAGGTTAGTCCGTGAGAAATCATCAAGTTTCAACCTGCAAGCTGAAGATCAATGAAAATAGATAAAATCAAGGCAACTGATAGTCTCAAATCAATCACATCATCCAAACACAAGTATCCTAAGAAAATCAAAAGAAAAGTGCAAAAGAAAAGTGAAAAAGAAATACAGAACCGATGTCTAGAGAAGCCAGTACTCTCACTCGTCATCTATGTCAGCATAGCGATCAGTACTACTCGAAAAACCAGGAGTCGGAGACCGCTGTCTACGTCGGCTAGAAGGTCCTGGATGATGTATCTGCGGCTGTCTCCTGCAAGTGCAGGTAAGCATGAAGTTCCAGATGCTCCGTAGAATGCCATCCTCACGCTCTCTCCACTCTCCCTAAGACATATCACCAAAAGGCATCGAAGGCTCGGGGTAAGGACCAACATCATCAGCAGGAGCAGCAGGTGCAGATGAAGAAGAAGCTCGTGTAGAAGGCTCTCCCAGCGGATGAGCCATAAAAGGAACTCTGCGCTGATCCCTCGTAGGAGGCTGGAATCTCAAGGCATCCAGCGTATCAATCTGTGTCAGACCAGCAGCAGGAAGATCCACACCACGCTTCTCAGTGGCAAGGTCATAATAGACCCATACACGTTCCTCCTTCAGCCATGTAGCACTCTGCAGGTGGCTAAAATCAAGGAACTCTTTGTTGTCATTACACTCCGTACCCTCTAAGGGAATCCTGCAATGCCTGAAAATGGGAGTAAGCAGACTCCCTACTGTCTCAGTGCCCTTCCCATCGAATGGCTTCGTCTGCATATCGCACAAATGATGATCAAAGACAGCTCCCAAGTTGAGTCCTCTAGTGGGATCTCTCAGAACAGTCTCCTCAAACTGGTCCCTCAGTCCAATGAAAAGCATCTCCATCTCGTTCTTACGCATCTTGTTGGCTTCAAATTTGCACAACAAAGTACATCCCAAGATGCGCAAGACATATCGGAGAACAGGATGCCTAACCTGTATCAGCTTCGTCGTCCTCGAGTTATACTGACCATTCCCAATACACTCCCAGAAATACTGAGCTTTCGGCACATCCCAATCAAGAGACATACCAATGCGTATCGGCTCAGTGCTGAATCCATAAATCCTACAGATATCGAGAAGGCGAATCCGATACCTGTATCCTAAGCACATGAAGGTAAGGAAACCTCCTGAATCCTTCCTGCTCTCCGGGTCAGGGTAAACCACCCTACAAGTGGCTAGCAGCTGTCTCACCAGATCAGGGTACAACTCGTAAGGCTGCATGGGCATTGTCCCCAGACCAATGCCCTTACACAATGCAAGATCCTGCTCATCGATGCCCAGACTCTTACAAGTCGAATAATCCGCAAACTTAATCGGCTTAAGCGTCATGCCACACCAACCATTGTAGAGAAATGTGTCAAACTCATCCCAACGGTCAAGTAATGGCCTCTCCGTGAACGTGTCCGTCTTGAGCAACTCAACAATCTCCATGCCCCAGACCATGTCTGTCGGAATCAGCTGCTTATCTGCTCTAGGCCATGGTGGCTGTATCAATTCCCTATCCCTCTGATAAGGCTCATGATGTGGTGATTCTCGATGGAACCACTCAACTGGTGGAGCATGACTCGCTGTAGCTGCTGTGGTGGCTCTATGTTTACGAGCTGGTCGAGGAGGCATCTGCAAGAAAATCAATAAACCATATAAGTCTGGCAGAAAACTCCCTGTGAAATCGCAATGCAACGATCGTTGCACAAGTGAGTCGATCGTTGCAGGGCGATTTCACAGCCGACAGCTAATCCTCAAAAACGTTCTAAATCCGTTCTAAAATCACACAAACAGCCTAATATCATCACCAATCATCCCTAATCATGTCTAATCAGTACGGAATCATCAATTTCAAGCCTAAAATCCCTAATCTCTAAACCCTATAACCGATTCCGAAAATGATGAAAATGAGAGTTCTTACCTTGGAATCACTGCAAATGGGTTAGAGAAATAGATAGGGGATGTGAAAATAAGTAGAATCAAGCTTTGAATCAGAGAAAATGATGAAAAAAATGAGAGATTTAGGGTTGTGCACTCGCGGTTCTACGGACGGCGAAATGGGGAAGAAAAGAAGAGAAGAGGGGTTAATGCACTTACATGGATCGTGTGTGCAACGATCGATGCATAGGTGCAACGATCGATGCTGTTGAACCAAATTGATTCCGGTTTAGCACGCGTACCTTAATTTTGCAATTAAACCACTTGCAACGACCGTTGCACAGGACCGCAACGATCGTCACAAGACGATCCCATCTCTTCGTCATATCTCCCTGCAACGACCGTTGCACATATAGCAACGATCGTCACACATCTCCAGACAGTGTTCTGTATTAAAAACTTAGCAAAAACAAATAAAAACGTGAAGTCCTAAGGAAAACACCAAAAATAAGAAAGAAAAACACTAAAACCTAACAGTGGGTTGCCTCCCACTCAGCGCTTGTTAAGGTCATTAGCTTGACCGGACGAACAAGATCAGTTTGCTGGAGATCCTGACAGAGACTGTGATTGCCTCTGTGCAAGTCTCTGTTGGAATTATGTCCAGTAATCTCTGTACTGTCTCTAGAAAGTAAGAGTATGTCAATGATCAGACATAAGTCATATAATACTGGGGGTCATGATGGCTTGCTAGAGTCCGCTCATGATCTATAAGTCTTGGATTTGTTGCCTTTATTATATGATCCCATATGGGTCACACGCCTAAGCTAACAGGAAACTATAAGGGAATGGTTCAGCAGAAGTACGGTAAAAGTGCCAGGCATTTACTATACTTAGAGAGATTAAAGGGCCTGATTAAATCTAAGGGATTTAATCAGACTGGGACTTGGGCCCAAAAGCCCAAAAGAACTAGACAAAAGTTTTATAATTAAAACTTAACCTAGCTGCTCTCTCTCTCAACTCTCTCTGCGCCTCCTCCCTCTCTGGTCTAGCAGCCATCTTCCTGAAGTGTGCGTGTGTGAACCTCTGGAGGAGCTGTCCCTTGGCGGTTCTACTGATCTCTGACAATACCTCTTCAATCCGCTGCATAAACAAGGTATTTACTGAGATCTCTTTATGATTCTGCAAGAGAACCTAGATCCAATATGTTTAGTAGAGTTTAATCTGACAGAATTAAACCAGGACAAACACTTAACGATCCTACAGTGGTATCAGAGCCATTGGTTCTATTAGGATTTCTTGTTAGAATCATGTTTAGGTTGTTTAGAAGTGTTTGAATCAATCATTGCTTGAAATATGATAAGAAAACACTTAAGAAACAAAAGTTAAAACCCTAAACTAAAATCGCATGAACCGATCCATAAGGAAAGGTATGCGTCGGAGTGTGGATCGGCATCGGATCACACGTCCGGATCGGTACACGACGAACGGACCGATCGCTTGGCCGGATCGTGTCGCGTCGTCGTCCCGATCGGCGTTGAGGCGCGAGAGATGGACCGATCCCGTGTCCCGCCTCTCTCGACCAGCCTATCGCCCGTCCCGTCCCGTCCCGCCTCTCGTCCCGATCGTGATTGGTTCACGTGACCAATCGGTCGGTTCAGTTTGGTTTATGGTTCGGTTTAAAATAATTAAAATTTAATCGTCACGGTTTACAGACTTAATAAAAATTATTAAATCTGGTTAAACCGTGATAAGAAATCCAATGTCGTTTAAAATTGGATTTAGTGCCTAAACCAGTGGTTTTCTAATTTGATTTGGTTGGACCAAATAAATTGAGAAAATCCGGTTTAGTAAATGACCGGTTAACAATTGTGGTTATCGTAGTAATTAATCTTGGTTAGACCAATTTTAATGAACCAGACCGGTTATGTCATTTAATTGGGCAATTGGGTTATGTCTTGGACATAGACCAATTCTTGGGCCTTGGGCCAAGAAGTTAAAACAATTGGGCCAGTTATTTGAGTCTTTTCTTCAGATTTAATTTAAAATTTTATTTAATAATTAAAAATCGATTTTAAATTAATTAGTTTCCAAAATATTAAATTAGAAAGTTTCTTAGAATAGAAGTTTCTAGATTTGCATGTTTTGGATATTTAGGAAATTTCTATAGTTAGAAAGTTTCCAAATTTAGGAAGTTTCCAATTATGAAAGTTTCCAAAACCAGTAGGTTTCCCAAAATGGAAAGTTTCCCAAAATAGTAATCTTCTATTTTAGAACTTAATAACTGCTATTTTGTACCTGCGATAAGCAGAAATATTATTTCAGTTTCTTTGTTGGATTTGGAAGGTTATGATTTTTCAGTTAAGAATAAATTATGTTCTTTCAATCGCAATAATTCGTTCTATGGTTGTGCCCCTCTTACGAATGGGCTTTATATACTTGATCAATCCGCGCCAATTTATAACATTAATACCAAACGGTTCAAACCTAATGAGGAGAACCAAACGTTTCTATGGCATTGTCGTTTAGGGCACATCAGTGAGAAACGCATTAAGAGGCTCCATTCGAATGGACTTCTTGGCTCATTTGACTTTGAGTCATGTGAGAAATGCGAATCCTGCCTGATGGGCAAAATGACGCGGGCCCCCTTTAATAAACCCAACGAGAGGGCCAGTGACTTATTGGGCCTGATACACACTGATGTGTGTGGCCCAATGTCCACAAATGCAAGAGGAAACTATCAGTACTTCATTACCTTCACTGATGATTTCAGTAGGTATGGATATGTTTATTTAATGAAACATAAGTCTGAATCGTTTGAGAGATTCAGAGAATTCCAAAATGAAGTACATAACCAACTTGGCAAAAGCATTAAAGCTCTTCGGTCCGACCGAGGAGGAGAATACTTGAGCCAAGAGTTCAGTGATCATCTGAGAGAGTGTGGGATAGTTTCCCAACTCACTCCTCCTGGAACACCTCAATGGAATGGTGTATCTGAGAGAAGGAATCGAACCTTATTGGATATGGTTTGGTCTATGATGAGTCACACAGACCTTCCAATATCCCTTTGGGGATATGCTCTGCTAACAGCAGCGTTCACTCTAAATAGAGCGCCATCAAAAGCAGTAGCTAAGACACCATATGAATTGTGGACTGGGGAAACTCCAGTGTTGTCTTATCTTAGAATTTGGGGTTGTGAAGCCTATGTCAAGAGATTGATCTCTGACAAGCTTACACCAAAGTCTGATAAATGCTACTTCATTGGTTATCCGAAGGAGACCAAGGCTTATTACTTCTACCTACGATCCGAGAACAAGATTTTTGTTGCCCGGGATTGTAATTTTCTTGAGAGGGAGTTTCTCTCTAAGAAAAACAGTGGGAGTAAGGTACTGCTTGAAGAAATTCAAGATGAACAGGATACTACTCAACCTAATGAGGAAGAGCAGCAGGAGGACCTACAAGAAATTGTAGAGCCTGAACCTGTAGTACCTGAAGTTCGAAGATCCGAAAGGATCCGTCACGAACCCGAGAGATATCAAGGATTCCTCGTGACTGACTGTCATGATCTTCTGATCATTGATGGTGATGAACCATCGAACTTCAATCAAGCCATGATGGGCCCAGATTCCTCTAAGTGGCGTAAGGCCACTGATTCCGAAATGGACTCCATGTCGGTCAACCAAGTGTTTTCATTGGTTGACTTACCCGCTGGTGTAAAAGCCATCGAGTGTAAATGGATCTTCAAGAAGAAGATCGACGTGGATGGAAATGTCCAGATTTATAAAGCCAGGTTGGTGGCAAAAGGTTTCAGGCAAGTTCACGGTGTGGATTATGATGAAACCTATTCTCCAGTGGCTATGATGAAATCTATTCGGATTCTACTAGCAACTGCAGCTTTTCATGATTATGAAATTTGGCAGATGGACGTGAAAACCGCCTTCCTGAATGGAATTCTAGAAGAGGATGTGTATATGACACAACCTGACGGTTACATAGATCCAAAGAATGCTGGGAAAGTATGCAAGCTTCATAAATCCATTTATGGATTGAAGCAAGCATCGAGGAGCTGGAATCTTCGTTTTGATGAAGCGATCAAGCAATTTGACTTCATCAGAAACGAAGAAGAACAATGCTTGTATAAGAAGACTAGTGGGAGCAAGATAGTATTTCTTATTCTGTATGTCGATGACATACTCCTTCTCGGAAACGACGTACCAATGCTGCGGTCGGTAAAGGACTGGCTTGGAAGTTGTTTTTCCATGAAAGACATGGGTGAAGCCGCATACGTTCTTGGAATCAGGATCTACCGGGATAGATC
The DNA here is from genome assembly GCA_030180135.1 of Orychophragmus violaceus. Taxonomy (NCBI): domain Eukaryota; kingdom Viridiplantae; phylum Streptophyta; class Magnoliopsida; order Brassicales; family Brassicaceae; genus Orychophragmus; species Orychophragmus violaceus. The sequence goes on along the minus strand of CM058240.1, from coordinate 54,064,708 downwards.
TAAAAGGCTGATAGGCTTGTGTCAAGATTCATACATTGACAAAGTCCTGCATAGATTCAGCATGGCAGGTTCCAAGAAGGGCTTCACGCCAATGGTACTTGGCACAACGCTAAGCAAGAAGCAGAGCCCTACGACGGCTGCTGAGCTTGAGCGCATGAAGAATATTCCTTATGCATCTGCAATAGGATCTATTATGTATGCCATGATCTGTACTCGTCCTGATGTTGCTTATGCATTGAGCATGACGAGTAGATACCAGTCTGATCCAGGTGAAAGCCACTGGATTGCCGTCAAGAATATCCTGAAGTATCTGAGACATACTAAGGATAAGTTCTTGGTGTACGGTGGAAGTGATGTGCTTGAAGTCAGTGGATTCACGGACGCAAGTTTCCAGACAGACAAAGATGATTTCCGGTCACAGTCCGGTTATATCTTTTGTCTGAATGGCGGTGCAGTTAGTTGGAGAAGCTCCAAGCAAGACACCGTTGCTGATTCCACTACAGAAGCTGAATATGTCGCCGCCTCAGAAGCAGCGAAGGAAGCTGTTTGGATACGAAAGTTCATTATTGAACTAGGTGTGATACCAAATGCAGCTGAGCCTCTGGCACTGTTTTGTGATAACAATGGTGCTATAGCTCAGGCAAAGGAACCAAGATCACACCAGAAATCCAAGCATATACTACGAAGATTTCACTTGACACGTGATATCATTAATAGAAAGGAAGTCAAGATCAGCCGAGTTGCGACAGATGATAATGTCGCTGATCCATTGACAAAGCCACTCCCAAGGCCTAAGCTCGAGTACCTGACTGAAGCTGTAGGCATTAGAGACATTGAAATGTAATCTAAATTTGAGTGGGAGTTTGAAGGGCTTTATTTAGTTATTGATATGTTCTTGTAAAACATTTTAAGATGTTTAATAAAATTATTATTTCAAGATTATTTTAAGTGTGATGAAATAATCGTTCCAAAATGATATAAACCATTTTATAGGTCATCGAAGTAATGTACTTGATCTTGAGTCATCGAAGTCATTTAGCTTGATCGTGAGACCCTATATTTGATAGATGGCTTATATCATCATGTCCCTAGTCGAAGGTTGTTGAAATTGGAACACCAACAACTGCGTGAGACTAGATTGGTATGTGACTTATGACCAAGTTTCAGGGTGTCATAGATGCACGGCATCAAAGTCAGTACATAGGTGTATGTTGGGGTACATACGACCGGACATGACCCGCTTATAAGAACTCTTCAGGATATTTATATCTGTGTCATAAGATATTCTAACTACGACTATAAAGTATAGTCCTTAGACCTGAGTTCGCATGCATGTGACTACACATGAACTGATGCGCTTTGATCATTGTCAAACGCTGTCGTCAAGCGATAGTTATAAGGACCTTGTTTGGGTGTATTATGAAGTGAGTAGTTTACAGTGATGGAACAAGACGGGATTTGTCCCTCCAATATAAATGGAGTGAATATCTCTAGGCCAATCGGAGATTTGAATACTGGAAAATGCATGGCCATGCTCAAACGGACTGTCCCGAGTCGTTTGGATTGTCAGTGTCAAATCAGAGTCCGATGAACATGATTAGGCTTTATAAGGATGACACTCATCTTGCCTTATGACTAATCGAGATATTGAGACAAAAGGATTATGAATACAGAGATTCCAGTACAAGTGGGAGATTGTTGGAATTATGTCCAGTAATCTCTGTACTGTCTCTAGAAAGTAAAAGTATGTCAATGATCAGACATAAGTCATATAATACTGGGGGTCATGATGGCTTGCTAGAGTCCGCTCATGATCTATAAAATCTTGGATTTGTTGCCTTTATTATATGATCCCATATGGGTCACACGCCTAAGCTAACAGGAAACTATAAGGGAATGGTTCAGCAGAAGTACGGTAAGAGTGCCAGGCATTTACTATACTTAGAGAGATTAAAGGGCCTGATTAAATCTAAGGGATTTAATCAGACTGGGACTTGGGCCCAAAAGCCCAAAAGAACTAGACAAAAGTTTTATAATTAAAACTTAACCTAGCTGCTCTCTCTCTCAACTCTCTCTGCGCCTCCTCCCTCTCTGGTCTAGCAGCCATCTTCCTGAAGTGTGCGTGTGTGAACCTCTGGAGGAGCTGTCCCTTGGCGGTTCTACTGATCTCTGACAATACCTCTTCAATCCGCTGCATAAACAAGGTATTTACTGAGATCTCTTTATGATTCTGCAAGAGAACCTAGATCCAATATGTTTAGTAGAGTTTAATCTGACAGAATTAAACCAGGACAAACACTAAACGATCCTACAGTCTCCTCATCCAAGGCGGAGAGTAAACGTCATCAGTGTGAACTCGTCCAAGAAAAGAAGGAGTGAAATGTTCCCCAGGATCCAAAACCAAAGTGTTACGTGTCTGCGCTCCATGTCCATCCTCAATAGTGAAGGTCTGCCCATCTATCAGTGGCTTACGTAGCATGTCTATCTTAAAGTGCAGAGGCTCATCTCCCAGATGGAGATCAATCAAGCTATGCCTCACATCAATCACTGCTCCAGCTGTGGCTAAGAATGGCCTGCCCAGAATCAAAGCATCATCCTTCTCACTGTCGTACTTAAGCACCAAGAAGTCTGTTGAAACTAAGTAGTTTCCAACTCTCACTGGGACGTCCTCAAGAACTCCTTCCGGAATCCTTATTGACTGATCATCTAGGACAAGAGAGGTCCTAGTGGGTAAAAAATCCATCATACCCAGCTTCTATGCCACAGAATATGGCATGAGACTTCCAGAAGCTCCTAAATCACACAGAGCGCGCTTGAAACCATCCTCGAAAATAGAACAACTTAACACAAAAATCCTAGGATCAGGTAGCTTCTTAGGAATCTTAGTTAATAGCACATCACTTATATGTTGAGGAACAATTATAACCCAATCCTTTAGCATCTCATCCATTGGCAGCATCTTCTCCAAGTACCTTTGCGCACAAGGGTGATAAGGTGGATCATCAGATGGTGGAATTTCTTCCAACTCTTCACCAATCTTTTCTAACTGTTTAAGCTCATCAATCTCTTGTTGAATTACCTCAGACACTTTAGGATACAATCGATTAGATAATGCATAAATCTCTTGTTGAGTTATCTCAGACACTCCAGGGAATAAACGATTAAGCTCTGAATCTGCCTCTGCATCAATGCCATAAGAATCATGTGAATCTGTATGTGCACGCCATACAACGATCGACGCTAAGGGTGCATCGATCGATGCTGTCAAATTTTCACAGATTCCACACGAGAGATTTTTCCCAAAATCAGAAATTTCAGCCTCTTCTACCAGTTCAGCTGTACTTAGCTCAAATCTTTCACCTATGTGTGATCCATCATAAATGTACACTGACCAGGCCTTAATGTGGGTGTCCACAACACTCTTTCCCTTGACAGAGTTCGAAATTTGGCTCACCTGAGTGTCCAATTGCTTCACATGAGTACTTAGAGACTCAAACTTCCCATTGAGATCCTCATAAACAGCATCTAACTTCCTGTTGCAATCCACAGCAATCTTAGTCTGTCCTTCCAGCAGCTGCTCCATCATACTCTCCATTTTACTCTAATGAGCATTAGCAACAGGAGGTTCTTAGTAAGAGGAAGATCCATAAGTACTCTGATTACCTTGCTGAAAAGGCTTCTGGAAACCAGCATTCTGTCCAAAGCCAGAAGAGTTTTGGTTGCTTGTGAAAGCACTCTTCTGACCACTGAAGAATCTAGTACCTTGTTGATTACCAAACTTGTTTCCTTGGAATCCAGAGCTATTGATCTAGTTCAAATCCCTTTCCTGTCTTTCCAGTAACTGCTCCATCATAATTATCAGCTTATCAGATTGCGTATTTTGAGGAGGAACAGGCTGATATGATGAAGATTCATAATCTTTGGTGAATGAATAAGAACCATAGTCTCTGCAGAATGAGTTATTCTGCTGATTTCCCAACATCCGTTCCATCATTCCCATCATCTTACGCGCTGTGTCGATCGATGCAAAGTAATGTCGATTGATGCAAGTGCGAAGATGTGATGATCGATACACAGGACCGTGTCGATCGATGCAAGATGATTCTGTCGAATCTGACCTGCAAAACAGAGAAAAAAAGAAAAATAAATCAGTAAAATAAAAAAATAAAACGAAAAACCTAGTCTAAACCCTAAGTTCAAATATATCTAAGACTCAAAAGAGTCCCCGGCAACCACTCGAAGAACCAGGAGTCGGAGATCGTTGTCTACGTCGGCTAGAAGGTCCTGGATGATGTATCTGCGGCTGTCTCCTGCAACTGCAGGTAAGCATGAAGTTCCAGATGCTCCGTAGAATGCCATCCTCACGCTCTCTCCACTCTCCCTCAGACATATCACCAAAAGGCATCGAAGGCTAGGGGTAAGGACCAACATCATCAGCAGGAGCAGCAGGTGCAGATGAAGAAGAAGCTCGTGTAGAAGGCTCTCCCAGCGGATGAGCCATAGAAGGAACTCTGCGCCGATCCCTCGTAGGAGGCTGGAATCTCAAGGCATCCAGCGTATCAATCTGTGTCAGACCAGCAGCAGGAAGATCCACACCACGCTTCTCAGTGGCAGGGTCATAATAGACCCATACACGTCCCTCCTTCAGCCATGTAGCACTCTGCAGGTGGCTAAAATCAAGGAACTCCTTGCTGTCATTACACTCCGTACCCTCTGAGGGAATCCTGCAATGCCTGAAAATGGGAGTAAGCAGACTCCCTACTGTCTCAGTGCCCTTCCCATCGAATGACTTCTTCTGCAGATCGCACAAATGATGAGCAAAGACAGCTCCCAAGTTTAGTCCTCTAGTGGGATCTCTCAGAACAGTCTCCTCAAACTTGTCCCTCGGTCCAATGAAAATCATCTCCATCTCGTTCTTACGCATCTTGTTGGCTTCAAATTTGAACACCAAAGTACATCCCAAGATGCGCAAGACATATCGGAGAACAGGATGCCTAACCTGTATCAGCTTCGTCGTCCTCGAGTTATACTGACCATTCCCAATACACTCCCAGAAATACTGAGCTTTCGGCACATCCCACTCAAGAGACATACCAATGCGTGTCGGCTCAGTGCTGAACCCATTAATCCTACAGATATCGAGAAGGGGAATCCGATACTGTATCCTAAGCATATGAAGGTAAAGAAACCTCATGAATCCTTCCTGCTCTCTGGGTCAGGGTAAACCAACCTACAAGTGGCCATCAGCTGTCTCACCATATCAGGGTACAACTCGTAAGGCTGCATGGGCATTGTCCCCAGACCAATGCCCTTACACAATGCAAGAACCTGCTCATCGATGCCCAGACTCTTACAAGTCGAATAATCCGCAAACTTGGTCGGCTTAAGCGTCATGCCACACCAACCATTGTAGAGCAATGTGTCAAACTCATCCCAACGGTCAAGTAATGGCCTCTCCGTGAACGTGTCCGTCTTGAGCAGCTCATCAATCTCCATGCCCCAGACCATGTCTGTCGGAATCAGCTGCTTATCTGCTCTAGGCCATGGTGGCTTTATCAATTCCCTATCCCTCTGATAAGGCTCATGATGTGGTGATTCTCGATGGAACCACTCAACTGGTGGAGCATGACGCGTTGTAGCTGCTGTGGTGGCTCTACGTTTACGAGCTGGTCGAGGAGGCATCTGCAAGAAAATCAATAAACCATATAAGTCTGGCAGAAAACTCCCTGTGAAATCGCAATGCAACGATCGTTGCACAAGTGCGTCGATCGTTGCAGGGCGATTTCACAGCCGACAGCTAATCCTCAAAAACGTGTCTAAATCCGTTCTAAAATCACACAAACAGCCTAATATCATCACCAATCATCCCTAATCATGTCTAATCAGTACAGAATTATCAATTTCAAGCCTAAAATCCCTAATCTCTAAACCCTATAACCGATTCCGAAAATGATGAAAATGAGAGTTCTTACCTTGGAATCACTGCAAATGGGTTAGAGAAATAGATAGGGGATGTGAAAATAAGTAGAATCAAGCTTTGAATCAGAGAAAATGATGAAAAAATGAGAGATTTAGGGTTGTGCACTCGCGGTTGTACGGACGGCGAAATGGGGAAGAAAAGAAGAGAAGAGGGGTTAAACTTACCTGGATCGTGTGTGCAACGATCGATGCATAGGTGCAACGATCGATGCATAGGTGCAACGATCGATGCTGTTGAACCAAATTGATTCCGGTTTAGCATGCGTACCTTAATTTTGCAATTAAACCACTTGCAACGACCGTTGCACATGACCGCAACGATCGTCACAAGGCGATCCCATCTCTTCGTCATATCTCCCTGCAACGACCGTTGCACATATAGCAACGATCGTCACACATCTCCAGACAGTGTTCTGTATTAAAAACTTAGCAAAAACAAATAAAAACTTGAAGTCCTAAGGAAAACACCAAAAATAAGAAAGAAAAACACTAAAACCTAATAGTGGGTTGCCTCTCACTCATCGCTTGTTTAAGGTCATTAGCTTGACCGGACGAACAAGATCAGTTTGCTGGAGATCCTGACAGAGACTGTGATTGCCTCTGTGCAAGTCTCCTCATCCAAGGCGGAGAGTAAGCGTCATCAGTGTGAACTCGTCCAAGAAAAGACGGAGTGAAATGTTCCTCAGGATCCAAAACCAAAGTGTTACGTGTCTGCACTCCATGTCCATCCTCAATAGTGAAGGTCTGCCCATCTATCAGTGGCTTACGCAGCATGTCCATCTTAAAGTGCAGAGGCTCATCTCCCAGATAGAGATCAATCAATCTATGCCTCACATCAATCACTGCTCCAGCTGTGGCTAAGAATGGCCTGCCCAGAATCAAAGCATCATCCCGCTCACTATCGTACTTAAACACCAAGAAGTCTGTTCGAACTAAGTAGTTTCCAACTCTCACTGGGACGTCCTCAAGAACTCCTTCCGGAATCCTTATTGACTGATCATCTAGGACAAGAGAGGTCCTAGTGGGTGAAAAATCCATCATACCCAGCTTCTCTGCCACATAATATGGCATGAGACTTCCAGAAGCTCCTAAACACACAGAGCGCGCTTGAAACCATCCTCGAAAATAGAACAACTTAACACAAAAATCCCAGGATCATGTAGCTTCTTAGGAATCTTAGTTAATAGCACATCACTTATATGTTGAGGAACAACTATAACCCAATCCTTTAGCATCTCATCCATTGGCAGCATCTTCTCCAAGTACCTTTGCGCACAAGGGTGATAAGGTGGATCATCAGATGGTGGAATTTCTTCCAACTCTTCACCAATCTTTTCTAACTGTTTAAGCTTATCAATCTCTTGTTGAATTACCTTAGACTCTTTAGGATACAATCGATTAGATAGTGCATAAATCTCCTGTTGAGTTATCTCAGACACTCCAGGGAATAAACGATTAAGCTCTAAATATGCCTCTGCATCAATGCCATAAGAATCATGTGAATCTGTCTGTCCACGCCATGCAACGATCGACGCTAAGGGTGCATCGATCGATGCAGTCAAATTTTCACAGATTCCACCCGAGAGATTTTCCCCAAAATCAGAAATTTCAGCCTCTTCTACCAATTCAGCTATACTTAGCTCAAATCTTTCACCTAGGTGTGATCCATCATAAATGTACACTGACCAGGCCTTAATGTGGGTGTCCACAACACTCTTTCCCTTGACAGAGTTCGGAATTTGGCTCACCTGAGTGTCCAATTGCTTCATATGAGTACTTAGAGACTCAAACTTCCCATTGAGATCCTCATAAACAGCATCTAACTTCCTGTTGCAGTCCACATCAATCTTAGCATGTCCTTCCAGCAGCTGCTCCATCATACTCTCCATTTTACTCTCATGAGCATTAGCAACAGGAGGTGCTTAGTAAGAGGAAGATCCATATGTCCTCTGATTACCTTGCTGAAAAGGCTTCTGGAAACCAGCATTCTGTCCAAAGCCAGAAGAGTTTTGGTTGCTTGTGAAAGCACTCTTCTGACCACTGAAGAATCTAGTACCTTGTTGATTACCAAACTTGTTTCCTTGGAATCCAAAGCTATTGATCTAGTTCAAATCCCTTTCCTGTCTTTCCAGTAACTGCTCCATCATACTTATTTGCTTATCAGATTGCGTATTTTGAGGAGGAACAGGCTGATATGATGAAGATTCATAATCATTGGTGAATGAATAAGAACCATAGTCTCTGCAGAATGAGTTATTCTGCTGATTTCCCAACATCCGTTCCATCTTTCCCATCATCTTACGCGCTGTGTCGATCGATGCAAAGTAGTGTCGATCGATGCAAGTGCGAAGATATGACGATCGATACACAGGACCGTGTCGATCGATGCAAGACGATTCTGTCGAATCTGACCTGCAAAACAGAGAAAAAAAGAAAAATAAATCAGTAAAATAAAAAAAAAACAAAAAACCTAGTCTAAACCCTAAGTTCAAATCTATCGAAGACTCAAAAGAGTCCCCGGCAACGGCGCCAAAAACTTGATAGGCTCTAAGTTTTAACCCTATACTAACTGCAAGTGCACAGTAATATCAATGTAGTACTTAGGGATCGAATCCACGAGGACTCTAGGCAACAATAGAATTAGAACAGAAAAGATTAAACTAGGAGAAAGTAGTGAGAAACTAAAAAGCAAAGCAGAAAGTAAATCAGTAGCAGGATTGGTTGTAAGCAATTAACTAAGGGCGCTAAGTCTAGGGAGTTCTCAGGAAATCAGACAAGCAGATAAATCATTCAGTCAGGATCAAATTAGGTACAGTTCTAGAACTCAAAACACAGATATAGAATTAACCAACTTTCGTTGTGAAAATTCTCTAAGCCTAATTGCAGAAATCCAAATGTCTTTGTAATTCCTAACAGATTAAACCAGCTTTAATGATCAAGTTCGATATGTTCACAATCTAATTATACCAAATTTCTTTGCGAGTAATTAAATTGCTCAACCTAAATAGTTTAGATTCTAAACCACACTTTCGTGTCAATCTAGCAACCTAAGATCTAGATTCTTAGTGATCAAGTTAGAACTAGCATTAAACACAATTTAGCTTGAAGAACATCTATTGATATGAATCCTTAATTGAATTAATTATATCTAGCAAGTCATAAAATCCTTATTGAGAATCCCTAGACCTAACTATGAATCTACTCAGACTTAGATATAAACATGATCAATGAATTAATAGATATCATAAAAGAGATTAAACAAGTAAAAGGGTTCGAAATCTTCTCCAAAAACAAGATGTAGTACAAGATCAGATCAGCCCCAAATAGCTCTAAAAACTCTCTGCTCTAAAGTATGATAGCGTACGTTAAAAACTGAAGTTAAAACCTAATTAAATAACTAAATCACGTCTTGGGGCTTCTGTGTAAATATCTGGAACTTCTGGGCAATTCTGCAAATCCATCATTCTTCATTAACTCTCGCCGAGACTGGTCCAACTCGCTATGCATCGATCGATGCTTATGTGTGTCGATCGAACATCACTCTGTTCTGGACAGTGAGCTCTATCTCTCGGGTCAAAACTCTAAAATGCACCAAATAGCTCCAATTACTCCAAATTCACTCCAAACGTGTGTGTACCTAATAAAATCTGTAAAAGACTCTAAAGAAACACAAAAAGACTCTAAAACATACTTATATCATGGCATAAAACCGATAAAAACCATGATATATCAAAGGGTTAAAATAACCTGAGTATATTTCTGATGTAAAACTTATCTTGGGGCTTGAGGAATTGTATTTCCCAAAATATGACTAAAATCGACATCAAATTCTTTAAGAGTTAACCTTGTCTCTCGTTGACAAAAAAAGAACCCTTGTCTCTCAAACATTAACAACATCCATAAAAAATCCTAACCTGACATAGATAGATTTCCGCCTCTATCCTTGTTCCCTAGAACAAATAATCCAGAAGAATCCAAAATCAAATACATAAAATATATATTAAATATGCTATACATAAGAATGATAAGAATGATAAGTAGACCTCGAGATTTAGATATTACTTCTTTATCACACAAAATCATTTGGGTTCTAGGCCCAAATAACTCCAATAATATAGAAAATATGCAGTATTTTAACCCTAAGTATCAAGCCTTTACTTCTTAAAGCAGAAGTACAAAACAATTAATGCCCAAACTTTTTAATTTATTTACTAGATGTGTCATTATCATTATAAGCAAATTAATTATATTATTAAAGGTAATTTAATATTTTTAAAAATATGTAAACAAGGCAACTCGATTCTACAAAGTTAAACATCGGATCCCACAAAGATTTTTTGAAATCATTTACCAGATTTTTCCTGAAAATATGTGATCCTATGGCTTAAATTTTTTTTTTGCCAAAGTTTAATAAAATTTATTTAAAATAAATTTTATATCTAAACCAGAAAATCTATTTTAAAATTTGTGTGTAATAATTATACAATATTAAAACTGATTTTAAAAAATTGATAATGTTGTTTGAATTTAGTCGACCACCTAACAATTTTTCTTCAATAGTTTGATTAACTTAGCACCTTTAAATTAGCACAAATTGAATTACTAATTTCTTTTTCCTTTAGTAATAATATTTCAAGACAATATGGATTACTAAATTTTAGGGTAACTTTTTTTTCATATTTAACAAAGATACTTTATAAATTTTCCATACAGATTTAAATAGGCATATATACAAAAAATAAATGTTTTATTAAATAATTTGTGCAAGAATAAAAATTGTTTTAAATATCCGGGAAGTATTGGATTCAACCAGAGTAAAAATGTATGGAAAATACGCTAAACTAAAAATAACAATATTAAAATTTATAAACAGACCTAAACAGATTTAAATATCCATGTGTTCCGTCAAATGAATTTAAACGGACAGGTCTAAATGTGTCTTAAATATAAACGAGTCTAAACAAGTATGATATACCGTTTTAAATAGGCATGTGTTAAATATCTCGGGTTCAAAGGGGCGGGTATAAATTTGTCTTAAATACAAACGGGTTTAGACATGTAAAAATGTGTAGGGAAATATACGAAGTTAAAAAAAAAAAAATTTGTATTAAAATTCAAAATAAAAATAAAATTTATAAACCTATCTTAACAGATGTAAGTATGCATGTGTTAATTTTGACGGGTTTAAACGGACGGATCTAAATGAGTCTTAGATATAAATATGTCTAAACTGGTTGGGTTTCCTGTTTAAACATCTTTATGTAAATCCATATAAAGTTTTAAAATGAAAAACCAAAAAATAAATAGTTTACAAATATTTTTGCAAGAAGATAAACCAAAGAAATAGTACTATAAAACTAACATAACAATCTAAAAACGGAAAAATAGAAACAAAAAAATCATGAAACTAATATCATCACATCGTTTCAGTCAAAATATATAGTGAGAGATTATGTCATTCATTTTCGAGATCACACATCAAATACACATCAAATATATACAAAAAATAAATGTTTTATTAAATAATTTGTGCAAGAATAAAAATTGTTTTAAATATCCGGGAGGTATTGGATTCAACCAGAGTAAAAATGTATGGAGAAATACGTTAAACTAAAAATAAAAATATTAAAATTTGTAAACAGACCTAAACAGATTTAAATATCCATGTGTTCCGTCAAATGAATTTAAACGGGCAGGTCTAAATGTGTTTTAAATATAAACGAGTCTAAACAAGTATGATATACCGTTTTAAATAGGCATGTGTTAAATATCTCGGGTTCAAAGGGGCGGGTATAAATTTGTCTTAAATACAAACGGGTTTAGACATGTAAAAATGTGTAGGGAAATATACAAAGTTAAAAAAAAATTACTTTGTATTAAAATTCAAAATAAAAATAAAATTTATAAACCTATCTTAACAGATGTAAGTAGCCCTGGGATATAAAACCGAACCGAAATTATCAAACCGAAACCGAACCGAATTTTAATGAACCGAAACCGAACCGAACCGAAGAAAAAAACCAATTGGTGGTTTTTTAAAAAATAGAAAAAACTGAAAAACCAAAAAACCGAACCGAAGTCCCTGACCTATTATTCATTATTGTAGACTTGTAGTTGTCGATCAGTTTAGATTTTCATAAAAGTTTCAATATTCCCATATATATACTTTTGTCAGTTTGTATTTGTGTTTTGATATATATATACATATAGCTTTGGAATATAAAATCGAACCGAAATTATCGAACCGAACCGAACCAAAATTTTATGAACCGAAACCGAACCGAACCGAAAAAAAAAACCGATCGGAAGATTTTTTAAAAACAAAAAAAACCGAATAACCGAACCGTAACCGAACCGAAGAACCGAAGTCCAGGCCTAGATGTAAGTATGCATGTGTTAATTTTGACGGGTTTAAACAGACGGATCTTAATGAGTCTTAGATATAAATATGTCTAAACTGGTTGGGTTTCCTGTTTAAACATCTTTATGTAAATCCATATAAAATTTTAAAATCAAAAACCAAAAAATAAATAGTTTACAAATATTTTTGCAAGAAGATAAACCAAAGAAATAGTACTATAAAACTAACATAACAATCTAAAAAACGGAAAAATAGAAACAAAAAATCATCAAACTAATATCATCACATCGTTTCTGTCAAAATATATAGTGAGAGATTATGTCATTCATTTTCAAGATCCCACATCAAATAAATTACGGGTTCGAAACAAAAAAAAGTAAAATAATCTAACTAATACCTTGCAATGATAGCGGATCAAAATATAATGAGAAATTTTGCCATTCATTTTCGAGATCAATGATCAAATAAAGCATGGATCAATAAATGATCGTGAAACAAAACAAAACAAAAATCTAAATGATACTAGCACAAGTCAAAATATATAGTGACAGATTATGCGTTTTATTTTCGAAATCACGGGTCAAATAAACCACGGATCAAGAAAACGATCTCGAAAAAAATCATCTAACTAATACTCCCCGTTGAGCGCAGATCAAAATATATAGTGAAATATTGTGCCATTTCCGACATCACGAGTCAAATAAAGCACATGTCACTAAAACCATCTTGAAAAAAACCATTTACATAATATCTCGCGCTGAGTGTTGATCAAAATATATAGTGAGAGATGATGTATTTTATTTTCGAGATCAAGGGTCAAGAAAACGATCACGAAAAAAAATCTAACTAATATTCGCGCTGATTGCGTGTCAAAATATATATTGGAAGATTATGCCATTCTTTTTGAGTTTCATGAGTCAAATAAAACACGACTTAAAAACGATCATAAACAAAAATCATCTAAATAATCCTATGTTCTGAGCACATATCAAAATACATAGTGAGTGATTAAGTCATTCATTTCGTAACACGGATCACTAAATTATGATTCAAGAAAACAATCTCGAGATAAAAAAAAGAAAAAAAATCATATAATTTGTATATCCGAAAATTAAATAAAATATATTTTAGTTAAAACAATACAAAAACTAAAATAATTAGTAGTATAAAACCAATAAAACGATCTTGAATAAAAAAACCGAAAATCAAAGAAAACAAACAAAAACATTAAAATAATATCATGCGCTCAGCGCTGATCAAAATCTATTTTATATAAACATCAATTGCTTCTATTGTATTTACGATCAACAACCTATCTTTAAGAAAATAGGTTCTATTGTTGTTTTACTAACCTTTTTTATGTCAAATCTTTTTAAACAGGTTGGCGAATGTGTATCAACGTCCTCCAAATTTTTAATACACCACTAGAGATATATTAGAACTCATTTGAGTTGATGACACAATAAATAAAATAATATTAGAATGTTTCTTATGTTAACCAAATTTTCATGCTAAACACCCAACAATTATTTTAGTGATAATGTTTTCTAATTACCTTTGCCTTTTTGACTGCAGGGAGTAAAATATCAATACAACATGTATAAAGATAATCAAATCTAGAAATAATCAAAATAAAAAGGTAAATGTGGATTTTTTCTAGACCTTTATAGGAGTTGATAGTTTATGCTTGCTAATTTTGTCATATTTTTGTTTCTTTGTCTCAGCTTTTAATTCTTATCACGTTAAAATAAAAACAATACAGTAAAGAAGAAGCCTTTTAACACTTTTTCTAAGAAGTGTTAAATTGAAATTTGAAGATCATAAAAGAATTTTAAAGTTCGATAGGGAAGATGTTCGCTCTTACCTTCGTGCAAGGTATATTGAGATTATAAAGTGTAATAGGATCGGTTTACAGATCCGTTGAGTCCTCCACTACTACTATTGTCTTTGGTGAAATGGCATAATAACAAAAATATTATCATATAGACTTTATTAAAATTATAGCTTTAAAAACTTATACAGAACTTACAAATAATTTTAAAAAATTAAGCTAATACTTTGATTAACATTCATTTGATTATAATATTGACCAACTTTGACAATTCTAAAGATCTATAAATAGCTGTAGCAAAACTTTAATTTACAATTACCAAAATTGAATAATTTGGGTTTTCCGTGTATTTATTGGAAACAATTATATTGAACCTCAACAGTAGTTTCTTATCATTACTTTTTTTTTTTTGCAATTCCGGTTGAACACAAAAGGGTTTGAGTTTTATGATCGCTAATGTGCATGCCTAATAACATCATAGGGTATCATAATGGTATTTTATTTTATTGACATATCAAATATATATATATATATATATATGGAGAAGGAAAAAATCAAAATTTCATTTTATTTATCAATATAGAAAATCTTATCAAACTTTTCAAAAAAATCTAATACCAATAATTAAAATATTAGATATTAGTTTTTGCTTCATGTCTTTTTTTTTGGTAAAATAAACAACTTTATTGTTTCTTTTATGTTGTTAAATTAAATTCTGAAAATTAGTTACTTAAAAACAAAACTTATAAACTAAAAGATTGATTTTCAATTTTAAAATATAAATTAATAATATAATAATAAAGTTTTTATAATTTTACTATCTACTAATATAACAAAACAAATATAAACTATATAATAACAACATCTCTTAGACAACAAAATTGTCAACAAATTTTTAAACCTCCACACCTACTTATGAAAATATATAAAATATAGCATATTAGCATTTATAAATATATATTATACCATCCACGGGTAAATGAGAACCATCATATTTGTAATATTTTTTCTAATATGCTCAATAATATACATTTGTACAAATCAAATATAATTTCAACCCATAGACTGATAATTTAGAAACTAAAATTAGTTGGAAAAATAGAAGTTGTTATTTCCAAATAAATTAAAATTATTTTTTTCAATAAAGTATAAAACTAATAAAGATAAAGTTTATAAGTTTTTATAAACAAAATTGCAAGTCTAAAAAAAAATTCCAAATATAAAATAGAAATATACATAACAAATTACTTATATTTGGATTAATAATATATGTCGACCAAAAAAAAGATTAATAATGTATATCACCACCATATTACACATACACTTTATATATTATACTAACTACTGCATAAAGATAAAAAAAATGCTCAAATCTTTAACATACAACAATAGAATATGTGTTTTAGACTTTTACAAATATAATCTAAATGCTATAAACAAATTTGTCCGTCCTTAGCGTAGATCATTAGCATTTACAAAAAAAATAAAATAAATAAACTATACAAAACCTGTATATATGTTCAACATATCTCAAACGTCTAAATTTAATATTAATAATACGTTATAAAAACATATTATCATTTATAAATATATTATTTATATACAAAAATATGGATAAACATCAAAACAAAATTATACCCGCCGATCGGCGAGTCAAAATCTAGTTTATAGTTGATTTTGGAAATCATGTTAAATCTAGAATTTTCCATCTCAGCAAGAAAATAACTTTAGTGAGGGATTTCAATTTTCTTCTGGAATAAGAACTTATCAAACTTGTGTTGGGAAAAAAGAAACAAAGCAATATATTTACCATATGTAAACAATTAGCATTAAATATATATTTTAGAACACAAAAATATAAAAAATGATAACTATTCTATGTATTAAATATTGAGATATACACAAAAACAAACTTTGAAAGTTACTTTATTACTACAACAACCTTGGCAAAATTGTGTTTTGAAAATTTTGACCAAAGAACATGTAAACCATGTTTTCAATTTTTAATTACAGTTGTGCCATCCAAAAAATATAAACTAATTTAATAATAAATTTTTATATATTTAAAAAAAAAAATTAAAATCTATAAAAATTAAAATTTTTGTTTTTTTTTCCGGCAAAAGCGATTCTGACGACGAAATGACGACTCCGACAACGAAGCTGTAGATTTGTTTTTCTGTAGTGGTAGGTTTGTTTTGCTATACAATTATGTAATATGCATGTAGACTTTTATGTTAAATTTGATCATAGACTTTTGGAGTTTGTATCGTAAACTTTTTTCGGTTATGTTATTGTTTTATTGTAGACTTAATATATTATTGAATTGATTCAAAAAAAAATTGAAAAACTAAAAATAACCTTCATTCATGGGGCTTCATTTTTTATTTTTTTACAGAGAAATAAAAAAAGAAAGAAAGCTTTGGCGACGAATGTGAAAGTGTGACTTTTTGTTGTAGATTCCGGCGAGATCTTTGCACAGTTCCGACGGTAAGTTTTCTATTCATCTTCTCCTTCGTAATCTTCTTCCATTCTCCATCTTTGAAATCATTACTATTTATCTTCTCCTCTTCGCATGCGACAGTGATTTTTGGTTAAATCGAACGAAGTTACGAATCCGACGATTTTACCGACGATATTGTGGTAAGGTTTCTCTTCTCTTCTTGGTTTGTTGCTTCTTCCTTTAATTCTTCTCTACAAATTGTGAATATTCTTACTTACCTTCAAAATCGTTGGATTTAGTCAACCATTGTGAGGGTAGAGTAGGTTTAGTGAAATTGTGGTGGTGACATGTGACTCCGACGAAGAAACATATATTTCCGGTGATATTTTTAATTTTTGAATTTCACGGTGGATATATTTGATGGTAGATTTGTGTATTGATATGATATTTTAATTTCGTTTTTACTTGAAATAACAATCGTATTTGATAGTAGGCATATGTTATATTATTGTAGACGTTGTTTCATGTTTGTAGACTTAATCGTATAGTTGTTTCTATTTTCGGTTTAGTGTTTGTAAACTTGTGTAGAGGTTTCATTTGAATGGTTGTAGACTTGTTTGTGTGTCGAGTTAGTTATCGTATAATTGTTTTCAATATTCGTTTGAATGATTGTAGACTTTTTTTGGGAAGGAGATTGATTAATTGATTTCTTCTTTCTATATACTTTTCGATCTTCATTATGGACCCGAGCTATAGTGATGCAAATAAGAACAATATGCTAATCGTCAGGATTTATGCCATAGCCGAGGGTGATTTTGGCATTCCGAAAGATGTCCCTGTGGTGGACGAATCATCGAAGAGACCTCTCAAACCGAAACTGAAGCCGCGTTAGGAATGAGATACTTTACCAGCAATGTGTTTGAGGTGAGAAGAGGAGACCACATTTATAAATTTATTGGCAATTCTGGATATATGTTTGTATATGTATTTATGTGCAAAATGATGGCTACCACATTCGGAAAAATGGGTTCATGATGTTGAAGAAGAGATGACTAAGTTAAGGAGGGAGGTTAAAGAGCAGTTGGAGAGGATTCAAAGCTTATCACACCATGAATTTCAGATACAACAAATGCGTATGGAGATGAAAAACAATGGTGAAGAGATTGCAAAGCTGAAGGAGTTAGTGGCATGTGTTATTGGCCGAATTGACTCGTCTTTGGAGTATCAGTGTCTTTGTTTTGTACGAGTTATCTATATTTTGTAAGCCTTATCTACGTTCTGATCACGAATAACGTTGACAACATTAAATCTACCCAATAAATATGAGTCTGCAATAACGTTACATATAGTTAGCATTACAAAATAAATATTAACATTAACCTTTTATAAAATGTAGTCCCTCAATCATTTTCTTTTATTAAACTCTTAGTGTAACTCCCCTGTTCCGCTTTGACCTTAGTCAACCGATGACCAACAATCAAACAAGAACATGATCACTGGTTTTCCTTTAGTAGGGACCAGAGCCGTCACAGTTTTTACCGTGTTTGATTAATTCGGCTCGGCTTAACAACTTTCGTCATTAAACTGATCCGAGTTATTCAATTACAGGTTTCTTAAATTTTAATTATGGCTTCGCAACCGTAACAAAATTTGGTAGTTATATTAGACCGGACCAATCTAATATAATCAACATTCTTTATGATTATAAAACATCGCTTAAAAACGTGCGGAAATACAATAGGTCCATGGACATTATTTATTTAAAATAATACAATATTACTTGAAATTTCGTTACAAAAGAGACGTTGACACTACACCGGCTTACCTAACGTCCTATGGTCCGCTATTCTTATGGGTTACCTGAAAGAGATAAAAGAGAGGGGTGAGCGATCTATTATCGACCCAGTGAGTTGAGATCCCCCAACTAACAAATTAACTTCCCGTCTACCCAACCCAACCCCAATCACAAGCAATGACGGAAAGTTACACAAGCAATATTAAATAGCTGAAGCAAGAAAACATTAATTATAATACATGCACGCTATGGGCCCTGGTAATATCGTCATTCCCTCAGAATACTCGTTCCATCACCATATAGGCCCACTGTAGTGATTCCCTCGACTCTTACTCATAGACACGGAGTACTACAAGTAAGACACCGTTCTCCGTTCATCGATATGAGGCGACTCGGGCTACCCCTAGATATCCAGAGCTTCCATGCAGTCCGGCCCTAGGACATGACCCCGTATTCTACGGACCACACACCTACCGGCGTTACCCAGTAAGTTAACACCTACCGGTAACGAGAGTACGTGAACCGACCGGTACGCTCCCGAGGATCCATCGGTTAGGAAGTCGATATGCCCACTATAACATAATGTCACTAACACATCAAACAAACCATTAAACATACCACATCACAACAATCACAACAACCATTCACACAATGTCTCATAAATCAATCATTAATGAATCGATCATCATATCATTATCACATGGTTTTCCGTATTTTAATCTTTCGTTCGATACTTGGTTATTAATCATAAGCATGCTATATAATAACAACATTATCCATACCATCAACATCAACTAATCAAGCAACCATAACATTATTATCACCCAAAAATCAACAAAGTATAATAATAATCTCACATATTACTATATATTAATCAAACATACACTAGTCGTAGTCATCACAAGAGAACATGACTTAGTGTCAGGAACATGCGTATTAAAATATTAGGCAAGCAATTTACCCCAACTCACCAATACTTTATCGCGGTTGACCCCGGTATAGCCTTACTACTCGAACCTCCGGACCGTACTAAAGCCGCTTAAGACATAAGAGAAGGTCGGTACTCGGGATGAACGTTGAAAATCTTCGCTTAGGAAATATTTCCCTGCTCCTACGTCACCATCCCAACTCTCTCTCTCTCTCTCTCTCTCTCTCTCTCTCTTCTTCTTCTTCTTCTTCCGGCTTCTTCTCCTCGTCCTTCTTTGCGCACCCTTCTCCTTCTTCTTCCTCTCTTCTTCCTCTCTTACCTCTCTATTATTTCTCTCCTTTTCCTCTTTTTTACTCTTTGTGAGTTTTGGTTGTGAAGAAAAGGGGAGGGGGAGGGGTTCCTTATATAGCAAAAGAGGGTTAATCTCCACCCTCCATTTGTCTCCTCTCTTCCCCCATCTTATGCCACGAATTCTCACCAGATGTTGGCCAAAAACAATTCATTTTAACCTCCATCTTACACCTGTAAAGTCCATTTAAAATCCCCTTGGGTTTGGGACAATAAATCTTTGTAGATTCATTGTACCAAAACTCACAAGACCTCTTCTTTTCTCTTGCAGGATTTTCGTGGCCCAAGCCTCTTCATGGGCTTGAATTATGTCCATAATGACTTCATCTATCAGCTCTGATCAGCCTAAACCAAGCCCAAGCTTCCTTGATTTTATTTTGAATTTTTAGTCCTTAATTACCCATTAATGACCTAAAATTCATAACTTATTCTAGGGATCAAATATTGCTAAATACTTTTAACCATAGCTTCTACATATTTTATTGGAGCTGTGGTCAAAATTTCATAATTCTTTTTGAAATTTAGAGGCACTTTCCCGAACATTTTATCGGTTTCTCGGAAAAACCAGTTTTTAATGAAAATTCTCAAGAATTTCCAAAAATAATTCCAATGAATTTCTTAGAAAGATAATTCATTTTATTAGTGATAAAAATACCATTACATTTAATAATAATACTTTTATCAAGTTTCCGAGATCGGGGTATCACATTCTTCTCCCTTATTAGAATTCGTCCCCGAATTCTTTAAGGTTATAAACAACTCCTTTCTACTGAGTACTAATGAAAAACTCCGGATATGCTTCTCTAAACCTCGATTCATCCTCCCACGTGACGATCACACGATTCTGCTTTCCCCAGAAGACTTGAACTTGCGGAATCTCTCGATTCTTGAGTTTACGGATGCGTCTTTCTCCTATGCGAATGGGTCCTTCGGTGTAGGTAAGGTTCTACTGGAGATCTTCTATCTTCTCCGTTTCCACATCCCTTGGGTCACGGATGAATTTCGGTACCATAGACACATGGAACACTGGATGAATCCGCATGTCTGACGGTAAATCCAATTGTACGCCACTTCTCCCACCTTACCAATTACTTGGTATGGTCCGATGTAGCGAACTTCTAACTTCCCAACCTTGCCGAATCATTCCCCCCTTCTTTGCGATGAGACCCTTAAATATACCCAATCTACGAATTCAAAGTTAACCTCTCGCCTTGCTTGGTCTGCAAATTTCTTCTGCTGATCTTGAGCTTTCTTCATGTTGGCTTGAATCATTTTGCAGTTTGCTGGTCATAAACGATCTTGGGTCCAAAGAATTCTCGCTCTCCGATCTCGGTCCAACATAGCGGAGTTCTACACGGTCGTCCATATAGGGCTTCATATGGGGACATTCCGATACTGGAATGGTAGTTGTTGTTATATGAGAACTCCACTAAAGGTAAGTGCTTTTCCCAATTTCCATCCCAATCGAGAGCACACATTCACAACATGTCCTCAATGGTCCGGATAGTCCTTTCGGTTTGACCGTCGGTTTCTGGATGATAAGCAATGCTGATATGCAGTTCCGTTCCTAAAGCTTCTTGTAGCGCTCTCCAAAAGATTGAGGTAAATCGTGGTCCCGGTCAGATACAATGTATGCTGGAACTCCATGAAGGCGAATGATTTGATCGATGTATAGCTCAGCCAGGGCTTCCACCTTATCGGTGTCCTTTATCGGAATCAAATGGGCCACCTTGGTCAGACGATCGACGATTACCCATATTGCGTTGTTTGCCCTCCCTTTTGCTGTCAGCATTCCGGTGATAAAATCTATTGATATGGAATCCCATTTCCACTGAGGGATAGGTAGGCTCTGAAGTAGACCACTGGGTACTTGAAGCTCCACTTTGATCTGTTAACAAGTCGGACATTGAGCTACCCATCGTGCTACGGACTTCTTCATTCTCGGGCAATGGTAATACCTCCTCACGTCTTTGTATATCTTTGAACTCCCGGGGTGGATACTAAGCAGATGATGTGCTGCCTCCAAAATTCTTCTCGCAGACCTTGAACTTCCGGTACAGTGATCCTTCCCTTAAGCAACAATGTACCATCTTTGGCAAGATGATAACCGCTCTTGTTTGGTCCATCTCGATTTTTGACTTCTCCAATGATCTTTAAAATCTTTTCATCTTTCTGTTGCTCTCCTCGGATTTGAAGAACTAGATCCGCCTGCCTTACATCCTGTAAGCCTAGTGCCTCATTTTCTTCCCCTTCCATTGCCGCCAACTTCACCGACTTGAGTTCCTCGGTTAGGGTTTCGAGCTCCCTTTCGATGCTAGCCTTGGTTTTTCGCCGACTGAGTGCATCTGCAACCACATTAGCTTTTCCAGGGTGATACTTGATCTTGAGATCATAATCCGCGATGAACTCCATCCACCTACGCTGTTGTAGATTAAGGTACGGTTGCGTAAACAAGTATTTAAGACTTTGATGGTCTGTAAATACTTCTATGCTTTCACCGTAGAGATAAGATCTCCAAATCCGTAATGCGAATACAACTGCCGCCATTTGCAAGTTATGTGTCCGATAGTTCTCTTCGTGCTTCCTTAACTGACGAGACGCATAAGCGATGGCTTTACCTTCTTGCATTAGGACACACCCCAAACCAACTCGCGATGCATCGGTATATACCGTGTAGGGGTTTCCGGGTTTTGGCAAAGCCAAAACTGGTGCTGAAGTCAAAGAAAATTTTAACTTAGCAAAAGCGTCCTCGGCGTCCTGATTCCAAATAAAGGGAACGCCTTTCCCTGTTAGCTTCGTAAATGGCTTGGCGATTG
This sequence comes from Orychophragmus violaceus, assembly GCA_030180135.1. NCBI lineage: Eukaryota > Viridiplantae > Streptophyta > Magnoliopsida > Brassicales > Brassicaceae > Orychophragmus > Orychophragmus violaceus. Next base: position 54,042,210 of record CM058240.1, on the reverse strand, counting down.
AAGAAAACCCACGAACGAACTTCCGATAGTACCCTGCCAAGCCTAGAAAACTTTGAACTTCCGTTAGAGAGGTAGGCCGAGGTCATTCTTGGATGGCTTTAACTTTTCGGGATCGGCTGATACTCCTTGCTCGGAAATGCGATGACCCAGAAATCCAATTTCCCTTTTCTAAAACGAGCATTTGCTAAACTTAGCAAAAAATTTCAGCTTCCGCAATCTCTCGAGAACTAACGCCAAATGCGACCGGTGCTCTTCCTCAGTATTTGAGTAAACCAGAATATCATCGATAAATATGATAACAAATTTATCGAGATAATCATGGAAAACTTCATTCATTAACAGCATAAAGACCGCTGGTGCGTTGGTAAGCCCAAAAGGCATTACCACGAACTCAAATAGCCCATATCTGGTTTGAAACGCCGTCTTCATGATATCTCCCCCAGCGATAGGATTTTGGTGATATCCGGATGCCAAATCTATTTTTGAAAACTAGCTTGCTTCTTAAGCTGATCCAAAAGTTCATCGATTCGAGGCAACGAATATTTATCCTTGATGGTGATATTATTGATGCTGCGATAGTCGATGCATAATCTCATACTCCCATCCTTCTTCTTTACGAATAGCACTGGAGCTCCCCATGGTGACGATCTTGGTCGTACAAAGCCTTTCCCGATCAAGTATTCAAGCTGCTTCTTGAGTTCCGCCAACTCCGCTGGGGCCATTCGGTAAGGTGCCTTGGCAATAGGCTTCGCTTCCGGTTCCAAAGTAATGGTGAAAGGATTACTCCGAGGTGGAGGTAATTCCTTTAACGCCGCGAATACATCCTCAAACTCCTATACCACCGCAATATCTTCGATCTTGACGTCTCTGTTGATGGTTCCTTCGCCGGCAGTGATGGCCACCAAAAACGCTTCCCCATTCCTGATTAAGTCTTGAACTCGAAGAGCCGCCACTGCACACACCAATTTACTAGGGTTAATCCCATAGTAGACTATCGCCTCCATCCCGTCTCCACGAAATGTAATCCTTCCTCGACCGCAATCTAGTTGGGCTTGATGGCCAGACAACCAGTCCATTCCGAGAATAACTTCGTACCGAGTCAGAGGAGTGATGAGCAGATTCACCACGAACTGCTTCGCCTCAATGACTAGTGGTACGTTCCGAATAGTACCGAATACACTTATATATTCAGAGGGTTTTCTCTCCGGGGGTCAACACAGCGACACTAACATTTTCTATTTTGTAACTCCCTCTGATTTCCGCGACTACTTTTGGAATTACAAAACTATGGGTGGCTCCCGAATCGAATAAAACATGTGTGAGACGACGCGCGACATGTATGGTTCCTGCCACGTTAATATTTAACTTTAAAATACGACACAAAATTTTTTTAAACAAAAAAACTTTATTTATTTATATAGAAGATTTATTATTTTTGAACAACTTCTAAGGTTTTACACACACATAAGGATTAGGGTTCATGTACATGCTTACCTGTGATAGGACCCTGAGTGGGTTTTGGGGCCTCTTTATTATCTATCTCTAAGGCATAATCCCTACTATCTACGGCTTGACGCTTGCGAGCGGGCTCAATTGTAGGGCGAGCTGGCGGGGGCTTAATGGCGAGTGGGGTGGCTGGGATCGGGTTCGAACATTCTCGAGCATAATGGCCCTTCTGACCACATCGGAAACAGGTAAGACCGGGCGACGCTTGCTGTGTTGCATTCCTTGGACAGTATTTAGAGATATAACCGGGCTGACCGCAGTTGTAGCATACCGACGCTGCCTTGAATGAGTCAGATGATCCTTGGGGTCGTTTTCCTTTGTCTTTGAAACGACGGTTCTGTCCAGAGTGCCGGCCTTGATGGCTTGATGACCTTCTGCCTTGGTTTGAGTTGAAGTTTCCCCGCGCTAACCCGATCTCTACGCTTACAACTTTCTCCACCAAGTCTGTGAGGCTTGCGAAGTTCCCTACCGCGAGTCTGCTCTCCAGTTCGGGTCGAAGACCGAACAAGAAGTTGGTGATCATCGCTTCCTCATCTCCGTTATTGTTACCCACAAAACGCTTAAGTCGCATGAACTCGGATTCGTACTCCCGAACTGATTTACTCCCTTGTTTGAGTTTAGAAAACTCCCGCTGTAGTCGACGCCTGGATTCTGGAGTAAAGTATTTGCGCTCAAATTCTTCCTTGAACGCTGACCAGGTCTTCACCATATGTCCCACTTGGGCTTCCAGACTTTCCCACCATTCGGCTTCGTCTTGGTCTAGATAGTAAGCTCCCACGTTTAGCTTGTAGTCCTCTGGGCATCTTGTAGCCTTGAAGTTTTTCTCCACCATTCGGATCCATCGATCGGCGACTAACGGGTCAGTTCCACCGGAGAAGGGCGTAGTTCCCATCTTCTTCATCGAGGAGATCAAAAATAGGAACGGTGGTCGAGTCGTCACATCGGGGGTTACTTGTGGTGATTGCATAGCTCGAGTCATTACGTCATGAAGCATTTTCAAGGTATGCTCCGGCTCCGGGTTTACATCTTGACCTCCTTCCGCATTTGGATCATGCCTGGGCATCTCCTTAGGACAATCATTGCTAGATTCAGTATCTTTGATGTCTTTTTCTGCGGTCGCTTGCGCCTGATCTGCCTGCCCTTCCTGGTTGCCCGAATTTTCTGGTAACTTGGCCGGTTCCTCATAACCTAATCCGCGGTGTTCCGAAACCCATTCCGACCCCATAGCCATACCATGCCCGCCACTACTGATTGCTCTGTCCTCCATCTGCATCATAAACGGGTAAGTGACTAAGTCCTAACTAAACAGGACGTGTCCGGTTTCCTAATGTCTCTTTCGCGACTCAATTTTTAACTCGGTAAATCTGAAAACACATGTTATATGAGCACGATCGGAACCATGCTCTGATACCACCTTTTGTAACGCCCCTGTTCCGCTTTGACCTTAGTCAACCGATGACCAACAATCAAACAAGAAGATGATCACCGGTTTTCCTTTAGTCGGGACCAGAGCCGTCACAGTTTTTACCGTGTTTGATTAATTCGGCTCGGCTTAACAACTTTCATCATTAAACTGATCCGAGTTATTCAATTACACGTTTCCGAAATTTTAATTATGGCTTCGCAACCGTAATAAAATTTGGTAGTTATATTAGACCGGACCAATCTAATATAATCAACATGCTTTATGATTATAAAAAATTGCTTAAAAATGTGCGGAAATACAATATGTCCATGGACATTATTTATTTAAAATAATACAACATTACTTGAAATTTCGTTACTAAAGAGACGTTGACACTACACCGGCTGGCCTAACGTCCTGCGGTCCGCTATTCTTATGGGTTACCTGAAAGAGATAAAAGAGAGGGGTGAGCGATCTATTATCGACCCAGTGAGATGAGATCCCCCAACTAACAAAGTAACTTCCCATCTACCCAACCCAACCCCAATCACAAGCAATGACGGAAAGTTACACAAGGAATATTAAATAGCCGAAGCACGAAAACATTAATTATACTACATGCACGCTATGGGCCCTGGAAATATCGTCATTCCCTTGGATACTCGTCCCGTCACCATATAGGCCCACGGTAGTGATTCCCTCGACTCTTACTCATAGACACGGAGTACTACAAGTAAGACACTGTTCACCGTCCATCGATACGCGGCGACACGGGCTACCCCTAGATAGCCAGAGCTTCCATGCAGTCCAGCCCTAGGACATGACCCCGTATTCTCCGGACCACACACCTACCGGCGTCATCCAGTAGGTTAACACCTACCGGTAACACGACCCGAGAGTACGTGAACCGACCGGTACGCTCCCGAGGATCCATCGGGGAGGGAAATCGATATGCCCACTATAACATAATGTCACTAACACATCAAAAAAAACATTAAACATACCACATCACAACAATCACAACAATCATTCACACAATATCTCATAAATAAATCTTTCATGAACCGATCATCATATCATTATCACATAGTTTTCCGTATTTTAATCTTTCGTTTGATACTTGGTTATTAATCATGAGCATGTTATATAATAACAACATTATCCAAACCATGAACATTAACTAATCAAGAAACCATAACATTATTATCACCCAACAATCAACCAAGTATAATAATAATCTCACATATTACTATATATTAATCAAACAGACACTAGTCGTAGTCATCACAAGAGAACATGACTTAGTGTCAGGATGTTGGGAATGTCCTGAAATCTATTGTACATGCTCTAAGTGAAAGTCGTATAGTCGAGATGAGACAATCACATAACACTAGGTAGTCATAACGCTTTGCTAGAAGCCACTTATGATCAATGAGTTGAGAACTCATTGCTAGTGTTATATGATCCTACAGGGTCACACACCTAAGCAAACTGGGCGTTAAAGACGAGGTTGATCATTAATGTAATGATCCAGTGAATGCATATGTGATATGCATTCGATATCAATGTTCTGGGGAGTGTCGATCGTTGCAGTTAGTGCATCGATCGATGCACTCGCGGATTAATCAGATTAATTCGGTTTAATCGTTGGTTAATTCCGTTGTGGTTTAAGCCGACATATATAAGATATATGGTCGACCTAAACTCGTCCCTAACCTAATTCACAGCCACCAGAACACAGAAATAAACCTCTCTGGAGATTAGATCTCTGTAAGGCACTAACATCCCTGCGGTCCAGTTCGTGTGCGTGTGGATACCAGTAGAGGCGCAGCATTTGAGGCGCTTCGTGATCTCGATTATCTGCAAACACTTTCGCTGCATATTTATCAGGTAATCTCGAGATCTGTTAGATTCAATTACATGAACCTTAGATCCTAGGCTCGGAATTCAGACTAGGGTTGCTAATCCTGATTAGAACTGCTAGAAATTCCTTCAGTGGTATCAGAGCTTTAGGGTTCCATTGAATCTGTAGCATGATGATTAGATTAGTTGAATCTGAATCTGTGTATAGTTGATACAAGCACGCTAAAACTCGTTTTGATCAAAGTAACCTAGATTAGGGTTTTGTTCGAAAACGTTGTAAGGTTTTTCGCATAGTGTCGATCGTTGCCAATCCGGCATCGATCGACACAGAGCGAAAACCCGAATAAAATTTAGGGTTCTTTTTCGCATGGTGTCGATCGTTGCCAATCCGGCAACGATCGATGCAGGGTGAAAACCCGAATAAACCTAGTTTTCGCCTAGTGACGATCGATGCAATTGTTGCATCGATCGACACAACCTCGCGAGATTGTTGGATCGGTTCAATTGGATTGGACCGGTTATCGAGCTTGGTTAATTATGGTCGAACACTGTGAATGGTTTAAATGCGATTGGTTTGATTAGGTTGGCATCGACCGATGCTAATGTAGCATCGATCGACGCTGACCGGTATTCAAAACTGGATCAATTGGATTGATCGAATATCGCGGATTAATTATAAGAATTAAAACATAGTAAAACTGAACGTTTTAAATGGTTTCGTTCCTCAACCAAATATCAAGTGTAATTGATGTCTTTCCAATCTTGTCAACTGTCAAGACTCATTTCATTGTACGATAGGCTTGCAGTGCAAGGTATCAACAATTACATGAGTAAGGCAGGAAGTAATCGTGTTAATGGGCTTGCAGTGCAAGGCATCAACAATTACATGACTGAAGAGATTGGTTTGCTTGACTGGGCTATCAAAATCGTTTTGGGCCCAGAGACATCAGGTGGATTGGACATAAGATGTCGATCCACAACCAAGAGTTATATTGGATATAACTAGCAAGGTTGTTGCTTACCTAAATAGCTGAAATTGAGTGATAGCCTGTGGCTCACTTGAATTTAGTAAAATATGGGTCTTGGATCATTATATTCATCTGAGGAAACATTGATTGAATATAATGCGAGTTTTCTTAAAAGTTAAGATTTCTCATTTCTTGAACATCATAACTAAACCTTTTTCTTTTCTATGTTCTCAGCTATGACTACTACTCATAATAATTCTTTCTCCCTGCGATCCGTCCTTGAGAAGGACAAGTTAAATGGATCGAATTTTCTCGAATGGTATCGGAACTTGAGAATTGTTCTCAAGCAGGAGAAGCGGGACTATGTCCTTGAAAATGTTCTCCCTGAAAAACCGAGATCCAATGCTGCACATGCAGAAAGGAGTGCTTGGGACAAGCATTCCAATGATGTGGTCGATGTGAATTGTCTCATGTTGGCTACCATGAACTCGGACTTGCAAAAGCAATACGAGAACGTGGAGTCGCCAGTGGAGATGATTACTAGCCTGAAAAGCATGTTTCAGGAGCAAGCACGAACTGAGAGATACCAGACAGTTAAATCTCTCATTGAATGCAAGCTACCAAAGGACAGTCCGGTCAGTCCTCATGTCATTAAGATGATGGGTTATATTGATAACCTGGGGAGACTGGATTGTCCCATTACCCAAGAGTTGGCTACTGACATCATTCTGCAGTCACTGCCGTCAAGTTATGATCAGTTTGTTATGAACTATAACATGAACAACTTGACGAAGACGTTGACTGAACTGCATGGCATGCTCAAGACAGCTGAGCCTAATATCAGGAAGGGCACTCCTAATGTACTTATGGTACAAGGGGGTAAGAAGTTTAAGAAACTTGGCAAAGGCAAGGGAAAGGGCAAGGCAGTCCCGGTTGAGAACCAGGACACGCCTGCGCCAGCCCCGAAGCCCAAGCCGGGCCCATCTGAGACTGATAAGTGCCATTACTGTAAAGAGCCTGGGCATTGGAAGAGAAATTGCAACAAATTCTTGGAAGAGAAGAAGAAGAAGAAGAAGACTTTCGAGACTTCATCTTCAGGTATTTATGTTATAGAAGTAAATGTTACTACTTCTGGTTCTACTTCTTGGGTATTGGATACCGGCTGTGGTGCTCATATTTGTACAAATATGCAGGGCCTAAGCAACAGTAGGACGTTGGAAAGGGGACAAGTGGACCTGCGTGTGGGGAATGGAGCAAGAGTTGCTGCATTAGCCGTAGGAACATTTAACTTGTCTTTACCTTCTGGTTTGGTTTTAGAACTTCATAATTGCTACTATGTACCTGCTATAAGCAGAAATATTATTTCTATTCCTGTTTTGGATTTGGAAGGATATCAGTTTGCAATTAAGAATAAATGTTGTTCTTTTGATTACAATGATATGTATTATGGTAGCAGCCCATTAGAGAATGGGCTTTATGTTCTAAACCAAAGCACAGAAATCTATAACATTAACACCAAGAGATTCAAATCAAATGACACGAATCAGACTTTTCTATGGCATTGTCGTTTCACATAAACGAGAAACGGATTCAAAAGCTCCATAGTGATGGGCTTTTGGGCTCATTTGATTATGAATCATGTGAGAAATGGGAATCTTGTTTACTAGGCAAAATGACTAAGGCCCCTTTCAACAAATCAAACGAAAGGGCCAATGACCTGTTGGGCCTTATACATACAGATGTATGCGGCCCAATGAGCACAAGTGCCAGAGGAAATTTTCGATACTTCATTACCTTCACTGATGATTTCAGCAGGTATGGCTATGTCTATTTAATGAGACACAAGTCGGAATCCTTTGAAAAGTTCAAAGAGTTCCAAAATGAAGTACAGAATCAACTTGGCAAAAGTATTAAGGCTCTTCGATCAGATCGTGGAGGAGAATACTTAAGCCAAGAATTCAGTGATCATTTGAGAGATTGTGGAATTGTTTCACAACTCACTCCTCCTGGAACACCACAATGGAATGGCGTGTCTGAGAGGAGGAATCGGACTTTATTAGATATGGTTCGATCAATGATGAGTCTCTCTACTCTTCCATTATCCTTTTGGGGATACGCTCTAGAAACGTCTGCGTTTACACTAAATAGGGCTCCGTCAAAATCAGTTGCAAAGACACCACATGAGATGTGGACTGGAAATGTTCCAAATGTGTCTTTCCTGAAGATTTGGGGTTGTGAAGCTTATGTTAAGAGATTAATTACAGATAAGTTTGAGCCTAAATCTGATAAATGCTACTTCGTTGGTTATCCTAAGGAAACCAAGGCATACTACTTTTACAACCAATCCGAGAACAAAGTGTTTATTGCTCGGAACTGCGTCTTTCTTGAGAGAGAATTTCTTTCCAAGAAAAACAGTGGGAGTAAAGTACAACTCGAAGAAGTTCGAGAACCGCAGGAAAATGCTCAACCCGTAGAGGAAGAGCAACAGTTGGATCTACAAAGAGTTGTAGAGACGGCGCCTGTGGAGCCTGAAATTCGCCGATCCGAAAGGATCCGTCAAGAACCCGAGAGATATGGATTTCTCGTAACCAATTGTCATGATTTGTTGATCATTGACAGTGACGAGCCAGCGAATTTCGAAGAAGCAATGATGAGCCCTGACTCCGAAAAGTGGCTGAAAGCCGCTGAATCCGAAATGGGATCCATGTCACAGAACCAAGTATGGACTTTGGTTGATTTACCCGATGGTGCAAGACCCATTGAGTGTAAATGGATTTTCAAGAAGAAAATTGATGTGGATGGAAATATTCAGATATATAAAGCAAGGCTAGTGGCAAAAGGTTTCAAACAAATTCATGGTATTGACTATGAAGAAACCTATTCACCTGTCGCCATGCTTAAATCCATTCGGATTCTCCTAGCAACAGCTGCTCATTATGATTATGAGATCTGGCAGATGGACGTGAAAACAGCTTTCCTTAATGGAATTCTGGAAGAGGATGTGTACATGACACAACCCGAAGGTTTCATCGATCCAAATGCAGCTAGGAAAGTATGCAAACTTCATCGATCCATTTATGGATTGAAACAAGCATCTCGGAGTTGGAATCTTCGTTTTGATAAAGCAGTCAAAAAGTTTGATTTCATCAGAAGCGAAGAAGAACCATGTGTTTACAAGAAGACTAGTGGGAGCGCAGTTGCATTTCTCGTGTTGTATGTAGATGACATACTTCTTCTCGGAAATGACGTTCCGTTGTTACAGTCTGTTAAGACTTGGCTCGGAAGTTGTTTTTCAATGAAAGACATGGGAGAAGCCGCGTATATTCTTGGAATAAGAATCTATAGAGATAGATTAAACAAGCTGATTGGACTGTGTCAAGACACTTATATCGATAAAGTCTTACACAGGTTCAGAATGCAAGATTCCAAGAAGGGCTTCATACCAATGTCTTATGGCATAAGTCTCAGCAAGAAGCAGTGTCCTGAGACACCTGCTGAGCGAGATCGCATGAGTCGGATTCCCTATGCCTCGGCGTTGGGATCCATCATGTATGCCATGCTCTGTACTCGTCCAGATGTTGATTGTGCTTTAAGCATGACGAGTAGATACCAATCGGATCCAGGTGAAAGTCACTGGACAGCAGTCAAGAATATTCTGAAGTATTTGAGAAATACCAAAGATAAATTCTTGGTGTATGGAGGAAGTGATGAGCTGGTAGTAAGTGGTTACACAGACGCAAGTTTTCAGACAGACCAAGATGATTTCCGATCGCAATCTGGTTACATCTTCTGCCTGAATGGCGGTGCAGTAAGCTGGAAGAGTTCCAAGCAGGACACTGTAGCAGATTCCACAACTGAAGCTGAGTATCTCGCTGCTTCTGAAGCGGCAAAAGAGGTTGTTTGGATCAAGAAGTTCATCACTGAACTTGGTGTGATTCCTAGCATTTCTGAGCCAGTGGCTTTGTATTGTGACAACAATGGAGCCATTGCGCAAGCAAAGGAACCTAGATCACACCAGAAATCCAAACACATAGAAAGGCGATATCACCTTATCCGTGATATTGTGAATAGAGGAGATGTGAAGATCAGCAGAGTCCCGACGGATGAGAATGTTGCTGATCCACTGACCAAGCCCCTCCCAAGGCCTAAGCATGAGTTTCATACAACTGCTGTAGGCATTAGATTTCTTAAGATATGATCTTGATTTCAGTGGGAGTTGTATTTGTTTTAGTTATGACATGATGTTCACAAAGACATAATAGTTATGTTATTTTAATGAAATTGTTTCAGCATTATTTAATTGTGTTAATTAAATATATATATTGTCCCAAAGTAATTTATGACATTTTATAGGTCATCAAGTATGTGACTTGATCATGAAACCCTATAAGCAATAAATGACATAAATTATAATGGTCCCTGGTCGAGGCTGTTGACGTGGGACATCAACAACCACGTGAGACCAGTATGTGAGGTGACTGATGACCATGTTTCATGGAGTCATTAATAAGTGTATTAAAGTCAATCACATAGATATGTGTTAGAGAACACATGATCGGACTTGACCCGTTAATGAGAACTCTACAAGATGTTATATGAGTGTCATAAGAGTTTCTCATTACGACTAAAGAGAATAGTCCTTAGACCTGAGTTCATCATGTCCTCTCTTATATGGATTGGTTCGTCTTGACTTTGTCAAACGTCAGCCGTAACTGGTGATCATAAAGACACTGATTAGGCGGATCATGAGATATAAAAGAGACATGGATGGAACAAGATGGAATTTGTACCTCCTATATAACAGGAGTTAAATATCTCTGGGCCTATCGAAGATTTGATACTGGAAATGCGTGGCCGCGCTCAAACGAGGTGATTGTCAGTCGTTTGTTTTTCATCAGTACAAATCGGGATTCGATAAACGTAATCTGGTTGAATAAGGATGACATAGTGCTTGCCTTATGCTAGATTGAGATATAGCTACAAAGGGATTAAAGGAATAGATGATTCCAGTACAAGTGGGAGATTGTTGGGAATGTCCTGAAATCTATTGTACATGCTCTAAGTGAAAGTCGTATAGTCGAGATGAGACAATCACATAACACTAGGTAGTCATAACGCTTTGCTAGAAGCCACTTATGATCAATGAGTTGAGAACTCATTGCTAGTGTTATATGATCCTACAGGGTCACACACCTAAGCAAACTGGGCGTTAAAGACGAGGTTGATCATTAATGTAATGATCCAGTGAATGCATATGTGATATGCATTCGATATCAATGTTCTGGGGAGTGTCGATCGTTGCAGTTAGTGCATCGATCGATGCACTCGCGGATTAATCAGATTAATTCGGTTTAATCGTTGGTTAATTCCGTTGTGGTTTAAGCCGACATATATAAGATATAGGGTCGACCTAAACTCGTCCCTAACCTAATTCACAGCCACCAGAACACATAAATAAACCTCTCTGGAGATTAGATCTCTGTAAGGCACTAGCATCCATGCGGTCCAGTTCGTGTGCGTGTGGATACCAGTAGAGGCGCAGCATTTGAGGCGCTTCGTGATCTCGATTATCTGCAAACACTTCCGCTGCATATTTATCAGGTAATCTCGAGATCTGTTAGATTCAATTACATGAACCTTAGATCCTAGGCTCGGAATTCAGACTAGGGTTGCTAATCCTGATTAGAACTGCTAGAAATTCCTTCACAGGAACCTGCGTATTAAAATATTAGGCAAGCAATTTACCCCAACTCACCAATACTTTATCGCGGTTGACCCCGGTATAGCCTTACTACTCGAACCTCCGGACCGTACTAAAGCTGCTTAAGACAGAAGAGAAGGTCGGTACTCGGGAGAACTTTGAAAATCTCCGCTTTGGAAATATTTCCCTGCTCCTCTGTCACCATCCCAACTCTCTCTCTCTCTCTCTCTCTCTCTCTCTCTCTCTCTCTCTCTCTCTCTCTCTCTCTTTCTCTACGGCTCCTCCTTTTTCTCTTCTTCTTCCGGCTTCTTCTTCTTCTCCTCCTCCTTCTCCTTCTTCTTCCTTTCTTCCCTCTCTCTTATTTCTCTCCTCTTCCTCTTCTTTACTCTTTGTGAGTTTAGGTTGTGAGGAAAAGGGGGGGGGGGGTTCCTTATATAGCAAAAGAGGGTAAATCTCCACCCTCCATTTGTCTCCTCTCTTCCCCCATCTTATGCCACGACTTCCCAACAGATGTTGGCCAAAAACACTTCATTTTAACCTCCATCTTACACCTGTAAAGCCCATTTAAAAGCCCCTTTGGTTTGGGCCAATAAATCTTTATAGATTCAATGTACCAAAACTCACAAGACCTTTTCTTTTCTCTTGCAGGATTTTCGTGGCCCAAGCCTCTTCATGGGCTTGAATTATGTACATAATGACTTCATATATCAGCTCTGATCAGCCTAAACCAATCCCAAGCTTCCTTGATTTTATTTTGAATTTTTAGTCCTTAATTACCCATTAATGACCTAAAATTCATAACTTATTCTATGGATCAAATCTTGCTAAATACTTTTAACCATAGCTTATACATATTTTACTGGAGAGTTGGTAAAAAATTCATAATTTGTGGTCGACTTTAGAGGGTTCTCTTGTTGGGATAGTGTCCTGAAATCACACTTGTACTCACTCCTGATGATAGTTGTGTGTCGAGATCAGACATTCGTATAATACTGGGTGGTTGCAATGTTTTGATAGAAGCCTCTTGCAGTCTGTAAGTTGTAGACTTACTACCAGTATTATATGATCCTATAGGGTCACACACCTAAGCAAACTGGAAGCAAGAATGTGGAAATGATCATTATGGTAATGATCATGTTGATATGTATTGGATACATATTAACTTATAGTTTTATGATAAGTGTGTCGATCGATGCATTAGTGTATCGATCGATGCAGGCTTTTCGTGGAGGTGTAACGATCGATGCTTTGAGTGTGTCGATCGTTGCACATCGGGTTAATGACGCAGCGAAGTCGGGTTTTGTCCGACGGTTTGTGAGGTCATTTTAGGTCGATATATATAGGCATATATGGTCGACCTAAACATGTGTCGTCTCCTTTTTTCCTCTGACAGAAAAGCAGAAACACAAAAACTCTGAGATCCCACACCAAATTCGGTACTAGCATCCCGTTGTTCCAGCTTGTGTGCGTGTGTATCTGGTAGAGGCAAGGCGATTGCGTTGCTCCACTGATCTCGTTCACCATCTCAATTCCGCTGCCAGAAAGGTAAGAACGAGGTTGGTTTTATTCAATATATCAAACCCTAGATCCTAGGAGATCCAACAGTGGTATCAGAGCGTTGTTAGGGTTTAGCTATTGAATCTGATGCAATTAATTCGAAACTTGTCGTTGTTGAATTGAATATTGCATGCTGAAATCGTGTTTTCTCTTGTTAATCTCGGATTATAAACCTGTTGAAAAACGATGAAACTGTTGAAATCGCACTGTGTCGATCGATGCATCGGATGTGTCGATCGACACGCCGCGAAATAACACGTTAAATTTTAGGGTTTGTCGCAGTGTGTCGATCGATGCAAAGCGTGCGTCGATCGACACAGAGCGAAAACTCGGAAAAATCTTTTGGGTTGTTCGCATAGCATCGATCGTCACTAAGCTTGTGTCGATCGATGCACAGCGAAAACTCGCACTGTACCGATCGACGCACTGGGTGCATCGATCGATTCAGTCGATTGGTTTCGGTTGAATTAGATTGAATCGGAAACCAAATTTGATTGTGGTTTGAGTGTGTCGATCGTTGCAAGTTTGCATCGATCGATACATAACCCGCAGACTTAGAAGTTGGACTTCGAGTTGCGAATACCAAATCAATAATGAACCTTAACTTAATAAAACTGAATGTTTTAATTAAATCTATAATTTCTTGGATGTGTATTGGATATACATCAAGATAAAATAGTTCCTTTCCTCAACTAAATATCAAGTTATCTTGATGTCTTGCCTGATCTTGTCTACTGTCAAGACTCATGTCGTTGTTGGATATTCTTGGAGTCCTTGATATCCACTGCAACATGAGTAAGGCAGGTGGTTAGTGACAGACTTGCAGTGCAACTGTCAATAATCACAAGACAGAAGAGATTGGTTTTACTTGATTGGCTATCAGAAGTTCTGGGCCCAGAGACATCAGAGTGGATTAAACATAGTTTGTCTTATCCACGACCAAGAGTTGTACTGGGTACAATTAGCAATGATTTGCTTACCTAGATAACTAAAGTTCAAGTAATGGCGAGTCGCCCGCTCGAATTTCAGCAATCTAAGGATCTTGGCTCAGTGTATTCATCTGAGGAAACATAGTTTTGAATACAATGCGAGTTTTCTTATTAGATAAGAACTCTCATTTCTTGAGCATTATAACTAAAATCTATCTCTTTTTGAATTACAGCTATGTCTGTCTCAAATCACATCAACACTTTCTCACTGAGATCCGTCCTTGAGAAGGACAAGTTAAATGGATCTAATTTCTTGGAATGGTATCGGAACCTGAGAATAGTTCTCAGGCAGGAGAACAAGGAATATGTCCTTGAAAGAGTTCTCCCCGAGACGCCACGTTCCAATGCTCCGCAGACAGAAAAGAATGCTTGGGATAAGCATTCAGTGGATGTCAAAGATGTTAATTGTCTAATGCTGGTGACTATGAACTCTGAGCTGCAGAAGCAGTATAAGAACGTGTTGTCACCCATTGAGATGATTAACAGCCTGAAAGCGTTGTTTCAGGAGCAAGCTCGCACAGATAGATACCAGACGGTTAAATCTCTCATGGATTGCAAGCTGGCTAAGGACAGTCCAGTAAGTCCTCATGTCCTTAAAATGATGGGTTACATTGATAACCTGGGGAAACTGGACTGTGCCATTAGCCAGGAGCTGGCCACTGACATGATTCTGCAGTCTTTGCCGTCGTGTTTTGATCAGTTCATCATGAACTACAACATGCAAAACATGACTAAGACATTGACTGAGTTGCACGGTATGCTGAAGACAGCAGAGCCGAATCTCAAGAAGGCTACTCCCAGTGTCCTGATGGTACAAGGGGTTAAGAGGTTCAAGAAACCTAAGAAGGACAAGGGAAAGGCCCAGGTTGTCGAGACTGAAAGTCAAGACAAGCCCAAGCCCAAGCCCAAATCCGGGCCTTCTCCTGAGGATAAGTGCAACTACTGCAAGCAGTTGGGGCATTGGAAGAGAGACTGCAAGAAGTTTAAGGAAGATTACAAGAAGCTGAAGAAGACGTATGATGCGTCTGACTCAGGTATTTATGTTATCGAACTAAATGTTATGACTTCTAGTCCTACTTCGTGGGTATTGGATACCGGCTGCGGTGCTCATATTTGTACAAATGTGCAGGCACTAATAAATAGTAGGACGCTGAAGAAAGGACAAGTGGAGCTACAGGTCGGGAATGGAGCTAAGGTTTCTGCACTGGTCGTAGGCACCTACGAGTTGTCCTTGCCATCGGGCATGGTTTTAATTTTGAATAATTGCTATTTTGTACCTGCGATTAGCAGAAACATAATCTCAGTTTCCGTTTTGGATTTGAAAGGTTTTGATTTTGCAGTTAAGAATAAAGTTTGTTCTTTTAATCATGATGGTACATTTTATGGTAGCGCCCCATTAGATAATGGGTTATATGTTTTAAACCAAGAAATGCCTGTCTTTAACATAAATACAAAGCGGTTTAAGTCCAATGACGAAAACCCGACTTTCTTATGGCATTGTCGTTTGGGCCATATCAATGAGAAACGCATCCAAAGGCTCCATCGAAATGGGCTTCTGGGCTCATTTGATTTTGAATCATGTGAGAAATGCGAATCTTGCTTGGTGGGCAAAATGGCTGGAGCGCCTTTCAACAAACCAAATGAAAGGGCCAGTGACTTATTGGGCCTTATTCATACTGATGTATGTGGGGCAATGAGTACTGCTGCCAGAGGAAATTTCAAGTATTTCATTACCTTCACTGATGATTTCAGTAGGTATGGCTATGTCTATTTAATGAAACACAAGTCAGAATCCTTTGATAGATTCAAGGAATTCAAGAATGAAGTACAGAATCAACTTGGCAAAAGTATCAAAGTTCTGCGATCGGATCGCGGAGGAGAATACTTAAGTCAAGAATTCAGCGACTATCTGAGCGAGTGTGGAATTGTTTCACAACTCACTCCTCCTGAAACACCCCAATGGAATGGAGTGTCAGAGAGGAGAAATCGAACCTTGTTGGACATGGTTCGATCTATGATGAGTCATTCTAATCTTCCATTATCCTTTTGGGGATACGCTCTAGAAACGTCTGCGTTTACACTAAATAGGGTGCCGTCTAAATCAGTGGAAAAGACACCGCATGAACTGTGGACTGGGAATGTCCCTAGTCTGTCTTTCCTGAGGATTTGGGGTTGTGAGGCTTATGTCAAACGTTTAATTTCTGACAAGCTTGCACCCAAATCAGATAAATGCTACTTCGTTGGTTATCCTAGGGAAACCAAGGCATACTACTTTTACAACCAATATGAGAACAAAGTATTTGTTGCTCGGGACTGTTCTTTTCTTGAGAGGGAGTATCTCTCTAAGAAAAACAGTGGGAGTAAAGTACATCTTGAAGAAATTCGAGATGCACAGGATACTGCTCAACCTGAAGAGGAAGAGCAGCAGTTGGATCCACAAAGTTCTGTGGAACTGGCACCTGTGGAGCCTGAAGTTCGCAAATCCGGAAGGATCCGTCACGAACCCGAGAGATACTATGGATTTCTCGTGACCAATTCAAATGATCTGATGATCATTGAAAGTGACGAACCAGCGACCTTCGCGGAAGCAATGATGGGCCCGGACTCCGAAAAGTGGCTTGGAGCCTCAAAGTCCGAAATGGGATCCATGTCAGAAAACCAAGTATGGTCCTTGGTCGATTTACCTAATGGTGCAAAAGCCATTGAGTGTAAATGGATCTTCAAGAAGAAGATTGACGTGAATGGCAATGTACAGATTCACAAAGCGAGGTTGGTGGCTAAAGGTTTCAAGCAAATTCATGGTATCGACTATGATGAAACCTATTCCCCAGTCGCTATGCTTAAATCCATTCAGATTCTTCTAGCAATTGCCGCTCATTATGATTATGAGATTTGGCAAATGGATGTCAAAACCGCATTCCTGAATGGTATTTTAGAAGAGGATGTGTATATGACACAGCCTGAAGGTTTTGTCGATCCTAAGGACGCTGGAAAAGTATGCAAGCTTCATAAATCCATTTATGGATTGAAGCAAGCATCACAGAGTTGGAATCTTCGTTTTGATGAATCAGCTAAACAATTTGGTTTCATCAAGAACGAAGAGGAACCATGTGTTTACAAGAAGACTAGTGGGAGCAAAATTGTGTTTCTTGTACTGTATGTCGATAACATACTCCTCCTCGGTAATGACGTTCCGTTGCTTCAGTCTATCAAGACTTGGCTCGGAAGTTGTTTTTCCATGAAATACATGGGAGAAGCCGCTTACATCCTTGGAATCAGAATCTACAGAGATAGAGTGAATAGGCTGATTGGATTGTGCCAGGACACTTATATTGATAAGGTGTTGCACAGATTCAAGATGCAAGATTCTAAGAAGGGCTTCATACCGATGTCTCATGGCATGAGTCTCAGCAAGAAGCAGTGTCCAGCGACACATGCTGAGCGAGAGCGCATGAATAGGATTCCTTATGCTTCTGCAATAGGATCTATTATGTATGCCATGCTCTGCACTCGTCAAGATGTAGCTTACGCGTTAAGCATGACGAGTAGATACCAATCTGATCCAGGTGAAGTTCACTGGACAGCTGTCAAGAATATTCTCAAGTATTTGAGACATACTAAGGATAAGTTCCTTGTGTATGGAGGAAGTGAAGAACTTGTGGTGAATGGCTTCACCGATGCGAGTTTTCAGACCGATAGAGACGATTTCCGATCACAATCTGGATATGTCTTCTGTCTAAATGGCGGTGCAGTGAGCTGGAAGAGCTCTAAGCAGAATACCATAGCTGATTCCACAACGGAAGCTGAATATGTTGCTGCTTCAGAAGCGGCAAAGGAGGCTGTTTAGATCAAGAAGTTCATGACTGAACTTGGTGTGGTTCCTAGCATCTTGGAGCCAGTGGCTTTGTTCTGCGATAACAACGGAGCCATTGCTCAAGCAAAAGAGCCAAGGTCACACCAGAAGTCCAAACATGTGGAAAGGAGATATCACTTAATTCGAGATATCGTCAATAGAGGTGATGTGAAGATCAGCCGAGTTCCAACAGACGAGAATGTCGCTGATCCTCTGACCAAGTCACTCCCAAGGCCTAAGCATGAGAGTCATACGACTGCTGTAGGCATTATGGATCTTAAGATGTAATCTAGATTCTAGTGGGAGTTTTGGTTTTGTTTAAGTTATAATAAGATGCTCATGTAAACATTCTTTTAGAAGTGTTTAATGAAATTTGATTTCAGCATTATTTATTGTGATCTAAATAATGGTCCCAAAATAAGTTTATGACATATTATAGGTCATCAAGTTGAGGACTTGATCATGAAACCCTATAAGTTAATAAATTATGTTTTGTCCCTAGTCAAGGTTGTAGAATTGGGACACTGACAACCGTTAGAGACTAGATTGTGAGGTGACTGTTGGCTAAGTTTCATGGAGCCAATGATATGATTATCGCAGTCAGTCACATAGATATATGTTAGTGAACATATGATCGGACATGACCCGCTAATGAGAAGTCTACAAGATAGTTATATCTGTGTCATAAGAGGTTCTCATTACGACTATAGAGTATAGTCCTTAGACCTGAGTTCATCATGCTTTCTTGCATATGAATTGGTGCATTTTAACTTTGTCAAACGTCGACCCGTAACTGGCGACTATAACGGCACTGTTCAAGTGTATCGTGAAATGTGCGTTGAAACAGGGATGGAACAAGATGGAATTTGTCCCTCCTGAATAACGGGAGATAAATATCTCAGGGCCTATCGAAGATTTAATACTGAGAAAATGTGTGGCCGCACTCAAACGAACTGTAGTTCAGTTGTTTGTAATGTTCAGTATGAGATCAGGAGTTCGATAAATACGATGTTGGCTTAATAAGGATGACACCAATCTTGTCTTATGCCAAATCGAGATATAGAGACAAAAGGATTATAGGAATTGATGACTCCAGTACAAGTGGGAGATTGTTGGGATAGTGTCCTGAAATCACACTTGTACTCACTCCTGATGATAGTTGTGTGTCGAGATCAGACATTCGTATAATACTGGGTGGTTGCAATGTTTTGCTAGAAGCCTCTTGCAGTCTGTAAGTTGTAGACTTACTACCAGTATTATATGATCCTATAGGGTCATACACCTAAGCAAACTGGAAGCAAGAATGTGGAAATGATCATTATGGTAATGATCATGTTGATATGTATTGGATACATATTAACTTAGAGTTTTATGATAAGTGTGTCGATCGATGCATGAGTGTATCGATCGATGCAGGCTTTTCGTGGAGGTGTAACGATCGATGCTTTGAGTGTGTCGATCGTTGCACATTGGGTTAATGACGCAGCGAAGTCGGGTTTTGTCCGACGGTTTGTGAGGTCATTTTAGGTCGATATATATAGGCATATATGGTCGACCTAAACCTGTGCCGTCTCCTTTTTTCCTCTGACAGAAAAGCAGAAACACAAAAACTCTGAGATCCCACACCAAATTCGGTACTAGCATCCCGTTGTTCCAGCTTGTGTGCGTGTGTATCTGGTAGAGGCAAGGCGATTGTGTTTCTCCACTGACCTCGTTCACCATCTCAATTCCGCTGCCAGAAAGGTAAGAACGAGGTTGGTTTTATTCAATATATCAAACCCTAGATCCTATGAGATCCAACATCTCTCACTTGCCCGAACATTTTATCGGTTTCTCGGAAAAATCGGGTTTTAATGAAAATTCTCAAGAATTTCCAAAAATAATTACAATGAATTTCTTAGCAAGATAATTCATTTTTTTATTGATAAAAATACCATTACATTTAATAATAATACTTTTATCAAGTTTCCGAGATCAGGGTTCACACTTGGCCACGTACCAAATTCATTTCAAGCTAATTTTCAAAACAAAATGCATTCTATGTCCAGAAGCATGCATTGCACATTGTTGGTTGCTTACACCCTTCATCCCAATAGCGTAGCCATCGATTTATTGTAGCACATTTGCAGTTTACGATGATGTTGACACCTACTTCTCTTTCTTTCTCCAACCATATGTTACATGGATTCTCTGGCCATGGATGTACATCTCGAGCGACTTTTTTTCGCACCCTTCTTGCTAATTCTCGAGTTAGCATAAGCCCACGTTTTCCAATTCTTTGTTCTCATAAATTAGTCGCACAAACATGTAGTAAATGTATTTCTCTGTTTACCAACTTCCTTCTGACGATCGTTTTATCATAGATTCTCCTTCATCATGTTGATTGTTGTACACGCAACTAGACATACCTTTTAGGAGTAAGGCTGTAGAATTGTTGTGGGTAATGCAATTGTCAACAAATGCGTTTGCGGCCTCTAATGGACATAAAGCTATTTGATGGTAAAAGAAATCAAAATTTCTATAGAATTCTTTAGTTTCAACCAAGTCTCGCAACATCGTGCATGTTGCTTTTGTACGAATGAATTCACCGAATCCACACCAAAGGACATTCTCGAGAATTGTTTGTAAGAGATTGCCGTGTAGCCTCCACATGTCTGATCAATGTCTCCCGAACAAAATTTGTTGTTTTCCGGTTACTTATAGGGGTCTCGGCATGCATAGGCGAACAAACACCAACATTTTAAAGGAACCCCTTTCTGTAGTGACAGTTACATTAGTTTAACAAGACAATATTAATGTTTGGTTCAATTACTAGGATTAACATAGATAACTACTTATTAAGTCAAAAATTTACCACGTCACGACGTTGTCGTATTCCATATAAAATCTGCTAATGTCATGAAAGTTCACAAAGAGAAATATAAGTCTACAAAATCAAAAATAAGTCTACAAAGGGAATATAAATCTACGGTTACACATGATATATCTACAACCACCTCGATGTATTCAAGTTCCCTAAAAACTCTACGACTACTTGGTCAAAGTCTACGAACTCTAAGAATAAATCTTCAGCATAAAATTAAATCTACTGTTGTATAATTTAAATCTACCAAACGACAAAAAATCTACAAAACAAATCTACAAATTTACAAAACAAATCTACAAATCGGAAACAAATCTGCAGTCATAGACAATAACTCTGCAAGATGTACGGCAAGTCTATGAAAACTTAAAAGTCTACTACATCAGTTATAAATGTCTACGACAACTAAACAAATTAAATCTACCAAACTTTAAATAAATCTACAAATCACTAAAGAAAAACCTACAATTCAGAATTTAAGTCTACAATCTTAAAAAAATCTACAATCCTGAAAACAAGTATACAATCCCCAAAACAAGTCTACAACAAAAAAAAAACAAATCTAGAACCTCAAAAACAAATCTACAGACCAATAACAAGTCTACCATTAAATACCGGTAGACTTATTTTGATAGACTTATATGAAAATCTTGTAGATTTATTTACGGATTTCAGAAAACTTAACATTTTTTAATGACAGTTTCGTAAATAAGTTTTTTTTGTATACACGCTGAAAAAAATTAAACCGGTCCCATAATATTATTTTAATAATAAAATCTTTCCAAAATTTTTAATTAATAAAGCAACTTTCCAAGATTGTTATATCAACTTTCCCTTAAATTTTTTATCGACATTTCTCATAGAAGTGAAAAGTCATGTTAGTCTAAAATATTATTTTAATAAATGAATTTAATATAAATATATTATTATTTGGTTGTAATTTCTTAACAGAAAAATTCAATAAGTTATATGTATGTACTTAATACTCCACACAAACAATCTTGAATTTATTAAACCAACATAAATTTTAATCTTACAAAAAAACTGTTTTCCACCTTTTCAGTGTTAACTTAAACTAGATTACTAGCCACGATCAGGGGCGGACGCAATTTGACGTCTTACGGTGGCATGTGACCCCGACTTTTTTCTTAATTTCCTTCCATAATTTATACCAACTTTATGCAGTGCCCCCGATTCAACGATTAGATTTAGTGAGATTTTTTTGTGCTCTAATCTAAATATATTCCTACATCCGTTCCTGGCCACGTAAAGATCAAAAAAAAAAAAAAAAAAGATCAAATAAAAACAAATATTAAACTCTATTATCTTTTTGGTTTAAAGTAATAAATACTTCAGTTAGATCTTATATGAAATAATCAAAAAAAAAAAAAAATTGTGTTCATCAAGTAGAACGATATTGATTCAAGTCATAATCTGAAATAATTTATATAATAATCATCAGGTAATGTGTAACATACCCATACCTCTGACCCAAATTTTTTAAAAGAAAGACCCAAAAGCCCAGCCCAAATTCACCTTCCTTTTCTATTTCTTTCCTTATTTGAGCGTTTCCTTTTCTGATTATAAGGCCAAGCTCATTGGCCAAGCCCATGAGTCTGCTTTCCTTTTCTAAAACCCTAGGGTATCTGCAGAGCCTTCCCTATAAATATTGCCCCTTTTTCTCCAGAAACTCATTTCTCTTTCTTTCGGCGAAGCCTTGTCGGGATCTGAAGACGTTCGAGCTTCCAGAGCACTATTCACGTTTTTCTCTCTCCCAAATCTCACCAGGTAACCCCGAGAACCAGATCTGAGCCTTTGTTATTCAAAAACGTTTTCAAACTTCCTTCTCTTCTAAAAAACCCCGAATCCCGAGAAACCGAGCACACCACCGTGCCGTCGTGACGAGACGAAGCCGGAGCCGCCGAGCCGACCGCCACGCGCCGCCGCACGCGCCCGCACGCGCCGGAGGAATCACGGGCGCGTGAGATCCACGCGCGCCGGAGGAGCCACACGCCGAAGCCCACGCGCCGACCACCAAAGCCGCCCGCCGCCGGAGACCCGCCGTTGACCGCCGCCGTTGACAGCCGTCGCCGCCGCCATTGACCGTTGACCGGACCCGTTGACCGTTGACCGGTCCGGGTCGGGTTGGATCAGGTCGGGTCGGGTCGGACCCGTTCGGGTCGGATCTAACCGGGTCTGGTTTAGGTTGACCGGTCGGTCTAATCCCGTTTAGGTTAACCGGTTCAATTTCCCAATTTCAATTTCCGGTTTAGATCGGTTTAGCTGGGTTGAGTGGGATATTTTGAATCGATCGTATCTAGCTCATCCTAAGCCCGATTTAGGCGATTCAAAAGTCCATCTCACTCGATTTCTCGTCCTCTTTACAGAACCTATGTCCGTTCGGGTCAATGGGGCTTCTAATTCACGGTTTTGCCCTCTTCTTTGGCTAAGGTGAGGACCGAACGTGATCTCCCTTACTTCATTCAATTCCGGGCGATAGTCCCTTGTTAATGTCGTCTTTCCTAGGTAGTCTAAGGTAGTAGAGATCTCGATGTGATTGCTTGAGAACGTAGAACTGATAGGTTATCGCTGAGCCTGAAAACGTTGTTTGTGTGTGATGGATATGATTGGTAGTTGTGGTAGGGCCCCCGAAAGGGTGTTTCGTGGCAGGGCGCGTATAGCGAGTTTTTGGTACGCGCCCTTTAAATCGTCGGATGGTGTTGGCGAGCCTCCCCGTGGTGAAATGGCCGTGGGCCCAGAGATACCGGGTGCGCCGGTTGCGTGTGCCTTCGGGCTAGAGTAGGGGTTCGCGAGTGCGAAAGCGCGAGTGGATGTAGTTTGCGTGGTGAAAGCCTTTGGGCCTGCTTGCAAGGTGATATTAGCTTAGGACTTGTGATCCGTAGTTGTGTGGTGTAAGCGGGATAGCGGACTCCCTAAGTCCGTCCTCACTGAGTGATTGTGTTTGAAACAATTACTCAGGCCTCTTCCCCCTTTTCTGTCCCCGTTTTCTTGCAGGTCCGGATGCGGGATCGATACAGTCGAGTGACGTCGTTGGTGGTTTTCAATAAGAAGGAAGCGGCGGGTCCTGGGACAAGTTGAGTTGGCGTCCCGGTTGGACCATGTTCGGTTCAACGGGCGTCCTAATGCCGCGTCTCCGGTTATGCCGGGGAGACGGGTGTTACAATTTGGTATCAGAGCCTAGGTTAAAGATCTCCCAGTCCTGTCCTGGGAGATCAGCTTTCGTTGTTTACCCCAAAACCTAGTTTTCAATCTCTTTTCAAAACCGTTTGCGAAATTTTTATAAAACAGATACTTTGCGAAATTTTTCAAACACCAATATATCACTGATTATCTCCTGTTGTGACCTCTCATAGTTTCATTTTTATGCAGGATGTCCACCGATTCCCACTCTGATTCCGGGTCCGAATGGACACCAAACCCCACCAGTGTACTGCGCACACGTGTTGCACCCCGCAGGAACGTACCAAGGAGACAGAGGAGACGTCTTACGATTGGAGCATCGGTTGAGATTCCCGGCGCCACCCAGTCATCCGCCCGGCACTCAGTGGATAGACCAGTGTCTGCATCAGTTCCGGTTGAGACAGTTGTGAGACCAGCGAGGGGTAGAGGCCGACCCCGAAAGACGCCAGTAGTGGCCCCACCGGCGACAGTGGATACCCCGAGTCCAGAGGTCGGGGAAGGAGCATGTAGTGGCAGAGGATCATTCCGATCCACCGAGCCGTGTGTGCTTCATGACTGTGAGACCATCAGACGGGATACCAGGGGCGTCAACATCGAGACTGGCGCAGGAGATTCCCCGGGACGTTCCCCGGCCCTTTCAGGTGGCAGGCATGAGCGTGCAGGAGTACATGGATGCGTTCATCTTCCGAGCTGGCTGCACCCACCCCAGATCCCCGATCCATTTGATGACCCTGTTTATGGATGGACTAGCGCCGGAGATCCGAGAGGGGATGACGGATGGGAGTGAGTACGGAGAATACAGTCTGGTTGCGATGGCTGCTAGGTACGCAGAGGCTGTGGATAGAAACTAGAGGGATCCAGTGTTTCGGAAGCAGATGAGAGAGAGGCGTCGTAGCGACGAGGATACCCGGCGCCAGGTCATGGCCGAGCAGCAAGCCATTTGGGATGAGGAGCTGCGTCTGAAACGAGAGCAGGAGATTGCAGACCGGGCTCAGCTGGCGGAGCAGAGAGCCGCCTTGGAGCGTATCCGAGAGAGGTTTGAGCAGCAGAGAGCAGAGTGGGCCGAGCAGCAGGCTGACTTGGACCGGAGGCGGGAGCAGAGGATGCAGGGGATGCAGGAGGACTGAGAGTATGCCTGGTTGGATGAGCAGCTGAACATTCCTGAGGAGGGACCGGATGGATTTGATCAGCAGAGGGCTACACCGAGTCAGGAGCAGGCAGCAGCACCTCCAGTGATCATCATCACAGATTCAGAGGCAGAGCCAGAGTCAGATCCGGAGGAGGACGAGAGCGAGGGAGGCCAGCTGTACCGAGGAGACATGGACCTTGAGCTGCAGACCCCGGGATAATCGAGTGGCTAGAGTCGGGGGGGGGGGGGTTGGGGGGTTTGTTAGGAGTAGGGCATAGTTATTCGTGTTAGAGTTTGGGGTTTTATTTTTCGTTGGTTTTCTTTCCGCGGTTTTCGCGTAGCTGGTTTTCTTCTTTTGATTCGAACCTCGTGTAGCCCTATTCCTTAATCTATTGATTCTTTATTTACATCGTGCCTTCCGAACGGACTTCCGTTACGATTAGCCTCGCGCCCGAATAGAGCGGATCCCTTGAGTTCAGAGGTGAGCGGGAAACCGCACATCACCGAATTCACGACAAATTCTTTTCAATGGGGGGAGAATTGTAACATACCCATACCTCTGGCCCAAAAGCCCAGCCCAAATCCACCTTCCTTTTCTATTTCTTTCCTTATTTGGGCGTTTCCTTTTCTGATTATAAGGCCAAGCCCATTAGCCAAGCCCATGAGCCTGCTTTCCTTTTCTAAAACCCTAGGGTTTCTGCAGAGCCTTCCCTATAAATACTGCCCCCTTTTCTCCAGAAACTCATTTCTCTTTCTTTCGGCGAAGCCCTGTCGGGATCTGAAGACATTCGAGCTTCCAGAGCACTATTCACGTTTTTCTCTCTCCCCAATCTCATAAGGTAACCCCGAGAACCAGATCTGAGCCTTTGTTATTCAAAAACGTTTTCAAACTTCCTTCTCTTCTAAAAAACCTCAAATCCCGAGAAACCGAGCACACCACCGTGACCGTCGCGACGACACAAAGCCGGAGCCGCCGACCGCCACACGCCGCCGCACGCGCCCGCACGCGCCGGAGGAGTCACGGGTGCGTGAGATCCACGCGCGCCGGAGGAGCCACGCGCCGGAGCCCACGCGCCGACCGCCGGAGCCGCCCGCCGCCGCCACGAGCCGCCGCCGCCGACCGGAGCAGCCGCCCGCCGCCGGAGACCCGCCGGAGCGCCGCCGTCGCCGCCGCCGGAGCGCCGCCGTTGACCGCCGCCGTTGACCGCTGTCGCCGCCGCCGTTGACCGTTGACCGGAACCGTTGACCGTTGACCGGTCCGGGTCGGGTCGGATTGGGTCGGGTCGGGTCAGACCCGTTCGGGTCGGATCTGACCGGGTCTGGTTTAGGTTGACCGGTCGGTCTAATCCGGTTTAGGTTAACTGGTTCAATTTCCCAATTTCAATTTCAATTTCCGGTTTAGATCGGTTGAGTGGGATATTTTCAATCGATCGTATCTAGCTCATCCTAAGCCCGATTTAGGCGATTCAAAAGCCCATCTCACTCGATTTCTCGTCCTCTTTTCAGAACCGATGTCCGTTCTGGTCAATGGGGCTGATAATTCACGTTTTTGCCCTCTTCTTTGGCTAAGGTGAGGACCGAACGTGATCTCCCTTACTTCATTCAATTCTGGGCGATAGTCCCTTGTTAATGTCGTCTTTCCTAGGTAGTCTAAGGTAGTAGAGATCTCGATGTGATTGCTTGAGAACGTAGAACTGCTAGGTTATCGCTGAGCTTGAAAACGTTGTTTGTGTGTGATGGATATGATTGGTAGTTGTGGTAGAGCCCCCGAAAGGGTGTTTCGTGGCAGGGCGCGTATAGCGAGTTTTTGGTACGCGCCCTTTAAATCGTCGGATGGGAGGTGTTGGCGAGCCTCCCCAGGTACAATGGCCGTGGGCCCAGAGATACCGGGTGGGCCGGTTGCGTGTGCCTTCGGGCCAGAGTAGGGGTTCGCGAGTGCGAAAGCGCGAGTGGATGTAGTTTGCGTGGTGAAAGCCTTCGGGCCTGCTTGCAAGGTGATATTAGCTTAGGACTTGTGATCCGTACTTGTGTGGTGTAAGCGGGATAGCGGACTCCCTAAGTCCGTCCTCACTGAGTGATTGTGTTTGAAACAATTACTCAGGCCTCTTCCCCCTTTCCTGTCCCCGTTTTCTTGCAGGTCCGGATGCGGGATCGATACAGTCGAGTGACGTTGTTGGTGGTTTTCAATAAGAAGGAAGCGCCGGGTCTTGGGACAAGTTGAGTTGGCGTCCCGGTTGGACCATGTTCGGTTCAACGGGCGTCCTAATGCCGCGTCTCCGGTTATGCCGGGGAGACGGGTGTTACATAATGTTTCAATATATTTTAGATCTAACGTAGATTGAAACATAACCAGGGGCGGATCCAGAATCATTTTCAATATGGGGCACAATATAATAAATAATTTTTATAAAAATTTATAAAACTAATATATGCTTTTTATGGTAAAATACATTATATATATTTTCTATAAAAAAAAAGTAAATTGTATCATTATCAATCTAGTTGAAACAATATTTCTCCTTAATGTTAGTATAATCTATGCATGTAAACAAAAATGCTAATAAAATTCATAAATAATTAAACCCATAAAATTTGTTTTTTTTTTTTTGTCAACGAGAATATGATTCATAGGCCAGGTTCGAAAAACGGGTGGGCCAAAGACCATTACAAGATAGAGACGACAAAAATAAGAGAAGCCCGTAAGTGAAGATCAGATCGCCACGTAGCGAAAGCGAGACACAGACGGACATGCAATCGAACACGCGTCGCGAATCGGAGAACCGCCGAGAGAGGCCGACCACCGCGGAGGAAAACGGAGCCACTACCTTCTGGACCGGTATCCTGCACTTGCTGAAGACCACCCGCCGATCAAGATGTCCAAAGAGCACCAGTTAAGCCACCTACATCAATTGAAAACAGTAACAACAACTTCGCCGGAAACTGCCAAAGCAAGGAGACGCCGCCGCCGACGATGTTAGAAACCCGTCAGGACCCACCATGCGCTTGTCCTCGGAAGCGGTGGACACGGAAGCGATATTAATCCGAGCAAAAGGGAGCTCGAAGGCGCAGTTGAGAAAGAACAGGGAGTTAACGGCAAGGAGAGAGAAGGAGGCCTGATCGAATCGCGAAAGCGATAGAAGCCTGACATCCGGCTAAATCCGATAAGTCGGAAGAAAAGCCAGCCGTAGAAAGACATCCCCGAGATTATTCAGACAAATCAAAAAGCCGATCGAAATCAAACATAAGGAACAAAGAAGATCGGCGCGGGTTCAAACAAAAACGGGGAAAAAAGATTTCTCACCGGAGAAGTGAAAGATGAAGACCATGAGAACATCAGAAAAAAACCCCAGCGCCAAACGCATCGGACCTTCTGAAAGATCGGAGTTGGAGAAGAAGGGCCAGCGTGCCAGAGAGAAACCTCTCGCTCAACCCGAAGAGAGAGAAAGTCACAACCCATAAAATTTGTTTTAAATTATTTATAAAGCATCAACGTATTGTGATTTTGGGGGAAAAACATAGAAAGTGGAAAAATTAGTTGAATTTCAGGGACTTTATCTCTAATAGTTTTAATTTTTAGTGGGTTTTAGTAGTTTGGATAAATAAATAATTTTTTATGCGGACGGTTAGATCATGTACTCTATTAGATTAAAATTTGTGAGTTGGGTGGGACATTTTCATTTCTATTAGCTGTGGGAAACAGTTATGAAAGAAATGGTAAGAGTATGGGGCACGTGCCACGGTTTTCAACATGTGCATCCGCCCCTGAACATAACTATTTTTTAAAAACAAACTTTAGCGTTACGGGATCATGGGGTTCGTCGAGACGAACAAGACGATCGGAGGGAGAGATTAGGGTTTTCAATTTCAATCGAATCTTGGATCTGAATTCGTCGACGGGAAGGAATTACTGACCAGGTGAGTTCTCCAAAAGTCAGTGACTCCCGAATCTGCCCGCCAACGATTAATAGAAACGTTTTTGACTCTCGTGTTCTCGGAGTTCAAAGTGCTGCAATTCATTTGCCTTCTCCAAGGATTTTCAGAAGCTATGCCGGAGAAGACGAGTGAGATGGGGGGATTTCAATTTTGTAAGAAAATTTTGGTTTTGTTCTGCAAATTGCTTCTTTAACCAGTGAATCTACTCTTCTTTTTGTTGCCCTCTCGTCACCTCCACTGCCTAATACCATTGGCCCTGCCGACACTGCCGCCGCTTAAAACTGCCAAATCAGACCAGAACCAGCTCGTTATCTTCATAGCCGGAGCCGTTGTAGTCCCAATGAGCATTTTGAGTTGGAACTGTCAAGGTGCAGGAAGCACAGAGACAGTTCGGAGACTCCGAGAACTGCGGCGTACGTTCTTTCCGGACTTCTTATTCTTAATGGAAACTAAACAGCGATTTGATTACATGGATGGTTAGAAATCTAGTCTTGGTTACGATGCTTTGATCACAGTTGAACCTAGGGGTTTAAGTGGGGGTTTGGCTTTAATGTGGAAACAAACCTACAATGTGGTGATTCTTTCTCAAAATTCAAGGATAATTGATTTACGAGCAAAGTTAGGCTCCCTTGAATTTTACATCACTTGCGTTTATGGAGATCCTGTAAAGGAAAAACGTCATCTGGTTTGGGAACAGTTATCTCAACTGGGTTTAGCAAGAGATGACGCTTGGTGTCTATTGGGAGATTTCAATGAGTTAATGTGTAAGGAGGAAAAGCTGGGTGGTACAACGAGACGAGAAAACTCTTTCTGGGATTTCAGAAACATGGCAGAGAACTGTAAGATAAGAGAAGTCAGAAGCTCAGGGAATGTCTTTTCATGGGCAGGATGGCGAGACAACATATGGATTCAATGCAGACTCGACCGTAGTTTTGGAAATGATGCGTGGTTCCAGCTGTTTCCGCGCTCACATCTGGAATATCTTGCTTCATGGGCCTCTGACCATCGCCCAATTAAGCTATCCTTCGCTCTGGAACACGTTGAGCAAAGCAATGGCAGGTTCTATTTTGATAAGAGATTAACATCTAAACCCGGTTTTGCAGAATGTGTGGAAAAAGGCTGGAACGACATAGCTCAGCATGGTGCAACAGTACTTGATAGAATCTCCAATTGTAGGAAAGCGATGGCGAAATGGAAGAGAGCGTCAGATATGAACTCAAAAACTCGGATCCAAAGACTGCATAAGGAGTTGGAAACAGAGTCATCCAGATTGCATCCAAACAGAGGCCTTATGCAATCTCTGAAGCGTGAGCTAGCATTAGCGTATAAGGATGAGGAGATTTTCTGGAGAGAAAGGAGCCGAGAACAGTGGCTGAAAGAAGGAGATTTAAACACGCAATACTTCTTCAATTGTGTCAAGGGGAAAAAACTCAGGAATAGAGTCATTATGATGTTAGATGAGCTTGGGCAAGAGCAGTATTCAGAAGGTGCAAAGGGACACACTGCTGTGGAATATTTCAAAGACCTCTTTATGAGCACTAATCCTTATGATTTAGAAACTCTGTTTCAAGGTTTCGAACCGAGGGTAACCACTAAAATGAATTCTCGGCTGACTGCACCTATTACAGCAGATGAGATAAAACAGGCCGCCTTCACTGTTAAAGGTCATAGTGCTCCCGGAGAAGACGGGTTAACAGGAATTTTTTACCAAAAATATTGGAATATTGTCGGACCTGCCCTAACTTCAGAAATTCAGGGTTTCTTCAAGTCATCTGTTCTTCCTGAAGGTTGGAATCACACTCACCTCTGCCTTTTACCAAAGGTTACCCACCCGACGAGAATGACAGAGATGCGTCCAATAAGTCTTTGCTCGGTGCAGTACAAAATAATCTCAAAAATCTTGTATGAACGTCTCAAACCATTCCTCCCTGAATTAATTTCTCCGACGCAGGGAGCCTTCGTATCAGGACGTCTGATCACTGATAATATCCTCATTGCTCATGAGATGGTTCACGGTCTACGCACCAATGATAAGGTGGCCAAACACTCCATGGCGATTAAAACCGATATGTCCAAGGCATATGATCGCGTAGAATGGCCATTCTTGGAAACTCTTCTTGAGAAAATGGGCTTTGAAAGAACTTGGATTAGTTGGATTATGTCTTGCGTCAACTCGGTTTCTTACTCCGTTCTCCTGAATGGACGCACTCACGGCTTCATCAAACCAGAACGTGGCATTCGCCAAGGGGACCCTTTGTCCCCATTCTTGATCATCCTAGCTGCTGAAGCTCTCGTGGGATGTCTAAATAATGCTGCAAGCTCTGGTGTCATTCACGGAATCAAGCTAAGTACCTTTTCACCAGCAATCCATCATTTGTTGTTTGTAGACGACATCCTACTTTTATGCCAAGCATCGGAACAAGAAGCATCAGAAATAATGAACTGTTTGAAATTATATGAAGGTGTCTCTGGGCAAACGATCAACAAGGCCAAATCATCTATCATTTTTGGTTCCAGGGTACCAGAATCTGTTAAAAGCCGCATCAAAGAAATTTTGGGTATAGACAACGAAGGTGGTGAAGGATCTTACCTAGGTCTCCCAGAATGTTTCAGCGGGTCAAAGGCGAAAATGCTTAACTTTGTGCAGGAAAGATTACAAGGAAGAGTCAATGGATGGTTTGCTAAGGCTCTGTCTCAAGGGGGTAAAGAAGTTCTGATCAAAGCCATAGGATTAGCAATGCCGGTCTATGCAATGTCTTGTTTTAAGTGATAGGTGTAGTTTTAACCCTATTTTAACTGCAAGTGCACAGTGATGTAGTTGTAGTACTTAGGGTATCGAATCCACAGGGACTCTGGTCAACGATAGATGAAAACAGAAGTGATTAAACTAAGAGAAAGCAATATGGGAAAGCAGTAAATCAGACAGCAGAAAGTAAATCAAGCGAGTTGTGAGCAAGGAAGCGAAGCGTTAGGTTTCAGGAGTTCTCAGGAAATCAGGAACGCAAGCAATCAATCTATCTAGATCCAATCAATAACTATTCTAGAACTCAAACACTGATATAGAATTAACCAAATTCCTTTGCGATAATTCTCTAAGTCTAAGTGCAGCAAACCAAACTTCCGTTTGCGAGAACTAACAGATTAAACTAGCATTGACTCCAAGTTTGATATGTTCACAATTAACCTGAACCAAACTTCCGTTTGCGAACAGTTTAATTGCTTATCTAAATTCTTTCTAGTTAAATTAACCAACTTCCGCTGAATTAATCAACCTAACATCATAACTCTGATTAGCTACTTCAGATTAAGCATTAAGAACAACTTAGATAAAGAACTAGCAGATATAAATCTCTACAGATTAATTAAACTATAATTCTCTGAAATCCCTAATGAGAATCCTTCAACCTAACAGGTAAACTACTCAGACATGTTCATCGAAACAGAAAACATCTTGAGTAGAAAACCAAATAATATAAAATCAAATAAAGAACTGGGGTTCGAAATCCCCTCTCTTTCGAGAGCAAAACCAGCCCCTAAAATCTCCTAAGAGAATAAAACTAGGTTATTTCTGCTTAGCCTAAACAATGGCTTAAAAACTCTATTTATAACCTAAAACACGAATTGGGGCTTCTTTGTAAATATCAGAAACTTCTGGGCAAAACTGCAATTTCTTCATTCTTTATTAAACCGTCGTTTGGCCCATCTCGCTGGTGCAACGATCGTTGCCATAAGTGTGACGATCGATGCAGCTCGGAAATATCAACAGTGAACTTGATCTCTCGGCCAAATACTCCAATTAGCTCCAGAAAGTGCCATAATCACCAAATATGCTCCAAATGTGCTTGTACCTAATAAATACCTGAAAAGACTCTAAAACATAGTAAAAGACTCGATAAATGACACATATACCATGGTTAAAAGCCCTAAAATCCATGGTATATCAACTCCCCCACACTTAGCTCTTGCTTGTCCTCAAGCAAGACATAGAACTAAATGTAGTCAAGAGGTTTGAAAACTCTTCAGAAACTCATTTCATCCTAGAAGCCACAATACTCAGATTCCCCTTAGTAAACCACTGAAAGAATCAATCACAGGATATCAAGACCAACATGTATTTCCCCCACACTTAGCAACTGTCCTAGGTAAACTCCACAATCACATTCAAGCATTCAAATTCTCCCTACTGACTTCTGCAAGTATTTAAGTGCGGTCTCACCTAAGGAGTATCGATCTAAAGGCACATGGATTCTTACCTAGTCAGCTCTAGACCACCATACTATCTTTCTCTAGTCCCTTTCTTCTCTTTCCCTTCTTTAACAACTGATTTTTCCCACATTGGGTATCATTTTATTTTTTTATCAGTGTTCTTCCCGTTATGGGGTGTACTTTGGACACATTCCATGGATCACATGAGAGAAAATAGTGTTTGCTACCATTCCCATGACCACTTCGGAGTTACTAACTCATCCTCAGTTTATTATTATTTTTTTTTTTTTTTTACTTTATAGAAGGGGAGAAGGGGACTAAATAGGACAGGTTTACAGGCTGTGTCAGAACTAACAGGGAATCCGACATAAAGTATACCAAGCCCTTAGGTGAGAAAATCTAAGTCAGTATTAGGGGTGAAGTCAGTAAAGGATCCTCTGATACCTGAAGTGATATGGGTGTTCCCAGTAGGTTGATCTGTGTCTGGGTTTTCTAATAGTCAGAGATAGATCCTGCAACTTCATCCCAATGGTTACTTAAGTTCCTGCAAGTCTTGTAAATCTCCTCAGAAAATCATAGTTTCTTACTTAAACAAACTCAAAAAAAATTTGAAAAACGGACTGACTCTTAAGAAAACAAAAAGATAAACGTCAGTAGCACCTCCCCCACACTTAAAACACACTGTCCCCAGTAGTGTCAAGCGAAGGATTGGTAAAAAGAAAGAAAAATTATTAATGGATGTTTTAGTTCTGTCGGGTTTTACCTCTGTCGCTCATGCATCGATCGTTGCACTAAGTGCATCGACCGTTGCTTGGCGATTTTTCGTTAAGTGTCGATCGTTGCTCAAAGCAGCAACGATCGTTGCAATGCGCATATCGGATCAGTCAGCAAGTTAGCAGGTTAGTTCGTCGGTTTATGTCAATTTTCAATCCTGCAAGCTGAAAACACTAGAAAC
The DNA here is from genome assembly GCA_030180135.1 of Orychophragmus violaceus. NCBI lineage: Eukaryota > Viridiplantae > Streptophyta > Magnoliopsida > Brassicales > Brassicaceae > Orychophragmus > Orychophragmus violaceus. The sequence continues at coordinate 54,008,081 of CM058240.1, read as the reverse complement.
AGAGTAAAATCGAAATAACAAGTATGTCTGATCAAGCATAACCATCCAAACATAGCAAATCCTAAAAATAAACGAAAAACAAAAGTGCAAGAAAAGATAAAAAGTCAGAATACAGAACCGAAAGTCTGAACATGGGGATCACTCTCACTCGCTCTCATCATCTATCCCACCATACCGTGCATCGTCATCGGCTGCCTCAGCTGCGGGATCAGTATCAGTCGGGGAAGGAGGAGTCGGGGATCGATGTCTGCGTCGAGAAACGTGTACGGGCTGATGGACCTGTGGTGGCCTCCTGCAGCTGCGCATGAAGTTCCAAACAACTCGGAACATGCTATCGGATCTCTCTCTCCACTCGGCATCAGAATATGCACCGTAAGGCATCGTAGGCTCGGGAAAAGGTCCTACATCGTCGACTGGGGCAGGCGCTGGCGCAGAGGAGGACGAAGCTCTCGCAGAAGGCTCTCCCAGCGGATGAGCCATAGTAGGTACTGCACATCGATCTCTAGCGGAAGGGTGGAAGCTCAAATCATCAATGGTATCGATCCGAGTGTACCTGGCAGCAGGAAGATCGATGCCATACTGTGTATCCTCAGGGTCATAGTACACCCACACTCGCCCTTCCTTCAGCCACGTAGCACTCTGCAAGTGACTGAGATCCAGGAACTCGCGCTCAGTAACGCACTCCATATCCCTCATAGGGATCCCGCAGTGTCTGAAAATAGGAGTGAGAAGACTCCCTACTGTCTCCTTGCGCGCGCCTTCATAAGGCTTCTTCTGCAGCTCGCAAAGGTGATGGGCAAATACAGCTCCTAGGTTCACCTTCTCAGCCGGGTTCCTCACATCAGTACCCCTAAACTGCTCCCTCAGCCCTCTGAATAAAATCTCCATCTCGGTCTTGCGCATCTTGTTCGCCTCATGCTTGCACAATAAAGTGCGTCCCAAGATACGCAAGACATATCTGAGAACCGGATGCCTAACCTGAATCACTGGTGTAAGCCGTGAGTGATATCGTCCACCTCCAATGTACTCCCAGAAATCACGAGCCTCTGATGGTTCCCATGGAAGGGATAAATCGGTGCGTGGCTGCGTGGTGCTGAACCCGTAGATCCTACAGATATCGAGAAGGGGCACTCGATACCTTGCTCCGAGACACATGAAAGTGAAGGTGCCTCCTTGGGCATTCCTGCTCTCTGGGTTTGGGTATACAACCCTGCATGTGGCAAGCAGCTGCCTCACAAGCTCTGGGTACAAATCGTAAGGCTGCATTGGCATTGTCCCCAGACCAATACCTCTGCACAGCTCCATCACCTTCTTGTCCATTCCGAGACTCTTGCAGGTTGAGTAATCAGCGAACTTGGTTGGCGCTATCTCCATACCACACCAACCATTATACAACAGAGTGTCGTATTCATCCCAGTACTCGTGTAGCGGCCTTTCTGTGAAGTCATCCGATTTTAGTATCCCCTTAATAGAACCGCTCCAGATGCGATCAGACTCAATCAAAACTTTCTCTGGCCTTGGCCATGGCTGTCCTATGGTCGCATGAACCAAATGATACGGCTGTGGAGGATCTGATTCCCTGTGTAACCATTCCGGTGGCGGAATGTATTGTCGTGAGGCGCTTGCAGCTTGTGCTCGTTTCTTGCGGGGTTGATTCCGGGTTGCCATCTGCAAAACAGAAAATTTGAACAAATTAGTCTCGGCAACTCTCTGTTGAATCGTCGTGCAACGACCGTTGCACTAAGGTAGCGATCGTTGCAGGGCGATTCCGTGTAATCGAACATTTCCCCAGAATCGTCGAGTAACGACCGTTGCATCAAAGGCAGCGATCGTTGCAGGGCGATTCTGGCCGCAATCAACAGTCAACAAATTTCGTTCCAAATCATGCAATCAATCACACAGTCGGCAACAATATATCATCTAGCAACCTAAATCATACCTATTTGGGCATGCATTGATCAATTTCGGCTCAAAAATCTAACAATCTAGAACCCCTAAAAACCCAATCTGAAAGCTTGAAAATTGAAGAACATTACCTTGATTTCTTGAGATATGGCTAAAGGAAATGGATTGGTCGGTTAAAAACGAGTGAAATAGAACTTGAAAACAGGAAATTTGATGGAGAAATGGTGTTTTTCGGGTAGAGGCTCGGAGTGTCGACCAAAGGAGTTTTGAGAAGAAAAAGAGAAAATAGGGTTTTAAGGTAACTTACCTGGTCGTGGCTGCAGCGATCGTTGCAGGGCAGCAACGATCGATGCTGGTTGAATCTAATTGATTCCGGTTTAGCGACATGTACCTTAATTTTCGATTAAGACCAATTGCAACGACCGTTGCACATGTGAGCAACGATCGTTACTCCTCTCCAGACTTGGTTCTGTATCTGAAAAACTTAGTAAAAACAAATAAAAACGTGAAATCCTAAGAAAAACACTAAAAATGAAAAAGAAAAATAGTTAAACCTAACAGTGGGTTGCCTCCCACTCAGCGCTTGTTTTAAGTCATTAGCTTGACTTTTGGAAAGGGGTCAGACTCATGGAGGTTTCAACAGAGACTTTGAGTGTCTCTGTGAATGCCTTATCATCCATGGTGGTGTGTAAGCAGTAGCAGCATGATGTCGTCCAAGGAACGTCGGGAGGAATGTAGGGTGAGATTGACACTTGGGTGTTTTAACGCTTTTTCCTTCATTCAAAACAGTGGAGTCAGGAGGCTTAAACTTAGAGGTTTTATGCTTTACCTTTGGCAAAGATTTGATGTTCGGGGCCTTTTGTTTATGAGTAGCTTTAGGTCTTGATGATGCTAGAATAGGCTCTTGTGGAACCACCATCTTCTTGTCAACCACCAACGTGCGCTGAGCCATATTTGTAGATTTAACGGGAGCTTTTGGGAATGGCAACGGAGGTTTGTAGGTTCCTTCCTTAGCAGGTTCTCGAGATTTGGGTGAAACTGGTTCCTTTCGGGATGCAACGATCGATGCGTGTGATGCAACGATCGATGCTGTCGTCTCAACTTGTGTTTCAACTACAGTCTCGGGTTTATCTGTTTCTTGGCCCATTCCAGCCATCTCAGACTCGAATTTCTCTTCTTGGCTCGGTCTTGCTTCAATCTGGGCTATCCAAGTCAAAAGATCCATGTCAATCTCTGCTGAGTCAGGTGCATCAAAGCTTTCGAGCTCTGGTAATTCAACATCAAATCCCCCTTTGTCTTCCACAAATCCCACAGCTTTAACTGCTAGACATGATCCATGATCCATTTGTGTGTGATCCTGAGTGAGAATGTTGCTGTCAGGAGCTTCATGAGAATCCTTTGTTGGGGTAGAACTTGGAATTTGATCCATCTGTGTGTCCAGCTGTTTTACACGAATGCTCAAGGATTCAAATTTCTCATTCAAGTTTGTGTACAGGTTCTCTAGCTTCGAGCTGAAAGAAGTTGAGTTCTGCTGTTGCCTTTCAATTGTTTGCTCTAACATCATCTCCAGTTTGTTCCTTTGTGTAGGAGATGCCAGACTGGAAGTATAATTATGGTCTCCTGATCCTAGAGCGTGCTTAGAACTCTGCCTTTGCTGATGTTCCAAGGTATGTCTATAAGAGTCGGCTCCAGCCATGTAACGTACCTCTGCAAACTTATCAGTGTTTGCCTCTGCTCGGAACTGTCTCTCCCTAAGTAAGATGTCGTGGATGTCATCTATCTTATGTTGCATTTCAGCTACTTGCCCAACCAATACATGGTAATCTGGTAAGATGGGGTTTCCTTCCCCATCTATCTTCTGACCTTTTGCGTTGCATATGTGACCCTCTTGGTCTCGTAAAACGCCGTTTTCACCTTGAATCAAAATCAGAGGTTCCATGGCGCGGAACCTACCGAACGTCTCAGATCTTAGCATCGCTTATTATCGCCTAGTGTCGATCGTTGCAAGGAGAGCAACGATCGATGCAGTGCGATTTCCTGAAATCCCAAAAATCAAAAACGTGAGTAAACAAGAAAATTAAAAAGAATGCTTAGTCTAAATCCTAGTACTAAATCTATCGGTGAACTCAAAGAGTCCCCGGCAACGGCGCCAAAAACTTGATAGGTGTAGTTTTAACCCTATTTTAACTGCAAGTGCACAGTGATGTAGTTGTAGTACTTAGGGTATCGAATCCACAGGGACTCTGGTCAACGATAGATGAAAACAGAAGTGATTAAACTAAGAGAAAGCAATATGGGAAAGCAGTAAATCAGACAGCAGAAAGTAAATCAAGCGAGTTGTGAGCAAGGAAGCGAAGCGTTAGGTTTCAGGAGTTCTCAGGAAATCAGGAACGCAAGCAATCAATCTATCTAGATCCAATCAATAACTATTCTAGAACTCAAACACTGATATAGAATTAACCAAATTCCTTTGCGATAATTCTCTAAGTCTAAGTGCAGCAAACCAAACTTCCGTTTGCGAGAACTAACAGATTAAACTAGCATTGACTCCAAGTTTGATATGTTCACAATTAACCTGAACCAAACTTCCGTTTGCGAACAGTTTAATTGCTTATCTAAATTCTTTCTAGTTAAATTAACCAACTTCCGCTGAATTAATCAACCTAACATCATAACTCTGATTAGCTACTTCAGATTAAGCATTAAGAACAACTTAGATAAAGAACTAGCAGATATAAATCTCTACAGATTAATTAAACTATAATTCTCTGAAATCCCTAATGAGAATCCTTCAACCTAACAGGTAAACTACTCAGACATGTTCATCGAAACAGAAAACATCTTGAGTAGAAAACCAAATAATATAAAATCAAATAAAGAACTGGGGTTCGAAATCCCCTCTCTTTCGAGAGCAAAACCAGCCCCTAAAATCTCCTAAGAGAATAAAACTAGGTTATTTCTGCTTAGCCTAAACAATGGCTTAAAAACTCTATTTATAACCTAAAACACGAATTGGGGCTTCTTTGTAAATATCAGAAACTTCTGGGCAAAACTGCAATTTCTTCATTCTTTATTAAACCGTCGTTTGGCCCATCTCGCTGGTGCAACGATCGTTGCCATAAGTGTGACGATCGATGCAGCTCGGAAATATCAACAGTGAACTTGATCTCTCGGCCAAATACTCCAATTAGCTCCAGAAAGTGCCATAATCACCAAATATGCTCCAAATGTGCTTGTACCTAATAAATACCTGAAAAGACTCTAAAACATAGTAAAAGACTCGATAAATGACACATATACCATGGTTAAAAGCCCTAAAATCCATGGTATATCATTAAGCTCCCCAAAAATCTCTGTGAGAAGATTACAAGTGTGATTACTCAATTTTGGTGGAGTAGTGAAAATAATAAGAAGAAAATACCATGGGTAGCTTGGAAAAGACTGTGCAAACGAAAAGACTTTGGTGGTCTTGGATTCCGAGATATTGAGATGTTCAACCAAGCTCTTCTTGGGAAGCAAGCGTGGAGACTTTTCACACAGCCAAACTCTCTGCTAGCTCAAATCCTCAAGCACAGGTACCACAAAAATTATTCCTTCATGGAAAGCTCTCTCGGTAACAGGCCATCATATGCATGGAGAAGCTTATTGCATGGGAGAGAATTACTTAAACAAGGTCTGATAAAGTCAATAGGAAATGGGAGCAACACTAGTGTCTGGATGGAGAACTGGATATCTGATACTACTCCGAGAGCTCCGGTCTACAGACATGACATTACTGTTGATCTTACAATGATGGTATCGGATCTAATCAATCCAAGAATAGGGCAATGGGATGTTGATAGAGTAATCTTAACAATAGCCGAGGAGGATGTCAGACGAGTTCTCAACACACGCATTCATAGGAATTCAGATGACATACTTATATGGGGATACTCTACACATGGTACTTACACAGCACAGAGTGGTTACAAGTTGTTAGAAGCAATTCAAGAGAGCCGTAACACTCAAGGACCATCACTTGCCCCGATTGAGAAAGCCTTGTGGTCAAAACTATGGAAAACGAAAGCCCCTCCTAAGCTCAAACATTTCATGTGGAAAGCTTTAGCAGGAGCGTTAGCCACAAAAGAACGACTCGCATCTAGGAACATACCTCTGGACTCCACCTGTGAAATCTGTAATCAATCATCTGAAACAATTTGCCATACTTTGTTTCTATGTCCACAGGCGCAGGAAACATGGAAACTGTCTGGATTTCCCCTGCCTCCTTCTGGTTTCTCTCTTAACTCTATCTTTCTGAATATTCATCACTTACTAGCCTGTAGCAATAAGACGTACATACCAGAAAAAGTGCGTCTTGCATTCCCGTGGATCTTATGGCAGATATGGAAGTCACGAAATGCTCTAATCTTTGAGAAAATACGCTATGAACCAACAACCACAGTTCAAAAAGCCATGGACGAGGCAGAAACCTGGCTGTCTGTTAACAATCACCTGGTACTCCAAGAAAGCACAACTGGTCCAAGTTATCCCAACCGTAATAGCTGGAAAGCACCGGCACCTCAAGCGATCAAATGTAATTTCGGGGCAGCTTGGTACGAACCGGGAAAAATCTGTGGAGTTTCTTGGCTAGTTAGAAACCATACAGGCCAGACATTACTTCATGGACGAAGGTCCTTTTCCAATGTCCAATCCCAACTAGAGGCGGCAAGTCTTAGCCTGTTTTGGGCTGTGGAATCTATGAACCACCTGAGGCAAACCAGAGTTATATTTGAATCCTCCCTTGAGCTTGCTCGGGAGCTTATGCTACATCAAGCTCATTACCCCCATCTCCAAGATCTGGTAACTCTAATCCAATCTCATCTCAGTAGCATCCCCATTTGGTCATTGGAACATACATCGCATGAGTCCAACAGAGCAGCAACGGCTCTAGCCAACAGTGTGATACTCCTCAATAAAATGCAGTCGTATGTCGCTCAGAATGGACCGGCATGGATGCAACATATCTTAGCTGCTGATGCTCCGGGCATGTAACCATCTTCCACTCCTCTCTCACATCTACCAAGCGGAAGGAAGTCTGATCACATGATCTCACCCTTCACTTGTCCTCGATGGTCTTAATTTTACTATCTTTTTGAAGCCTAGTGGCTCTACTTATTTTGTTTGTACTCAAACCTTTTTCTCAGTTGAATAAGAATTCCAGTGTTAAAAAAAAAAAAACAAACATCCAATATAAAAAAAAATTAAAACTATCCATTTTTTAATAAATAAATAATTCCAATAAACATATGAGTATGAAATCAAAATCAATTTTCTCGAGGGTACTCGGACTCGATAACCAAACGTGGCAACTTATCAATATTAAAAAATTCTGAAGATTTCTTGTGCAACAAAACAACCAAACGAACTATGTACACAACAGAAAGACTAAATAAATATCACCCCAATGTTTTTTGCAACCAAATGATTGACAAACATTAATAAACACACCAAAAAATGGACATGACCTATTTATTCATGGACTGCACCTTTCTTTGGGGATTAGTCTGAGTCTATTTATAGACTTGGGATATTCCCAGGTTAATCAAGAAAAACAACAACATAAACATAATGAACGAGCAAAAAAATAAAAGAATAACAGGATAAAACACAAAATATACTCACCCACACAAAATCTCAAATCATGCATACTAGAATGTATATCATCAAAATTCACCGTAGAAAGTAATACTGACATATAGGAACTTTGACAAAAAATGTTGTTGAAGTCCATTTGATCATGTAATCGTGCTTGATAAGTCTAAACTTGCCTTCCACGTGTATTAGGTCAAAATCACTTAACAACAACCAGTTACTCTCTGACAAATGCGAAAAGTATTTAGAACCAAACTTTTTTCCTGAAAGTAACATGGATCATCTCAGCCTAAAAAAGTGAAAACATTACATAACTTACTCGGAAGACATACACATTTAATATTAAAGATGATTTGTTATAATACCTTTTCATCAACCAATATCAAATAGTTTCTCTATTCACATCAAAGTAATCGAATTTTCGTAGAATCATCACTCGTATTTTCATCTCTTGACCAAACAATTTGTATCAGAAGTTACCATTATACAACATGTACCAAGAAAAATTATGTATCCTAGAAAATAAAAGTTTAGACATAGTTATTTGTATAGAACAATTGAGAAAAGTTACACAAATTTATAAAATAGTAATTTTCTATTATTTTAGTAGATAATCTAATTCTATAATTGAGAAGTGAAAACGCAGCAGTTTCATTCTCACGAGGTCAATGACGAGGATACCCTTAATGAAAATTTAATGAAATTGTCCCACATCGGTAGTTGGAAGAATAATTCTCTAATATATATAGGGTAAGAGACCGAGAGAGAGACCGAGAGAGAGAGAGAGAGAGAGAGAGAGAGAGAGAGAGAGAGAGAGAGAGAGAGAGAGAGAGAGAGAGAGAGAGAGAGAGAGAGAGAGAGAGAGAGAGAGAGAGAGAGAGACCGAGAGAGAGAGAGCGATAAACAGAGAGAGAGAGAGAATGAGAGAGAGAGAGAATGCACCAGATTCATTCTCACGAGGTTAATTACCAGTCTATCCTTAATAAAATTTTAATGAATTTTTTCCTTTTAATTATGTTAATTTTCCTTACAAATCGAGCCTTTTAGGTTATGTTAATTTTCCTAAACTCGAGTCCTCTTGGTTATGTTAATTTTCTCTTTTAAAAAATTGTCGTATTATGGAGATAATGTCTAATACGATGATACCCTTAATGAAATTTTAATGACATTGTCCCACATCGGTAGTTGGAAGAATAATTCCCTAATATATATAGGGTAATAGACCGAGAGAGAGAGAGAGAACTAGAGAAAGAGCGAGAGAGAGAGAGAGCACCAGATTCATTCTCACGAGGTTAATTACCAGTCTATCCTTAATGAATTTAATGAATTGTTTCCTTTTAATTATGTTAATTTCTCTTAAAAATCGAGCCTTTTAGGTTATGTCAATTTTTCTAAAATCGAATTCTCTTGGTTATGTTAATTTTCTCTTTTAAAAAATTGTAGTATTATGGACATAATGTCTAATTATATGATTGAGAAGTAAAAACGCACCAAATTTATTTTCACAAGGTTAATGACGAGAGAGAGAGAGCGAGCGAGAGAGAGAGCGAGAACTCTAGCTAGGACCGGAAGAGGAAGAAGCAGAAGAGTATGAATAGCAATGTCTGGAGAACTCTAGCTACGACCAAAAGAAGAGCTAAACTAAGTAAAATAGAAGAAGAAGAAGAATAATAAGAAGAAGAAGAGAGAAGTGAGAATGCACCAGATTCTCACCAGGTTAATTACCAGCATACCCTTAATAAAATTTTAATAAAAAGTAAGTTCCACATCGGTAGTTGAAAAAATATTTAACTAATATATATATATATGGTAAGATAAGAAGAGAATGAATATGTATAGAAAAGACGAAAAATATATATCGGTAGTTGGAAAAATAATTATTCTAACAAAATCTTTGTCCGCACAGGGTGCGGACACCCCACCTAGTTTTTTCTAAAAAAACTATCACCTTTAAAAAAAACTATCACCTTTAAATTATTATTTTAGTAAATTATCTCAGGAGAAAATGTTAAGGAAACTAAACAAAACTTTAGATTAATAATACAACAAATAAATATAAATGAATGCATGAAAACAAAATATTAAATTATATTTATATAAAAGTTGGGTTATCTTTATAAATCATACCAAATCCTTTCTTCAACAATTAACTATTGCATCCGGAATAGTCTAGACGTACTAGTAAACTTACTTGGGACTGGTCGGTTGGGCTTAGACGTCTTAATGGTCGGCTTCTTGAACCTGGACTCGACCTCAACCGACTTACCTTTGTCAACGGGCCGTGGAGCTGGTGCAGTCCAAGGCGTGTTGGTCCTAGGCCGGGTTGTGGTCGCGGACTTCCGCTTGTTGTGATGCTCAACCTGTATACACAAGTGCAACAACTCGGGCATATCGTGATAAGGTTGAATTTCTACCTTTCTAGCGATCCTCTCGTTCAGTCCGTCCACGAACTGGGCCATCATAGTCTCTTCTGAATCGTCTAGCTCAAGCCTATTCCGCAATTGCTCGAACTCCTCGAAATACTCTTCGACCGTCTTAGTTCCCTGCATCAACTTACGAAAACGTTTCTGCAAATCTCTGTGGAAATGGGTAGGAACATACCTGCGCCTTAGCTGGAACTTCATGTCAGTCCATGTAGCGATCGGTTCGTACCGATGGCGCCTTCGCTCTGCAGCGTCCCGATCCCACCACGACAAGGCATGTCCTGTGAATTGGACCACTGCTAATGATATCTTCCTGCCCTCGGGATATCCATAGTGATCGAATATATGCTCCATTCTCCGCTCCCAGTCTAGATATGCCTCCGGATCCACTTTTCCTGCAAAAGTAGGAGGCTTTAGCTTGATATCATTAGGATATGGACGATGTACCTCTTGTTCTCGTATGCGTCCACGGTGATTAGGATCACGCTGGTATGGTGGTCGCGGTCCGTGACGTCCGTCCTCAAACTCATCCGTTTCGTCGTCTGTGTCGGGCGTCCTGGAAGCGCCCGGGCCGCTCAACTCGCCCATGGTGCTGACCAGGTCGACGTTGCTGGTCGTTCCGAAGATGCGGTGCCTCTGGTCTGTGGTGATGCTCTCCTGGCCGAGGCTGAAAAGCGTCGGGCCGAGGTTGTTGTTCGTCCAGCCGCGGCTGATGTCCACTGGGACGTTCCAAACGGTCCAGTCGGGCTCCGATCGTCTGGATAGCAGCTAAGATCTGAGTGAGGTCAGTGGGAACGCCTTGCTGGTTTAGTTCTTCTGCCATTAATCTCTGCGCACTTAAACAACGGGTCAAACGTACAAGGGAAAAAATATATTTTTTTTTATAAAATATGCAAATGCAAAAATATGGAAACTACTTAACCGATTTCAGAAATGGAAATGTTCACTTAAATTAAACCAGCCACTGATTCTCAACCAATTTTGGTTTAATTAAAAACCCTAAGGCTATATGTTAACACAAGATCAGCCGTCAACAAACCTTAAGCTATTTTTTTTAACTTAACAACTGATAACACATGAAATTGGCCGAGAATAAAACTAAACAAGATATTTCTTTTGACTTTCAGTTCTTATGCGAAGCAGGATAACAAACCAAGCGAAGCAAATAATTATCCTAGCAGATTATATAACATGTTCACACAAGCAACCCAAAATCAACGCTAGCAACCCAATTTTTTTTTTTTTTAATAAGATGAATGCAACAAGGAATGAAGCGCAGAATAAACAGAAGCAAATAACAAGTTGTTGCAAAGCTATTAAACAAAAAGCAGAGATGGTGAACAACAAAAACAGTGACAATTTTTTTTTTATGCAAGCGATCAATAAAAGACAGAAATAAAAGTGTAAAGGGAAGATGTAACCGTCGGTGTTGAGAGCCTAAGCTCTGATACCAGATGATATGAGATGGAGAGGTGATGGGCGGATGGGATTTGGAAGCTGGCCGATGGCACTCTCTTCCTCGTCAGTGGGTGGTCGGTGATGAGCGATGAGTTACTGAGCAACAAGAACACTTCGAACAACCTGAGCAGCAAGCAAAAATCCAAGAGATCTGATCCTCCTAAGGGGCAGCCGCGCATAGGAGAGAAAGAGATCACCTATTCTTAGGGTTTTCTTAACTTAAACTTGCGTAATGTTTCATAAAACCCAAAAATGTTTAAGTAACTACAACTGAAAGCAAATGGGCCTAAAGACAGTGGGCCATCGAAAATGCTGAGAAAAAAACAAGAGAAATAAGACTTAAAACGAAAAAGGAAAGTCTTGGTCAAAAATAGAGAAGAGGCCGGTCTGTCTCTCTAATGAATGGGCCTCAGATCACCTCGTTAAAAACCTTGTGAAGAAAACCCATTTGGGACAAAACTTCACAAGGGAAAAAGAGTATGATCTTTATCCCAGAGACAGACCGGTCAAAGAATCATCTGGCTCGATGCAGAAGATCATGGTCGGTCCGTGCGTACGGAGTATGGGCCAGGGCGTGATCTGATCAAATGGGCCGCCAGCTTCGGTATGGATCATCCTCCGGGCCAACTGGTTCAGGACAGGTTGTCCTTGGTCGAGATGGCCTAGCTGAGTCATGATGTCTTCTAGGCTTGTCCTCGAGATCAGCTGCTCCATGGCATTGTTGAATTCGGCCTGTATCTGTCGCTGTCCCGAACGCGTCCTTGGTACATCTCGCATGGTCGGGAACAGGTCGGCCAGCTTCTTGGTAGAGCCTGGTCCGTCTTGTTCGTCCAAATCAGTGTCGGCCAAGCTGATGTCCTCATCAGGAGGCTTAGGGTACGTGAAGGAAAAAAATCATATTAAAACAATAACAAATAAGATCCCAAAAAAACATAAACATATATACTATATGATTATGAGGTGTTAGATAAATACCTCTGGACAAAATCACGGAACTCTTAAACTTCATACGCATATCTTAGAAACTAGTTGAATAGCCTCCAGCCTCACCAACCCTAATCGAAAAAGAAATTTTAATTATTTGTCATTTTCTAGTAACTGGAACAAATTTTAAAAAGGTTTGAAATTTCATCATATCACCACTGTTTTGACGATATTAAAGCACTGGAATAAGCAAAAAAAATATATCTCATTCGGACTTTTTCCCCATGCCCTCACCATCCTAACAGCAAGATCGCCATTCACACATTCTAAGAATATTCTACATGAAATAAATGGAAGTTATACTTACTCCAAATCTCTAATTGGGAATTTTACTTGAAGACGCCTCCAGAAATAAGTTTTCCGATCATTTGTAGGAACCACTGGATCTCTTCTGAAGCCATAAATTCCCACGCACAACACAAATAAAATATATATCCCAAAAAAACACCAAACAAATCCATAACCAAATCATATTAAAACAATAAAGTCACATAATACTTGTAACCTTAAACCAAAATTATACTGATTGGATAAGTACTAGTTATAGTGCCATTTGAAATGCTATGTATAGGCTTCAAGTCTAAGTAGTGCTGGCCATAAGGGAATGGAATGTTCCAGATTATACTCGAGCTGATTCAACACAGAGAGAATAAACCATCTGTCAAGCGGCCAAACATTGGCTTATCAAGGATATGAACATTATCCCATTGAACCCAGTGGCCCTCAGATTCCAACAGCCACTCGAAGACTCCAACGTAATCACCTCATATTTCTCCTTCGATCTTTTGGCCTTGTCGTTAAAAATTTCAAGACTCAAAACTTTAAACAGCGTAAGAACAAAAGTTTATACAGCGTAAGATCAAACTTTATACAGCATAAGAACACTGCAAGAGGTAAAACTTCAAATGTATCATTATACTATAAAGATAAAATGTTCATCCACCAAAAGTAGTTTGATGGTTTTTCCGATGAAGACCCATTGAAACATCCAAGACCGAAGGACCTTCAATCTTAAACTCCATTTCGTCGTCCACTTGTTGATCTCCGAAAGGAATTGGTATTCCCCTTGAGCCATGGTTTTTTTAAAGAAATTTTTCGTAGAGATAAATAAATGGAAGACGAAAGGAATTTGAGAGAGGTTGTAATGGTTAGGGTATTGGCGGTTTATGGTAATTTAGACGCTATAATTTTCTAGGTTTGGCGGGCCTTATAAGATTACTGGTACGTTAACTTTGTTATCGATTAATGTAAATATATGTTTGATTCTCCGTACACATAATGGTTTTTTGTTGTCACTTAATGGCACATGAACTAATGTGTTACATATGGCTTATTAAAGAACTAATGTTTGACACTTGCCCTCACACATGTAACTCATGAATTAGATGTTTAAAGAACTTAGGGTTCATGTAAATAAATCTTACATGACATCGTGCGACACCAACAACATCCTTAGTCTTTGGCTTCGTTAATCTGAAGCTTTGGGAACTCATTCCTTGAATTAATATTTGTATTGATGTCATTTTTTATTTTTCTTTCTGCCATGGCATCTCTGGCTTAACTTTGTATATCCCCAATTTTTATTTTAATGAATATTAAGCTTTTTGCACACACACAAAAAAAAAAAAAAAAAAAAATTTGCATGACATAATGTTCATAGCTAACAATGTCAACTACCAATTAGTAAACATATTTTGCGGAGTTTTGACATCAGCCTTATGTAATAATTTTTACTATGACATTAGTAAACGGTTGTGTTAATGGGATTTGACATATAGTAGGTTAACAATTACTAATTAACATATAGGGTCTACATTCCCCTTTCTGCACACACGCAATCGGCATTATTGAACAATTGATTATCTAGGGAACTTCCAAATTCACGATAATCTAGGGTTATTAAAGTTAATTAGACTTTTTGGTTGATTATTTTATTAAGTATTTGTGTGAGAAAAATGAATGGTCTTGTCTTTATGAAGGTTATAAAGAAGAAGAAACTCATTCAATCAAATTAGGGATTAACTAACACACATCTTAATATATTGAAGCCACCGATTCATAACCAATAAAATTCAACCGCTTCGTTAACCCAAACTACAAGAATATACATATGGCTTATGCGTACTGGCTATGGCGACGTTACGACCAGCCTTGCTATGAAACCCGTTCAGTAACAAGAAAACGGAAAGAAATCATCTCATTCAACCTTCTAGTGTTACCTGGTGATGTGATAACAAAGATACTAGCTCGTGTTTGCGAAAGGAACCTGCAAGATCTCCGTCATTCGAAGATAGCTTGCAAAGCCTTGAAGAAGAAGAAGGCGGAACCACGCAAGTTATCCAAATCTATTAACCTAACAGAGATGGAATACTATGTTTGGGCTCCGGGTTTTGACTGGAGAAATTCAATGAAAGCTGCTACGACGCATGCAACACATCAGCCATCCTCCTCAAAGGAATCTCATATTTATTCTTTGATAACAAGATATATGAGGACTTGCACGCAAAAAAGGCTTCTGCAAAATATGGATGAATCTTAAGCAAGTATATGTATTGTATCATACGCAAATCCTTCAGGGAAGACAAAGATGATGAAATCTTCGGTAGATATGAATTTACTCGAGAACATGCAACGCAACTGCGAAGAATACTACCTCGTCTCAACCATGGTGCGTGGGGAAGATTGTTTCATGATTGGTTCACAGCGAAGTGTAACGAAAACGACATTGATCGTGTGCGCATTTGCTGATGTTCTAAATACGGTTAGTGGTGCTCTGGGTGGCCAATGGAAAACGACATTTGCGACCAATTTTTATGGGTTATGCAGACCGCTTTCTTCTGAAAAATGATAGCAAACAACTTCTACCATTTTTGTAATCGGTGATGTCATATATGTATATTTTGCCAATTTCACATTAGATGTTTTCCTATAAACATAATTATCTAGTATTTTGTTTAATGGTTCAGCGTTATTGCATCCAAAAGCTAACACTTAAAACAGTGAAATACTCAAATAAATAAACACTTAATTATTAACAATATTAACATAAACTTGGTTATTAATTATACTATTTAACACATATCGGACAGTTTGCTCAACAGATAAGGAGTTACCCTAAACCCTAAATACTAAACACTAAATGGCATCTCCAACCAATCCTTAAATCCTCTAAATTTGAGGTTTTTGCTTTTCTAACCAACCCTCAAATCCTTAAATTTTGAAGTTTTGAATAGTGAAACCTTAAATTTGATCATGAACCTGAAATTTGATCTTGAATTGGATCATTAACCTTCAAGATCATCGAAATATTGTCGATAAATATTCGGATCAAATGAATAATATTGGTATTTTATATGTAATGTTGTAAAATTTGTGTTTGTGCGTTTTTAATTATTATATATATAATTTATATTATCTTTTATTCTTTAATATAATATTGTGTGTTGTATAGTATATTAAATGTATGTTTTACATGTGTTTGTGAAGTTTTATAATTATTAATATTTTGTCAATATCAAGGACTATAATGAAAATGACCAAATTTTTAAAGATTTTTCGAGGGTTTATGGTTGTAGCAATCCACCCTTAAATCCTAATTTTGAGGATTTCCTTCTCTCAAAATGAGGTGCTTGGTTGGAGATTCCCTAAACTCTAAACCCTAAATACTAAACTCTAAACCTTATACCTTAAAATCTAAACCAAAACATTAAACTCAAAATCCTAAATACTAAACTCTAAACCCTAAACTCTATACTCTAAACCCTAAAAAAAGACTAGAAGACTAGAAGAATATTAAATGTTCATCCCAACCGATATTATCAAATTTCCTTAGCATGATAGTACATATATACTTAAACAATAAATTAGGTATGTAGAAAAATTCACAAAATCTAAATTTAATTTTTCATACCATCATAAAACTGGTGATAATATCGCACACCAACCACTTCATCTCGCTATATATGTTTAATTAAAATAATTCGGAAATGTTATGTTTAATAGATTGTGTAGGATTATATATTCTCATATTACGGTAATTAGAGAATATCATAGGATAATCCTTTATAGGATATATCCTACGGATTCTACTTGTTGTATATATATCTCATGTAAATTAAAACATCAACACAACACACACATATATATATCCCTTTCCTTAACACCATGCAATTACATTTCGGTATGAAACATATATGGCGACATTACCAAAATTCCATGTTTTATGTATGTTCTCCAAACGAAACCAAAAGAAACATTAAAACCTCAAAATCTAAAGTTTCATATTTGCTTTAACATTCAAATCCCAAAACTATTTCTTAAATTTTTTGTGTACTATTTTAATTTTAGAGTTTCAAACCTCGCAAAACTCTTTGTAGTTTGGTTGTGATTTATAATTTTATAATCCGAGAAGTATATCCAAAAATTTTATAATAGATAAGTATATTAGCCAAAAAAAGATAAGTGTAATAGATAAGTATAAATTTGAAAATGGAGACAATAAAAAGGAATATATGATGAGTAAGTAAGGCCTACAGGTAGGTTAAAAAACAAAAACAAATTCCAAAAAAAATCCTAGAAACCAAAACCCAATTTTGATAGCCCAAAACATTTCAATTACCCGCCTAAACCCAATAATTTTCGACAAAGTGTCGAGAATTCCTCAATTACAACAAACCTTGATTTATTATGTTCTTCCCCTTTTCTGAAATCTCCTTGGAATCATCGCTAATCTCTCTCCAAATCCTCTTCTATGCCCACCCATCGTAAACCGATATCTCTTCTTTGAATCTCTTATTCGAGGCTCTCAATTTCATCACTAACTTTGGCAGAAACCATATCGACCCTTTCCAACTCTTCTTTAAATCTCTCAATCATGAAACCCTCCGTGATACGAAGCCTACAGCTACAAGTAATATATGACATTAGGGTGTGTTAAACCGTGAAGTTGCTTTTGCTTTGCTTTGCTTTGGAAGCGGGATTGCTTTAGAGTCTGATTGTTGGTATTCTTATGATTTTCTTGTGGTTTGCTTGTCTTGGAACAATTAATTTTGGTTCTACAGGTTGTAAATGACTAATATATTCCTCTTTCGGCTACAATATGGTCTCCGCATCATGGATAAGTCGGTTGTTTTGTTTTTAATGAGTGTATGATGAGTTAGCGTCTGATGGTATAGTTAGCAAGCAATTGAGTTTGATGTCTTTGTTTAACTACTCTCTGTGTTTTGTTAAGTTTGATTGTCTAAGCGTTTACAAGATAGTGTTTGTATCATTTGAGACATGACCAAACCTTCCATAACTTTCTTGTTAAACATTTTTTCGAGGATAAATGTCTACGATGGATGAAAGAAATGGTCAGCACTACAAAAGACTGCAGAAGCAGTGCAAAGGACTACGACCTCGAGAGATCTCAGCAGATGAATATAACTACATCTTTTCTCAGTGAAAGTAACATTTTCACAATCCATGTTTATAAAATCATCTCATGTTCTTTAATTAATTGTTTTTTCTTACTGTCTTTAGTTATCAGAGGCCGCTGAGAAGGATGGACGGATAAATCCTTATGGAGTCGAAAAATCTATAAATGGGCAAGTGCAAGCAGTCCAGACATTTTTCAGCGTTTGTGGCCCACCAAGAGCAACTGAAGGAAGCTCAACGTAAAACTACAACACCATCTGCTTCATAGGTTACTTCATAGACACTTTTCACTATCTCTTGAACATGTTAATTTTTGGGATATGATTTGGCAACTCCTTAGTGTTGGAGTTTGCGTATGCAGATCGTTTATGTCTATATGCTACACATAATTATTATAAGTTATCAATGTTATTTTGTAGAAAATGTCTTTTACATTTCTTGTATCATTAAAATAACGGTATCACCAATTACCAAATCGTAAATTGAATTAATCCAAATTCTTATTTTTGCGAAGAAAAGTCAACAAACAGTCGTCAATTAATCATACTACACACACAAAGCAGTCGCAAAATATTTCTCATTAGCTTATTTCAATTTTCTGAATAGTCGTTGAATGATCGTTAATTAGTCATAAAACCCTCTCCAAATAGTTATCATATATTCCGACTAAGTTATGACTACATAAGACAGTCAGACACTAGTCGGCAAGTAGCGACACAATCATTACCATAATCTAATCTGGATGTTTATATTAGACATTGCGTAGTCGTTAAATTATTCATACAATAGTCACTAATTAATAGCAAAATGTTTACCATAATCATATCTTGATGTTCATGTTAGTCGTCAGATCATCGGTAACTTAGTAAACAAACAGTCGCTAAATAGTCACCTTACATTACGACTACGTTGTGACTATATTAGACCGTCACATAAAAATCGACAAGTAATGGCCGAATCAGTACCATAATCGTATATGAATTTCTGATTCGTCGCTGGATAGACGTTAATATGGTCGGTACACAGTCGCTACAAAGTGGCAAATTGTTACGACTACTTGGTGACTATATTATACAGTCACATATTAGTCGCACATTGGTCACCAAGTGTAACGACTATTTGATGACTACATTTCTCCGACTGCATCTAGACACCCTCCTTAGTCGCACAGTTGTTGCTGTGTAGTAGGAAGTTAGTCCCTATATATTGCGATTACGCTACGTCTAAGATATGACAACTGTTGTTAGTTATAAATATAGTCGTAACTTGCCGGCTATTTTTACGACTATGCAATTTAGCGACTATGGATTTACAATTACCATATTTAGTCGTAATAAACTCGTATAACCGCGTTTAACGACTATTCTGCGACTAAGTATGCAGTCGCAAAAACGTTGTTTTCTTGTAGTGCTAGACCGCACATTCACACCAGGGTCATCCGTTTGGCCATTGCTTAGGATCAACGACACATCAGTGATCTTCACAATCGGAGCCGTTGATCCTTAGACTGTGTCGTCTCTGTGGGCCAAAGGTTATACTCTTTTTGCCATGTAAGGTTTTATCCCACTGGGTTTCTTGGCAAGGTTTTTAATGAGGTAATTTGAGGTCCGATTCATAGACAAAACGCGTGTCCCGTCCAGCCCATTTGTGCCACACGACCAAGAGGCCTTATTTTCTATCTTATTTCTAGTAAGGCCTTAAGGCCCATGTCTCTTTTTCTTTTAGTATTTTCGACAACTTAGGCTATAAAGCCTTGTACTCTTTTATTTTTTAAATCACGTTTAATCAAAGAATCTACCCTAAAACTTGTTTGCGCTTGGCGGCCGTGAGTCTATTGCTTGTGTGGTTTCCCCTTGAAATTCAGATTCATCTTGTTCCTGTTTCAAAGTCTTCGATCCATTACCTTGCATCAGAAGAGAGAGACTTCAGTCCAGCTGCTCGTGCACCATCCTTATCTCATTCACGGCCCAAAGGAGAGTGACCTCAGTCCATCCTTTGTGTCCATTTCCAGTCCGTAGTGAAGGCAACAAGTGAATTCGTCAGCCAAAATGGCATGTATTTAAACTCGAAGTGCCCATACATAGTCTTAAACTCGGATTTCCCATACATAGTCTTGAAAGCACTCTTGCGAATATCCGGCCCTGCTATCAGGATTTGATGATAACTCGAAGAAAATTGATATGTACTGTCACTCTGTTCAGACCGCGCTAATCAATACCGATTCTGAAACTCCCATCTTCTTTCTTGACAAACAGCATTGGTACACCCCATGGTGAACTGCTTGGTCTCTTGAAACCTTTCTCCATCAATTCACTTAGTTGCTTTTTCAGTTCAGCCATCTTTGATGGTGCCATACGGTAAGGCTCCTTAGATATTGGGGCAGTACCAGGTTCAAGTTCTATCGTAAAGTGATCAGAAAGAGCTGGTGGTAATCCAGTCAGTGACCGGAACACATCCTCAAACTCACTAGCGACTAGAATATCCTGGAGCACCACATTCGGCCATGATTCAGAAGTCATGATAGTATTCAAGTAAGCTTCACATCCTTTTCCAATCTTATGTTCCAATTGCAAGGCCGAGATGAACAAGCATCCCGCAGCAGGTATGATGCCTTGGAAGGTCAAGACTCCCCCGTCAATCTCGAAATGGACTCGCCCTCTATGACAGTATATATGTTCCTTGTATTTCCCAAACAAATCAATATAAAGGATCACAACGTATAACTTCACTCGGCAAAATCCTCAAGTCTGTTGACATATTCACATGTCTGATCATCACAGCAATGTTATTGACCATCCCGTGAGTGGCCAGGACTTGGCCTCCAGCTGCCCTGAGTACCCCAACTTCTCCCTCATGATCCTTCTGGAATCGCCCAATCTCAATCATATTTGGGTTAACGAAGCAATGAGTTTCTCCGGTGTCAAACTGAACATGATTTTCCACACCACCCATAATTAGGGTCCCTACACATTCACCTAAATTGCTAAGAACTTTGAAATTTTTGACAAACATGCAATTTCACAGAGAAATTATTACTACTTCCAAAACAATTTCTCTGTGAAATTGCATGTTTGTCAAGAGGTCTTCGCTTTGGGTAATGGAGCTAATGGAGCTGATGCTAGCAAGTAGCAGCTTGTAGATGAGGATTGGAGCGAGCTCAAGGCGCTTAAGATCGAATTAAAGCCCCTTCCGTGGGGGCTTTGGTATGCATTCCTTGGTCCTAACTCTACTTATCCCGTCATAGCCAATGAATTACTGAATGAGGATGAATTGCATGCTTTGACAAATGAGTTGAAAAAGTTTAGAAGAGCTACAGGATACTCCCTATATGACATTAAATAATTGTCTCCTAATTTGTGTACCCATAGAATTCACCTTGAAAACGAATATATGACTTAATTTGAACATCAAAGGAGATTGAATCCTAATCTTAAATAATTTGTCAAGAAGGAAATCCTTAAACTGTTAGATGCAGGCATAATCTACCATATCTCAGACAGCACATGGGTTTCTCCCGTGCATTGTGTCCCGAAGAAAGGGGGAATCACAGTTGTTAAAAACGATAACAATGAGTTGATTCCCACTAGAACCATTACCGGTCATAGAATGTGCATAGGCTATATAAAACTTAATGCTGCATTTAGGAAAGATCACTTCCCTTTGCCATTTATTGATCAAATGCTTGAAAGACTAGCCAACCACCCTTTTTATTGCTTCCTGGATGGGTATAGTGGATTCTTCCAAATCCCAATACACCCAAACGAACAGGAGAAGACAAATTTTACTTGTCCTTATGGCACCTTCACTTATTGAAGGATGCCATTTGGATTGTGTAATGCTCCTGCAACTTTTGAGCGGTGCATGATGTCCATCTTCTCCGATCTCATCGAGGACATTGTGGAAGTATTTATGGATGACTTTTCAATGTATGGCTCCTCTTTTGATTCTTGTCTTGTCAAATTGTGCAGGGTACTTAAGAGGTGTGAGGAGACCAACTTGGTGCTAAACTGGGAGAAGTGCAACTTTATGGTAAAGGAAGGGATAGTGCTTGAACACAAGATATCTGAGATTGGCATTGAGGTAGACAAGGCAAAGATCGAGGTTATGATGAGTCTACAGCCACCAAACTCGGTTAAGGGGATTCGCAGCTTCTTGGGTCATGATGGGTTTTACAAAAGGTTCATCAAGGACTTCTCAAAGATAGCTAGACCGCTTACCCGTCTTCTATGCAAAGAGACTTGAGTTTGTGTTCGATGATGAGTGTCTTTCAGCATTCACTCAGATTAAGGAAGCTTTGGTTAGTGCTCCCATTGTCCAAGCACCGGATTGGGAATTTCCCTTTGAAATCATGTGTGATGCAAGTGACTACGCAGTTGGAGCAGTCCTTGGGCAGAGGAAAGACAAGAAGCTTCATGCGATATACTATGCTAGTAGGACATTGGATGATGCTCAGGTGAAGTATGCAACAACTGAGAAGGAGCTTCTAGTTGTGGTGTTTGCCTTTGAGAAATTTAGATCATACTTGGTGGGATCTAAGGTTGTAGTCTACACGGACCATGCTAAATTGAGATATCTCCTAGCCAAGAAAGATGCTAAGCCAAGGCTTTTGAGGTGGATCTTACTCTTATAGGAATTTGATTTGGAGATAAAGGATAAGAAGGGGATCGAAAATGGAGTAGTTGACCACTTGTCTAAATTGAGGATTGAAGACAGTGTTCCTCTAGATGACTCTCTTCCTGAGGAACAACTCATGGTTGTCAAGGCTGTTAAGGAAGCTCATGATACAAGCAGGAGGCTAGAGGAGGTTGATTCCATTGAAGACAAAGAGCCGTGGTATGCTGATATAGTGAATTACTTAGCTGTCGGGAGAGAGCCACTAAGTCTTGATAGCTACCAAAGGAAGAAGTTCTTCAGAGATGTCAACAGATTTTATTGGGATGAACCTTACCTCTACACTTTTTGCAAGGATCAACTCTACAGGAGGTGCATAGCTGATGAATAAGTAGGAGGGATTCTTCTACACTGCCATGGATCAGTTTATGGTGGTCATTTTGCTACCTTCAAGACGGTTCAAAAAGTTCTACAAGCTTGATTTTGGTGTCCAACCATGTTCAAGGATGCTCAAGAGTTCATTTCAAAATGTGATCCTTGTCAAAGAAAGGGTAATATCAGTAGAAGGAACGAGATGCCTCATAATCCTATCCTAGAGGTTGAGATCTTTGATGTTTGGGGCATTGACTTTATGGGACCCTGCCCTTCTTCTTATGGGAATAGCTACATCCTCGTGGCAGTTGATTATGTGTCTAAATGGGTTGAGGCTGTTGCAAGTCCAAAAAACGACGCTAAGGTAGTCATCAAGCCATTCAAGAGTATCATCTTCCCAATATTTGGGATTCCAAGGATTGTGATCAGCGATGGAGGCTCCCACTTCATCAATAAATTGTTCGAAAGCCTCATGAAAAAGTATGGGGTGAAGAATAAGGTAGCTACACCTTATCATCCCCAAACTAGTGGGCAAGTGGAAGTGTCGAATAGGCAAATCAAAGCTATTCTAGAGAAGACTGTTGGGGCTCCAAAGAAAGATTGGTCAAAGAAGCTTGATGATGCACTATGGGCATATAGAACAGCTTTCAAGACTCCTCTTGGCACCATACCGTTCACTATGCTATATAGAAAATCATGCCACTTGCCTGTTGAGGTAGAGTACAAAGCTTTATGGGCTGTCAAGTTACTTAACTTCAACATCAAGACTGCTACAGAAAAGAGGTTGATTCAATTGAACGGGCTTGAGGCGTTTAAGAGCTCAAAGATCTATAAAGAGAGAACCAAGCTTTTCCATGACAAGCTGATCTTGAAGAGAGAGTTCAAAGAGGGAGATCTTGTGTTGCTATTCAACTCCCGGTTGAAGTTTTTTTTCCGGGAATCTCAAGTCTAGATGGTCGGGTCCGTTCAAAGTGAAAGAAGTGAGGCCCTACGAAGCTGTAGTACTTTGGGGAAGTCTGATGAAGAGTTCACAGGCAACGAACAACGGCTCAAACACTACTAAGCCTCAGAAGCTATAGATGAAGGAACTTCAATTCCTCTCTCTACCCCACCTTCAGCCTAAGAACTGGGTTTGCAAAGTCGAGCTTACCGACTCTAAACAAAAGCGCTCTTGGGAGACATTCTCATGTCTATAATTGTACATATTTCCTTTTGTTTGTCGCATTTGATCCTTTTCTTTGAGTTTATCAGGTTTGGGTAAGTAGGTGAAGTTGTGGAATAATTGGTGTTGAGCAAAAGCCATGGAAAAGTGGAGGAAAACAGAGAAAGGAAGATGTATCGGCTTGCGTATCGGTAAAACGCAGCCGATACATTTCGTCGCGGCAAAGGTAAGAATCCCAGAAAAATGTATCGGCTTAGGCATCGGTTTGTCGCGGCCGATACATTTCGTCGCAAGGTTTTGCTCGAAATCATAGGAGGAAGTATCGGCTTGCATATCGGTTTGATGCAGCCGATACATTCCTCACCGAAACTCTCTCGAAATCACAGGGAGATGTATTTGCCTGCATATCAGTTTGTCGCGGCCGATACATCCTCTCCGCCCTGGTGAGTTCTCTTCCTGTGAACCAAAAATCGATTTCAGAACCAATTTTAACCACCCCAAATCGATTTTAACCCTGGATTTCGAGTTAATGAACCGAATTCAACCGATTTTGCCCAGATTTTCTTGTTTTCTCCTCCTACTCCACGCTTTTCAACCCTCCTTCTTCCCAAAAACAATCTTCTCGAGAACACAAAAAGTTTTCAACTCATTTCTCTCTCAATTCACCTCCGTTTTTGACGATTCAAGGCTCTATTTTCGCGATTTCTGAAGCTCTACTGCACTCTCTCACTGTCTATTCCATTCATTTATCATCAAAGCAAGGTAAAACACTATTCTCATCAAATTTGTTGGTGATTTGAAACTTCTGAAAATTTTTGAAACCGAAATTGTTGATTGTTTCATGGTGATAGCCCTTCGAAATGCTTGCTAGGTTCCTCCTAGATGATAACACAACCCAATTTCACCTTACAATTAAATGAATTTGAATTTTGGAATTTAGGGTTCTTGAAGAAACTTGAATTTCGAAAATTTTGGGGGAATTCTAGTTTGATGGTTCCTAAAGTTGCATTAGGCTGTTAATAGCTAGTATAAGTGAGACTACTTGATTTGCTTGAGTTTTGTTTCACAAAATTTTCAAAAATGCAATTTTAAGAGCTTATGATCAAGTAATTGAGTTGTGAATGAATGTGATTGAGTTTGTGATGAATTATTCACTATAAAGACTTGAATCGAGGTTGTGTGCTATGCTATTGCTTGTGTGATCGCTCATATTGGATAACTCTTGTAACAAACTCAATGTCTAAGTTCTTGATCATTGAATTCTCTTGAATAATTGTTGTGTTATGATCATGGTAACTTACTTGAGTGAGCTGATTGATGCATGTTTCTTGTGTTGGTGGATTGTTAAATGTACTTACTCTTTCTTTGAGTACTCTCTTGTAGGAAAATGACTAAAGCATCCGCCAACCCGAAACCCAAGACAAGAGCTCCAAGGCTAGATGAAGGAGCTTCCTCAAAGGGAAAGGGTATTGTTGTTGAGGAGCAAGAACCTGAGGTTGCAGCGAAGAAGGTCCCCAAACCTACTAAGAAGCGCCATTCTCCTGCTGAGTACATGGCTAAACTTAAGGATATCCCTTTTTGGCCAACAAGGTATCCACACTTCCAAAGTTTAGAGTCCCTGTGTATCTTATCTGACGTCGATGCGATTGTTGGAAACATGGGATTCAAGAGTTTCTTCAGTCTCGCCAGCGCTGGCTATCAAAGCTCCACTTGCCAATTCCTGTCGAGCCTGAAAGGAACCATCAACATGACTGAAAAAGCTTCAAACTCTCTGGAGGCTCCCACTTCATCAACAAATTGTTCGAAAGCCTCATGAAGAAGTATGGGGTGAAGAATAAGGTAGCTACACCTTATCATCTCCAAACTAATGGGCAAGTGGAAGTGTCCAATAGGCAAATCAAAGCTATTCTAGAGAAGACTGTTGGGGCTTCAAAGAAAGATTGGTCAAAGAACCTTGATGATGCACTATGGGCATATAGAACAGCTTTCAAGACTCCGCTTGGCACCACACCGTTCACTATGCTATATGGAAAATCATGCCACTTGCCTGTTGAGGTAGAGTACAAAGCTTTATGGGCTGTCAAGTTACTTAACTTCAACATCAAGACTGCTACAGAAAAGAGGTTGATTCAATTGAACGAGCTTGATGAGATAAGGCTTGAGGCGTTTAAGAGCTCAAAGATCTACAAAGAGAGAACCAAGCTTTTCCATGACAAGCTGATCTTGAAGAGAGAGTTCAAAGAGGGAGATATTGTGTTGCTATTCAACTTCGGTTGAAGTTTTTTCCCGGGAAGCTCAAGTCTAGATGGTCGGGTCCGTTCAAAGTGAAAGAAGTGAGGCCCTACGGAGCTGTAGTACTTTGGGGAAGTCTGATGAAGAGTTCACAGGCAACGAACAACGGCTCAAACACTACTAAGCCTCAGAAGCTATAGATGAAGGAACTTCAATTCCTCTCTCTACCCCACCTTCAGCCTAAGAACTGGGTTTGCAAAGTCGAGCTTACCGACTCTAAACAAAAGCGCTCTTGGGAGACATTCTCATGTCTATAATTGTACATATTTCCTTTTGTTTGTCGCATTTGATCCTTTTCTTTGAGTTTATCAGGTTTGGGTAAATAGGTGAAGTTGTGGAATAATTGGTGTTGAGCAAAAGCCATGGAAAAGTGGAGGAAAACAGAGAAAGGAAGATGTATCGGCTTGCGTATCGGTAAAACGCAGCCGATACATTTCGTCGCGGCAAAGGTAAGAATCCCAGAAAAATGTATCGGCTTAGGCATCGGTTTGTCGCGGCCGATACATTTCGTCGCAAGGTTTTGCTCGAAATCATAGGAGGAAGTATCGGCTTGCATATCGGTTTGATGCAGCCGATACATTCCTCACCGAAACTCTCTCGAAATCACAGGGAGATGTATTGGTCTGCGTATCGGTTTGTCGCGGCCAATACATCCTCTCCGCCCAGGTGAGTTCTCTTCCTGTGAACCAAAAATCGATTTCAGAACCAATTTTAACCACCCCAAATCGATTTTAACCCTTGATTTCGAGTTAATGAACCGAATTCAACCGATTTTGCCCAGATTTTCTTGTTTTCTCCTCCTACTCCACGCTTTTCAACCCTCCTTCTTCCCAAAAACAATCTTCTCGAGAACACAAAAAGTTTTCAACTCATTTCTCTCTCAATTCACCTCCGTTTTTGACGATTCAAGGCTCTATTTTCGCGATTTCTGAAGCTCTACTGCACTCTCTCACTGTCTATTCCATTCATTTATCATCAAAGCAAGGTAAAACACTATTCTCATCAAATTTGTTGGTGATTTGAAACTTCTGAAAAATTTTGAAACCGAAATTGTTGATTGTTGCATGGTGATAGCCCTTCGAAATGCTTGCTAGGTTCCTCCTGGATGATAACACAACCCAATTTCACCTTACAATTGATGAAATTGCATTAGGCTGTTAATAGCTAGTATAAGTGAGACTACTTGATTTGCTTGAGTTTTGTTTCACAAAATTTTCAAAAATGCAATTTTAAGAGCTTATGATCAAGTAATTGAGTTGTGAATGAATGTGATTGAGTTTGTGATGAATTATTCACTATAAAGACTTGAATCGAGGTTGTGTGCTATGCTATTGCTTGTGTGATCGCTCATATTGGATAACTCTTGTAACAAACTCAATGTCTAAGTTCTTGATCATTGAATTCTCTTGAATAATTGTTGTGTTATGATCATGGTAACTTACTTGAGTGAGCTGATTGTTGCATGTTTCTTGTGTTGGTGGATTGTTAAATGTACTTACTCTTTCTTTGAGTACTCTCTTGTAGGAAAATGACTAAAGCATCCGCCAACCCGAAACCCAAGACAAGAGCTCCAAGGCTAGATGAAGGAGCTTCCTCAAAGGGAAAGGGTATTGTTGTTGAGGAGCAAGAACCTGAGGTTACAGCGAAGAAGGTCCCCAAACCTACTAAGAAGCGCCATTCTCCTGCTGAGTACATGGCTAAACTTAAGGATATCCCTTTTTGGCCAACAAGGTATCCACACTTCCAAAGTTTAGAGTCCCTGTGTATCTTATCTGACGTCGATGCGATTGTTGGAAACATGGGATTCAAGAGTTTCTTCAGTCTCGCCAGCGCAGGCTATCAAAGCTCCACTTGCCAATTCCTGTCGAGCCTGAAAGTAACCATCAACATGACTGAAAAAGCTTCAAACTCTCTGGAGGCTCCCACTTCATCAACAAATTGTTCGAAAGCCTCATGAAGAAGTATGGGGTGAAGAATAAGGTAGCTACACCTTATCATCCCCAAACTAATGGGCAAGTGGAAGTGTCCAATAGGCAAATCAAAGCTATTCTAGAGAAGACTGTTGGGGCTTCAAAGAAAGATTGGTCAAAGAACCTTGATGATGCACTATGGGCATATAGAACAGCTTTCAAGACTCCGCTTGGCACCACACCGTTCACTATGCTATATGGAAAATCATGCCACTTGCCTGTTGAGGTAGAGTACAAAGCTTTATGGGCTGTCAAGTTACTTAACTTCAACATCAAGACTGCTACAGAAAAGAGGTTGATTCAATTGAACGAGCTTGATGAGATAAGGCTTGAGGCGTTTAAGAGCTCAAAGATCTACAAAGAGAGAACCAAGCTTTTCCATGACAAGCTGATCTTGAAGAGAGAGTTCAAAGAGGGAGATATTGTGTTGCTATTCAACTTCGGTTGAAGTTTTTTCCCGGGAAGCTCAAGTCTAGATGGTCGGGTCCAATCAAAGTGAAAGAAGTGAGGCCCTACGGAGCTGTAGTACTTTGGGGAAGTCTGATGAAGAGTTCACAGGCAACGGACAACGGCTCAAACACTACTAAGCCTCAGAAGCTATAGATGAAGGAACTTCAATTCCTCTCTCTACCCCACCTTCAGCCTAAGAACTGGGTTTGCAAAGTCGAGCTTACCGACTCTAAACAAAAGCGCTCTTGGGAGACATTCTCATGTCTATAATTGTACATATTTCCTTTTGTTTGTCGCATTTGATCCTTTTCTTTGAGTTTATCAGGTTTGGGTAAATAGGTGAAGTTGTGGAATGATTGGTGTTGAGCAAAAGCCATGGAAAAGTGGAGGAAAACAGAGAAAGGAAGATGTATCGGCTTGCGTATCGGTCAAACGCAGCCGATACATTTCGTCGGGGCAAAGGTAAGAATCCCAGAAAAATGTATTGGCTTAGGCATCGGTTTGTCGCGGCCGATACATTTCATCGCAAGGTTTTGCTCGAAATCATAGGAGGAAGTATCGGCTTGCATATCGGTTTGATGCAGCCGATACATTCCTCACCGAAACTCTCTCGAACTCACAGGGAGATGTATTGGTCTGCGTATCGGTTTGTCGCGGCCAATACATCCTCTCCGCCCAGGTGAGTTCTCTTCCTGTGAACCAAAAATCGATTTCAGAACCAATTTTAACCACCCCAAATCGATTTTAACCCTTGATTTCGAGTTAATGAACCGAATTCAACCGATTTTGCCCAGATTTTCTTGTTTTCTCCTCCTACTCCACGCTTTTCAACCCTCCTTCTTCCCAAAAACAATCTTCTCGAGAACACAAAAAGTTTTCAACTCATTTCTCTCTCAATTCACCTCCGTTTTTGACGATTCAAGGCTCTATTTTCGCGATTTCTGAAGCTCTACTGCACTCTCTCACTGTCTATTCCATTCATTTATCAGCAAAGCAAGGTAAAACACTATTCTCATCAAATTTGTTGGTGATTTGAAACTTCTGAAAAATTTTGAAACCGAAATTGTTGATTGTTGCATGGTGATAGCCCTTCGAAATGCTTGCTAGGTTCCTCCTGGATGATAACACAACCCAATTTCACCTTACAATTGATGAAATTGCATTAGGCTGTTAATAGCTAGTATAAGTGAGACTACTTGATTTGCTTGAGTTTTGTTTCACAAAATTTTCAAAAATGCAATTTTAAGAGCTTATGATCAAGTAATTGAGTTGTGAATGAATGTGATTGAGTTTGTGATGAATTATTCACTATAAAGACTTGAATCGAGGTTTTGTGCTATGCTATTGCTTGTGTGATCGCTCATATTGGATAACTCTTGTAACAAACTCAATGTCTAAGTTCTTGATCATTGAATTCTCTTGAATAATTGTTGTGTTATGATCATGGTAAGTTACTTGAGTGAGCTGATTGATGCATGTTTCTTGTGTTGGTGGATTGTTAAATGTACTTACTCTTTCTTTGAGTACTCTCTTGTAGGAAAATGACTAAAGCATCCGCCAACCCGAAACCCAAGACAAGAGCTCCAAGGCTAGATAAAGGAGCTTCCTCAAAGGGAAAGGGTATTGTTGTTGAGGAGCAAGAACCTGAGGTTACAGCGAATAAGGTCCCCAAACCTACTAAGAAGCGCCATTCTCCTGCTGAGTACATGGCTAAACTTAAGGATATCCCTTTTTGGCCACCAAGGTATCCACACTTCCAAATTTTAGAGTCCCTGTGTATCTTATCTGACGTCGATGCGATTGTTGGAAACATGGGATTCAAGAGTTTCTTCAGTCTCGCCAGCGCAGGCTATCAAAGCTCCACTTGCCAATTCCTGTCGAGCCTGAAAGTAACCATCAACATGACTGAAAAAGCTTCAAACTCTCTGGAGGTTCCCACTTCATCAACAAATTGTTCGAAAGCCTCATAAAGAAGTATGGGGTGAAGAATAAGGTAGCTACACCTTATCATCCCCAAACTAATGGGCAAGTGGAAGTGTCCAATAGGAAAATCAAAGCTATTCTAGAGAAGACTGTTGGGGATTCAAAGAAAGATTGGTCAAAGAACCTTGATGATGCACTATGGGCATATAGAACAGCTTTCAAGACTCCGCTTGGCACCACACCGTTCACTATGCTATATGGAAAATCATGCCACTTGCCTGTTGAGGTAGAGTACAAAGCTTTATGGGCTGTCAAGTTACTTAACTTCAACATCAAGACTTCTACAGAAAAGAGGTTGATTCAATTGAACGAGCTTGATGAGATAAGGCTTGAGGCGTTTAAGAGCTCAAAGATCTACAAAGAGAGAACCAAGCTTTTCCATGACAAGCTGATCTTGAAGAGAGAGTTCAAAGAGGGAGATATTGTGTTGCTATTCAACTTCGGTTGAAGTTTTTTCCCGGGAAGCTCAAGTCTAGATGGTCGGGTCCGTTCAAAGTGAAAGAAGTGAGGCCCTACGGAGCTGTAGTACTTTGGGGAAGTCTGATGAAGAGTTCACAGGCAACGAACAACGGCTCAAACACTACTAAGCCTCAGAAGCTATAGATGAAGGAACTTCAATTCCTCTCTCTACCCCACCTTCAGCCTAAGAACTGGGTTTGCAAAGTCGAGCTTACCGACTCTAAACAAAAGCGCTCTTGGGAGACATTCTCATGTCTATAATTGTACATATTTCCTTTTGTTTGTCGCATTTGATCCTTTTCTTTGAGTTTATCAGGTTTGGGTAAATAGGTGAAGTTGTGGAATAATTGGTGTTGAGCAAAAGCCATGGAAAAGTGGAGGAAAACAGAGAAAGGAAGATGTATCGGCTTGCGTATCGGTAAAACGCAGCCGATACATTTCGTCGCGGCAAAGGTAAGAATCCCAGAAAAATGTATCGGCTTAGGCATCGGTTTGTCGCGGCCGATACATTTCGTCGCAAGGTTTTGCTCGAAATCATAGGAGGAAGTATCGGCTTGCATATCGGTTTGATGCAGCCGATACATTCCTCACCGAAACTCTCTCGAAATCACAGGGAGATGTATTGGTCTGCGTATCGGTTTGTCGCGGCCAATACATCCTCTCCGCCCAGGTGAGTTCTCTTCCTGTGAACCAAAAATCGATTTCAGAACCAATTTTAACCACCCCAAATCGATTTTAACCCTTGATTTCGAGTTAATGAACCGAATTCAACCGATTTTGCCCAGATTTTCTTGTTTTCTCCTCCTACTCCACGCTTTTCAACCCTCCTTCTTCCCAAAAACAATCTTCTCGAGAACACAAAAAGTTTTCAACTCATTTCTCTCTCAATTCACCTCCGTTTTTAACGATTCAAGGCTCTATTTTCGCGATTTCTGAAGCTCTACTGCACTCTCTCACTGTCTATTCCATTCATTTATCATCAAAGCAAGGTAAAACACTATTCTCATCAAATTTGTTGGTGATTTGAAACTTCTGAAAAATTTTGAAACCGAAATTGTTGATTGTTGCATGGTGATAGCCCTTCGAAATGCTTGCTAGGTTCCTCCTGGATGATAACACAACCCAATTTCACCTTACAATTGATGAAATTTCATTAGGCTGTTAATAGCTAGTATAAGTGAGACTACTTGATTTGCTTGAGTTTTGTTTCACAAAATTTTCAAAAATGCAATTTTAAGAGCTTATGATCAAGTAATTGAGTTGTGAATGAATGTGATTGAGTTTGTGATGAATTATTCACTATAAAGACTTGAATCGAGGTTGTGTGCTATGCTATTGCTTGTGTGATCGCTCATATTGGATAACTCTTGTAACAAACTCAATGTCTAAGTTCTTGATCATTGAATTCTCTTGAATAATTGTTGTGTTATGATCATGGTAACTTACTTGAGTGAGCTGATTGTTGCATGTTTCTTGTGTTGGTGGATTGTTAAATGTACTTACTCTTTCTTTGAGTACTCTCTTGTAGGAAAATGACTAAAGCATCCGCCAACCCGAAACCCAAGACAAGAGCTCCAAGGCTAGATGAAGGAGCTTCCTCAAAGGGAAAGGGTATTGTTGTTGAGGAGCAAGAACCTGAGGTTACAGCGAAGAAGGTCCCCAAACCTACTAAGAAGCGCCATTCTCCTGCTGAGTACATGGCTAAACTTAAGGATATCCCTTTTTGGCCAACAAGGTATCCACACTTCCAAAGTTTAGAGTCCCTGTGTATCTTATCTGACGTCGATGCGATTGTTGGAAACATGGGATTCAAGAGTTTCTTCAGTCTCGCCAGCGCAGGCTATCAAAGCTCCACTTGCCAATTCCTGTCGAGCCTGAAAGTAACCATCAACATGACTGAAAAAGCTTCAAACTCTCTGGAGGCTCCCACTTCATCAACAAATTGTTCGAAAGCCTCATGAAGAAGTATGGGGTGAAGAATAAGGTAGCTACACCTTATCATCCCCAAACTAATGGGCAAGTGGAAGTGTCCAATAGGCAAATCAAAGCTATTCTAGAGAAGACTGTTGGGGCTTCAAAGAAAGATTGGTCAAAGAACCTTGATGATGCACTATGGGCATATAGAACAGCTTTCAAGACTCCGCTTGGCACCACACCGTTCACTATGCTATATGGAAAATCATGCCACTTGCCTGTTGAGGTAGAGTACAAAGCTTTATGGGCTGTCAAGTTACTTAACTTCAACATCAAGACTGCTACAGAAAAGAGGTTGATTCAATTGAACGAGCTTGATGAGATAAGGCTTGAGGCGTTTAAGAGATCAAAGATCTACAAAGAGAGAACCAAGCTTTTCCATGACAAGCTGATCTTGAAGAGAGAGTTCAAAGAGGGAGATATTGTGTTTCTATTCAACTTCGGTTGAAGTTTTTTCCCGGGAAGCTCAAGTCTAGATGGTCGGGTCCGTTCAAAGTGAAAGAAGTGAGGCCCTACGGAGCTGTAGTACTTTGGGGAAGTCTGATGAAGAGTTCACAGGCAACGGACAACGGCTCAAACACTACTAAGCCTCAGAAGCTATAGATGAAAGAACTTCAATTCCTCTCTCTACCCCACCTTCAGCCTAAGAACTGGGTTTGCAAAGTCGAGCTTACCGACTCTAAACAAAAGCGCTCTTGGGAGACATTCTCATGTCTATAATTGTACATATTTCCTTTTGTTTGTCGCATTTGATCCTTTTCTTTGAGTTTATCAGGTTTGGGTAAATAGGTGAAGTTGTGGAATAATTGGTGTTGAGCAAAAGCCATGGAAAAGTGGAGGAAAACAGAGAAAGGGAGATGTATCGTCTTGCGTATCGGTCAAACGCAGCCGATACATTTCGTCGGGGCAAAGGTAAGAATCCCAGAAAAATGTATTGGCTTAGGCATCGGTTTGTCGCGGCCGATACATTTCGTCGCAAGGTTTTGCTCGAAATCATAGGAGGAAGTATCGGCTTGCATATCGGTTTGATGCAGTTGATACATTCCTCACCGAAACTCTCTCGAAATCACAGGGATATGTATTGGCCTGCGTATCGGTTTGTCGCGGCCGATACATCCTCTCCGCCCAGGTGAGTTCTCTTCCTGTGAACCAAAAATCGATTTCAGAACCAATTTTAACCACCCCAAATCGATTTTAACCCTGGATTTCGAGTTAATGAACCGAATTCAACCGATTTTGCCCAGATTTTCTTGTTTTCTCCTCCTACTCCACGCTTTTCAACCCTCCTTCTTCCCAAAAACAATCTTCTCGAGAACACAAAAAGTTTTCAACTCATTTCTCTCTCAATTCACCTCCGTTTTTGAAGATTCAAGGCTCTATTTTCGCGATTTCTGAAGCTCTATTGCACTCTCTCACTGTCTATTCCATTCATTTATCATCAAAGCAAGGTAAAACACTATTCTCATCAAATTTGTTGGTGATTTAAAACTTCTGAAAAAATTTGAAACCGAAATTGTTGATTGTTTCATGGTGATAGCCCTTCGAAATGCTTGCTAGGTTCCTCATGGATGATAACACAACCCAATTTAACCTTACAATTGAATGAATTTGAATTTTGGAATTTAGGGTTCTTGAAGAAACTTGAATTTCGAAAATTTTGGGGGAATTCTAGTTTGATGGTTCCTAAAGTTGCATTAGGCTGTTAATAGCTAGTATAAGTGAGACTACTTGATTTGCTTGAGTTTTGTTTCACAAAATTTTCAAAAATGCAATTTTAAGAGCTTATGATCAAGTAATTGAGTTGTGAATGAATGTGATTGAGTTTGTGATGAATTATTCACTAAAGACTTGAATCGAGGTTGTGTGCTATGCTATTACTTGTGTGATCGCTCATATTGGATAACTCTTGTAACAAACTCAATGTCTAAGTTCTTGATCATTGAATTCTCTTGAATAATTGTTGTGTTATGATCATGGTAACTTACTTGAGTGAGCTGATTGATGCATGTTTCTTGTGTTGGTGGATTGTTAAATGTACTTACTCTTTCTTTGAGTACTCTCTTGTAGGAAAATGACTAAAGCATCCGCCAACCCGAAACCCAAGACAAGAGCTCCAAGGCTAGATGAAGGAGCTTCCTCAAAGGGAAAGGGTATTGTTGTTGAGGAGCAAGAACCTGAGGTTACAGCGAAGAAGGTCCCCAAACCTACTAAGAAGCGCCATTCTCCTGCTGAGTACATGGCTAAACTTAAGGATATCCCTTTTTGGCCAACAAGGTATCCACACTTCCAAAGTTTAGAGTCCCTGTGTATCTTATCTGACGTCGATGCGATTGTTGGAAACATGGGATTCAAGAATTTCTTCAGTCTCGCCAGCGCAGGCTATCAAAGCTCCACTTGCCAATTCCTGTCGAGCCTGAAAGGAACCATCAACATGACTGAAAAATCTTCAAACTCTTTGGAGAGCCTCGGGAAGATAGATTTCCCTGTGGGAAGAAAGAAGTACAGCATGAGTTTTGAGGAAGTTAGTGCCCTCTTTGGTTTTGAGGATGATTGTGCTCTACCAGGTACTTTCATCTCTGTCGAAAAGGATCATCTCAGACGGATGTGGTATATGATTTCTGATGTGAAGTATAAATCCGGGTTGATGAGGTCCGCGAGAATCCGCCATCCTGCCATCCGGTTTGTGCACAAGGCACTGGCTCATACAATGTTTGCAAGGAATGAGACATCCCGCGTGACTGAAACAGAGATGAAGTTGTTGTACATTGGATTGCAGCCCCTTTTGCGCACCTTCCTTGACGGATCCACAATACCCCCTGTCCCCTGGAAACCAAGCATGGCTGCTATACTGATAGAGCAGCTATTGGAGCACAAGGAATGGGGATTGACACATAAGGATGCCGATCCTAAGTTCACCATGGGCGGACTGATCACACCCATACTCGCAGCCAAAGGAATCAAGCTGGAAGGACCACTTGATCCACAAACATTTGGACAGCCTACGGCGATAGGTTGGTTGGACTTAGCTCAGTTGACCAAGAGCCATTTCTTGGGTGGGGCTCCTTGAAATTTTTCTTACCGGATGTGCTCGGATACAGATTATGAGGAGAAATATCTACTCCCAAACACGGCCATTACAAGCTTTGCTAATCCGGCCAACATCAGGTTTTTCCCGGGGAAAGAACATCAGTACAACCCCACCTCCGACCCATCTCTCAACCCGCTGCCTCCCAAAAGGAGAATGAGAAGAGGTGTAGAAGTCCCCGACGTGCCAGGAAGAGAAGGTGCATCCGAGTATGAGGAAATGGTAGAAGCTCCAGCTGGGGAGAAAGTATAAGGACTGCACCGCTACTACTTCAACCCTTTCACTGACCCTATAGCAAACAAAGCTGTTAGAACCCTTCAAGACCAAAACAGAGACCTTCTGAAGCAAAGAAAATGGCATGGAAAGAACATAAATAAGCTAGCAGGGTGCTTGAAGAAGGTCTCCAAAGTTCTGAAGCTTCTTACTGGGAAGAAGGATAAGGGCAGTACTTCGGGGCAAGCACAGGAAGAGAAAGAGGCTCCGATAGAATTGGATGAAGAGGTTCGGGCTGCCACCGAAGAGGTTATTGAGGAAGAAAATGAGATGGTGGAGGAAACGCGCTACTCCATGGCTGTACATGATCTCGGACTGGCCTCACGCATGGTTGACGAATCCTACTTCGAGCCTCACCGCCACTCAAGCCATGAGGTGAAACGACGTAAGCGCAGGGCCATGAGGACGCCTTCTTGCTCATCATCAAACCCATCCTACTCCATGGGAGACTCATCCTCCCCATCCCACCACAACTGATCAAGGTAACACTCCATCTTTGTAAATATTTTGCTTCTCTTCTTTTCTTGCATTTGCTTGTTTTCCCGGTCTTTCTTCCTTTCTTGGATCACACAAGGGACTGTGATTTAAGTTTGGGGGAAGGACCAGTTGCTAATCATGTTTTCTTTGATCTTATTTTTTCTTTTTGCATTCATTTGAGTCTCACGCACTCATATAAGGCATAGAAAAACACACACACAAAAATCGAAAAATTTCAAAAAAATTCAAAATAAGAACATGTAGTTGCATTTGCATTCTAGGATTGAGTCTAGATCATCATGTAGGTTGCATGCATAGGGGACAATGATGATTTTGCCTTGTAGAGGTTCACCAAATAAGTGGCTCGTTGCTTTAGTTAATTTTCGAACAAAGGAAAACCCATTGCTTGATCTTGAAATTCTGAAACTCCCTATCTTTGTGAAGCTTGCATGATCTTAAACTTAATTATGTGATATTGGACCTAATCTTGACTTAATTATCTCACTTAGGGGCTTGAAATGCAATCTCATGGTCTTTTCCCGAGTTATCTTATCCTTTTGCCACTCTTCTATTAACCCGGGCAGCCATTGATCTATGATCATGGTTTCCCTACCCATTAACCCAAACCTTTCCTTGAAACCTAAATGATCTTTGAAGAGTGAGGCCTTTTATTGATAGCATTGGCATGTGCAAAAACGTGAGAGTATCGGGAACGACAAAGGTCAATTCTCATTATAGCTAGCTCTAGTGCCACAAAAGTCTAGCATTAGGATGGGAAACAAGTTTGGGGGAGAGTTGAAAGTTGTCTTGGAACCAAAAGATCAATAAAAAGAGAATGAAAAGAGTTCAAAGAGAAAAGAAATTCATTAGGAAATCAAGTCAAAGAGAGAAAAGAGTAAAAAGGAATAAGTAAATCCTCTAAGAGTATTTATCAAAGAAAAAAAAAACAAGTAAGAAAAGGGGAGGCAAAAGAAATGAAATGTGTGCTCAAGTGTAAAATCTGTTAAGATTTCCTAGTTGGCATCAAGAAAAGAAAGTAAAGCTATTTGGGTGAGTTTTTTTGATGAAAAGAATGATCATGGGTTGGGGTTGGTGAGTGTTTGTCTTTCAAATGGGAATGTGTAGAAGAAATCATCTAGGGAATGGGTAGAACAAGGAGAACTGAACTTTGTATGCATCAATTGTTCCCTTTCTTAGATAGATTTTGTGTAATGCCAATTGCTCCTATTCTTGAGAGTTATCCACCCTAAAAACTCTACTAAGCCACCTCAGATAACCCTTCTTGAACCTTGTCAATTGGGATTGATTGATTGCCCCTTTGTGAGAATTCACTTCATCTTTTAATGAATGTAAGGAATTGAGTTGATTGATTGCTTGTGTTCTATAGGATCTTGGGAGTTAGAGTAGGGATTGAGAGAGACGGTAATGTGGAAGTACATGATTAGACAATACGATTGGAGCAACTTGTAACTTGTTTGAAAGACTTTAAGTCTTGTTGTGAGCTTTGTGGTTTTGACTCCCCATTTTCAAACTCTTCTTCCAAGCTTGCTCTTGAGTGTTCGATGCTTGTTTGTGGACAAGCAAGGTTTAAGTTTGGGGGAATTGATATTCTTGCATTTTCATGCATTTAGGCACATTTTGAGTTCATGTTTTAGTCTCTTTTAGCATCCATTTGTATCATTTCCTTATTCTTAGTTACATTTAGAGTTTAGGTGCATTTAGTTCTAGGATTTGCATGTTTTCTTGTGTTTGGAGTGTTCTTTGGATGTTTTTTAGGTGCTTTGGAGTTTAGGTGTGGCTAAGGTTCAAGAAAGGAGCTCAAAGGATGAAGATGAGAATGACAGGAAGAAGTATCGGCATGAGCATCGGCTTGGAGCGGCCGATACATCCCGTTCTGAAGATCACGAAACTCCACAGGAAGAAGTATCGGTTTGGGTATCGGCTTAACCCAACCAATACATTCCCACGCAGAAACTCACAAAGTCCACGGGGAGATGTATCGGTTGAGGTATCGACTTAACCCAGCCGATACATCCCTTCGCGCAAAAGAGCAACTTTGGCAAGGAAATGTATCGGCTTGAGTATCGGTTGGAAGCAGCTGATACATTTCCCAGAGAGCTTACATTGATCCAATTGAACCGGGTCAATACCCGGTTTCTCTCGGGTTGACCCGGTTCGCCCTTTTTTACTATATAAACCCAAAAACCTGATTTTTTTGTCTCTCTTAAGCTTGTTTTTGTTTCCAAAACCCTTCTGTAAGAAAGTTTGAATCTTTGTTTAATCTAAGAGTTATTTTGTGTTGATTTCTTCTCTTCTTCTTTTAATCTTTTGCTAGTCATCATGTTTAACACTATTCTCATGGATTTTGTTGAACATAGCATGATTAGTGAGTAGTTTCATCTAGGTTTATGGGTTAGGTAGGATTAGGGTGATTTGGGATGATTGATGAATTTTTAGGGTTTATTTATCTTTAATCTCTCCTATCTTAGTGTTCGTAATGCTTGATTGACCTTGATCATGTTGATTAGGATGATATGGCTTTGTTGCACACCATGTGTTCGATGAATTGCTAGATATAGGTTTGATAGGGATTTTTACATTCTAGCTCATGAGAATGATTGTTTAGAGTGATTATTAGCTCAATGGAACTTGACCTTAATGCTTGCCTTGTCTTAACTCACAAATGAGAGTTTGTTCTTGATTTATGATTAGGGAAAGTGATTAGTACCAAGACATTGGATTAGTCAATTTTTTAGTGTTCCTAGCTTAGGGATTAGCATCTTGGTTATGTGTTTAGCATTCTTAATAGTTCCAAATCATCCTATCCATTGACCTTAGCCCATATCCTTGCCTCTTAATATTGATTCCTAGCTTTAATCTTCTTATTTCACTTGTTTGGTTAATTGCATTTCACTTTAGGTTGGTAGAACTTGAAATTGGATTGTTAGCTTGTCTTCATTGGTATAGTGCATTCCTATTAGTTAAATCAATCCCAAAAATGGATTGATACCTCATGCTACGCGATAAGCATTCAGGAAGTGATACCTCTCAAGGGAGCAAAATCCATGTTATCACCGACCAACCTCGTCTGAACAAGACATGAACTGGCTGGTCTGAATAACTGTCCAGCTGGTCCGGAAAATCCGGCATGACTGGTTTTAGCTCGGAAATCATCTTAGATGGCTTATCTAACTAAGTAGAACTTAGTCCATCGATCATTCCATTGATTTTTGCTAAATTTCCTCGAACATTCAGATTTCCATCAACCCAAGCATCATTGATCTACTCTTTTAACCAGTTTGGTCCCATCTAAGCTATCTAGACCATGTTTCCTCCATGTTATGGGTGAGTAAAACTAGTTGTTGGTCCATTCCTAGTCTAGTCATTCGACTACCCAGTCAATTGAGAATACCCACCCTCATATATAACGTTAAGGCCATTTTTCGATATGGCATTAGTGAACATTGAAATTTCCTGGAATCAATTAATTTTGAATTAGTTATTTATGAAATAAATAATTTAGAATTAGGGTATAACAGTTGACCTCCAATTTTTATTGAGCTAATAGAAACTGTGCACCACCAACAAGGACAGTGTAATCCAAGATCCAATTGTTTGGAAGGTCGTCAACGCTTCGAAGAAAAGAGCGGCAGATTTGTTCCTAGTCGAGCAGTCCAAAGAAGAGTTGTCTTCCACCACCTTACCAGCTGAAACGATCAACGAGATTGATACCGAGATAAAAATGTGTTTTTATTTTTGATATATCATGG
This sequence comes from Orychophragmus violaceus, assembly GCA_030180135.1. Lineage (NCBI taxonomy): Eukaryota > Viridiplantae > Streptophyta > Magnoliopsida > Brassicales > Brassicaceae > Orychophragmus > Orychophragmus violaceus. Next base: position 53,967,387 of record CM058240.1, on the reverse strand, counting down.
TTTTTACCCATTTTAGACCATGATATAGATGTGTTTTAGTGTCTTTTGTCTTTGTTTAGAGTCTTTTACAGGTTAAATCAGGATTGGAGCTAATTGGAGATATTTGGAGCATTTTGGGACTTTTGGGACGTTTTGGCCGAGAGCTTAATTCACTGTTCGTATAATTGATCATGCGTCGATCGTTGCACTCAATGCATCGATCGATGCAGTCGCGAGATGGGCTGTACACGTCGGTTTGACAAGTATTGAAGATTTACAAAGAAGCCCAAGATAGTTCCAGTATTTACACAGAAGCCCCATCCGAGATTATGCCTATATAATAGAGTTTTTAGAGTTTTTATTATAAGTTTGGACATACGCTTTATAGTTGTTTTTCATAATTAAGAGCAGAGGATTTTTAGAGCTTTTGGGGGCTGATCTGAACCTGATTCATCATCTGTATTTGGAGAAGATTTCGAACCCCTTTTACTCTTATTCTTTTATGCAATTTACTTATCATATGATCATGTTCTCATTATCTATGTCTGAGTAGATTCCTAGTTAGACTTAGGGTTTCTCACATAGGATTTCATGACTTGCTAGACTTGTTCAATTTCAGTTAAGGATTCAAACTATATCTGTTCTTCAATTTAATTGTGCTTAAAGCTAGTTCTAACCTGATCAATTAGAATCTAGATCTTAGGTTGCTAAATACGTCACGGAAGTGGGGTTTAGGAATCTGAACTAATTAAATTGGGCAATTAAACTTTGCGCAAACGAAAGTTTGGTTTAGGATAATTGTGAACATATCAAACTCGAACTTATTGCTAGTTTAATCTGTTAGTTCTCGCAAACGGAAGTTTGGTTTGCTGCACTTAGACTTAGAGAATTATCGCAAAGGAATTTGGTTAATTCTATATCCGTGTTTTGAGTTCTAGAACTGTGCTTAATTAGATCCTTGCTGAATGAACTGTCTGCTAGTCTGATTTCCTGAGAATACCCTAGGTTTGACGCTTTTAATTACTTGCTTTCACAACCAATAATCTCTGCTACTGATTTACTTTCTTGCACTGTTTTCAATACAATCACATTGTTTATTTCTAGTATTCATTCCCTACGGTTTGATTCTCTTGAGACCAAGTGTCCCTGTGGATTCGATAACCCTATATACTACTTTGACATTGCTGTTCACTTGCAGTTTAGTATAGGGATTAATTCTTGACCTATCAAGTTTTTGGCGCCGTTGCCGGGGACTCTTAGAGTCTTCGATAGGACCGAACTTAGGGTTTTACTAGAAATTTTTCGTTTTTCGTTTTTGTTTTTCGTTTTTTTTTTATTTATTTTATTTTGCTGACTTTTCTCTGTTTCTCTCTGTCGCAGGTACGAATTTCGCCTTGCGTCGATCGTTGCACCCTTTGCATCGATCGTTGCTGAGCGATTTGAGATTGAATCGATCGTTGCACTGATAGCATCGATCGTTGCTGGACGATTACAGACAGTTTATGCCAACGCAGAACACTCGAAGTAATCCGAACTCGAGCTTAGTTAATCTCAATCTAGAGGAACTTGGACGTCTAGAGAGGACTATCAGAAGAGAAAAGAGAGAGAGAATGGTTCGAGAACGTCTGATCTTGATACCAGATGCTGAAGGTACCCTGAGGGACCGAGATAACAACCCGTACAATGCTGCTGGGCATCGGGTTGATGCTGAAGGGAATGTCATCCCTGACCCCCCTGAACCTGAGCAACAACCGCAAGATCAAGCTCAAGGTAGAGAGATGGTAGTTCATGAGAGGACACTAGCTGACTACAATAGACCTGATGAGTTTCATGCAAACCGAGCAGCTCTAGTGCTTCCTGCCTTCGAGAGGAATGATTTTGAGGTAAAAACCATCTACTACCAACTGATGAGACAGATTGCTTTCCATGGTCTTCAATCAGAGCAGCCTATGGATCACATTGACAAGTTTGAGGACATAGTCACTGGCATGAAGTATGAAGGAGTATGCCCAGACTATCTGTTCCTTAAGCTATTTCCGCACAGTCTTGCTGGAGACGCTAGTGCATGGCTGAGACAACTGGCACCTGGTCAGTATACTACTTGGACAGCCTTAAAGAGTGAGTTCCTGCGTCACTTCTACGACGCTGCGCGCTCAGATCAGTCCAGACAGGACATACTCACTTTTTCCCAAGGAGCTGTGGAGCCTTTGACAACCGCATGGATGAGATTTAAGCAGTATCAGCGTGATTGTCCACACCATGGATTCACAGAAGTACAGCTGATAGGTATTTTCTTCAGAGGCATAGATCTCCCTTATCAGACTGCTTTGGATAATTCCAGTGATGCAAATTTCAGCACCAGAACTCCTACACAAGCTAAACGGTTGATAGAGAACCTGATTGGCAGCAATAGTTGCAAAACAATGGATGAAAGGAGGAAGAAATCTGGTGGAACCGTAGAGAATTCTGATATAGCTAACATAAGATCCAGATTGGACACAGTTTACAATCTTCTGACAAGTAAAAAAGCTGTCCACTTTGCCCAAGATGTGGAGGTGATTCAGACTGAGGAGGACACTCAGGAAGAAGATGTGAATTTCATAGGAGGTTCCGGTTTCCAAGGTAATAGATTCAACAATCAACAGGGGAACAGATTCTCAAATGGAGGACAATCTGGTGGTTTTCAAAAGACCTATGGACAGGGTAATCAGAGAACCTATGGATCTACATCCTATCAGACTCCTCCTGCACCTACAGCCCATGAGAGCAAAATGGAAGCTATGATGGAACAACTGATGGAGAGTCAAACCAAGCTTTCTGTAGACAACAAAAAGAAGCTGGACGCTGTCTATCAAGACCTCAACGGGAAGTTTGAGACATTGAGCACTCACATGAAGCAGTTGGACACTCAGGTGAATCAGATGTCCAGCTCACTGAAAGGAAAAGGAGTTGCAGACACTCATATTAAGGCATGGTCTGTAATGATTAATGATGGATCTTATCTAGGGGAGAAATTTGAGCTAAGTACAGCTGAGTTGGTGACTGAGGAAGAATTTTCGGATTTCTGTGAAAAACTCTCGGGTGGAAGTTGTGATGATCGCGATGCAACGATCGATACACATCTGGCATCGATCGATGCAGGTCGTGAACAAGCAGAGAATCCGTGGGATGAAAATGAGATTGATGCAGAACTAGCCCGCCTATTCCCTGATACATCTGAAATCACTCCAGAGGATGTTTATGCACGAGCTATTTGGCACTGTCCCAAGGTGTCTGAAGTGATTAAACAAGAGATTGAAGAGCTGAAAAGGCTAGAAAAGAGTGGTGAAGACTTGGAAGGAATTCCATCATCTGATGATCCACCTTATCATCCATGTGTTCAGAAATATTTGAACAAGATGTTGCCATTAGATGAAGAGCTGAGAGAATGGGTGATAGTAGTTCCTCAGCATATTAGTGATGTTCTGTTAACTAAGGTCCCAAAGAAACTGCCTGATCCTGGAGTCTTTGTACTTGATTGTTCTATCTTTGAAGATAGTTTTAGGCGTTCTCTGTGTGATTTGGGAGCTGCTGGAAGCATAATGCCCTACTCTGTGGCTGAGAAGCTGGGTATGTTGGATTTTGCTCCTACTAGGACACGTCTTATCCTAGCTGATCAGTCCATACGAGTTCCTGAAGGACTCCTTATGGATATTCCGGTAAGAGTTGGAAACTACTTAGTTCCAACGGACTTCCTTGTGGTGAAATATGCCTGCGATCCGGATGAAGCTTTATTGCTTGGGAGACCATTCTTGGCTACAGCAGGAGCTGTGATTGATGTTAGACAGAGTCTAATAGACCTCCACCTGGGAGATGAGACACTGCGATATGAGATGGAGAAGCTGCGGAAGCCACTGATAGATGGACAGACTTTCAAGATCTTGGAAGCAGATGATGAGCAGCTGAATGAGACTGTGATAATAGATCCTGGAGCGCATTTTACTCCATCTTTTCTGGGATTGAAGCATTCTGCAGCAGCCTATTCTCCGCCATGGATGAGGAGACTTGAACAGAGACAGAAAAAGTCTCTGTCAGGATCTTCCGGAGCCTGAAAGATCTTGCGCGTCCGGTCAAGCTATTGACCTTAAACAAGCGCTGGGTGGGAGGCAACCCACCATTAGGTACTGGTGTTTTTCTTTTTAATTTTTGGTGTTTTTGTTAGGATTTTACGTTTGTTTTTGTTTCCGGTGCAGTCATGTTTGCAGGTCTCGGATTAAATCGCAGTGCAGCGATCGATGCATATCTGCAACGATCGTCACAACACGAAAGGAATCGCATTGCAGCGATCGTTGCGGTCCTGAGCAACGATCGACTATACACGAAAAGTCGCCAAGTAACGGTCGATGCATCTAATGCACCGATCGATGCTGTGCGACAGAGGTAACCCGACAGACATAAACTCACCTTTTTCAATTTTTTTTATTATTTATTTTCTTTTTACCGATCCTTCGCTGGACACTACTGGGGACAGTGTGTCTTAAGTGTGGGGGAGGTGCTACTGACGTTTATCTTTCTGTTTTCTTATGAGTCAGTCCGTTTTTCAAAATTTTTTGTTTTATTGAGTCAAAATTGTTTAAGTAAGAAACTATGATTTTCGGAGGAGATTTACAAAACTTGCAGGAACTTAAGTAACCATTGGGATGAAGTTGCAGGATCTATCTCTGACTATTAGAAAACCCCATCACAGATCAACCTACTGGGAACACCCATATCACTTCAGGTACCAGAGGATCCTTTACTGACTTCACCCCTAATACTGACTTAGATTTTCTCACCTAAGGGCTTGGTATACTTTATGTCGGATTCCCTGTTAGTTCTGACACAGCCTGTCAACCTATCCTATTTAGTTCCCTTCTCCCCTTCTATAAAGTAAAAAAAAAAAAAAGATAATAAACTGAGGATGAGTTAGTAACTCCGAAGTGGTCATGGGAATAGTAGCAAACACTATTATCTCTCATGTGATCCATGGAATGTGTCCAAAGTACACCCCATAACGGGAAGAACACTGATAAAAAAAAAAAAATGATACCCAATGTGGGAAAAATCAGTTGTTAAAGAAGGGAAAGAGAAGAAAGGGACTAGAGAAAGATAGTATGGTGGTCTAGAGCTGGCTAGGTAAGAATCCATGTGCCTTTAGATCGATACTCCTTAGGTGAGACCGCACTTAAATACTTGCAGAAGTCAGTAGGGAGAATTTGAATGCTTGAATGTGATTGTGGAGTTTACCTAGGACAGTTGCTAAGTGTGGGGGAAGTACATGTTGGTCTTGATATCCTGTGATTAATTCTTTCAGTGGTTTACTAAGGGGAATCTGAGTATTGTAGCTTCTAAGATGAAATGAGTTTCTGAAGAGTTTTCAAACCTCTTCACCATGTTTTAGTTCTATGTTTTGCTTGAGGGCAAGCAAAGGCTAAGTGTGGGGGAGTTGATATATCATGGTTTTTACCCATTTTAGACCATGATATAGATGTGTTTTAGTGTCTTTTGTCTTTGTTTAGAGTCTTTTACAGGTTAAATCAGGATTGGAGCTAATTGGAGATATTTGGAGCATTTTGGGACTTTTGGGACGTTTTGGCCGAGAGCTTAATTCACTGTTCGTATAATTGATCATGCGTCGATCGTTGCACTCAATGCATCGATCGATGCAGTCGCGAGATGGGCCGTACACGTCGGTTTGACAAGTATTGAAGATTTACAAAGAAGCCCAAGATAGTTCCAGTATTTACACAGAAGCCCCATCCGAGATTATGCCTATATAATAGAGTTTTTAGAGTTTTTATTATAAGTTTGGACATACGCTTTATAGTTGTTTTTCATAATTAAGAGCAGAGGATTTTTAGAGCTTTTGGGGGCTGATCTGAACCTGATTCATCATCTGTATTTGGAGAAGATTTCGAACCCCTTTTACTCTTATTCTTTTATGCAATTTACTTATCATATGATCATGTTCTCATTATCTATGTCTGAGTAGATTCCTAGTTAGACTTAGGGTTTCTCACATAGGATTTCATGACTTGCTAGACTTGTTCAATTTCAGTTAAGGATTCAAACTATATCTGTTCTTCAATTTAATTGTGCTTAAAGCTAGTTCTAACCTGATCAATTAGAATCTAGATCTTAGGTTGCTAAATACGTCACGGAAGTGGGGTTTAGGAATCTGAACTAATTAAATTGGGCAATTAAACTTTGCGCAAACGAAAGTTTGGTTTAGGATAATTGTGAACATATCAAACTCGAACTTATTGCTAGTTTAATCTGTTAGTTCTCGCAAACGGAAGTTTGGTTTGCTGCACTTAGACTTAGAGAATTATCGCAAAGGAATTTGGTTAATTCTATATCCGTGTTTTGAGTTCTAGAACTGTGCTTAATTAGATCCTTGCTGAATGAACTGTCTGCTAGTCTGATTTCCTGAGAATACCCTAGGTTTGACGCTTTTAATTACTTGCTTTCACAACCAATAATCTCTGCTACTGATTTACTTTCTTGCACTGTTTTCAATACAATCACATTGTTTATTTCTAGTATTCATTCCCTACGGTTTGATTCTCTTGAGACCAAGTGTCCCTGTGGATTCGATAACCCTATATACTACTTTGACATTGCTGTTCACTTGCAGTTTAGTATAGGGATTAATTCTTGACCTATCAATTTTCTACAATTAAAATTTTGTTTTTCTAAATTATTTTATAACATTTATTTTTTCATTTTTTGCACGAAAAGCCGAAGATTAATAGACATTTGGTTTAGAAAATTTTAGCGAGAAGTTGAAAGCGTCGATGACTTCTCGGTTTACTCTAGATTTCACAGCAATAGTCGAAGCGTTCAGAGAGAGGCATGCAGAGATCACACACATGAAGGCGTAAGACCTCTCCAGTCGAGAACAATTCGCTATTATGATCGCAACTATGCATGCCAAGCTGGATTGACTCGAGGTTCGAGGTTCGAGGTTCGAGGTTCGAGATACGGGTCGGGATCAGGGTTTCCAATAGATTGTATTAAAAAAAAAGTTTTTATATTTAATTAGTGTTTTGTTTTATAAGTGAGTATTTTAGTCTTTCGATTTTCAAAAATGCAAATTTACCTCCAAACTTTACCTTTGACAAAAAGTAAAACTCCATTTTTGGCCAAAATTTATATTTTGAACATCTCAAATATCTAGATTTTTGAGATACAGTTAATTTTACAATCCAGATACAGCTTCGTGCTGAGATGGACAGACTATTGTGGACCTGTGGTAACGACATGCATTCGAGATAGACAAATCTTAAAATTTCATTTTGAAACGGATTTCTCAAATTTGGTAGATATGTTGGATAACCCCGAAGATTGGCCGGCGTTCTCTGACGAGCTTGATGGTGTTCTCCTCCTTAGATGAATGTTGGAAGGATTTAATATAAGCCATATACCTCAAATTACAAATTCTCGAACATACTCCGTTGTGAAAATGGTCCGAACTCGTGGTGCACGTTTCTCCCAGATATATCAAACAATGCCGGCAGCAGAAAGAGTTTTCCGGAGCACCATCCTCATCAGCCAAAATTTGACTTAGATCCATGGGTAGCTGACAAAAAAAAATATACGACGTTCAAATGTAGTATCTAGATGCACAGACGAACATGACGTTACTCTATTGGGATCACATCGCCTTCATTCTACTTATTTCTTCTTCTTTTTAATTCTCTTCTCACGATTCCTCTCTAATCTCATTTTCCTTTCATTGGTTCTTGTGCATGACTAAAGGAGAAAGAAGAGATATATTACAAATAAAATTATACTACATATGTATAGTATTTTTAATAACGAAAGATTTTCCACGTTTGGTTAAGAATGATCAATTAAATTCTAGAAGAATATGCACATACTTGCTTAAATCCTCAAATGTTATGAAAAGAAGACCAGCTTTTAACGTTTAAATATTCAAACACATATGTTAATTAGGAGGACAATACCTAGAGACTATGGAGTTAGCGGCGGTCGGTTCGCATCTTGACACCAGTGGGTGCAACATTTACTGTTCTTGGGTTAGCTCGATAAGCCTCTAGATCTACGTCATCACTTCTTCCACAAACTTTTCTTGGAGCCATCATAATCATTCCTTTCCACAAGCTTCTCATGATAATTTTTGTGACAAACCCATTCTCCTTCTCACTATCATCTTCTTCCTTCTTCTGCCGGAAACTACTAATCGGATTGGCGGGTAATGATCCCTCGTCAATCCTCTTAGAGATGCTCATGATCTCATAAGGGTCAAGAAGACTAGAGAATTTGGTTTCTTGATCTCTACGCGACAAATGTTTAGTCTCAGATCTAGAATCACTATTCTCCGATAAAATCATGTTCTTGCTGGCTTCGAGCTTGTACCGCGAAGGTTGAGGTGTTCTTGTGGCTCTTGTCGTGAGATCAAACTCTCTAATCATTGGTTTTCCTTCGTTTCTTTGGTACCAAGCCCACGCCGCAGCTTTCACCCTCGCCAGCTCATCTCCTCCTCCTCCGGTGAAGAATGTCGGTGGCCATCTCTTTTTTCTTCTCTTACTATTGCTGCTGTTGATATTTTTATTCTCGGACATAATTGGTGTTGAAATGTAGTAGTTGGGGAACGGAAGCATCGTTCTTTAACTATTATAGATTTATTGTGTTTGTGGAATCTTGAGAGTACACGTTAAATGTTAATAGTGGCCAAGGGAAATGCTAGGAAAATTTATAATTAAATTATAAATAAGTAAGGTTATGTGTAAAATAATTAATAAAAATGGGAAAATAGTAGTTGTTGTGTTTGCTTTTGGGTCCATTGGTGGATAGAGCAATGATTCCGTAGTGTTGTATTTTTGTAGTTGGATTTATATTCTGCATTTACTATATTCATTTCTATATAATATAAAATATTCCCCTCTGTATTTCTGTTTTCTATGAAATTATATGTCGAATATTGAATTGTTTGGGCTAATTTAAGTTGTGTGCTAAAATGCACTAAAACCTTCATAAATTTATATTTGTCAAAAATTGTTTACTAAAACGTTCATTTTGTTTATATTTGTTGAAATGATATTACATATTTAGTTATATATAATTGAATGTTAGTAGTGTTTGTAAAATTATTAGTAAGCATAGTTCAAAAAAAAAAAATTATTAGTAAGCAGAGATTTATAACTTTATTTGATGTTTTATGAAAAAATGAAAAAAATAATAACATAACATAAAGCCCGAATAACTTTATTGTTTACTTAGAGCACGCAGTTAGATGGATTAATTGCATTGAGTGTATATTTTTAAGTTTTTAATAGTCAAGTTGTATTTTGTACGTTTCATAACAATGTCGTATCTTTTTCCATGTTTTTCAAACTATTTGGACGAAAATGCCCATCTATTTTCTTTCTATTTTTTCTCCTTTCTCTTTCTCACTTTATCTATTTATTTTCACCCTTTAATTTTTTGACAGTGGATAGGACGGCGGAGGTAAGGTTTCCGGACATATAAACTGTCAGACTATAGATATAATCGGTCGATGTACGGGAATCCAAAAAAAAAAATTGGACTTAATACGGAAGTTTCAAGTGGACAGTCTAGACTAAGTGTCCATAGTATCGACTATTCGTGGACACTGTCACGTTCATAGCACATGTTAAACGCTCCCAAATGGATAAGAGGTAGCCGCACGAAGTTTGCTTTTTGGGTGGATAGTGGGCCTGGCGTATTGTGTATCCACAGATTCACGATCATGCGAGCTTGCCACCTTATGTTCATCAGAACCGTATAACATATGATATGATCGTGTTAATGTCCATGAATAGTCGATATTGTCAAATGAGCTCTTAAAATTGTGTTTACTAGGTATGATTTCACGATGTGTGAACTCTTGGCTTTTGGATGGATAGTGGGGCTTGACGTATTGTGTATCCACGGATTCACGATCATGCGAGCTCTTCCCCCTTATGTCCATTGGAAGCGTATAGCATGTGATATGATCGTGGTAGTGTCCATGAGTAGTCGATATTGTCTAAATGAGCTCTTAAAATTGTGTTTACTAGGTATGATTTTCATTATCTGTGAACTCTTGGCTACATAGTCTACACTGTCCATCGGTGAAGCACATGTTATCCATCAGAACATGTGGCTAGGAATCACTAATCAATCTAGTCCACATGTTTTAAGTCTTAAAAGAGAAGCTACCCCCATAAATCAAATCTGCTTTTATTGTTCATCCGCGGGTACTGTTCATCCGTGAATAAAAAAAAAAGATAAGGGCATTTAGGATAAAATCACACATTTTTCTTTAAAACAAATACAAGATTGATGGTAAACATAAAAAGGTACAAAAGTGCACACAAAAAAAAAAATGAAAAGAGTGCAATTCGCCCTCAATTAGATACTCATGTTAATATCTAAACAATTAAAATATTAATATTTATAATTTAATTTAATTATATAATTAAATTTTGAAACCAAAAAAAAAACAATAAACCAATTAAAATATGACATGAAATGGGTTTTTTAATACCACATTCCATTTTTCAGTATAAACTTCATTTGGAATAAATCATTTTCAATAGAACTACATTTTGCAACTCCAAAATAAAGTGAAAAAATTGGATTACTCCAAATATGGAGTAATACTCGATTTTTAAGTCATCACTCTATTTTTTACTTTAAATGGAGTAGGGTTGAAGTAGAACTCAACTCCATTTTGGAGTAAAAAAATAAAGTAATACAATCGAGATGCCCTAAAATATTTTTGTTTGAGAACCTATTATTTCTCTCTCTCTCATACTTTATCTATTTTATATTTATTTATATTTAAGTTAAGAAACTCACCTAAAAACCTCATATAAAGTGTTCTTAGAGCATATCTAACTGTGGATTTCTATATTTGGGTTTTTACGAATATTAAATTAATATTTTTATTTAATTTAGTTAAATAATAAAATTAAAAAGAATAAAAAAGGTTTGAACCAATCAGAAAATGACATACTAAAAAGAGTTTCTTAGAAATTATTGGAGAGTTTCTAAAACCAGAAACGGGTTCTTACCCTCTCTCCTCTTTTTAATATTTTTTATTATTTTATTGCAAGAAACTCTTCTAAATTTTCTCGTTGAAGCTGCCCTTATAACTTAAAAGAGTTAGCCCTGGTTATAATCTTCTCTGGCACTGTTTTGAGGCAACCGACAAACTTCAGGTCCGCATCGTCGTTAACTCCCCGGTGGCCGGTGCTCATCGCTGGAGCCAGAGAGTGGTCGTGTAGTTAGTTGTCTTCATTTCGGCGGTCTTGCATCTTCTCCTCTCCTCCATCCCTTAGCTTTGCGTCTCCGTCTTCATCCTTCTTGTTTCTGGTGGTTGATGGATCGCCGGTCGTCAGGTGCGTGGGTCTTGTCTTTTGGTCGGTTTTATACTGCAGCGTGTATGGAAGGCTCTCTCTCTTACGTCGGATCTAGATGGTAGGGTGTCGAGCTTCGCAGGTTTGAAGTCATGTGCATGTGATGGGGTTGCCGGTGATTGGTTCTGTCACGGCGAGATCCGGTGCGTGGATCCGATTTTCCAGTTTCTATTTAGGGTTGTGGCTTCTTTTTGTTGTAGGGTAAAGCTAGATGGTGGTTTGGTTAGCAGGACCTGTTTTAGGTTGTTTTAGTTTGGTATTTTCTGGTTTTTAAGTTGGGTTCAATCTTCAATGGTTAGAGGATGGGTTTGCCTTTCCTCCGGTATATTATGGCTTAGGTTATGAATATTGGTCTCCCTTTGTTCTAGATCTTCGGTAGTGCTATTTGGTCGATGGAAAGGTGGGCTTAGTCATAGTATAGGGATTTGGGTTTCGTCTTCGATTGGGTTATCCCGTAAGTCATTTGAATCTAGATCTTTATTTTCCTTTTTGCCACTTTAGCGTAGTTGAATAATTAGTCTTGTCCGCTAGTCGTTTAGTTTATCGATTTTAGTAAGGCTAACCTCGTGTGGGGATGCATAGTTCTCGGTTTAGACTGGTTAGGACTAAGATTAGGTGGGAAGGAATTAGATTCGCGTCTCATTTCTCATGTGTCTTCTAGTCGGAGTTCTTGGGTTTAGAGCTTAGTGGTTTGCCGTTGCGTGTGGTTTGTGCCGTTTTTGGTGTTTTCCTTTGTTATGTGTCTAAGGAGTTGTAGTTTTTCCGCTTCTATTTCTCTTATTTGTCTTCCCATTTTCTTGATAGCTGCCATTGTTTGTATCGTTTCAAAGTTGATTTGGTGCCCGATAGTGAGTTTTGTTGCCCGTGTGTAGGCTCTAGACTGCGGAAAGAGTTTGTTCCTTACCGCCCTTATTGTCTAGTATCTTTTCGAGTTTAGATGTGTTTGGTAGGTTGGTTGTCCCCTTTTGAAAATATAATTCATGAGATGTCAAAAAAAAAAAACTTAAAAAAGTTGAGAGTGTTGGACAGTTGAAAGAAGTAGATTTTGTCCCCTACAATTTTGGTCAACCATCTGAAGATTTCATCCTTCTTAAAAAATGGAGACGTAATTAATCCATGAATGGAGAATATTATTATGAGCTTCCTTTCTCTCATGCATCATATATTCTTGGTTGCTATCTTGAACACCCTCAAGCAAAGCACCAAAGGATTGCTGTAACTGTAAGAAAGCACCCAAAAAAGCCTCCATGTGAAGTCCAAACATAGATCTTTACATTCTTAACCAGACTGATGAAGTATATTTAAATTCTGTAGCAACCCTACGGTCACCAGAATCATTTCTCTTAATGTTTTTCATTTTGAACAAAATCACGTTTCTGAAACATTCGAGCAAGGTGATAAAAACATAGGATGCAGTGATGTTTCAGGCTCGTTCTGAGTAAATTACTTAACCACGACAAGATAAACAAATTTACAAACAATAAAGCCATAATGATAGAACTACATTTGGTGCTTTTGCTTGAAAGTCTTGTTTAACTTAAGGCTGCAAAGACACGGTGCTTATCGGCCTATCCAACTTCGACCAGAAATCTTTTTAATGCCATGGTCCTTCATTTGATCCCTAATACGAGCGACATCAGCCCACCGGTCTAAAGCTGCATAAATGTTTGACAGAAGCACATAGTTACCGGCACTTTGCGGTTCAAGCTTGAAGAGTCGCCTAGCAACTACTTCTGCTATCTCACTATCCCCATGTACACTACAACCACCCAAAAGCGAACCCCAGGCACTAGCATGAGGTTCCACAGGCATGGATTTAATAATTTCATAGGCCTCTTTAAGCTTTCCCGATCGGCTAAGAAGACTCACGACGCAGGAATAATGATCAGGCGAGGCCACAATGGAATATTTATTTCGCATCATCTTGAAGTACCTTAAACCATCGTCAACAAGCTTAGCTTGGCTACAAACCTTCAATATTACTGTGAAGGCAACATTATCAGGAACAATACCTTCATCTACCATTCTCTCAAACAGCCCAACAGCTTGGCCTCCACACCCATGGATACCCATTCCTTCCATCATTGAACAGTAAGATACAAGATCACGCTGAGGCATCTTTTCAAACAATCTGGCTGCTCTGTCCATGTGCCCACATTTGGCATTCATGTCTATCAAAGCAGGTATAACATAATGACTAGAAACTCTGCTCATGCTTCGGTGCAGATAAGAATCAACCTGTTTACATAACTCAAAGCTACCCATCTGAGAACAAGCTGACATCAAACCCACCATTATAAACAAATCAGGTTTGACATTCTTCTCACACATTTCGTAAAACATCTTTACGGCCTCGTTCGGCTGACCGTTCTGCGCATAACCCGATATCAAAGCTGACCACGCCCTAACATCAACGTCACTCGCTTGCTCAAACAAAACCCGAGCGGAACGCATATCACCACCTTTAGCATATCCATCAATCATGGAAGTATATGAAATTATGTCTTTCATAGGCATTTCATCAAACAACTTCCTAGCATTCACCAAATCTCCAGACTTCACAAACCCATCGATCAAAGCATTCCAAGATCCCAGATTACGCTCAGGCATAACATCGAACATCATCTTCGCTTCCTCTAACTCTCCAGCTTTCACATACGCTGAGATCAAAGCTGTCCAAGAAACCTGATTTCTCACAGGCATTTTACCGAACACCTTGCACGCGCTTACTAAATCCTTGCATTTGCCATAGAAATCAACAAAACTTGTAGCCACGAACACATCTTTATCAAAACCAGTTCTCAGAACTAATCCATGAACCGCTGACCCAACACGAACCTGTCCATTGTTAGCACAAACTTTCATAACCAAGGGGAAAGTATACGCATCAGGTCGAGCCAAGCCTGCTCTCATCATACGCACGAGAAGCGAAACCGTCTCAAGGAAGAGAAACCTATTAGAATATCCTTTGATGAAGCAGTTCCAGAGATAAGTGCAAGGATGAGGAACACGCTCAAAAACAGAGGAAGTGTAAGAAAGAGAGGAAGACGAAGATGACAAAAGGAAGATGGAGACGAGATTCTGGTCTTGCTCAAGACCTTTACGGATGATTCTAGCATGGATTTGATGAAGCTGGACCTCAGATTTGCAGAGCTTCAAAAGGGTTTCAATTGACGCCAAGGAAAGGAGAGATGATCTCTGGATCATTCAGCTCGCAATGTATATATGTGTATGCTCTTTTCATCACAAGATTATTGGTGGGATTTTAAGTTACCATAGATTCTGATAAGAATCGCTCTTTATAAAAATCTGAAAGCCTTGGAGAAGAGGGTTTAGCCTTGGAAACAAAATCGTTTATTGATTTTTGATTTATGGGTTACAGTTAAAATTTGGATTAGTTTTGAGTTAAAAAGAAACTCGTTTCGTTTTTTTTTCTTTTTTTCAAGTAATACTTTTATTAACTAGTTTTTTTTTTGGTCGACATTTTCATTGAGAAAAGCCCATAGGACAAAAGTCTACAACTGGGAAATTATAAAGCCCAATACAGAGAAAGGAAAAGAGGCCCAACAAGACCCAAAATTAGAGATAAGAATAAAAGGCCACGCGTCAGCGCCCCGAGAGATGCTGGCATGCACGCCGCCGATGAACACCGGAGAAGCGCCAGATCAGCCACCACCGCTCCATCTCTGTAAATCCAAGACCCCAAGCTGCCGATCCCACCTTTCTGCAAAAGAACAACAGAGAAAGAAACCGCATGAAGAGGAAGAGAAGCTCCCGTTGCTCGCCGGAAAACTCAAACCGAGGAAGCTTCGCCGCCGCCCAGACGCAAAGCGTTCTGGACTATTGATTCCAAACCAGGAGGAGAGGCTGCAAAGATATTAATCCAGGAGTTGGAGAAATCCAACAAAACAAGAGGAGAGAAACGATCTTTCTATCGAGATGAAAATCAGGGAAGAGGAGATCTAGAGGCTCGAAAAACAACTCGAGCACAGCCGGAGAAGACCGGCGAGCTAAGCCGAAACCAGAAGAAGACTGGATCGGAGATTATTCACCGACAGGAAAATGAAAGCGTATAGATAAATCCAAATTTCATCGGTCCCCACAATAAAAACATATAGAACACAAAGAAAAACGACCGCGCAGACTAAGCTAACATCTCCCTTTCTAAAAGATGGGATCGGAGAAGAAAGGTTGAGAAGAGCTTAGAGAGCTTTTTCTCTCACTAGAAGAGGAGAGAAGCGGTCTTATTTTGAAATGTGATTTTGAAATACAAAAATAGGCAGAAAACAAATCCTTCTCTAGAAAATAAACATGTGGACTAAACATTAAACATAACCGCTTCGTCTCTCTCTCTCCCATAAGCTATTCTTCATCTGACTGGTACAAACAGATTTTCCTGGCTTTTCCGGCCGACGTCGGTCGTACTCTTTGTTTTCTGCTTTCGGTATTTATATTGTACATTTTCAGTTTCTTTTAATTTCAATTATCGCTAGTTTCTGTGTTTGCTACTTTAGCCAAAACTCAATTTCTCTAATGATTTTTTCCAAATCAAGACCCATGTCCTCGTGCTCATGTTTTTTGGGGATTATTGGCGTCAATCCTTTGTGGAAAATGGAAAAAGTATGTTTGGATAATTGAGTTTGTGGTGTTAGAAAGTCAACACGGTTTCTCAAGTGTCCCTCTGCAATCATTGATGGTTATCATCCATATTCTCATAGAGTTGATGGTTTGGATGATACGATTGTCTCCAAACATGGAGTCAAACCATATGCAGAGGATACAACAATTTCTCTTTCATCGTTTTATGTATATTGTCTTCCTTTTCTTTCTTCTTAATGAGATTGAAAGGGTGGTTCGCTCCTCTCCAATGAAGAGGTTTCCTTCGTTTGATGATAAGTGGTTTTACCTTACATTCATCAACGTGTTTCTATATGCGGGTTTTTGTTGCGTTAATTCGACCATCACCGGTTTTTTCTTTCCGTTGGATAAAGCTTTCGGCGGATCAATTTTGTTGGTCTTACGATTTGTTGGATTCCTGACGGCTCTACTTTGGAAACAACGATTTTGGAAACCACCATGGAACATACAAAGGACTAGAGATGGATATGCATATATGAGGATAAAGTCAAAGCCAAACCCTCGTAGAAGGTCTTGGATACGGAAGCATTGGTATCTAATTCTAGAAACAAAACTTCAAAAGATGGAAGCATTGGGTTTTATAATATTGTGTGTAATTAAGAGCTTTAGTCAAGAGTTGCTAGCCCAACACACAATTTGCATTAAAGGAAGATCAAGTACGGAGAAGGAAAATAACGGATTTAATCATCCGTTAGCGAGTAAGACTTTACTTCGGAAAGCATTGTCAAATTCACTTCTCATGTTGTATCGTCCTTATTATATGGCGCATATATCTGCTTATGTAATAATTTGTTTTCCGGAAGTTTTGTATATTGATTTTGTCATCATGATCTGTTATTAATGAAATTGTTTGTTTGCCGAAAAAAATAAAAATAAACATGTGGATTAACGGAATATTTCCCGGAAACAAAAGCCCATAAAGGGTTACTAAACCTATAACTAAAAGGTACATAAATCGATAAAATCCTAAACCTAACAATAGCAAAACAAAATTGAAACTCGTCGCATCCGCAAAGAACAAGAAGCGCGATAAATCGTCATAGCCCACGGCTCACCGAACGATAACATCAACAACTTCGAGACTTACAAAGATACCCTCTCTCACACACATAGAACTAAGAACCCAGACTTTACAACCCGGCAAGAAAGAACCTATACTAGTTTTCCTAAACCTCTTTCAGAAATGAAAAAGACGCACTCATAAATGTCCTAGTTAAACCTAGATAAAAGATTTAAACGAACCCCAAATCTCCAACGAAATCTAAACAATCCCAAAAGAATGAAACCAAATCGAGAAACCGGATTGAAAAGCATTCACCAAAAACACCACGGATAACCACAAAAATTCAAGTTGAGAAGCTAGAATAAAAAATCAGACCACCAATTTAACCAATTAGCAGTGGTTACCAAATTTACACTAAACCGATTAAGAACCTTCTAAATCCATGACCACCCCCACAAACCCAATTGATACTTTATCCAACACTTAAGCCAAATTAATCAGGAAACAAATCAACCTGAAATGATGAACCACCGCATAAGGAAGACTATAGACGACGCACGACGTGAGCAGCACCAATCACCAGAGGAGATCCGCGCCAAAGACGAGACGGTCGGAGCAAACAAATAACACAGACAGAGAAGAGCATGGTGGCAAGGGCGACGACGAACCACGGAAGAAGATGAAGAACACACAGCGACGATGGATTTGGCTTGAGCCGAGAAGGGAGGCCGCATGACTGGGCATGCAGAAAGAGTAGGTCACGAGCTAGACACATCAGCAACAAACGAACATGCCTCCTCCGGCGGCAAAACCCAACGATATGGCGCCTCAATAAACGTGCATGTATGTTTTCTTTTGGACGAACCGAGAGTGAAGTTCACTCGTTTTGGTTTTTATTTGATTTTATCGGTTTTTATGGGTTGACAGAATTTTCAACGCCGCTTTGACTAGTTAAATGTGGATTTAACTGATAAATTGTAGACAAGCCGAATTGTGTTAAAAAACTATTCTTCAAATAATTTTACAATAAAATCGGTGAAATAGAAAATAAAATGTAAAAATGTAAATTTATTTGTTTAACAAAAAATTTATTAGGTGAAAAGTGAATTCATTCAATAGTTGTGCAAGCAATTGAATACGATTTTTTTTTTAATTAAAAATTGTAAAGATCTAGTTATCGAGATCAGTGGTCTCATCCAACATAAACAAAGTATGGTGATCTAGGGTCCGAATGGTGACCGCGGTTTTAGTCGTGCGGGAAAAGCGGTTTTAGAGTGCGGTGCGGTTCAACTGCGGTACATGCGGTTTGCGGGACAAGTGCGGTTTGTATATAATAAGCGGTACGAAATATATATTGATTGGTAAAAGGTGATATGCGGGACAATTGCGATTTTTAAAAAGAATTTTGATTAATTTTAGTTTATATTGAATTAATTTGGTTAATTTTAGATAAATTCAATTATCTCATATTGATTCGACTCACTTCAATTATTTTTTTTATTTTTTGAATAATTAGGTAATTTTTTCCTAAATCCGATATAAATCAATTTAAAATTTATAAAACAGATAATTGATAGGTAATTAGATCGATCAATTTGGTTTAATCATGATTAACGTTTAATTTTACCAAAATAACCAAATTAAATAAGCCAAACAAGAACCAAAAACCAAATTAATAAAAAAAGGTTTAGTTTAGTTTGGTTTGATAATATATATGTTTGGTCAAAAGGGACAAAATAATATGTAAGAAGATTTAAGAAATTTGTTTGGAAAAAGGAAAAACATATAAATTTATGTTTTAGTCAAAAGTCATAAAATGTTGACGGAAAAAAGTCATAAAATAATACTAGTAGAATGTTTAATTAATTTCTAGCTTTTTGTTTGTAAAAACGCACATAGACCGCAGCAAAACTGGCCTCAAGCTGATAAAGTGCGTTTTTTGATCTAACAAGAACAAAAAAAAAAAAAAAAATACAGAAGTGCGTTATTTAAGAAACAAAACCTGAGGGCACTCATGGCGACTGTGAAGACGACACGACTTTTGGACGCAGCTTTTCGTTCGTACCTCTCCGGCTCACCGGAGCGTCATCCCTGCCGGTTATTGGCAGTTATTTCGGGGATCCATAACTGTCAAACGGTTGAATTCTACAATTTCTGTCGGCTATTTATACCCCGCGACTTGATATCTTCCGCATGTGTTGATTTTGAAAAACCTAAAAATTTCCCTCTTTTCATTTTGGTCATGGCGGATAAGATTCGGAGACGTTTACAGGATGTTACGATTGGGGTTGATGAAGCAATTATCAATTTACCAATCGAACTCTGTAACGAAGCATTGATTGCGAATCGTTTCTCTTTAATGGTCAAACCTCTGAATCTCAGGAAACAAAACCTGAGGGCACTCATGGCCGCTATGCCCAGATTGTGGGGAGTCCAGGATGAAGTTCACGGTCGTATTATTGACAGCAACAAAGTTCAATTTATTTTCAGAACTGAGGAATCTCTAACCTCTGTTTTGAAGCGTGGTCCATGGTCATTCTCTGACTGGATGACTGTTACCCAGCGATGGTCTCCAAATCAAACAGATGAAGACCTGAAGAACATTACATTCTGGGTTCAAGTTCGCGGAATCCCGCTCCAGTTTCTAACGAACAGGATCGTCACTCACATTGGTTCTGTCCTGGGGAATTTTGTCGAAACAGATTTCTCTGGAGAAGGCGGACAAATAGTTGATTACATTTGTATTCGATTAATATGGAATGTTGACTCGCCATTGCAATTTCAACGCGTTTTCCAGTTCGGTGATCAGACGGCTATCCTCAAACTAACTTACGAACGCCTCCGTGGATTTTGTACGATATGTGGAATGTTGTCTCACGATGCTCTGTTCTGTCCTTTCAAGAATGAAGATGAGCCCCAGGACGCACCTCATGACGATGACGATGACGATGGAAATGCAGATCCAGATCAGAATAATGATGATGATGAGCCTACAAGACGAGACTCTCCCATGAAAGACCTTCCGGATGCAGTGCAAGAAGAACGTGTGGAGTCGGCTTCTAAGAAAAGGAAAACGGAGGATGCTGCTTGCCAGTCTACTGAAACTACAAGCGCATATAAGGATTCACACCACTCATGGGTTACGGATGATCTAGACGAGAACGCGTTCATGCGTAGAAGAAGGATTGAGGCAGAAACTTGTAATGCAAGAAACTGGATTTGGAAATCAAAGACTAAAAGTTCTGCTGTCTTGAATGCTTCGGGAGCCAGTAACGGGACCAATCAATCTCAACAACACATCAATAGGGATGGCACGGTGGGCCAGAAACCACCGGTTTCGAAATGAATACAGCATTTTGGAACTGCCGAGGGCTGAAAGGGTCCCTGGCAGTTCGACGCCTCAAAGGGATTAAGGCAACTTACTCCCCGGACATACTCTTTCTGATCGAGACAAAAAACCCTGATGATGTTGTGAGAGATGTGGCTGCTCAACTTGAGTATGATAATGTAAAATGTGTCTCACCACTAGGCATAGGTGGTGGTTTAGCTTTAATGTGGCACAAGGATATTGATGTCGATTTCATCTCTTGTGATGAAAGAATGCTTGATTGTAAGATTATGAATAATGGAATCTCTTTTTATTATTCTTGTGTCTATGGTCATCCAATTAGAGCATTGAGACATATTCTATGGGAGAGATTAGAGAGATTGGCACTTACTCGACAAGGTCCATGGTTGCTTTGTGGTGACTTTAACGAAATATTACACCCACATGAAAAAGTTGGCGGTAGAACGAGAGAACCTTGGAGTCTCACTGACTTTAGGAATATGGTACGAACCTGTCGTATTCAAGATCTTCCCTATGAAGGATCTAACCTTACATGGTGTGGGAAGAGACGAACGCACCAAGTAGAAAGTTGGATCGATAGAGCCATGGTGAATGATGAATGGAGAGCTCGGTTCCCTGCAACCAAAGTTAAATATTTGGAGTTAATAGAATCTGACCATCGACCGGCTATTATTCAAATTCGACAAAGTTCAGATGTTGGTAGGAAACACTTCTATTTTGACAATAGACTGTGCGATAACTTAGACACCACAAAAGTTGTTGAGCAAGGCTGGATTTCTGATTTCCATGAAGAAGACGTATCCATAACAGATAGGATACGTAACTGCCGACACCATCTTGCTACTTGGAAGAAAAATGCAGTACCAAACTCTGCCAGGAAAATTAAGGAACTCACAAAAGAACTGGATCAAGCTCATAATGACTGCACACGTACTTCCAATGATTTGGAATCTTTAAGAAACCAACTTCTTCAAGCCTATAAAGAGGAGGAAACATTCTGGCAACTTAAAAGTAGAGTCACATGGATCACGAGTGGTGATCGCCACACCAGATTTTTCCTCTCTACTACTAAAAATCGCCGTGCCCGGAACCGTATACTTACGCTTAAGGATGAAACTGGAACGGACTTAACTGGAAATGTCCAAATAGCGGGAGAAGCTCAACGTTATTTTTCAACTCTCTTCACATCTTCTAATCCGATCAACCATCAGGATATCTTATCATGCGTACCGACAGTCGTTACACCTGAGATGAATTCCTTATTAACACAAGAGATAACAGCTGACGAAGTTAAACGAGCAATCTTCTCTATTGGCGCAACCAAAACACCGGGTCCTGATGGATTCCCAGCTCAGTTCTACCAAGCGTACTGGAATATTGTTGGACCGCACGTAACCGAGGCCGTCAAGGAATTCTTCTCTACCGGTACTATGCCTACTGGTCTAAATCATACTAATTTGTGTCTAATCCCTAAGATAGTACCTCCTTCAACTATGAAAGATATACGCCCCATAGCTTTGTGTAATGTACTTTATAAAGTCATTACCAAAATTCTATCCAAACGGCTCAAAGGTATCCTTGGGGAGATCGTCTCCGAACAACAAGCAGCTTTTATCCAAGGTCGTCAAATTACGGATAATGTCTTAATCGCACATGAGATCTTTCATGCCCTTAAAACCAGACGTCGGTGTTCTACTTCGTTTATGGCGGTGAAAACGGATATTAGTAAAGCATATGACCGTATAGAATGGTCCTTTTTGGAGGAAGTAATGAAAAAAAAGGGCTTCTCTGAAGTTTGGATTCAATGGATTATGACGTGCATCTCTTCGGTTAGTTTCTCAGTCTTGGTTAATGGCAGTCCCTATGGGAATTTCAGAGCAACTCGAGGTATTCGCCAGGGAGACCCACTGTCACCCTATTTGTTCATCCTTTGTTCTGATGTTCTAAGTTGTTTGATGTCTTTCGCGGAGCGAACGAACCTTATACATCCCATCCGGATCAGTATTGGTGGCCCACCAATCTCACATCTACTATTTGCCGATGATTCACTATTCTTCCTCAAAGCTGATCATACAAATAGTAGAAATCTAAATAAACTTTTCAAGACATATGAGTTGGCTTCGGGACAGGTGATTAATCTTGAGAAGTCATCAATTACCTTCGGTACTCGAGTATATCAGCATACGAGAGATATGATTACTTCGGTTTTGGAAATTCCTAATACAGGAGGTGGGGGAAAATATCTGGGTCTTCCTGAACAGTTTGGACGACGAAAAAAGGAGCTCTTCTCATATATCAAAACCGGTCTCCAGAAACGTACACAAGGTTGGCAAAATAAATTCCTATCACCGGCGGGTAAGGAGATCCTTATTAAAGCAGTTGGCATGGCGATGCCAGTGTACTCGATGAATGTTTTCAAATTACCTCAAGATATATGCTCAGAATTAGAAAGTATCATCTCTCAGTTCTGGTGGGGATCAACTAACGGAAGACGTAAAATGGCATGGATGTCGTGGAAGAAATTAACATTCTCAAAGAAACACGGAGGTCTCGGCTTCAGGGATCTTCAGTTATTCAATCAAGCCTTACTTGCACAACAATTTTGGAAAATACTCCAACGTCCTAACTCCCTCATATACCGCGTTTTACAGAGCCGATACTTTAAAAACAAAACAATGTTGACTGCTGGGAAAGTATCCAATAGTTCTTATGGATGGCAGTCGTTATGTTTTGGTCGTGAACTTCTTATGTCTGGTCTTCATCGCTCTGTCGGAGATGGTAAATCGATTACTCTGGCGGATGCGTGGTTACCAACTGATCCTCCTCGAGCACCAGATTTGCTCCCTTATACTAACCCATCTCTACCGGTGTCCTCATTGATAGATCCAGGAACGATGCAATGGGCGGATACTGAATTAACAGAATTAATCTCTTGTGAAGATCACGCTCACATTCACAAGATTTTTCTCCCCTCCTTAAGCTCCCCGGATTCAGTCATATGGCCGTTCACAAATGATGGTGTTTATACAGTTAGATCCGGATACCATTATGCTAAATCTCGAGCAGATTCCAATACAACGAGTCAACCAGTCCTAAATTCTAATCCGGACCTGTCCAAGGCTATATGGAACGCTCAAATCCCTCCGAAACTTCGTCACTTTCTATGGCGTATTGTTTCTCACATACTCCCTGTTCGTGAAAATCTACAGAGACGACACATCACAAGTGATGCGACATGCCCTCGATGCTCTCTTGAGATTGAATCTAGTGACCATATCTTCTTCACATGTCCATATGCGCAGGCTGTATGGCGTATAGCCTCTTTGCAAACCCAAATGATGACTGCACCACAAGTACTTGTGGAAGATAAACTATTACATATCCTCAAGTTGTCCCGAGATACACAAATCCCAGTTGACAAACGTATGCAACCGATCTGGATCTTATGGCGGTTATGGAAGAGTAGGAATGCTCTTCTTTTTGCTTTGCGTACTTTCCCTGAACAGGACCTAGTTAAACAAGTGGAAGCGGATGTTCACGAATGGACACAATACGGCTACAAACCATCATCTCCTTCTCGACATGATAGTCATCCCCTGCCTCATCGGAAATGGTGTAAGCCACCAACAGGTTGGCTCAAATGTAATTACGATGCCTCCCATAAACCTGATTCTACGAGTTCGGGCTTGGGATGGATACTTCGGAATAGTAATGGTATCTTTCTTGAAGCTGGAGCGGGACGATTTCAAGGTCGAAATTCTGCAATAGAAGCAGAATGTTCAGCCTTAATATGGGCAATGCAAGTATGCTGGTCTCTGGGTTACTCAAACATCGAATTTGAAGGTGACTGTGCTGCACTCAACACTCTACTGAACGGATCACAAGACAATCTTAAACTTCAACACTACCTCTCTACAATTAAGGCCTTCGCTTCTCTTTTTACACAAGTTCGATTTATCTATCGTAATCGTGCTTCTAATGTGATTGCGGATCTTCTGGCTCATAAAGCTTCTACCCCAAGTTTTGACTCACAATTGTATCATGTTTGTCCTTCATTATTGGAACAATATGTAATAGATGATTCTAATTAATGAAATTGTTGCAGACAAAAAAAAAAAAAAAAAAAAAAAAAAACGTTCCACTAATTAAAATTTGTTTTGATTGGTGACGTTACTCAATTCCGTCCCGCAAATTAACAAAACCGGCCGTTATTTGTCTGTTATTTTATTATTAGTATTATGTCCGTGCAAAATTGCGTATCAATTCATTTATTTCAAAAAATATTTATAATATGACTAACCAATAAAATATTACCATGTAATATTAGATTATATAGCTTACATTAATAATGTGTTAAAGAGTTATATTTTGGGTTTAAATATAATAAAATCCAGCAATACAGAGAAAAAGTATTAACCTCACATTCGATGAACCACAGAAAAAAAAATGAATATCCCACAATTAAAACCTAACTACATCATCATGTTGAGTTTTAAAAATGCAAAAAATAGTAAGATTAAAAAATATATTCTAAGCACTCATAAAATATTAAGAAATTTATTGTTTTAGATCAAAACACATTTTCCACTTAATTTGAGCTCTAGATTGAAAGCATTTTATTATTCGTATATCATTCATCTATTTTCATAGTTCAAAAGTTATATATTTTCTGTTAATCGATTATAACAAATTTATACATTTGATTTTTCTCTCCATATTTCAAAGTGAAAAAGGCAGTTGAGTAAACTATTGATCAATTTACATCATTAGTTAAGGTAATGATAGAGTTTCTCATATTCTAAAGTATTGTCTATTTTACAATTTTTATAATATATGTAGGAAATTACTTGTAAAGAAGATGAATTTGACAATAATTTAAAAAATGAAGCTAATATTATGTTTTTAAGCTATAGTTGATATAACAATATTTTTATTAACGTTTATAAATTTGTAAATTTCAAACGGTTTTTATGCTATAACATGTTATTCTTTTGTGCTATAAAATGTTACAAATTTTAAACAAAAAATTACTGATTATAAAGAAAGAAATAAGGTTTTTTATAAATATATATATATATATATATATATATATATTGTGACAAAAGTTTTTGTAAATAAATAAAAAGTAAAACAAAATCTGAATTTTGTTAAAAAATCCTAAATTTTGTTTAAAAAGTCTAAACATATATCTTTTCTTTTGTTAATATTTTTTAAGAAGATTTTTGGCTAAATTTGTTAAAAGATATCTTCGTAGAGTACTGCTCGAGAAAATCTTATCATGTTCCAGCAGATTTTGATAAAAATATGGTATGATGGGATATTGAATTAGTTTTAGTTATGTATCTTGAGTAATGTTTATCGTTTTTTAATTATACTAGGTGAGTACCCGCGCATACGCGCGGGATTGCCTTCCCCTTTGTTTTGTTGGGAACTATTGAGATAAAAATGATGTTTGAGCCGTCTCACTTGGTTCTTGTTTTGTTCAGATAGTGTTCGTACCGGTTGTTCGTAGCGGCCTCCTTCAAGAAACTCTCCCATGCACAGCTTGATGATGCCGTAAAGGTATATGGCTTCAGGTAGGGCTGCATCAGCGGCTATTTTCAGGTGGTGTAATCCTCTGCCCGAGTTATCAGCAATAAAGTAGGCGAGAATCCCGTTGACGTAATGCGCTGAGGGATTGTCGTGGCGCAGACATTTGGTCACAAGTTTTGAGTACGTACTGTTAGCAAGCCGGGGGTTGCTCACCACATGGGAGAGGTTGATGTTTCTGTAAACCTGTGGATCATCAACAACATCTTTGAGCTCCGGGCATGATATAATGCTTAAGATCGTCAACTGCATTAGCACCTACACGTGACATGATCTCAAGAAGCATGTCATTAGGTAGGGCCTCTAGACGGCTTAGGGGTTTGGTGTGTTTGGGGTCTCGTGGCATTGTTATCTTGATCTTTAGCTCTGAGGAGTGTCAATGTTGCAAATGAATCTCAGGCGGGCTATATATATATAGTCTTTCAAATAGTGGGGCATGCGGTTATATGGGAACAGTAATTAATAATTTATTAAGGACATAATGATAGCAGGTTACGGAAACGTATGGTTTTTCACGTACTTGAGGAAGCTGTGGAGCTGAGGGCTGTTTTCGGCCATGAGTTGTGGCCCTTCGTTGGGCTTTACTGTCTGGGCCCGGATGTTAGTGAAGCCCATGCTGGGGGTCTCTTGACCTAAGAGCAGTGCATAAACAATCTGAGAACAGATAGTACATGTAATGTTAGAAATTGCAAAGAAACATAGCTTAATCATGCGGACTCGAGCAGTGGAGAATGAATGTTTCGTATTCTCTGCCATTAAATCCAGTGGAGAATGAATATTTCGTATTTGCTGCGATTAAAACAACAATGAGGCTGAGGATATCCGCAAAAGACGCATAAACAGCTGTCTTGAAAAACCAAATTGGCCCAAGATCATATGATGCACTTCATATCCAACAAAATTGTAAACTAACCACAGAATTACCACAACATGGAGTTAGTAGTGCTGGTCCTGGTTGAGATGATTCCACTGATTCTGTTGAAACCTCAGTCTCAACTTTGGACAGAGGTGCCACTTTATAAATATACACCTGGTATATAATCCAAAGAGAGTACCACAAATCTATAAGCGGGGAAATAGACGAGACTAAATACTTCGGGGAAGTACATGAAACTGAATACTTCACTTATGTGATGAGTTTATGCTTATGAATCATATGTGTTGTTTCCGTTCCGGTCACCAAGTAAATAAGCGCCGTTATTTCCACCAACAATATTCATCTTGTCTTCAATAAGAGTATGACCATGAAACTATAAATTCTCCTATCCTTTGACAACGAGACTTTAAAATCAAGCTTACATATTTGGCAAGCTCCAGATGGCTTCTCTGGACTTCAGACTGTAAGAGGTTGTTCCCCTACACCTGTCAGAGAAATATATTAATCAGTCAGAGAGACGCAGACGATGACCAGGAGAATTCATCTACGGATCAAAGATCACTCTATGTCGAGAACATTCACAAAATATTGCTATTTGAACAGACGCTGATTTTTCATTTGAACAAGTATAAAAGAATTGCTACTAAAAGCTTCTGATCGCCTGTTGTGTAGGTAAGAAGATCATTCTTCTGATTAAAAATTCTTTGTAAGTTATAATCATTGTTTGTTCTACACATTTTTATATATACTCAGTACCATTCCCTACCATTAGGATGACGAACTCAAATTGCAGCTCTGTAGTGGCGCTCTAAATAAAGAGAGTGAAAGAAGATAAATAAGTGACTTGCTGCTTGATTGTGGCTCCTGCAGCTTCATCATCTTTGATGACCTTAAACAGGCAATCGATTTGGCAGCCATTTTCAAGGGAACCAGAAGATTCTCTTAGACCCAATCCTGAAAAACTACCGGAGAGTCTTGCCTAAAGGCCGTTGTCCATTTTCAGCTACTGAGCTCACGAATCCGGAATCGAGACCGAGGAGAAATGCCTCCAATTCCCAACTAATCGGACATTCTCAGATAAGATTACGAGTAAGAAGTCACCCATTCAGCTACTACACGAACAGAGACCTTCGAGAGCAGCGAAAGTATCATCTGCGAAGGAGGGGTACGTCGATTAGGGTTTTTGGGCATCCCACGAGAATGAAGATAGTGAGAGAGTTAATAGGGCAAGATTACGGGTGAGGGGAATAAGGTGTTTCGGGCACTCCAGCCGATTCGGAGGATCGGGTCACTGAAATTTGTGTTTTTTGTTCCGATTGAGAGGCGGGATGAGTGAGAGATGATGAAGCCTTAACAGTGACGTGGCTATTTTGTATGACGTGGCCCAATCAGGGGGGGCTGAGGTGTCGACCCAGGAGAGCCCCCTCTTCAACTTTTATATATAGGATACTATAACACTATGTAAGCTAATAATGTGACTGTGACATAAAGCTTGTTTTAATTATTCTAATTTTCAAACCTTACATGTTTAATGTTTGTGCCTTCTGTAGTAGAATTTGTACGATCTATTATTTACGTTTGGATTCCAATGGCTGATCTACACATGTTTGCAAATGTTTATACGTCATTGTCAATGCTTTATGTCATCCAAACAAACGCACGCCATGTCTTGTAATCTAATTAAATAACATGGCCGACTATGATTATATGTGGAAGTTCAGGCGATGTAGATTGCACGACAGGGAGTCAACTATTCTCTTGAAGATTGTACATGTAAAGACACAGTGGTGAGTTTGGCCTAAAAATATACACAAACAAAAGAAAGATCATGATGGTTCACTTTATTTGAGCTAAAAATGCCACCTTTACTAATTATCATCTGCATCACTTCTACCTATATGCCTTCCATGGCCACTCAACCAGTAGTTGCTACCACCAGGACCCAATATCTTAAATCTATCACAACAAATTGTCCAGATTATCATCATGTTCTTGCAATTAAAGTCCTGAAAAATGTTGGAAATATATAACCTTTCAAGAACTGATTTTCCTTCCTTGTACTTCTGGCTCTTCTCATGAGCAGTCTCCTGGTTAGAAACACAATTACAAAACCAAAAGAAAGTTATAACCACACGAAAGAATCGAACACCGATAGGTTCCTTTACAGTGTTTAGATGTTGTTGCTTACATATTTCCAGTCAACGATGGATCCACATGAGACACAGAAAATGACAGCCACTGTATGTTTTCTAGTCATCATCATTATGTCTTCTATCTCTCCCATTGTAACACTGGCACTGAACCAGATCACCAATCATCAGAAATACCATCTTGTTAAATCTAAGTCTGATAGATTCCGATTCTTAATGCAAGAACCAAACACGATTCCGATGACTAAACAACCTATAGCTAACAATAAAATCGAATCAAACTAGAGAACACAGAACACGACAATTTGGTAACCCGGTGTTCACCTCCTCTTCCGATGTGGAAGAGAGCTATACTCACCGGAGCTGGATTCCCAGCAAGAATGCACTAGAACTTGGCGGCCAACTCCTCCGTACAAAACTCGTCGTCTCTCTTCTTCTCTCTCGATCGAAGTTACCGTTTTTCGACTGTAACAACTTTACAACTCAGCTTCAACGGATAACGACGACACTCACCTGATTGGCCCTTATATTCAATTAGACCAATCAGAGAGTGAGCTTCTTCGTGTACAACCCACACGGTTCAGATTTGAGAAGAGATGACTGGGTTGATTACCTAACCGGATCAATAACCGATCCTCGGTGAAACAAATCAAACCATGGGAAAGACTCTAATTACAACAGAGGCTCTCTTATACTTAGTGCACTTTTATGATCTTAGACTATTATCCTTCAAATCTCCACCTTAGACTAATATCACTTTCTCCTTTCAACTTGGTGGCTTCAAGCTCTTCATTACCAGAGCTTCTTGCGTTCTTCACCGAATGCTGCACCCTTCACCGGATGCTCAACCTCTATTCTTGAGAAATGTGAAGCATCTTTAATGCTTCTCTTAACTTGTAAACCGGAAGAACTTTTGTAAAGATGTCTGCAGGATTGTTTGTTGTTGCAATCTTCAATACATGTATCTCTCCCTTACTGATTAAGTCCCTTCCAAAATGGTACCTTACATCCATGTGCTTGGTACGCTCATGATGTACTGCATTCTTCGAAAGTGCTATTGCACTTTGTGAGTCGCAATAGATTGCTACAGAACTTTGACCAAAACCAAGTTCTTCTGCAAAGCCTTTCAACCATACTGCTTCCTTTATAGATTCTGCCAAAGCCACATACTCAGCTTCTGTTGTTGACAACGCCACTATCTTCTGCAATGTAGACCTCCAACTTATGACGTTTCCTCCAGCTGTGAAGACCATGCCTGTAGTTGACTTCCTTTGATCACGATCTCCACCGTAGTCTGCATCACAGTAACCTCTTATGACAAATTCTTTCTTTCTTGTAGCACAAACCCATCTGAGTCGTGTCTTTAACGTATCTTAGCACCCACTTAACTGCTTGCCAGTGCTCCTTCAAAGGTTTACTCATAAACCTGCATATTACCCCAACTGGGAACGCCAAGTCAGGCCTTGTGCTCACCATTGAATACATTAGGCTTCCAACTGCGTTCTGATATGGTATGTCTTCCATATCTTCCCTTTGTTCTTCAAATTCCTTATCAGTTGCTGACTTTAGCTTAAAATGAGCTCCCAATGGTGTATCTACAGCCTTTGCTTGATCCATTCCATATACTCCAAGGACTTTTGTCAAATACTCTTCCTGAGCTACCTTCAGGGTTCTTGACTCTCTGTCTCTGTGAATCTCCATACCCAAAATCTTCTTGGCATCTCCTAAATCCTTCATCTCAAATTCAGTGCTCAGCAAATCCTTTAGCTTCTGAACTTGTGCTTTATCAGTTGATGCTATCAGTATATCATCTACATAAAGTAGAAGATACACCACCCCTGCTTTATTTAATTCCTTAAAGTAAACGCAGCTGTCATAGTCACTTCTGGCGAACTTTTTCTGAGTCATGAAGTCGTCAAAACGCTTATTCCACTGTCTTGGTGATTGCTTTAATCCGTATAAGGATTTCTTGAGTAAACACACCTTGTCTGGATGCTTCTGATCTATGAACCCTTCTGGCTGCTCCATGAATATTTCTTCTTCAAGAAAACCGTGGAGGAAGGCTGTCTTCACATCTAGTTGCTGCAACTCCATGTTGAAATGGTTTACAGCTGACATAATGTATCTTATAGATACATGCTTGACCACAGGAGAAAAGATTTCATGATAGTCTATTCCCTCCTTCTGAGAATAGCCCTTGGCAACGAGTCTAGCTTTGAACCTTGGTTTCTCTACTCCTGCAATACCTGCTTTCCTCTTAAAAACCCCATTTGCATCCTATAGCTTTCTTGTCTTTAGGTCTCTCAACCAAAATCCAAGTCTGATTTTTCCACAGAGACTTCATTTCTTCAACTGATGCTTCTCTCCATTCACTCTTATCTGGATCACTCATAGCTTCTTGATAACTTTCTGGTTCTTGATTTCCTGCATCCTCAGTTAGACCACAAATGTACTCAGCATAGTCGTTGTCCTTAAGTCTGACTGATTGTTTGAGAGTCCTCTTAGGTCTATCTCTGACCAGTCGATAGCTCCCTGGTTCTGTAGACTCTTCTTCTGACTCATCATCTGTTTCATCTTGAAACTGTTCATCTTGAACCTCAGATGGTGCTATTAGTTATGATGAGGCTCCACCTTGAATTGGGTTCCTACTATCTTTCAAGTTCCCTGAAACATCAAAACTCAAACTGATGTTAGTTGAATCCAAAGGTTCAGAGAACTTACCTGTGTCTTGGCTTGACTTGATGTCTTTGTAAACTATCTCTTCTCTGAACACTACGTTTCCGACTTATGACACACTTTTGTTCTTCTAAAAGCCATACTTTGTATCCCTTCACTCCCTCTGGATAACCTGTAAAGATCCCTTTCTTGGCTCGTGGGTTTAACTTCCCATCACTTGTGTGCACATAAACCACGCATCCAAACTTCCTTAGATCATGCAGAGAGGGCATTGCTGAACTCCAAATCTCTTCTGGTACTTTAAAGTCAAGCACAGAAGAGGGTGACCTGTTGATTAAGTAGACGGATGTTGATGCAGCCTCAGCCCAAAACTTTTGTTCTAAGCCACTCTCACTTAGCATGCTTCTGACTTTGTTCATTATAGTCCTGTTTAGTCTCTCTGCTACACCATTTGGTTGTGGCGTATAGGCACAGGTTTTATGCCTCACCACCCCTTCTTCTTTGCAGAACCTGTCAAACTGAAGGTTGCAAAACTCTAAGCCATTGTCAGTTCTTAACTTCTTTACCTTTCTTTCTGATTGTGTTTCCACCATCTTCTTCCAGTCTACGAAGTGTTTAAAGGCTTCATCCTTAGACCTGAGAAAATAAATCCACACTTTTCTAGAAAAATCATCAGTAAAAGTAATAAAGTATTGACAATTGCTTAGGCTTGGTGGCACATTGGTTGAACCCCAAAGATCAGAATGTATGTAGTTTATCTTGTCCTTTGTAGTGTGTTGAGCTGCACTAAAACTCACCCTCTGTGTCTTTCCCAGAACACAGTCTTCACAGAACTCTAGTTTTGAGACCTTTGCATCTTTGAAGCAACCTTTCTTATTCAGAACATACAATGCCTTTTGCCCAATGTGTCCTAGCCTGCTATGCCATAACCGAGTCTGATCATTCTGAGTCTTGTTAGCTTATGCAGTGTTGCTTTCTGCCACCTTAGCTTGACCATTCAGAATGTACAAGGTTTCCCTGCGCTGTGCCTTCATGAAAACAGTGCATCCCTTTATGACTCTGAGGGTTCCATTTCCACCCTTGAACTCACATACTTTTTCTTCCAGAGTTCCCAAAGAAATAAGATTTCTTGATATATCAGGCATATACCTCACATCACTGAGTATAAATGTAGTCACTTCTCTACTGTACTTGAGAGTATCCTTCAGAGGATCATACTTTCTTGGTAAAGAGTTTAACAATAGTATAGCCTGAACTTCTTCAGGAACTTCTATACTGAGATTTCTCAAATCTGCGATCAACTTTAGGAATTCATCGACATTTTGGTATATTGTCTTTGATTCCTGCATCTTGAAAGAGTATACTAGAAGCTGAGCATGAACTCTATTTGGTAAAGTTTTTACCATGTATAACCTTTCCAAGGTTGACCACGTTTGTGCTGCAGTTGTACACTTGTCAAGTTTCCTCAGAACTTGATCACTAACCGCGAGAAAGATCATATTCATTGCCTTCTCAGATCATTCTTGCCTCGTATCTTCCAATTCGAGTTTCTTCCTTTTAAGATCTGGATCCGTCTCTTCTTCCGTTGTTTCCTCTTTGGAGATGGATTTCTCGACGAGAACATCCTTGAGTCCTTGAACGCTTAAGCTTGCGAACATCCGCTTCCTCCATAAACCGAAATCTCCTTCACCATCGAAGATCGCTACCTTCGTTTTTGTTGTCGTCATCTTTGAATCCTTAAGACTTAGATACCAGAACCTGGCTCTGATAACACTTTGTTAAATCTAAGTCCGATAGATTCCGATTCTTAATGCAAGAACCAAACACGATTCCGATGACTAAACAACCTAGAGCTAACAATCGAATCGAATCAGACTAGAGAACACAGTACACGACAATTTGGTAACCCGGTGTTCACCTCCTCTTCCGATGTGGAAGAGAGCTATACTCACCGGAGCTGGATTCCCAGCAAGAATGCACTAGAACTTGGAGGCCAACTCCGCCGTACAAAACTCGTCGTCTCTCTTCTTCTCTCTCGATCGAAGTTACCGTTTTTCGACTGTAACAACTTTACAACTCAGCTTCAACGGATAACTACGACACTCACCTGATTGTTTACTCTTCTCATCAGTGATACTAATAATTGGTTTGTAGTTCTTCTCAAGATTGTTTAGGGCTTTGCATATGTCCCTCTTTGCTTCTTCTAGCTCTCCATGCAGAAAACCCATTGTCGGTTTCAGATCTCCATCAACTAATCTTAGTACTCTAACCAAGGGTGCAAAGACTTTTATGCATGTTTGCACATGAATACTTGATGCAGTATGATAGGCTGAGAGTCCTTTAGTCTAGTTTGCCCATTTACATTCTTCCCAATAATTGCTAGCAAACAATATCTTTAGATTTTCTTTCTTCTCCATCAAAATCTGCAAAGTAAGGAAAGTTGATGCGAATCTAGTTACTCCAGGCCGCACAATGTCTCTTTTCTTTGTAAACTTTCTCATCATTGACAAAGTCTTGTGATGAGAGTAAATGAAAATTGTGAATGCCTTAGCTTTGTGAATCGTTTCCTCAAACATAGGAAGCTTGGCAATGCCTTCCACCATCAAATTTACTGTATGAGTTGCACAAGATGTCCAAAATATGGTTGGTCTCACTTGCTTTAACAACTTTGCAGCAGCCATGTTGTTAGAGGCATTGTCTGTTACCACCTGAACAACATGATCTCCGCCGACTTTCTCGATGCACTCATTAACATAGTTAAAAATATATGGACATGTATGGGCATCATCAGAACAATCCTTAGAAGAGAGAAATGTTGTACCATCTTTGCAGTTGACACACAAATTCATAATGCTCCTCCTTTTTCCATATGTCCAACAATCTATCATGACCGAGCAACCACTGCGCTTCCACTCATCTTCTTGTTCCTTCATCAATCCATTTACTCTAGCAACCTCTTCTTTTTTTAAAAAGGCTCCCTTAACTGATATTGACTAGGAGGGGTAACACCTGGCCCAAATTGCCCAGCAGCCTCAAGCAACTTCTTAAAATCAGCATTATCAATGGCATTAAAAGGAATTCCTTGAGAATAAACCCATCTAGCAATATACTGATGGACCACGTGCAACCTATCTTTTGCAATAACATTCTTGATATGTTGTTGATGTGGTGTCAATATTGGTCCTTGGGAAGAGTCAGGATTGATGCTTGAAGTAAATTTATCCATAGGACCCATCATCTGAGGCATCTTGTTTACTCCCATCCCTTCTACTTCAACTACTTCTTCACTTTCCCTTCTCTCATCAATATTCACTGTGTTCCGAATCTCAGCATCATTCATTCGGACTCGTTTCTTTTTATTCTTCGCTTCCATAGTTGCTAGCTTGCACTTATCTTGGTCTTCCTTGCTCGACTTCGGACAATCAAACACATTCCCTTGAATTCTAGCAATATGTTGCTTCAGCCTATACACTCCTCCTGAAAATTCTTTGTCACATAGATTGCATTTCACTTTATCCAAGTTGTTTGCATTTATCAACACACCAAATTTCTAGCCAACATCATCTGATTTTCTCTTCAAACCTGGTATCTCATCATTCCCATTGGCTTCACTGGAATTTGATGCCATTATCTAAACATAAGAAACAAAGAACACAAAATAGACACAATTTATAAACGAGAACAAAGTCTAAGGATAATAATCACAATATATAATATACAGAGTATAATTTGGAAATTGGAAGGAAAAAAAAAACAGAACACATGGGACATAAGAATAGAGGATCGATGAAGATAACAAATAAAATATGAAGAAACAAATAGGACAATGAAGCTTTGTTTCTTCATATAAAACTAATAAGACACAGATTAAGGTGGTGATCATTATATATTGTCAATTAGTTTACAAATAGAATAAAAAATTTAAAGTGGTGATCATTATATTAGTTTGTAACTTCTTATTCCTATTAGGGAGAAGAAGCACTTAATCAATATCCTAAAAAAAAAATAGAAACACAAATAGTTAATCCAATTAAAAAAATAGTTGGTGAGACAAACACACCTTCGACGATCAACTTCACCTAGACGGCAATTCTGACTGCAACTTCACCTTAACGACAAGTTTGACTGCCGCTTTGATGGAATATTTTAGATTTTAGAGAAAACCCTTTTTCTCTAAAGATGTGAGACGGCTTTTGGTTAATTTTTTTTTGAGACAAATTAAAACATAAAACGGTGACGTTTTATGTGTTAAAAGAGAAAAAAATATAAACTGGCCAATTTAATTACATCATGGCCGCCTATCTTCCGCTTAACGTCCGCCTAGTCCATCTTGTCCGCCTAGCGACCGCTGAGCACGCCAAAATAGACCCTCCGCTTAATGTAACCGATTTTAGCCAAATCCAGTCGGGTAAGGAGCGCCTAGCGCCTAGGCGGCCACCTAGGCCGCTTTCTTGAACATTGGCGACTAGGCGGCCGAGTATGCGTCCGGCAAGACACACCGCCACGATTTTAGGGTAGTCAGAGGAGCAAGTCGGCAGCCTCATCAAATGGGTGTTAATCGGCGATTAATGGGGTGAATCGGGAAAATCGCTATTAGTCGTCCAAATCCAACTCGTCTTTCTACTTCGTTTTTTTCTTTATTTTGCTACTTTCTAGTTCTGTAGTTAGCTTTTGTAAGCTCTGGTTTTTAATTCGTTAAGATTGGTTAGTTTTATTTATGTATAGATTATCGTTCACAGATCGTCGAGTCCGACTCAGCTTCTTCGTTTGACACTTCTGAATTGAGTTTTGTTTCTTTTGTTTAAAATTCATTTCAATAAAAATGCAGAGCATTGACGGCCAGGTTTGCTGGAGAAGAAGATGAGTCACATGTAAATTACAATTTTATCCCTCACTTAAGTTAAAAAATATCTTTTTTTGCACAAAACACATCGAACCCGTCTCGTGGTAGAAAGACACAAGTTACGACCACTACAATACAAGAACCTTTTATGTTATATCGATCACAATATTTTATATTACTAGAAACATATAATTCTCCTTTATTATTTTTGCAACGCCTAAGCCCCGATTAATCTCCGCCTATACCGGCTAGGTGCTAGGCGCTATTCCACCGCCCAACTACGCCTAGTGATTTTTAGAACATTGGTTTAAATTATCAGATGGTAATCTCCAGATTAAATAACTCACATTCGTAATATAAGGGTCTGTATTTTTAGGGTTTAACTGAATCTGTGAAAAAACTAATGTTTGTATCATTGGTGGACATTCAAAAAGCAAATGGTATATTGTTTTCTCTTATGTTTGTATCTGAAGAGGTTAGGCCGCCCTTTATAAGGAAGTTCATGATATATATATATATGATTTTACCAACATAGTTATCAAATTTCATAAAATAAACCTAGTGCTGTCATGACTTAAGGACCGATCAGTTAGCAAATTAACAATCAATGTTCCACATCCGAATTAATGGATCAAAAATTGGTTAACTGTATGAGATAGGTCGTAGTTGTTGGTTTTTGGAGTTACTAGTCTCGGACGATAAGCTGGGATCCATGGATTATTCCATATTAAGATAGATTTCATGGTTCCCAATCTTTTGATTAGTCATATGCTAACCAGAGTTCAACCCGATATGATATTCATTATCCACAGGATGGTAAGTAATATTTGGTTGGATCCAAATCATTCGTATTTAAAAAATTTACCTTTTTTGTCAACAAAAATATTTACCTTTTAACATCCGTGAAACAAAATGTCCAATTTGTCAATCAGACACCCTAATTTCTTCGCAAGCGATATTGTTTTAACACAAAATGCAATACCACCATTACTCTTATCACGTCTGAGTTTTTCCAAAAATATTTAGCGTATCACTTTTTAGTTTTCTCCGGAACACCACCAAAATTAGGCCACTACATTTATAAGTTTGTAATAAAAAACTTATAGGAAAAAAGTATGACAACCATTGTTATTATCTTTGAAATTATCAACTAAAAGACCCATCGAGTTCTCTCAAACCATCATTGGCCGGAAACTAACACAATTCTCGTTAAACCTATTGAAAGAAAGGAAAATCGGGTTTTTGTGTCTAGGCTCCAAGCACTATCGACGAAGAAGATGAACACAAAAACCTAGAATTGTTCCAACTTCCAACCAACACATTTAGTTCACTAAAAGTCTACCACAACTTACTGATACTTATTAAGTTTGCATTATTAAAAGTCTACGACCACTCACCAATAACTTAATTCTTCATTACATTGTACAAGTCTACCATATAGTAGATTAAAACAAGTCTACCATACAACATAAAATTCTACAATACAACATTAAGTCTACGAAATAAATATAAATCTACAATAATGTTTAATAAATCTGCCACATTTACTATGTTTTCATATTCCCTATAAAATCTACTACAACGACATGAAAGTTTAAAAGGACAAAAATAAGTCTACTATGGAAATATAAATCTACGATTACACATGATACATCTCCAATCACGTCAATGTATTCAACTTCTCTAAAAAATCTACGGCTACTTAATGAAAGTTTACGAACTTCAAGATTAAGTCTGCAATGATAAAATAAACCTACTGCATAATTTAAATCTACATATTGGTTAACAAATCTACCAATCGCCAAAAAAATCTACAAAACAAATTTACAAATTGGTCGTTTTTCAAACAAATTTGATATCATACATAATAACTCTTCAAGATATACGACAAATCTACTTCAATTCCCAAAGCCTATGATAACTTAAAATAAGTTTACAAAATACGTCTAACAACCTCAAAATAAATCTACAAATCCTAAATAAAATCTACAATCTTAAATTCAAATCTACAATCGAAAAAAATTACAATCCTAAAAACAAGTCTACCATGTCAAAATCAAGTCTATAGTACAACAACAAGTTTACTATTAAAAATGGTAGATTTAGTTTGGTAGATTTAATTCAAAATCTATTAGACTTATTTAAAAATTAAATAAATTTAAAATTTCATTAATGACAATTTCCTAATATCATGTTTTGAATACACACTGATAAAGTATAATATGGATATAAAATATTATTTTTGTAATAATTTTTTTTAAAGTTGTTTAAATAATAAAATGACTTTCCAAAGTTATTTAAGCAAACTTCACTAAAAAAATATCATAATCTTGTCTGAAGTATAATATGACAAATACGATTCTTTGTATGTTTTGACATGAAAAGGCATTGCAATATACAAAACATGTCCTATGAAAAACCAACACAAAATGAAGGGCATTGCAATCGAAAATATTGTCTTTTTTTTTTTGTTAGCTTGGACCTGGTTCGGTAAGAAGAGAGCTATTTGAACAAATAAATGTTAGAAACCAAATCTTGGTCATCTCTCCACCATTGGTGTATCCCATGAGCTTCCTTGTAATCTTCGGAACTGGTCTGGTTTACTATTAGCTTAGCAGATGGGATGACGTGAACCGGCTCTTGTACTTCCACTGCGTTACTCACTCCCATCGCATCCATCAGCAAACCTCCCAAAGAATGCTGCATCGCCATCCTCTCAACGATTCCAGCTCCATACCCAATCTGTTCCATTGTTCCTCTGTGCTCGAAAAACCCTATGTACTCGGAACATAGATGGTCCCCTGGATTCACATGAATGTCAGGGAGCCACGAAGACAGAGCCTTTAGCGGATCTTCAGACAAGTTTCGTTCTTGCAGTTGCTGCTGCTGAGATTGCTGTGTTTGTTTGAGGGCTCTTGAGAAAGCGAGTCCTACTGTGACAATGCTCCCTGCGATTCTAATCCCACTCCTAACACGTTCGTTTGATATCCTCTCGATAGGGGGAGACACGAACGGAGGGTTGAATAAGAAAGATTTGATGTAAACTCCAGTCTTTGCCAAGGTTTTGCCAGCGAGAAGCGCCATTGCTGCACCCATAGAATGTCCTGTTAGCCAGAGGTTTGAAGTGCCTACAGAAGATGTAGCCATGCTTCTAACGGCTTGCATGGCGATCTCGAAACGGGATGTACGATGGAGCCCGTTACGGATAATGTGGATGTCCAGCTCGAGGTCACGAGATATCGAGTCCGGTTTAGTCAGTGTCCCCCTAAAGGCTATGACATACCGTGGAACTTTAGAGTCAACGGTGGTGTCTTCTTGTGGAGGTTTGAGTTCGTAAATGCCGCCAAAGATGGAGAAATCGGCATCATCTATAAGGTGACGGATGAGTTTGAAGCTGAAGAAGTCCCACCATGGAGATGCAAGAGCTTGAGAGCCTTCACGTTTTAGCTGACGGTCACGCTCTACTATATAAATCCCTTGAACCAAGCAAGCTGCTACACAACGTTGGTGATTTTCGTTTGCCCTGAAAATGAAAAGGACAAAAAATATCAGGACAACAAATGATTGTGAAAATGAGATTCAGACAATCGTTTTGTAAAACATACCAATCAAGAATTGTGAGGTATGATGGTCCACAGAGGCTAAAGTCTTCTCTATCAGAGGCCATTGATCAATCAAACATTCACGATTTTCCACTTCTTCTTTTTTCTGAATCGTTCCCAAAATTCAAAGAACACAACAAAAGGGCAGTCAAATAATTGAGATCCTCAGATCAATCGGGATTAAAAATAAAAATATATATGAAACCTAGCAGACAATCGGGACAAAAGCGTTAGATCCTCTAACAAAGACTTTAAGATCGAAGCTTTGAGAATTTTGCATCGGGGTGATACTTACTGTAAAACCCTCGAATCGATTGAAGATAGAACCACAATTCACCCAAAAAAATTGCAGAGGGAGTCCAGATTGAAGGAATGAACAACAGTTTCGAGCTGAAGCAACATCATAATTTACCAAAACGGTAGTTAGAAAGCAAGAGGAGGAGGAGGAATCAGTTTATGAATTGGAGGATGGTTAAACAAAACGACACCGTGTTGTCTTTTTGCTCTTTTAGGCCAAGTTTCGTTATATCAAATTCTAAAGCCCGGTGGGTTTACAACATGGTGATTAGCGGTCGAATTTCCGGAAATGAAATTGCAGACTAAATCTTATAAACGCGTAATTGATATATGAAGGCTAGACATGGTCTCTATCCTTAACTCAATAAATCATCGGTAATGTAATCGTTCAATATGATTTTCAAATCCCATGATATAATTGTATCAATTCCTTTTCACAATACTCGAAACAGGAATCCAATGTACGATAGATAGTACAATACTTTCAAATTTAGACTTATGTTTTTAGAAAGAAAGAGAAAGAGAGTTGAGAATTTTTCCTAGTGAAAAGTGTGTTATGAGTAAGAGACGAGTTTGAAATACATAAGAAAGAGAGATAGGTTCGGTTTAACGTGCAGTGACAAAATTTTCAAATTAATAATTTTATTGGACCACAAAAATTCTTATAAATTTTCACTAAAAAGATAAGCGCGCATAGGTTTCTCTAGAGGCTAAAAAAATTATGGCTATGTCTATATATAGGGCTGGGCAAAAAACCTGGAACCGAAATACCGAACCGAACCCGAACCGAAAAAGAGGAACCGAACCCAAACCCGAACCGACAAAATATCCGAATGGGTCCTAAACCTCTATACCCGAAGAACCGAAACCGAACCCGACCCGAACCGAGAACCGAATGGGTACCCGAAATATCCGAACTACAATTATATATCCAAAATATTAATTATATTTAGACTTAACATAACATAATTATTTAAAAGTATAATTACAAACTCATATATATATTGGTTAGTTTTAGATCAAAATAGCTAAAATACCCAAAATAAATGAAATATACGATTTTTTTTTGCTATAGTTGTCTCATTCTAACATTTTTTGTTCAAATTAACCAATTTTTATTTTTGTTTTATGATTTTATGGGTACCCGAACCGAAATTATAAAATACCCGAATGGGTCTTATATGCCTATACCCAAAAACCCAAAAACCTGAAAGACCCGAACCGAACCCGAATGGGTACCCGAACGCCCATGCCTATCTATATATATACTACTCTATAATTGTTCCAACATTCAATGTAGGATAATTAACTTCCCACTAACAATTGGAGAATGAAAAGGCTTTGCCAATTTATTGGCCCATGCCCATTTATTTTCAACTCATACATTGTTTTGTAAACCCAAGTCTTTATTACAATATTGACCCAACAATCCCCCCCACATAAATAGAAATGAATGTAAACAGTTGAAGATTCAACAGACGCAGTGACTTAGACTTGGACAGACTCGACTACAATAGCAGAATTTCGAGAGCATGCGAAAAATGTAACTATTTCTGAGAGATATCATGTTTCAGCTTTGAACCAACTTTTTAATATATGTTGGGTTTACTCGGCTAGACGGTGAACATTATGTTTTGAACCACCCGAACTTTGATATAAACCGAGACAACATGTATCACATAGCGACATTTTCTCGTGGAACTATGTTCTCTATTGTCTTCATTTTGGCCTTAAACTTTCATGGTTTTTCATGAGTGAACTTAGAGAAGATAGCCTCACTTTCATTCTCCTATAAACAGCCTCATTTCACACTCATTAGGTAATATGTCATGAGATTCCTTTCAGGAGTATCTTGTTATACTCCACTATTACGAAACTATGAAATCATTAAAGTCAATGCTTATCCTTATCACATACAGGTAACACTGTTTATCATCCTAGGAACCGGGCACATACAAGATTTTTTCAGTGCTA
Organism: Orychophragmus violaceus; assembly: GCA_030180135.1. Taxonomy (NCBI): domain Eukaryota; kingdom Viridiplantae; phylum Streptophyta; class Magnoliopsida; order Brassicales; family Brassicaceae; genus Orychophragmus; species Orychophragmus violaceus. The sequence goes on along the minus strand of CM058240.1, from coordinate 53,925,002 downwards.
TTTTCGATTCAACATGATTTAGTTGTCCCTTTGAACCTACATCTTGGGATCTCAGTCATGTAGGTAGGATTTCCATAAAACATCCTCTTAATTCATAGGCTTTAGACCCATTTCTCTTGGTGATTTTACAACTTGATCACGTGACAAACCTTTTGTAAACGGATCCGCTAGGTTGTCATTCGATTTGATGTAATACATGGTGATTACTCCCGTCGAGATCAGGTGTCTAATGGTTTTATAACGTCTTATAATATGACGAGATTTACCGTTATAGAGATTATTCGGGCTCTTGCTATAACCGATTGGCTATCACAGTGTACACTAAGGGCTTGCATTGGTTTCTCTCACACTGGTATATCTTCTAGAAAATTCTGAAGCCATTCTACTTCCTCTGCGGCCTTGTCTAGAGCTATAAATTCATATTCCATTGTGGATCTGGCCAACATAGTTTGTTTGGAAGATTTACTGGACACTGCTGCACCTGCAAGCGTAAAGACATCCACTCATGGATTTTGAATATTTGGAGTCGGATATCCAATTTGCATCGCTATATCCTTCCAAAATATACGGTTCTTTACCATAGTGCAGACCATAATTTTTCGTATAACTTAATTAGTTTAATACTCTAGTTATTTCTTTCCAATGATTATGTCATGGATTACTGGTGCAGCGATTAAGTACATTTATTGAGTGCGCTAAATCGGGTCTAGTACAATTTTTTAAGCACATAAGACTTCTGATCACCCTTGCATATTCCACTTGCGACACTGGTTCACCTGAATTTCTGTCCCATTTGAGTATGCTTTAATCCTCTCAAGTATCTTTTCAGCATAATGGGCTTGGGACATGATGATTCCTTTAGAATTTCTAGTGATCTTGATCCCTACAATTACGTCTGCAAGTCCCATTTCTTTCATGTCAAATTTCTGACTAAGCATGGTCTTAGTCTGACTGATCATTTCTTTATTACTTATAATAATGAGCTTATCATCTACATATAAACATAGCAAGACATACCCACTTGGAATACTTTTGGCATAGATACACTTGTAACATTCATTTATGTTGGATCCGTTTGACATCATTATGTTATCAAATTTCTCATGCTATTGTTTCGGAGCTTGCTTAAGTCCATACAAAGATTTCAAAAGTCGGCATACTTTGTGTTCTTGTCCAAGAATAACAGACCCCCCCCCCCTCGTGTTGTTTCATATAGATTCCCTCTTATAATTCTCCGTTTATAAAACCAGTTTTAACATCCATGTGATATATTTCTAGGTCTCTTTCTGCTATACCAATCAGCAATCTTATACAGGTTATTCTCGTTACTAGAGAATAAGTGTCAAAGAAATCCAAGCCTTCTTTTTGCCGGAATCCTTGCACCACGAGCCTAGCCTTGTACTTATCGATTGAACCATCAATTTTCAACTTTTTCTTGAAAATCCACTTACACCCTTATGTTTTAAACTCTTGTGGTAAATCGGTTACAAACCATGTATGACTCTGCATAATGGAATTGATTTCACTATTAACGGCTTCTTTCCAAGAAGGTTTGTGTGGTGTAGACATGGCTTTTGCAAATGTTCTTGGTTCGTTCTCTAAAAGAAAGACCATCATGAAATCATCGCCAAAATATATTTTCTTCCGAGCTCTTTTACTATGTCTACGTTAATCTTGAATATCTTATGCATCCTCATGGACTGAAGTACCATAGGTGCTTGCCTCATTTTCGTCTCTTTGATCGCGTGTCCGCTTTAGATACGAGTTATCCTTGAAAGATCAAGTAGATGGTGAAAGTAGAGAAAAACAGTCATACACCATCCGTATTGAACATCAAACCTGAAAAAGGAAGAAAAACAAAATCCGACCGGAAAAAGTAGATCAAAAAATTATTAACCGATATGAATTTGGAAAGACACAAATCCAATAAAAAAAAGAAACACAAAAATCAGAGATTCTGTTACAGAAAAAAAAAACATGAAAAGAAAGTTTCCAATTCATCGGAAATCTCCAACTTGAAAGATAGAAAGTCTTTTGCTCTTGTTATATAGTAACCTCATGTCCTATAATTATGGGCCCTAATTATTTATCACTTTTTGTCTCTTTCTAACTAAATGTATTTGATTAGCCCTCAACATTTTTTTGTCAAGTTATCATTTAAAAGCCTAAAGACCAAGTACTAAGGGTTTGATTGGAAGAGC